>CM038365.1:15326616-15926616 GCA_021464625.1 Proterorhinus semilunaris | reverse complement strand
GCGCGTTTTTGACTCCTCTCAGAGCGGAACAGTGCTTTAGTTTATGAATTTACAACGCAGATACAAATAATACATTAATGTTTTTGTGTAATGAAAATTACTCACGCGGCCGATTGACTGGTTGATGGCATGAACGCTGTCGGGTGTTTTCGTTTTAAATGTTCGTTCATAGCCGTTGTGCTGCTGTGGTAGGCCATTTCCGCTCGACACAGTGTGCATAAACAACATTATATGGCCGTTTCTGGAAATACTCCCACACTTTTGATTACTTTTGGCGTGCCTTTTTCCCCTCGCTCGCATCGCGCGCCGCCATGATGTAAACAAGCGACGCGTCGACGCACAAAAACTGCGTTGACGTATTTACGTAATCGATGACGTCGATGACGTCGACTACGTCGACGCGTCGTTTCAGCCTTAGTACAGACTCCAATGTGGATGTTTTTACATCGGTCGAACGAAACGGAAATTCAAAGAAAGACTGGCTGAACATAAGTACGCTATACGAACTCAAAATGTACTGTACCCCATGGCCAAACATTACATGCAAGCAGGCCACGGCCGCCCCAATTCACCAAGAGCTCTGGTTATGGAAGTTATTTCACAGAACATGGGCGGTGACAAACTACAACACCTCCTCCACAGGGAGACGTTCTGGATCGACCACCTCAAAGCCATGTCTTACCCAGGTCTCAATGAGGAAAGAGAATGTTCCCTTTCCTCTCATTTTGCCGGGGCCCCGGTGTTTTCTATACTGATGCTCTCTACAAGGACTGTTTTTTCCTTTGTAACTATGGTTGGTTACTTAGACTTTTCTGTGATCCTTAAACACTGTTTTTGGTCACACTCACCACTGTATAGGTAACTGTGCTCCTCCAGTTTCTTGTTTGGTCTGTGCTCATTGTACACTTCTCTGCCATCTCATTGGATTGGAGTTCTGTAAAAATGTGTAAATATTTGATTATTTCATTGCCCATGTTGCAGCTTTGAAAAATGTCTGGTATTCTATATGTCACGTGTTTGATCATGTGACCCCCCGGTTTAAATGGGGCTCACACACCTGTGATGTTACTTTACCCTGATGAAGACTCAGTCGAGTTGAAACGCGTCGGTACACGCTTTTTAAATAAACACCGTTTTTCCTCGGCTCATCCTTTTTCCTTTAGTCTGCTTTGCCCCACGAGTTTGAAGAGCACCTGATTTGTAAGTTGGTTTTGCTATTATCCTTTAGCAAATGTACTTTTTCTACTACGCGGTGATCCAGCGAGCACTCTGCCTTCTCTCTTCTATTATTTTATGTATTGGTTTATTTGGTCGGGACAGTGCATGTTAATGAACATACATGGGTCTCATGCATGTAAACAAGCCACACCGGATTGTAGCCGTGGGCTAATTTCCATCCGTCTCCCATGTGCACTCTCAAACACACTCTCATTCATCCTGGCCTATTGTACATGTTTTTAGTGGGGGGGATTTATGATACATAGCCCAGCGTTGTCTCATGGATCATTGACATTTTCAGAAAAAGAAAAACTCTTTGGAGCCAGGCTTTAAAGCAGTTTAAACGAGGACCAAAGCTACATAGGAATCCTGTTTCCAAAGTGTCTCTTGGAGTCGCCAGCCACCAGGGGGCGGTATTACAGCAATGTCAGCTCCATGAGGACCAAAGAGAAGGGCTTTCCTCGCCCACTGGCTCAGACAGTGATTTAAAACCAGATTTGTTGCTGATTCACAGTGAGCTGATGGGGGAGGGGTGATACTGTATGTGTGAATGAGAACAGAGGGAGGGGGAGGGTCACACCAGGTCTGCAGCAAACTACATTTAGTGTTTTACTGAACAATGTGTGTAACACAACACTAACTCCTGTTTCTGTCTGCAGAGAAATGGACCCAGCTCAACCTCTGAAGACTCCCCGCACACAGGGAAATACATACAGCTGTGAGCAGTGTGGGAAACGATTTACTACTTCAGGCAATCTTAAACGTCACATGAGAATCCACACCGGAGAGAGGCCATACAGCTGTGAGCATTGTGACAAAAGATTTACTCAGTCATCCAACCTCAAAGAACACATGAGGATCCACACTGGGGAAACGCCATACAGATGTGAGCAGTGTGACGAGACCTTTACTCAGTCGTACAGCCTCAAAAAACACATGAGGATCCACACTGGGGAAAAGCCCTTTGAGTGTGGCCTGTGTGGACATGTGTTTACTCAGTCATCCGTCCTCAAAGGCCACATGAGGATCCACACCGGAGAGAGGCCATACAGCTGTGAGCAGTGTGACAAGACCTTTACTCATTCATCCAACCTCAAAGAACACATGAGGATCCACACTGGAGAGAGGATATACAGCTGTGAGCAGTGTGACAAGACCTTTACTCAGTCATCCAGCCTCAAAGAACACATGAAGATACATGCTGGAGAGAGACCATACAGCTGTGAGCAGTGTGGAAAGTCATTTAATAAGCTCTCAGGTCTCAGGCAACACAAGAGCGTCCATGATGGACTAAAGCCGTATGCGTGTGAGCAGTGTGGGAAAACATTCAGCCGATCAGAAAATCTTGAATTTCACATAAGAATCCACACTGGAGAGAGGCCATACAGCTGTGAGCAGTGTGACAAGACCTTTACTCGCTCATCCAACCTCAAAGAACACATGAAGAGGATTCACACTGGAGAGAAACAGCTGTGATGAGTTTGGTCAGACCTTCAGATATTTTCAGATCAAAAGTGCTTCATGACATGAACATGTCTGTGTCGTTCACAGAGACTTATCCAGTTCACTCTATTTCAAACTAATGTTTCACAAATGAAACAAATATGGATTTATATTTGTGTCACCTTCAGAAGTGCAGTGGAAATGTTACAAGCCCCGAATTCACATTTTGAAAAGAAAATATTAAACAAGTCTTTGTTCTGCGCACTCTAAAAATGATCCTTTAAATAGTCTCTTCATTCCCTTGTGTTGTTTTCCTGATGTGTTTTTTCATGTTTGTGTCGTTCACAGAGACTTATTGAGTCGACTCTATTTCAAACTAATGTTTCAGACTTACCCAAATCTAGAAGCTTCTTGACTACAGCCTTTATATAGACCAGTGCAAACCAATGGCCGCTGACTGCTCTGCTTTGTGACTACGACACTGGAGCCCCCTATTGCTCCCCCTTTGCTGTAGTACCTCCATATGACCGCTATTCCCCCATTAGAATGCATTGGACTTTAGACACGTTAAAAACAACGTTAATGCCCGGTGCTTAATGGTTTAGAAGTGGCTAGAGCTAGATATTCCTCCTGTGATTACGCTGGGTTAAAAACAATATGGGGCACCAGGGTTTTTATCGTAGATAAGAATTTTAGAAATCTTGCATAATTAATGAGGGCCTGACTTTGATTGACAGGCCGTTTACGTTGCTGCCTGGCCATGGGCGCGATTACAACAGAAATACACGCCCATTACACGCCCCGCGAGGGCCAAGCAGGGCCGGGTCTACAGTCAAGATCCCCGCCTTATGCCCTTTTTAGGAACATGCTTCGTCAGAGCTGGAGAGGAGGAGCCTGTAGATCCGCCATGATTTCCCCCACGAACGTGGTCATTGTGGTAAACGGGGAGGAGTGAGGAGGAGCTGTCTATTCTTTACACAGTCTATGGTTTAAACCCTGTTTTGAAAGCTAAGACCTACGAAACTGATCTAAGACTTTGTTGCCACGTTGTCGTCACCTATTTTGTTTTTGTAACTTTTTTGTTGCTTTTTCATTATTTTTCAGCGCCTTCATTTTTTCTTCATTATAAAACTGTTTTTATTAGAATAAAATCTTGTTTTTCAAAGAATTTCAATCAGAGTTTTGTACCATTTTGTTCTTGCCGCTATATTGTGAAATCCCGTCAGTGGACTCTTCATTTTGAAAGCTTTTTAGTTTAATTTTAATTCTAGTCTTTGAATGAAAATGTGTTTTACTCAAGATTTACCCAAACAATTGGTTATGTTTTTAGGCAAGTTTATTTGTAGAGCACAATTCACACACAAGGCAATTCAAAGTGCTTCACAGTTGCATAAAATTACAAGAAAACAGATCAAATCAATAAAACATCAACATAAAATTAATCAATGACAGTAAAAGGCAAGAGTGCAGATAAAATACTTTCAGTTTTCATCTGCTCGGGTAAAAAGAGCTGTTTTCAGCCTGGATTTGAACATTGTCAGAGTTGAGGCCTGTCTCACATCCTCATGAAGACTGTTCCAGATTTTAGCTTTAGCCTCACCGTGTTTAGTCCTGACTCTGGGAACCACCAGGGGACCCCTCCCTGAAGTTCTCAGGGCCCGAGATGGTTCATACGGCTCTAACATATCAGAGATGGACTTTGGTGCTAAACCATGAAAAGACTTGTACACAAGCAGAGCTGTTTTAAATTCTATTCTCTGAGTGAAAGGAAGCCAGTGCAGAGACCGGAGCACTGGACTAATATGGTGGTATTTCCTGGTTCTTGTCAGGACTGCGTTCTGGATGTTCTGCAGCTCTAACAGCTCGTTTAGAAAGGCCAGTGAATACGTGCACACACCAAAAGATAATTAAATGTTTCATCAAAGTCTCGCGGTGTGAAGAATAAATCATGGACAGGACGTCTGAGCCACTTGTTCAGTTATTTTTGAAGCATTTTTGACTCTAATTCAATCTCAGCTCATATTCTCCTATAACAACTTGTGCCCAGACCTTCTTAACAGTCCTTTTCTTCTTGAGCTCCTGTTTCAGCCACAGCCCAGAGAAGAGGGGGAAGTGAAGGAGACAAACAGTAGTTAACCTCTTAACCCCCGCCTGGACCGAGGACATGTTCTCCAGTTTGGCTTTACTCAAATCTAAAAGCTTCTTGGAAAAAGTGTCAAAATAACAAGGATGAAAATGCAACAAAGAAGTGACAAAAAAGCAACGAAAACACAACAACAAATGTGACAAAAGGTCAGACCCACTTGTGTATGCAAATGAGGCGTTACACTGTTGCTCTCCAGTTGAAAAGCTTTTAGATTTGGGTAAAGCCGAACTGGAGAAAATGTGCGCAGTTAAGGCGAGGGTTATGAGGTTAGAGTTTGTGTTTCTGCAGGGGCCCCTCATGCAAAAAAATAATGATACGATAAAATAATGATAAGAGGAGGAGCTCCCCTAATCAGGATTTATTTACATTGGCAAAAAAATAAGTATTTTTCTATATATATTACTGATACGTAAAATAAAAATGATTAAAAAAAACTCAAATATTAAATGGATTCATTTTGTCGAGACAGTGCATGTTAATGAACATACATGGGTCTTAGTACAGACTCCAATGTGGATGTTTTTACATCGGTCGAACGAAACGGAAATTCAAAGAAAGACTGGCTGAACATAAGTACGCTATACGAACTCAAAATGTACTGTACCCCATGGCCAAACATTACATGCAAACAGGCCACGGCCGCCCCAATTCACCAAGAGCTCTGGTTATGGAAGTTATTTCACAGAACATGGGCGGTGACAAACTACAACACCTCCTCCACAGGGAGACGTTCTGGATCGACCGCCTCAAAGCCATGTCTTACCCAGGTCTCAATGAGGAAAGAGAATGTTCCCTTTCCTCTCATTTTGCCGGGGCCCCGGTGTTTTCTATACTGATGCTCTCTACAAGGACTGTTTTTTCCTTTGTAACTATGGTTGGTTACTTAGACTTTTCTGTGATCCTTAAACACTGTTTTTGGTCACACTCCACACTGTATAGGTAACTGTGCTCCTCCAGTTTCTTGTTTGGTCTGTGCTCATTGTACACTTCTCTGCCATCTCATTGGATTGGAGTTCTGTAAAAATGTGTAAATATTTGATTATTTCATTGCCCATGTTGCAGCTTTGAAAAATGTCTGGTATTCTATATGTCACGTGTTTGATCATGTGACCCCCCGGTTTAAATGGGGCTCACACACCTGTGATGTTACTTTACCCTGATGAAGACTCAGTCGAGTTGAAACGCGTCGGTACACGCTTTTTAAATAAACACCGTTTTTCCTCGGCTCGTCCTTTTTCCTTTAGTCTGCTTTGCCCCACGAGTTTGAAGAGCACCTGATTTGTAAGTTGGTTTTGCTATTATCCTTTAGCAAATGTACTTTTTCTACTACGCGGTGATCCAGCGAGCACTCTGCCTTCTCTCTTCTATTATTTTATGTATTGGTTTATTTGGTCGGGACAGTGCATGTTAATGAACATACATGGGTCTCATGCATGTAAACAAGCCACACCGGATTGTAGCCGTGGGCTAATTTCCATCCGTCCCCCATGCGCACTCTCAAACACACTCTCATTCATCCTGGCCTATTGTACATGTTTTTAGTGGGGGGGATTTATGATACATAGCCCAGCGTTGTCTCATGGATCATTGACATTTTCAGAAAAAGAAAAACTCTTTGGAGCCAGGCTTTAAAGCAGTTTAAACGAGGACCAAAGCTACATAGGAATCCTGTTTCCAAAGTGTCTTTTGGAGTCGCCAGCCACCAGGGGGCGGTATTACAGCAATGTCAGCTCCATGAGGACCAAAGAGAAGGGCTTTCCTCACCCACTGGCTCAGACAGTGATTTAAAACCAGATTTGTTGCTGATTCACAGTGAGCTGATGGGGGAGGGGTGATACTGTATGTGTGAATGAGAACAGAGGGAGGGGGAGGGTCACACCAGGTCTGCAGCAAACTACATTTAGTGTTTTACTGAATAATGTGTGTAACACAACACTAACTCCTGTTTCTGTCTGCAGAGAAATGGACCCAGCTCAACCTCTGAAGACTCCCCGCACACAGGGAAATACATACAGCTGTGAGCAGTGTGGGAAACGATTTACTACTTCAGGCAATCTTAAACGTCACATGAGAATCCACACCGGAGAGAGGCCATACAGCTGTGAGCATTGTGACAAAAGATTTACTCAGTCATCCAACCTCAAAGAACACATGAGGATCCACACTGGGGAAACGCCATACAGATGTGAGCAGTGTGACGAGACCTTTACTCAGTCGTACAGCCTCAAAAAACACATGAGGATCCACACTGGGGAAAAGCCCTTTGAGTGTGGCCTGTGTGGACATGTGTTTACTCAGTCATCCAGCCTCAAAGGCCACATGAGGATCCACACCGGAGAGAGGCCATACAGCTGTGAGCAGTGTGACAAGACCTTTACTCATTCATCCAACCTCAAAGAACACATGAGGATCCACACTGGAGAGAGGATATACAGCTGTGAGCAGTGTGACAAGACCTTTACTCAGTCATCCAGCCTCAAAGAACACATGAAGATACATGCTGGAGAGAGACCATACAGCTGTGAGCAGTGTGGAAAGTCATTTAATAAGCTCTCAGGTCTCAGGCAACACAAGAGCGTCCATGATGGACTAAAGCCGTATGCGTGTGAGCAGTGTGGGAAAACATTCAGCCGATCAGAAAATCTTGAATTTCACATAAGAATCCACACTGGAGAGAGGCCATACAGCTGTGAGCAGTGTGACAAGACCTTTACTCGCTCATCCAACCTCAAAGAACACATGAAGAGGATCCACACTGGAGAGAAACAGCTGTGATGAGTTTGGTCAGACCTTCAGATATTTTCAGATCAAAAGTGCTTCATGACATGAACATGTCTGTGTCGTTCACAGAGACTTATCCAGTTCACTCTATTTCAAACTAATGTTTCACAAATGAAACAAATATGGATTTATATTTGTGTCACCTTCAGAAGTGCAGTGGAAATGTTACAAGCCCCGAATTCACATTTTGAAAAGAAAATATTAAACAAGTCTTTGTTCTGCGCACTCTAAAAATGATCCTTTAAATAGTCTCTTCATTCCCTTGTGTTGTTTTCCTCATGTGTTTTTTCATGTTTGTGTCGTTCACAGAGACTTATTGAGTTGACTCTATTTCAAACTAATGTTTCAGACTTACCCAAATCTAGAAGCTTCTTGACTACAGCCTTTATATAGACCAGTGCAAACCAATGGCCGCTGACTGCTCTGCTTTGTGACTACGACACTGGAGCCCCCTATTGCTCCCCCTTTGCTGTAGTACCTCCATATGACCGCTATTCCCCCATTGGAATGCATTGGACTTTAGACACGTTAAAAACAACTTTAATGCCCGGTGCCTGATGGTTTAGAAGTGGCTAGAGCTAGATATTCCTCCTGTGATTACGCTGGGTTAAAAACAATATGGGGCACCAGGGTTTTTATCGTAGATAAGAATTTTAGAAATCTTGCATAATTAATGAGGGCCTGACTTTGATTGACAGGCTGTTACGTCGCTGCCTGGCCATGGGCGCGATTACAACAGAAATACACGCCCATTACACGCCCCGCGAGGGCCAAGCAGGGCCGGGTCTACAGTCAAGATTCCTCACTTATGCCCTTTTTAGGAACATGCTTCGTCAGAGCTGGAGAGGAGGAGCCTGTAGATCCGCCATGATTTCCCCCACGAACGTGGTCATTGTGGTAAACGGGGAGGAGTGAGGAGGAGCTGTCTATTCTTTACACAGTCTATGGTTTAAACCCTGTTTTGAAAGCTAAGACCTACGAAACTGATCTAAGACTTTGTTGCCACGTTGTCGTCACCTATTTTGTTTTTGTAACTTTTTTGTTGCTTTTTCATTATTTTTCAGCGCCTTCATTTTTTCTTCATTATAAAACTGTTTTTATTAGAATAAAATCTTGTTTTTCAAAGAATTTCAATCAGAGTTTTGTACCATTTTGTTCTTGCCGCTATATTGTGAAATCCCGTCAGTGGACTCTTCATTTTGAAAGCATTTTAGTTTAATTTTAATTCTAGTCTTTGAATGAAAATGTGTTTTACTCAAGATTTACCCAAACAATTGGTTATGTTTTTAGGCAAGTTTATTTGTAGAGCACAATTCACACACAAGGCAATTCAAAGTGCTTCACAGTTGCATAAAATTACAAGAAAACAGATCAAATCAATAAAACATCAACATAAAATTAATCAATGACAGTAAAAGGCAAGAGTGCAGATAAAATACTTTCAGTTTCCATCTGCTCGGGTAAAAAGAGCTGTTTTCAGCCTGGATTTGAACATTGTCAGAGTTGAGGCCTGTCTCACATCCTCATGAAGACTGTTCCAGATTTTAGCTTTAGCCTCACCGTGTTTAGTCCTGACTCTGGGAACCACCAGGGGACCCCTCCCTGAAGTTCTCAGGGCCCGAGATGGTTCATACGGCTCTAACATATCAGAGATGGACTTTGGTGCTAAACCATGAAAAGACTTGTACACAAGCAGAGCTGTTTTAAATTCTATTCTCTGAGTGACAGGAAGCCAGTGCAGAGACCGGAGCACTGGACTAATATGGTGGTATTTCCTGGTTCTTGTCAGGACTGGAGCAGCAGCGTTCTGGATGTTCTGCAGCTCTAACAGCTCGTTTAGAAAGGCCAGTGAATACGTGCACACACCAAAAGATAATGAAACGTTTCATCAAAGTCTCGCGGTGTGAAGAATAAATCATGGACAGGACGTCTGAGCCACTTGTTCAGTTATTTTTGAAGCATTTTTGACTCTAATTCAATCTCAGCTCATATTCTCCTATAACAACTTGTGCCCAGACCTTCTTAACAGTCCTTTTCTTCTTGAGCTCCTGTTTCAGCCACAGCCCAGAGAAGAGGGGGAAGTGAAGGAGACAAACAGTAGTTAACCTCTTAACCCCCGCCTGGACCGAGGACATGTTCTCCAGTTTGGCTTTACTCAAATCTAAAAGCTTCTTGGAAAAAGTGTCAAAATAACAAGGATGAAAATGCAACAAAGAAGTGACAAAAAAGCAACGAAAACACAACAACAAATGTGACAAAAGGTCAGACCCACTTGTGTATGCAAATGAGGCGTTACACTGTTGCTCTCCAGTTGAAAAGCTTTTAGATTTGGGTAAAGCCGAACTGGAGAAAATGTGCGCAGTTAAGGCGAGGGTTATGAGGTTAGAGTTTGTGTTTCTGCAGGGGCCCCTCACGCTAAAAAATAATGATACGATAAAATAATGATAAGAGGAGGAGCTCCCCTAATCAGGATTTATTTACATTGGCAAAACAAATAAGTATTTTTCTATATATATTACTGATACGTAAAATAAAAATGATTAAAAAAAACTCAAATATTAAATGGATTCATTTTGTCGAGACAGTGCATGTTAATGAACATACATGGGTCTCGTGCATGTAAACGAGCCACACCGGATTGTAGCTTTGGGCTAATATCCATCCGTTGTCCCCCATGCACACTTTTAAACACTCCCATTCATCCTGGCCTATTGTACATGTTTTTTTATTAAAAGTCAATGTGATGTGTAAAGTAAACGTCAGTGTGTGTGTGTGGAGGCGGGGCTTTTTTGTATTGTTGTTTTACTCATGTGAAACGTTTAGTTCAAAAGTAGTTTCTCTGCCCAAGATGAGATTAAAACTACTGTTAGGAAGATTTGCAAATGTATAAAATTGAATTCATCTCCAGTGTCTAGAAATGTGAACATATAGAAAAAAGAGGAAAAATGGGGGAGGGGGGTTAACAAAAACTGAGAAAATGTGAGGAAAACTATTTGGAAAACTGGGGTAAAAATAGAGGGAAAAAAAGTAAAATTGAAAAAAATTGGGAGACAATTGAGAAAAAATAAGTAAAAAAGAGATAATAATGTAAATAGCTCAAACACATTTCTAAATGGCTGCGATGGTAGTTGTGGATCTCAGCCTTCAGTCTGCTCCTCCAGTCTGAATACGTGGTTTCATGAGTAAAGCACAAATCCTTCCAAACTCTTCTTCTGTCACTGACGCCTCGGCCGACACTTCTTCCACTTCAGGAACACAACCTTTGGACAATTGAATTTGCGGCGGGACAGATAAAGGCCCAGTGTCGTCCTTTTAGACGCTTTTATTTTTAGCAGCGCGTCACAAGATCGGGACGTGAGCGGAGAGAACCCCCCCCCTCGTCTTACTTTACCTGCAGCCAAAGCAAATAACAACACATCTCCATGGCAACGGGCCGGTGGTGTCCCGCTACCAGATAAAGAGGCAACGACCCACGGGATGTTTTCCATACCGATTCCTGAACGATACTTTTCAATATCGGGTTCAGAAATGTGTGAAACATTTGGAGAAAATGTGACAAAAATAAGGAAACATTGTGGCATAAACTGGGTAAATATGGACGGATATTAGTTAAACAAATGAGCAAAAATGAGGGAAAATAAAAAAGTGGTGCAAAAAGAAGAAATATAAGTCATCAAAACCTGGATCTAAAGATAGAAGAGTTGTTTTTTTTTCAGTTCCTGCTTTCGATACTTTGATTTTTACCGATACCAGACTGATATCGTTTAACGGTGCCCAGCTCTAGTCCTAACCAACATGCCATTTAATATTAGTGAGGACCAACCAAAATCAAAGCTGTGCCCCCCTTTATTTTTAGCAGCGCGTCACAAGATCGGGATGCGCCACATCCTGGCTTTTTCTAAACATACAGGTCATGTTTTCCCCCAAAGGTGACATCTGGACAAGAACATACTTTTTAAGTTCAATAGTTCAGTCTTGCATTTCAAACAAAACACAGATTCATTCAACAACAGTATACAAATGAAATACATACGATAACTGTAATTACAAAATGTTCTGACGTTATATAGACATTCGCAGCAGGCAGCGGCCTTAGTCCCTCAACAGTTCTGCACAGCCCGGAGATCTGTCCCGTGACCTCACGAAACATTTCTCCAGACCGAGCCGAGGTGTAATCCATCTTCCTTATACCTTCCTCGTACCGAGCAGAAAGGACTTTAAAGAGTTCCTCACTTTTCGCTACATTCCGTTGTAATTCCATCAGGTGCTCGCTGACTTTTCCGAAATGTTCTTTGATTTCCACGGACAGCAGCGGGGTCTCCTTTCTTGCTGCCAGTTTGCCAACTTTGCGATAGACCAGGGCAACTCCTACACCTGTAAGAAGGAGCCCTGCTATCATGAGCCCAAAAAGATAAATATCTTCGATGTCTTCCACAGATAGCACTGCCAAACATATCACTTTCCACTTATTCCAAGAGTCGAGCGAGTAGCCCGCAGGGAAAGTTCCATCTGGACATTGCTGATCCCCAACAGCACCGCTTCTTTTAGAAAATATCGTGTCAATTGCAGAGAGAGACCAGCAGATCAATTCCATGGCTGTCCGGTTTAAGATCCCAGTGAGCAGCAAGTCCAGACAGAAAAAATTAAAAACAGACGAGACACAGCAGCAGCAGCAAAGCGGGGGCAGGAGAAGTCAGAAACGCGTCCGCTCTCTTCGAGGAGCTAAGTAATCCATCAGTCCACAGCATATTTATCCAGTAGTGCAGTGGAGCGTCCAAGAGCTCTTTCACAAACCAAAGTGAATTAGTTTAGGAGGAACACACACCGTCATGTGTGGAGGACAAATGGAACATCAACATCAGAACCCTGTCCTCATTTTGAAGTCTAGAGCAGGAGCATCATGGTGTGGGATGTTTTGTTTCCTCAGGGCCTGGACAACGTGATATCATCAATAAAAAAAATAATTCACAAGTTTATGAAGATATTTGGCAGAAAGACCTGAGACATTCACAACATGCACGGAATAAATAAGTGAACCCTGTATTAAATATCTGCTGACTCTTCTTTTGTAGCAATAACTGCTTTCCTGTAGTTGCAGATTAGACGCTCAAACCATCAGGAATTCTTGGACCATTCCTCTTTACAAAACTGTTGCAGTTCAGCCAGATTCCTGGGTTCACTTACTTTTTCCTCCCTGTCCTGTGATTGTTTACATGTTACGGCCAATAAAAATATGATCAAATGTAAATATTTGGGTGGTATTAGTTTGAGCAGACACTGTTTATTCATTCTTATGATTTTGATGAAGATCAAACCATATTTTATGACCAATTTAGGCAGAAATGTGAGAAATTCAAAAGCGTTCACACACATTTTCATCCCACTGTATGTAATTATTCTATTTTGTCTTTTATATTGAACAGCGATTGGAAAAATCTAATGCAAATGTTTTCCTATAAACTCATTCATAAAATGGACTTTACTACAGCCTGCCCGTCTCTGATTGGCCGTTGGGTTCAGTCCATACAGAAGTGAAAGTCAAAATCAGCTGTGCCATGTGCTGTATGTTAACTTTCACTTTTAGACGCTGATACAGAAATGAAGAAGCAGTGGCAGGATCTTGGAATTGTGCATTCACGACTCTCCCTGGATCATTAAGTTTGTTAAGTTTGGGAATCTGCTTTTACCTCGACATGGAAACACTTACAGCAAGAATTGGATCTATTTTCATATCATTTGTCTTTCGGATGTGCGTCCTGATCATCTTTGGCCTTTAAACTATAGGCAATGAACGTATGCAGACTTTATTTGGATGTAGCTGTTTCTTCCACGCCTCAACCAGCACCGGGAAGTCTTTATTTGATTTCTTCATTTCAACAGTTTGAGCGGTTTTCAAGCGCCAGGAGAAAAGTTATCGAGAAAAAAGAAAAGAAAACACAACAACGCCCAAAACCAGTAGACTTATGATTTTAAGTTCAACAGTGAATTTCAAAATTAAAAATGGAGCTCTGAGGCCTCGCTCCTGTCATTTAGGCAATAAGAAAGAATGTATGGGAAAACTGTTCAAGTCAAACTTGAAACTTGAGCAGTAGATTACTGACATAAATATGAGGAAAATATATCATTTTATAGAATGTTTTCACTTCAAAATCAGGCATGTAGGCTCTGAGTAGAGAGGGCCAAGATTGCCTATATTTTCTGTGAACAAGTCATCAATCAATCTCCGTGGAGATAAATTAGATCTACAGTCAGCTAGAGTGGACTCTACAGCTACGTTTAATACGTGGATTAACAATAGTAAATGTTATAGTCATGACAGAGCCTGGTTTAAATGTGTGAAGAGAAAGATAACTTTGAATATGCAAGACTATTGACTCAAAGGCCTGACCAATCAGAGTGGGCTCAGAGCATTTGAATGTGAAAAGCTTTAGGTGTGGAGCAGGAACAATGAGCTGAAAAGAGGAGGAGGAGGGGGGGCAGCAGAGGTTTCATCCACAGAGGTGAGGGAGGGCTCCTTTGGGGAGGGGCTTTCCACACAGAGCTATAAAAGCCCCCAGTGACTTCCAGCTGGACTCTGGACCTCTGGACTCACAGAGCGGCTCCACAGTCTGTGCTGCTGCTGCCCCTCCAGGAGTCTGTCTGCACACAGGTGAGGAGGATCTGCACACAGACACACTCACATCAGCGAGGTGAGGTCAAAGGTCGTTCTAGACTCAAGTCAAGACGTGTTTTACAATGAAAAATAGACTGGACTTTCTTCTTGCAGCTCCAGCGCTCAGACCATAGATCTAAATAATAGAGATGGGCGGGTCCCATTCAGCCCCATTCATAGTAATGATCCCGAGTGGTCTGTGAAATGAACATGGCTACGAGCCTCCACAGAGCTCCAGAGCCTGTCAGTCAGAGATTTAAGCTTCCACTTTTTATTGATGTACAAAAACCAGTGTGGTTAAAACTAGGGCTGAACGATTTAGGAAGATGATCTAATTGCGACTTTTTTCTTCAATATTGCGATTAAATATGTGATTATTGTTGCAAGGTCCTCTCATGTATTTTACACCCAACACAAGCAACAAATCAGTCTGTTTCATAATAAACAATTTTAGATTAAAGTGAAAATTGCAAACAAACAAAACTGTGGCTTGACTTGACCTATTCAAAATGTGCACTTCTTAAAAACCTTCTGAACTTAACAGTCTATAAATAAATGAAAAGGATATTTTTGGTATATAGATACAAAACAAATAAACTCACTGATCCAGTCAGTAACATCACCCATACTAAAGTGCAGGAAAAGTAATAACAAAAATCTGCTTTAACCAACATTTTTTACAGAAATCAAACTCCCAACGAACACAAAATAAACTAGTGTATGTTCTTATTAAATCGTTAGAAGGAAAAAAAAACACTAAAAAGGAAATGCAGTATTGTATTCACTCAGTAACAGCAGTACACCACATAAGTGCAAAATGAGTACGGCACTATCAGCCAGACAGATTCTTCTGGGAGCTTACAGATTTGGAAAACCAGCATGTCAACCTTTGCTGGTTTTAGAGACGAGCGAGTGCAAGTCACTATATTCATATAGCCCAGCGTTGTCTCATGGATCATTGACATTTTTAGAAAAAGTAAAACTCTTTGGAGCCAGGCTTTTAAGCAATTTAAACGAGGACCAAAGCTACATAGGAATCCTGTTTCTAAAGTGTCTTTTGAGTCGCCATCCACCAGGGGGCGGTATTACAGCAATGTCAGCTCCATGAGGACCAAAGAGAAGGGCTTTCCTCGCCCACTGGCAGATTTGTTGCTGATTCACAGTGAGCTGATGGGGGAGGGGTGATACTGTATGTGTGAATGAGAACAGAGGGAGGGGGAGGGTCACACCAGGTCTGCAGCAAACTACATTTAGTGTTTTACAGAATAAAGTGTGTAACACAACACTAACTCCTGTTTCTGTCTGCAGAGAAATGGACCCAGCTCAGCCTCTGAAGACTCCCCGCACAGAGGGAAAGACATACAGCTGTGAGCAGTGTGGAAAAGGATTTACTGTATCATGCCATCTTAAACGTCACCTGAGAATCCACACTGGAGAGAGGCCATACAGCTGTGAGCAGTGTGACAAGACCTTTAATCAGTCTTTCAACCTCAAACAACACATGAGAATCCACACTGGAGAAAAGCCCTTTGAGTGTGGCCTGTGTGGACATGTGTTTACTCAGTCTGCAAGTCTTAAATATCACATGAGAATCCACACTGGAGAGAGGCTATACAGCTGTGAGCAGTGTGGGAAAGGATTTACTGCATCACGTGATCTTAAACGTCACCTGAGAATCCACACTGGGGAGAGGCCATACAGATGTGAGCAGTGTGACAAGACCTTTACTTACTCATTCAACCTCAAAGCACACATGAAGATACATGCTGGAGAGAAGCCCATTGAGTGTGGTCTGTGTGGACATGTGTTTACTCAGTCTGCAAGTCTTGAATATCACATGAGAATCCACACTGGAGAGAGGCCATACAGCTGTGAGCAGTGTGACAAGACCTTTACTCAGTCATCCAGCCTCAAAGACCACATGAAGATACATGATGGGGAAAAGGAATACAGCTGTGATGAGTGTGGGAAGTCATTTAATCAACTCTCAGGTCTCAGGCAACACAAGGGAGTCCATGATGGACTAAAGCCGTACATATGTGAGCAGTGTGGGAACACATTCAGTCATTCACGTACTCTTGAACAACACATGAGGATCCACACTGGGGAGAGGCAATACAGCTGTGAGCAGTGTGACAAGACCTTTACTCACTCATCCACCCTCAAAAGACACATGAAGAAGATCCACACTGGAGAGAAACAGCTGTGATGAGTTTGGTCAGACCTTCAGATATTTTCAGATCAAATGTGCTTCATGACATGAACATGTCTGTGTCGTTCACAGAGACTTATCCAGTTCACTCTATTTCAAACTAATGTTTCACAAATGCTGATGTTTTTTAGGGAGGTCATAGAATGTAAATCTTACTTATATGAAAACACTTTTTTTCACAAATATGGAATTATATTTGTGTCACCTTCAGAAGTGCAGTGGAAATGTTACAAGCCCAGAATTCACATTTAGAAAAGAAAATATTAATTCGTCCAAACAAATCTTTGTTCTGCGCACTCTAAAAATGATCCTTTAAATAGTCTCTTCATTCCCTTGTGTTGTTTTCCTCGTGTGTTTTTTCATGTTTGTGTCGTTCACAGAGACTTATTGAGTCGACTCTATTTCAAACTAATGTTTCAGACTTGCTGATGTTTTAGTGTTGATGGAATGTAAAGCTTTACACTTATTAACCTCTTAACCCCCACCTGAACCAAGAACATTTTTTTCACTTCGGCTTTACCCAAATCTAGAAGCTTCTTGCTCCAACAAAACTGATTTAAGACTTTGTTTTTGTAACTTTTTTGTTGCTTTTTTATTACATTTTTCAGCGCCTTCATTTGTTCTTCATTATAAAACTTTAGTTTAGTTTTAATTAGTGCTGTCAAACGATTATTTTTTTCAATCGCGATTAATCGCAGTTGTTTATGTTTCTAAAGAAAAAAAGAGCCAGCTTTAAGAAAAAGTTTTCTATTTTTATTCTGAAAGTGCCAGGCAGACATCTTGAACAATTCTGCAATATTGCACAAAAAAGGGCTGATGTAAACCTACAGGATAACTGTAAACCTTGTAGTTCTGTACTGCTATTGAAGCACACTGCTTGCAATCACACATACAACTTGCTACAACCAGTTACTTAAGCAAACAAGCTTATTTACATTTTCAGATGACAAAGCCGATCATTTCTTTTGCACAATGTGTCCAGCCAAAGAAAAAAGTCTTTCGCAAGGTACTGTGGAACCAGGTGCACCCAAGTATTTCAGTGCAACACGGGCCAGCTTACTGTAGGCACCACTGTGTGCTGACCACCTCTCCAAGGGACATGTATCCATGCTCACACAGGGCTCTGCTCTGTACCGTTGTAGTGTGTTGTCTGTGGCTGATCCCTCATCCTCTGATTCTGACTCTGACCCCATGAGTAGAAGAGACATCTTTTTCTGTGGAGGTTCTTGCACAGAGTCATTTCTGGACCTCTGGGCTGCAGGTTCTCCTTCTTTCAGCATTTCACTCAGATTTTGCCACACCTCTCCCCAGTCTGCACGTGGCAGGCACTTGAGGTCCTTAAACCGGGGATCTAAAGCTGTTGCTACCTTTAACCAGGCCAGGTTCATGTTCTCTTTTCTTTTGTTGAGATCCTTTGTGAATGCATTCTTGAAGCGGGCTATGTAGGCTGGATCAACATCTGACACTTCCATAGTACGCAGAAGATGGCAGAGCGCAGGCAGGACAACAGAGCAGGACACATACTTTTCACCACCTAGAAGCTCTGTGATGTACCTGTGGAGGAAAGCACAAGAACACACCATTAAATACATTTGTGAATACCAGAAGAGGGAGAGATAAAAATAGCAATAAACACCTCACCTGCATGGCTCAAGTTTGGCCAACTTGTCATATTCTCCATCCATCCATTTTCTTCCACTTGTCCGTTGCCGGGTTGTGGGGGCAGCTGTTGGAGCTGCACCAGTCCTCTATGGCTCCTCCTGCAGGTGGTGGGTCCACAGAAGGACGGCCTCATGGTTCCAAACGGGGGCCTGTTGGTCTCTCATAGGGGGCTTCACCCATTCACCAGTGTACGCAGACACTGGAGGCAAGGAGGGTGAAGTGTCTTGCCCAAGGACACAACGACAATGTGCACCTTCAGGAGGCGGGATTCAAAACCCCCGACCTTCCGATCATGAGACGACCCAATCTACCATCTGCACCACCCTCGCCCCATTTAGATGGATGGATGGAGGGGAGAGAGAGAGAGGAGAGGAAGAGAGGGAGGGAGAGAGAGAGAGAGGGAGGGAGAGAGAGGGGAGAGAGAGAGGAAGAGAGGGAGGGGAGAGAGGGGAAGAGACCAAGCTCTTCCGCAGAAATGTACCATCTGTGTGGGAATAGGTCTGGACGAATTTGAATATCTTGTTATTTTCACAACTTTTTCAATTTGTTTCCACCACATTTCCCCATATTTAAAAAAAATGTCCCTCTATGTTTTCAATTTTTTTCCTTCACATTTCCCCATATTTTAAAAAAATGTCCCTCTATGTTTTCAATTTTTTTCCCCCTCACTTTTCCCCAATTAATTATAAATGTTTGTCCCCATCTTTCCCCTATATTTCCCCAATTGTTCCCTTATATTTCCTACTTGTGTGAAGCCAAAGGCAGATTGGTGCCATCACTCTATGGTAGACAATAAAGTTTCTATCCTCTTGTATTTTTCCTGTTCACCTCATTGTGCTTTGTCCGTGTGTGGAAGAATATGTTTTAATATGACATTATCATTGTTCTCTGTGCAGAGCTCGACTCCTCCTTCCATGCAGATGTAGAGGCGTCTAGACTCTTTTATAGACACAAACTTCTCCAGAAAACACCAGAATTAACATCGCAAGCATTTAGAAATGTGTTTGCAAACATCTTTAACAACAGAGCAATGTAGATTTAGATTATCTAATTTTTTTCAAATTTATTCCAAGTCCTTATTTTTCCATATTTTCTCAGTTTTTATTAACCCCCCTCCCCCATTTTTCCTCTTTTTTCTATATTTTCACATTTCCAGACACTGGAGATGAGTTCGATTTTATACATTTGCAAATCTTCCTAACAGTAGTTTTAATCTCATCTTGGGCAGAGAAACTACTTTTGAACTAAACGTTTCACATGAGTAAAACAACAATACAAAAAAGCCCCCCCCCCCCCACACACACACACACACTGACGTTTACTTTGCATGGGGGAAACGGATGCAAATTAGCCCAAAGCTACAATCCGGTGTGGCTCGTTTACATGCATGAGACCCATGTATGTTCATTAACATGCACCAAATAAATCCATTTAATATTTTGAGGTTTTTTTAATCATTTTTATTTTAGGCAATCAGTAATATATATTCCTGGTCGCCTCCCTCGGGAGGTGTTCCAGGCATGTCCTATTGGGAGGAGGCCTCGTGGGAGCCCCAGGACACGCTGGTGGGACTATGTCTCCGAGCTGGCCTGGTGTCGCCTCGGGGTCCCCCCAGAACAGCTGGAAGAGGTGTGCGTGGATCGGGAAGTCTGGGCATCTCTCCTGAGACTGCTGCCCCCGCGACCCGGCCCCGGATAAAGCGGAAGAAAATGGATGGATGGAGTAATATAAATTGAAAAATACTTCTTTTTTTTTGCAAATGTAAAATAAATTCTAGGGGAGCTCCTACTCGTATCATTATTTTATCGTATCATTATTTTTTTGCGTGAGGGGCCCCTGCAGAAACACAAACTCTAACCTCATAACCCCCGCCTTAACTGCGCACATTTTCTCCAGTTCGGCTTTACCCAAATCTAAAAGCTTTTCAACTGGAGAGCAACAGTGTAACGCCTCATTTGCATACACAAGTGGGTCTGACCTTTTGTCACATTTGTTGTTGTGTTTTCGTTGCTTTTTTGTCACTTCTTTGTTGCATTTTCATCCTCGTTATTTTGACACTTTTTCCAAGAAGCTTTTAGATTTGAGTAAAGCCAAACTGGAGAACATGTCCTCGGTCCAGGCGGGGGTTAAGAGGTTAACTACTGTTTGTCTCCTTCACTTCCCCCTCTTCTCTGGGCTGTGGCTGAAACAGGAGCTCAAGAAGAAAAGGACTGTTAAGAAGGTCTGGGCACAAGTTGTTATAGGAGAATATGAGCTGAGATTGAATTAGAGTCAAAAATGCTTCAAAAATAACTGAACAAGTGGCTCAGACGTCCTGTCCATGATTTATTCTTCACACCGCGAGACTTTGATGAAACATTTAATTATCTTTTGGTGTGTGCACGTATTCACTGGCCTTTCTAAACGAGCTGTTAGAGCTGCAGAACATCCAGAACGCTGCTGCTCGAGTCCTGACAAGAACCAGGAAATACCACCATATTAGTCCAGTGCTCCGGTCTCTGCACTGGCTTCCTGTCACTCAGAGAATAGAATTTAAAACAGCTCTGCTTGTGTACAAGTCTTTTCATGGTTTAGCACCAAAGTCCATCTCTGACATGTTAGAGCCGTATGAACCATCTCGGGCCCTGAGAACTTCAGGGAGGGGTCCCCTGGTGGTTTCCAGAGTCAGGACTAAACACGGTGAGGCTAAAGCTAAAATCTGGAACAGTCTTCATGAGGATGTGAGACAGGCCTCAACTCTGACAATGTTCAAATCCAGGCTGAAAACAGCTCTTTTTACCCGAGCAGATGAAAACTGAAAGTATTTTATCTGCACTCTTGCCTTTTACTGTAATTGATTAATTTTATGTTGATGTTTTATTGATTTGATCTGTTTTCTTGTAATTTTATGCAACTGTGAAGCACTTTGAATTGCCTCGTGTGTGAATTGTGCTCTACAAATAAACTCGCCTAGAAATATAACCAATTGTTTGGGTAAATCTTGAGTAAAACTAAACACATTTTCATTCAAAGACTAGAATTAAAATTAAACTAAAAAGCTTTCAAAATGAAGAGTCCACTGACGGGATTTCACAATATAGCGGCAAGAACAAAATGGTACAAAACTCTGATTGAAATTCTTTGAAAAACAACATTTTATTCTAATAAAAACAGTTTTATAACGAAGAACAAATGAAGGCGCTGAAAAATAATGAAAAAGCAACAAAAAAGTTACAAAAACAAAATAGTGACGACAACGTGGCAACAAAGTCTTAGATCAGTTTCGTAGGTCTTAGCTTTCAAAACAGGGTTTACACCATAGACTGTATAAATAATAGACAGCTCCTCCTCACTCCTCCCCGTTTACCACAATGACCACGTTCGTGGGGGAAATCATGGCGGATTTACAGGCTCCTCCTCTCCAGCTCTGACGAAGCATGTTCCTAAAAAGGGCATAAGGCGGGGATCTTGACTGTAGACCCGGCCCTGCTTGGCCCTCGCGGGGCGTGTAATGGGCGTGTATTTCTGTTGTAATCACGCCCATGGCCAGGCAGCGACGTAACAGCCTGTCAATCAAAGTCAGGCCCTCATTAATTATGCAAGATTTCTAAAATTCTTATCTACGATAAAAACCCTGGTGCCCCATATTGTTTTTAACCCAGCGTAATCACAGGAGGAATATCTAGCTCTAGCCACTTCTAAACCATTAAGCACCGGCATTAACGTTGTTTTTAACGTGTCTAAAGTCCAATGCATTCTAATGGGGGAATAGCGGTCATATGGAGGTACTACAGCAAAGGTGGAGCAATGGCGGCCTCCAGTGTCGTAGTCGAAAAGCAGAGCAGTCAGCGGCCGTTGGTTTACACTGGTCTATATAAAGGCTGTAGTCAAGAAGCTTCTAGATTTGGGTAAGTCTGAAACATTAGTTTGAAATAGAGTCAACTCAATAAGTCTCTGTGAACGACACAGACATGTTCATGTCATGAAGCACATTTGATCTGAAAATATCTGAAGGTCTGACCAAACTCATCACAGCTGTTTCTCTCCAGTGTGAATCCTCTTCATGTGTTCTTTGAGGTTGGATGAGTGAGTAAAGGTCTTGTCACACTGCTCACATCTGTATGGTCTCTCTCCAGTGTGGATCCTCATGTGGCCTTTGAGGCTGGATGACTGAGTAAAGGTCTTGTCACACTGCTCACAGCTGTATGGCCTCTCTCCGGTGTGGATTCTCATGTGTTTCTTAAGACTTGTAGACTGAGTAAACACATGTCCACACAGACCACACTCAAATGACTTTTCCCCAGCATGTATCTTCATGTGTTCTTTGAGGCTGGGTGACTGAGTAAAGGTCTTGTCACACTGCTCACAGCTGTATAGCCTCTCTCCAGTGTGGATCCTCATGTGTTCTCTGAGGACGGATGACTGAGTAAACACATGTCCACACTGGCCACACTCAAAGGGCTTTTCCCCAGTGTGGATCCTCATGTGTTTTTTGAGGCTGTACGACTGAGTAAAGGTCTTGTCACACTGCTCACATCTGTATGGCGTTTCCCCAGTGTGGATCCTCATGTGTTTTTTGAGGTTTGATGGCAGAGTAAAGGTTTTGTCACACTGCTCACAGCTGTATGACCTCTCTCCAGTGTGGATCTTCATGTGGTTTTTGAGGCTGGATGACTGAGTAAACACATGTCCACACAGGCCACACTCAAAGGGCTTTTCCCCAGTGTGGATCCTCATGTGTGCTTTGAGGTTGGATGACTGAGTAAAGGTCTTGTCACACTGCTCACAGCTGTATGGCCTCTCTCCGGTGTGGATTCTCATGTGACGTTTTAGACTGTTTGAAGTAGTAAATCCTTTCCCACACTGCTCACAGCTGTATGTCTTTCCCTGTGTGCGGGGAGTCTTCAGAGGTTGAGCTGGGTCCATTTCTCTGCAGACAGAGAAATGGATGTGTTACACACATTGTTCAGTAATACACTAAATGTGTATGGGCTGTCCAGTGGAAATGGTTAAAGAACATCTCCATTTAGGATCTGGATTACAAACGACCTAAAATGTGACAAACAAGTGGACCACGCCTGCCGAAAGGTGGCATGTCAAATGTTCCTCCTTCGTAGACTCTCCCTCTCTGTTAAAGACAAGAATCTATGAACAAGACTGTACAAATGTTATATTCTACCTCACTGTGAGTATGCGTCACCTGTCTCTAAATGTCACACAAACTAACCGCTTGGAAAAACTCCAACGCCGAGCCATTAGGGTCAATGCCTTCGGCCACGACGTTTGTACAAAAAAGTTGTGATAAAAAAAATAAAAAATGCAATAATCCACGTGTAGCACAAAAGGCTGTGACCGAGATGACGCTGTAAACCAAATATGGTCATTTCCTGTGTGGGAGACGGTTTAGAACAGTTTTAAAGTCGTGGAAACTTTGAGAGTTTGGGAAGGTTTTGGAATAGTTTAGAAAGTTTGGGAATTTTTGGGGAAAAGTTTTAAAAGTCTTGGATTTTTTTGGTAATTTAAAAAAAGTTTTGGAATTGAGTGAACATTTTTGTAAATGTTGGGAAATTGTGGTAAGTTTTGGTAAAGTTTGGAAAGTTTTGGAATTTAGAACATTTTTGGAAAAAGTTATACAGAAATCTTGGACTTTTTGAAAATTTTTGAATTTTTTTGGAAAAGGTTTGGAACCGTTTTAAAGTGTTGTAATTTATTGGACATTTTGGAATAAATTGGAAAGTTTTGGAAATTTTGGAAAATGTTAGAATTTTGGAAAGGTTTGAAAATGTGTGAAGAGTTTGGAACAGCTGGTCTTAAAGGCACACTGCGTAACATTTTGGACCATACTGTTGCCATCAGTAAAAACATTCCCCCAATGAGCAGCTCCAAAGTGCTGTTACTGCAGTGGGTAATCAAAGAATGGATCTGGAGAAGAAACTTCTTACCCCCGCCTTAACACAGCACATTTTCTCTAGTTCAGCTTTACCCAAATCTAAAAGGTTACAAATAGGCCAGAGTAACGCCTCATTTGAAAGCTAAGGCCTGAGTCCAAGACCAGAGAGAGCGAGTTTAGCTAGCTATCTTTTTAAAACTTTAGCTTCGTCAAATTAACAATGAACTATTCACTATTTCAAGATTCAAGATTTTTATTTGTCAAACCATGTGAATGATTTGAAATTAGATTTCTCTCATCCTTGATTGTGGAGCGGGGGGTGGGGGAAGAGGGGTGGGAGGGAGGGCAGGGAGTTCAGCTTCCAGATGGCCTTGTGTATGAAACTGTTTTTAAGTCGACTCGACCTGGTCCGTAGATTCCACACTCTCCTCCCTGAAGGCATTATTCCAAAACCACGACTTCCACGACTTTGAAACTGTTCTAAACCGTCTCCCACACAGGAAATGACCATATTTGGTTTACAGCGTCATCTCGGTCACAGCCTTTTGTGCTACACGTGGATACCAAACATGTCAGTCGATTAGTCGTCTGATGACGTCATCATATTGACAGAGGGGGAATAACAAAGTACTTTATGTTTTACACAAATCCTTCATGTAATAATGTCGGCTCACATGTAAGCAGGTAATGCAGCTCATTATCTGGGTTAAAGATACAATACAGTGGCTTGTTTCCGTTTCCTGGGTTTCAACTAATTTTTAGGCAATGCTCAGTGTTTATGCATTTACCTGCAGCTCAACAAACATCCTGTCCTCTCTCCTCCTCCTCTGTTTTAATGTAAATATCAACACAATGTAGTCATGTAATGGTTACGTTTGCAATAGTGTCAAAAAGATACTGATAAACAGCCGGTCCATGTGGGGTTTGAACCTAAAACATCTGCACTGAAGTCAGACCAATGGGACTGTGGCACAAGATTACAGGGAGCCCTTTCCTTAAATAAAGATCTGGTTAATGAAGTCACTTTTAAACTTTCCTTCAGTGTTTAAAAGTCTCTTGTAAAACGTGTGTAGCATATATGATGTTATTGTTATTTCAAGAGTGTTTTATTAAACTGAACTGAATGAAGGAGTGGTCCAGTATATGACGTCTCTCTCCAATAAGAGGCAAACACACTACTGCATTTGTGTTCAGGAGGTCTGTGGCAGGAATCACTTTCAAATCAACACAAAACACGAGACAAGTATATAAATGTGCTTGACCCCTCCCATAACAACCCTAAAGGCAGCCCCTCCCTAAATGAACCGGTCTCAAGTGAACTGAACTGGTCTGCTCCTGTGGAAATGCCCCTAAGGTGTGATAACGACTGTCCTGCCTTTATGGTTATGGTTTCAATGGGACCGGACCAGTTCAGTTCACTTGAGACCGGTTCATTTAGGGGGGGGGGGGGGGGGGGGGCTGCGCCCGCAGGTTTGTGTTTCAAGTGCCTTTGGGGTAAAGTGGGCTGGGTCGTTATGGGCGTGGCCAAGCTCATTAATATTCATGTGACAGGAAACCAACCACCGGCTGATATCACTGGGCTTTAGTCCTGCATCAAAACACCTTTGTATGTACAACATTTAACCACTAGGTGGGGCCGAGCGCACACTGACAAAAACAAATAGCCTACAGTGGGATGAAAATGTGTGTGAACGCTTTGGAATTTCTCACATTTCTGCCTAAATTGGTCATGAAATATGGTTTGATCTTCATCAAAATCATAAGAATGAATAAACAGTGTCTGCTTGAACTAATACCACCCAAATATTTACATTTTATTATATTTTTATTGGCCGTAACATGTAAACATTCACAGGACAGAGAGGAAAAAGTAAGTGAACCCAGGAATCTGGCTGAACTGCAGCAGTTTTGTAAAGAGGAATGGTCCAAGAATTCCTGATGGTTTGAGCGTCTAATCTGCGACTACAGGAAAGCAGTTATTGCTACAAAAGAAGAGTCAGCAGATATTTAATACAGGGTTCACTTATTTATTCTGTGCATGGTAGAAATGATTTTTTCTGTTCAACTTTGGTTCCATCAGTCCACAGCATATTTATCCAGTAGTGCAGTGGAGCGTCCAAGAGCTCTTTCACAAACCAAAGTGAATTAGTTTAGCCTGTCCTCATTTTGAAGTCTAGAGCAGGAGCATCATGGTGTGGGATGTTTTGTTTCCTCGGGGCCTGGACAGCGTGATATCATCAATAAGAAAATAAAACAAATATTATATATATTGAACAGCGATAGGAAAAATCTAATGCAAATGTTTTCCTATAAACTCATTCATAAAATAGACTTTACTACAGCCTGCCCGTCTCTGATTGGCCGTTGGGTTCAGTCCATACAGAAGTGAAAGTCAAAATCAGCTGTGCCATGTGCTGTATGTTAACTTTCACTTTTAGACTGTAAGGTTTTTGGTTCTTTTATGTCACACGAGAAGAGTTACTTGGATATAGCCAAAGCATACACTGGAGATGGAAGTTGTCTCAAAAAGGCCTTTATTGCCGTTGTTCCTAGTTACAAAGTTACAGAACAGAATAACCAGCTGGTGACTTCAGAGAAAGAGAAGAAGTGAAGTCCAGACCCCCGTCCACCGTCTTCTTTTATCCTCGTCTCACACTTCTCTCCGTAGAGAGGGGGACAGCCTACCAGTGAATCAGTTGTTTGGTCTATGTGCGTGTACTCTATCTGTCCTTCACGTTTATGTTCAGACTATTTATGGTGTTGCCAGTTACCGTGACCGGGCATCTTGTTCTGTAGCCTGTGAGCAAAGCACGAGTCAGGAGTTTAGATTTCGCTGCAACCCTTACAAGACGCTGATACAGAAATGAAGAAGCAGTGGCAGGATCTTGGAATTGTGCATTCACGACTCTCCCTGGATCATTAAGTTTGTTAAGTTTGGGAATCTGCTTTTACCTCCACATGGAAACACTTACAGCAAGAATTGGATCTATTTTCATATCATTTGTCTTTCGGATGTGCGTCCTGATCATCTTTGGCCTTTAAACTATAGGCAATGAACGTATGCAGACTTTATTTGGATGTAGCTGTTTCTTCCACGCCTCAACCAGCACCGGGAAGTCTTTATTTGATTTCTTCATTTCAACAGTTTGAGCGGTTTTCAAGCGCCAGGAGAAAAGTTATCGAGAAAAAATAAAAGAAAACACAACAACGCCCAAAACCAGTAGACTTATGATTTTAAGTTCAACAGTGAATTTCAAAATTAAAAATGGAAATCTGAGGCCTCGCTCCTGTCATTTAGGCAATAAGAAAGAATGTATGGGAAAACTGTTCAAGTCAAACTTGAAACTTGAGCAGTAGATTACTGACATAAATATGAGGAAAATATATCATTTTATAGAATGTTTTCACTTCAGAATCAGGCATGTCGGCTCTGAGTAGAGAGGGCCAAGATTGCCTATATTTTCTGTGAACAAGTCATCAATCAATCTCCGTGGAGATAAATTAGATCTACAGTCAGCTAGAGTGGACTCTACAGCTACGTTTAATACGTGGATTAACAATAGTAAATGTTATAGTCATGACAGAGCCTGGTTTAAATGTGTGAAGAGAAAGATAACTTTGAATATGCAAGTCTATTGACTCAAAGGCCTGACCAATCAGAGTGGGCTCAGAGCATTTGAATGTGAAAAGCTTTAGGTGTGGAGCAGGAACAATGAGCTGAAAAGAGGATGAGGGGGGGGGGGGGGGGGGGGGGCAGCAGAACAATGGGTGTAACACATTCAGTCTGCTGCTCCCTGTCTCTGCGTCTTGCCGGCTCTCTGGACTCTTTTAAAAAGGACCTGAAGACATATTTATTCAAAAAAGCTTTTGGTTGACGGGTTTTCACTAGTGTCACTTTGATTTTACACATGTCCCCACATTTTTTATTGTTTTTTGCTCTTACCCTGTACAGCACTTTGTGATTTTATCTGTGAAAAGCGCTTTATAAATAAACTTTACTTACTTACTTACAACACTCACTCCTGTTTCTGTCTACAGAGAAATGGACCCAGCTCAGCCTCTGCAGACTCCCCGCACACAAGGAAAAACATACAGCTGTGAGCAGTATGGGAAAGGATTTACTACTTCACGCGATCTTAAACGTCACATGAGAATCCACACCGGAGAGAGGCCATACAGCTGTGAGCATGGCTTCAGCAGGATGACTATGTTAGGCTTAATGAATCTACCCCTCCTAGTTACGTTAATTTTCAGGCTGCCAGAACCACAGGCCGAGGTGGGGGGGTTGCAGTGATATCACACTCTAATCTTGTTCTAAATCCCAAAAATAACCTAAAGTTTAATTCGTTTGAAAGTCTAACACTGTCTCTTACCTGTCCCAAATGGAAAAATCAAAAAGCTTTACTACTTGCTATTATTTATCGGCCTCCTGGCCCCTATTCAGACTTCTTAGCAGAGTTCTCTGAGTTTTTAGCCAGTATAGTGTTGGATTGGAATAAAATTATAATAGTAGGTGATTTTAACATTCATGTCGATAATAATAGTGATTGTCTGAGCAAGGCATTTAGTCCCTACTGGATGGGGTTGGCTTTACACAAAATGTGAATAAACCTACTCACTGCCATAAACACACTCTTGATCTGGTTTTAACATATGGGATTGGCTAGGGCATCTGTTCCGGATGCCTCCTGGTCGCCTCCCTTGGGAGGTGTTCCAGGCATGTCCCACTGGGAGGAGGCCTCGTGGAAGGCCCAGGACACGCTGGTGGGACTATGTCTCCGAGCTGGCCTGGTGTCGCCTCGGGGTCCCCCCAGAACAGCTGGAAGAGGTGTGCGTGGATCGGGAAGTCTGGGCATCTCTGCTGAGACTGCTGCCCCCGCGACCCGGCCCCGGATAAAGCGGAAGAAAATGGATGGATGGATTGAAATTAGCGACCTAAACGTTCTCCCTCAGAATCCCGTGCTTTCTGACCATTTTTTAATTACATTCAAGTTCCTAATCGAAGATTATACTAATCCACAGGATAAAATTCAATAAAAACTGACACTATCTGAAAAAGCTGTGTTAAAGTTTAAAGAAATGATCCAGCCAGTCTTTAATACTATGTCTACAGAGAATAGCTCGCTTATTGATTTAAATGAAAGTGATGAGTTTGTCGACAGCGTTATGCTCACACTAAAAACAGCCCTTGATGTTGCGGCTCCACTGAAACAGGAAGTTGTTCGGCCTCGGTGCGTCGCTCCCTGGTTCAACGCGGAAACACGAGCGCTTAAACGAAAGACTCGCAAATTAGAACGGTTATGGCGCAATTCTAGCACTGAGCAATCTCTTAGATCTTGGAAAAATTGCCTACTCGCCTAAAAGCCATGAGGAAAGCAAAAACAGATTACTACTCTTCATTCATTGAAGTAAATAAAAATAACCCTAGGTTTCTTTTTAATACGGTGGCCCGGCTAACAAACAGTCACAGCGCTGTAGAGCCTTCCATTCCTGAGACCCTTAGCTGCGATGACTTCCTTAAATTCTTTAATGACAAAATCACAACCATTAGAGATAAAATAAATGATAAGCTTCCCTTGTCTTGTTCTGATCTAAATCCAGCTGTAGAATCATTGTCTCCTTTCAAAGTCTTAGACAGGTTCATAACTGTAGATGAGGCTGAGGTATTATCAATCATTATGTCTTCAAAACCATCAACTTGTCTTCTAGATCCAATTCCAATTAAACTCCTCAATGAAATTACTCCTGAAATCTCAGATACCATATTGAAAATAATGAACTCGTCTTTAGAAAATGGGTATGTACCAAAGTCCTTTAAATATGCTGTTATCAAACCACTTCTGAAAAAACCCAATCTCGATCCTGATATTTTAGAAAACTATAGGCCCACATTCTCACACCCACCTCCTCCCACAAATACAAACACATTGTCAATGATCCATGAGACAACGCTGGCCTATGTATCATAGTTTAACCACACTGGTTTTTGTACATCAGCAATAAAAAGTGGAAGCTTAAATCTCTGACTGACAGGCTCTGGAGCTCTGTGGAGGCTCGTAGCCATGTTCATTTCACAGACCACTCGGGATCATTACTATGAATGGGGCTGAATGGGACCCGCCCATCTCTATTATTTAGATCTATGGTCTGAGCGCTGGAGCTGCAAGAAGAAAGTCCAGTCTATCTTTCATTGTAAAACACGTCTTGACTTGAGTCTAGGACGACCTTTGACCTCACCTCGCTGATGTGAGTGTGTCTGTGTGCAGATCCTCCTCACCTGTGTGCAGACAGACTCCTGGAGGGGCAGCAGCAGCACAGACTGTGGAGCCGCTCTGTGAGTCCAGAGGTCCAGAGTCCAGCTGGAAGTCACTGGGGGCTTTTATAGCTCTGTGTGGAAAGCCCCTCCCCAAAGGAGCCCTCCCTCACCTCTGTGGATGAAACCTCTGCTGCCCCCCCCCCCCTCCTCCTCCTCTTTTCAGCTCATTGTTCCTGCTCCACACCTAAAGCTTTTCACATTCAAATGCTCTGAGCCCACTCTGATTGGTCAGGCCTTTAAGTCAATAGTCTTGCATATTCAAAGTTATCTTTCTCTTCACACATTTAAACCAGGCTCTGTCATGACTATAACATTTACTATTGTTAATCCACGTATTAAACGTAGCTGTAGAGTCCACTCTAGCTGACTGTACATCTAATTTGGCCCATTATCTCCACGGAGACTATTCTTTCCTCCGCTTGAACCAACACTTTAGTAATTAGTAAAGCTTATTTAGCTTATTCGTATCTAGCTTTGAAACTAAGGGCAAAAATAGAAGTCCTTTAGTACAATTGTAACTGATTGTTTATTTTTCCATACATTACCTTATAAGTGTTCTAGCCTATAGGCGTTACACTTTTAACAGTTTATTTAATTACTGTGATTATCTATTCATGAAACGTTTGCAAAGATATGAGAAAGATCGCTCGAGTATTTACTCATTTGTCTTAACACTACACTATTTTGAGCACCTTACTTCTTATATTAGCCAAACTATTACTAGTAATATAAATAAGCCCATAAAATAAGTTAACTAAATAAATCTTAGTTTTTGTTTTGTTTTTTACAAAAATGAGCCCTGTCTACAGAGCCATTAAACAAGTCAAAGCATGATTTTATTTTCTGAAAAAGTGGAATTAAGTGCTTTAACAAGTCACACAAGCCAGCACCACCTTTTGTCTTTTCTTGAGAGCCGTGTTGCATTATGGGTAATTTTGGCTTGAGCAGGCAGTGAAGGCTACACTGGTGTATTCTGGGTATTGCTGGGTTGCAGGTGACATCACAGCATTCTAAAGACCAATACTATTATATGGAGGAAACATTATTTTGTTTCTGACTAAATTGTTGGTCTTGTACAGAGAGACCATGGACCCAGTGACTGATATTAATGATCTTTTTTGTAATTCATATATTTTCTTTGGAGCTATGACTTGTGAACGTGTAATACTGTTAATAGGAAAAACTGGCTCCTGCCCCCGCTGGGTCTGGTGACATCATCACATTCTAGAACCAGCAATATTAGCCACATGCTAACCAAAGGGAGGACACAGGCCTCCAGACTGAATCCTCCAGATTTAGTCCCTACTGGACGGGGTTGGCTTTACACGAAATGTGAATAAACCTTCTCACTGTCATAAACACACTCTTGATCTGGTTTTAACATATGGGATTGAAATTAGCAACCTAAACGTTCTCCCTCAGAATCCCGCACTTTCTGACCATTTTCTAATTACATTCAAGTTCCTAATCGAAGATTATACTAATCCACAGGATACAATTCAATAAAAACGGACACTATCTGAAAAAGCTGTGTTAAAGTTTAAAGAAATGATCCAGCCAGTCTTTAATACTATGTCTACAGAGAATAGCTCGCTTATTGATTTAAATGAAAGTGATGAGTTTGTCGACAGCGTTATGCTCACACTAAAAACAGCCCTTGATGTTGCGGCTCCACTGAAACAGGAAGTTGTTCGGCCTCGGTGCGTCGCTCCCTGGTTCAACGCGGAAACACGAGCGCTTAAACGAAAGACTCGCAAATTAGAACGGTTATGGCGCAATTCTAGCACTGAGCAATCTCTTAGATCTTGGAAAAATTGCCTACTCGCCTAAAAGCAAGCCATGAGGAAAGCAAAAACAGATTACTACTCTTCATTCATTGAAGTAAATAAAAATAACCCTAGGTTTCTTTTTAATACGGCGGCCCGGCTAACAAACAGTCACAGCGCAGTAGAGCCTTCCATTCCTGATACCCTTAGCTGCGATGACTTCCTTAAATTCTTTAATGACAAAATCACAACCATTAGAGATAAAATAAATGATAAGCTTCCCTTGTCTTCTGATCTAAATCCAGCTGTAGAATCATTGCCTCCTTTCGAAGTCTTAGACAGGTTCATAACTGTAGATGAGGCTGAGGTATTATCAATCATTACGTCTTCAAAACCATCAACTTGTCTTCTAGATCCAATTCCAATTAAACTCCTCAAAGAAATTACTCCTGAAATCTCAGATACCATATTGAAAATAATTAACTCGTCTTTAGAAAATGGGTATGTACCAAAGTCCTTTAAATATGCTGTTATCAAACCACTTTTGAAAAAACCCAATCTCGATCCTGATATTCTAGCAAACTATAGGCCCATATCTAATCTGCCTTTCATTTCAAAAGTCCTTAAAAAAGTAGTGGCTAAGCAGCTTTGCCGCCACCTACAGGACAATAGTTTATTAGAAACATTTCAGTCAGGGTACAGAACTTATCATAGCACAGAGACCGCCTTAGTCAAAGTTACCAACGACCTGTTATGATTCAGTCCTGGTTCTGTTAGACCTCAGTGCAGCCTTTGACACAATCGACCACAATATTCTCCTGCAGAGGTTAGAAACTGACGTAGGCATCAGGGGAACCGCCCTCTCTTGGTTTAAATCTTACTTATCTGATAGGCACCAATTTGTTAATGTAAACCTAAAGTCTTCACCGTGTTCTAAAGTGTGTTATGGGGTGCCACAGGGTTCAGTGCTCGGGCCAATTTTATTTATATTGTACATGCTTCCATTAGGTAACATAATCTGAAATCATAATATACATTTTCACTGTTACGCGGACGACACACAGCTGTACTTATCAATAAAACCAGGTCAGACAGATAAATTAGATGTGCTTAGTTCCTGCGTAAAAGCCATTAAGACCTGGATGACTGTAAATTACCTCCTCCTTAACCCTGATAAAACCGAGGTTATTATATTAGGTCCTCAAAAACTGAGTCTTTATCTCAGCAGATCATCTCCCTGGATAATGTTAGCGTATCAACGAGCTCTAAAGTAAAAAAACCTTGGAGTTCTGTTTGACCAAGACCTCTCTTTTAAAACGCATATAAACCAGGCTTGTAAAATTGCATTCTTTCACCTGCGCAACATTGCTAAAATACGAAACATTCTACCTAAGAGTGATGCAGAAAAACTTATTCATGCATTTGTTTCCTCAAGGCTGGACTACTGCAACTGCCTGCTAGCAGCGTGTCCTAAAAGTTCCCTAAAAAGTGTTCAATTAGTTCCAAATGCAGCTGCAAGATTATTAACGCGTACAAAGAGAAGAGAACACATGACACCTGTGCTAAAGTCTCTTCATTGGCTCCTGTTGAGTTTAGAATCAAATTTAAAATCCTGCTCCTCACATTTAAAGCCATAAAGGGTTTGGCTCCGCTTTATCTCCAAGACGTTATCGTTCCATATCGGCCAACCAGAGCACTCCGCTCTCAAAACTCAGGGCTACTAGTGATTCCTCGGGTCTCCAAAATCACTGTAGGAGGAAGAGCCTTTAGCTCCAACATCACTGAGGAGGAAGAGCCTTTAGCTCCAACATCACTGTAGGAGGAAGAGCCTTTAGCTCCAACATCACTGTAGGAGGAAGAGCCTTTAGCTCCAACATCACTGTAGGAGGAAGAGCCTTTAGCTCCAACATCACTGTAGGAGGAAGAGCCTTTAGCTCCAACATCACTGTAGGAGGAAGAGCCTTTAGTTCCAACATCACTGTAGGAGGAAGAGCCTTTAGCTCCAAGCTCCGGTTTTATGGAATAAACTCCCAGCTCACGTTGAAGAAGCAGAAAAAGTCCCTACATTTAAGACTAGGCTCAAAACGTACCTCTGAGAATTAGCTTATGATCAGGTCAGTTAGGTAAAGCTCTAACCCACAGCCTGAAGTAAAGCTCTAACCCTCAGCCTGAAGTAAAGCTCTAACCCTCAGCCTGAAGTAAAGCTCTAACCCTCAGCCTGAAGTAAAGCTGCCTTTGGAGAAACACTGCTGTGGGAAGTACGGTACACTGAGCGCTATTCTCTTCTTCTTACTGCAAACTTTGTCTTATTATGATACAATATTTTTTTGATCTATAGTCTGTTCATCACTATTCACATGGTGTCTCCTGTCCCACTCCCCCTCGGGAGTGCCTGTCTAGATCGAACGGAGGAACCCGGCTGAACGGAGGAACCCTGCCTACTGACAACAGGGACTGGACGGTCTGTGATCTTGGCCCGTCTGCTGAGCGACTCCTTCGGCCCTGGGTCTCTATAGCCTGTCCGTCCATGGGAGTGGATCTCTCTTTCTGTGGTTCTCCCCAAGGATTCTCATTTCTCCCACTGGGTTTTTGAGTTTTTCCTTGCCGGGCTGGAGAGTCTAAGGACAGGGGACACCCGAGCTGCTCGTCGCCACTGCTGACGCTTATTTATTATGTTTGCCTGGATATTTTATTCACCGGAACTTTACATTGTCTTATTTACTGCTCTGTTTTATTGCCTTAATGTTTGTTACAGCCCTATGAGGCAACTCCTGTTGTGATATTGGGCTATACAAAACCATTGATTGATGACAGAGCCTGGTTTAAATGTGTGAAGAGAAAGATAACTTTGAATATGCAAGACTATTGACTCAAAGGCCTGACCAATCAGAGTGGGCTCAGAGCATTTGAATGTGAAAAGCTTTAGGTGTGGAGCAGGAACAATGAGCTGAAAAGAGGAGGAGGAGGGGGGGCAGCAGAGGTTTCATCCACAGAGGTGAGGGAGTGGCTTTCCACACAGAGCTATAAAAGCCCCCAGTGACTTCCAGCTGGACTCTGGACCTGTGTGTGACCCTGTCTGTGTGAGCTGGGAGGAAGAGCCACAAAGACGACGAGAAAGAGCGGCTCCACAGTCGGTGCTGCTGCCCCTCCAGGAGTCTGTCTGCACACAGGTGAGGAGGATCTGCACACAGACACACTCACATCAGCGAGGTGAGGTCAAAGGTCGTTCTAGACTCAAGTCAAGACGTGTTTTACAATGAAAAATAGACTGGACTTTCTTCTTGTAAGAAGTCACGTTTTATCATGTCGCGATATTATCGCAAATGCAATTTAATCGTTCAGCCCTAGTTAAAACTATGACACATAGCCCAGCGTTGTCTCACTGAACAATGTGTGTAACACAACACTCACTCCTGTTTCTGTCTGCAGAGAAATGGACCCAGCTCAGCCTCTGAAGACTCCCCGCACACAGGGAATGACATACAGCTGTGAGCAGTGTGGGAAAGGATTTACTGCATCACGCTATCTTAAACGTCACATGAGGATCCACACTGGAGACAGGCCATACGGCTGTGAGCAGTGTGGCAAGACTTTTACTTACTCATTCAACCTCAAAGCACACATGAGGATCCACACTGGGGAAAAGCCCTTTGAATGTGGCCTGTGTGGACATGTGTTTACTCAGTCTGCAAGTCTCAAATATCACATGAGAATCCACACTGGAGAGAGGCCATACAGATGTGAGCAGTGTGACAAGACCTTTACTTACTCATTCAACCTCAAAGCACACATGAAGATACACACTGGAGAGAGGCCCTTTGAGTGTGGCCTGTGTGGACATGTGTTTACTCACTCTGCAAGTCTTAAATATCACATGAGAATCCACACTGGAGAGAGGCCATACAGATGTGAGCAGTGTGACAAGACCTTTACTCGGTCATCCAGCCTCAAAGACCACATGAAGATACATGCTGGGGAAAAGGAATACAGCTGTGACGAGTGTGGGAAGTTTTTTAATCAACTCTCAGGTCTCAGGCAACACAACGGAGTCCATGATGGACTAAAGCCGTACAGATGTGAGCAGTGTGGGAACACATTCAGTCATTCACAGAATCTTGAATGTCACATGAGGATCCACACTGGAGAGAGGCCATACAGATGTGAGCAGTGTGACAAGACCTTTACTCGGTCTTCCAGCCTCAAAGACCACATGAAGATACATGCTGGGGAAAAGGAATACAGCTGTGACGAGTGTGGGAAGTCTTTTAATCAACTCTCAGGTCTGAGGCAACACAACGGAGTCCATGATGGACTAAAGCCGTACGGATGTGAGCAGTGTGGGAACACATTCAGTCATTCACAGAATCTTGAATGTCACATGAGGATCCACACTGGAGAGAGGCCATACAGCTGTGAGCAGTGTGACAAGACCTTTACTCAGTCATCCAGCCTCAAAGACCACATGAGGATCCACACTGGAGAGAGGCCATACAGATGTGAGCAGTGTGAGAAGACCTTTACTCAGTCATCCCACCTCAACAGACACATGAAGATCCACACTGGAGAGAGGCTATACAGCTGTGAGCAGTGTGACAAGACCTTTACTCAGTCATCCCACCTCAAAAGACACATGAGGATCCACACTGGAGAGAAACAGCTGTGATGAGTGTGGTCAGACCTTCAGATATTTTCAGATCAAATGTGCTTCATGACATGAACATGTCTGTGTCGTTCAGAGACTTATCCAGTTCACTCTATTTCAAACTAATGTTTCACAAATGCTGATGTTTTTTAGGGAAGTCATAGAATGTAAATCTTAATCTAAATCTTACTTGTATTAAAATAACGTTGATCTGAACACCACAGCTACATTCTCCACCAACAAAAAATAAACACAGCCATTTGGGAAACCTCAGAAATCACACGGCCAAAAAGTGGTACGTGCGGTTGTGACGAGGCTTTAAATAGTCTCTTCATTCCCTTGTGTTGTTTTCCTCGTGTGTTTTTTCATGTCTGTGTCGTTCACAGAGACTTATTGAGTCGACTCTATTTCAAACTAATGTTGCAGACTTGCTGATGTTTTAGTGTTGATGGAATGTAAAGCTTTACACTTATTAACCTCCTAACCCCCACCTGAACCAAGAACTTTTTTTTCACATCGGCTTTACCCAAATCTATAAGCTTCTTGACTGGAGCTTACAGCCTTTATATAGACCAATGTAACCCCTCATTTGAAAGCTAAGACCTACAAAACTGATCTAAGACTTTGTTGCCACGTTGTCGTCATCTTTCATTACATTTTTCAGCGCCTTCATTTGTTCTTCATTATAAAACTGTTTTTATTAGAATAAAATATTGTTTTTCAAAGAATTTCAATCAGTTTTGTTCCATTTTGTTCTTGCCGCTATATTGTGAAATCCCGTCAGTGGACTCTTCATTTTGAAAGCATTTTAGTTTAGTTTTAATTCTAGTCTTTGAATGAAAATGTGTTTAGTTTTACTCCAGATTTACCCAAACAATTGGTTATATTTTTAGTCGAGTTTTAGTGGAACAAATAACAAACCTTTAAAGAAGTGAATCAGTATAAAGATGAAACTCCTGAAAAATAAAGTAATGTGACAGTTTTTAAACTAAGCAAATAGTTCCATCACAATCCCATTTATTAAATAATAAAATAAATAAATGTTTGACCTTTAAAGTCGCTTCAGTTCTTGGACAGGCTGTTGTTGTGCTCTTGGGCAGGACACAGGAGGACGATGCTGCAGGTTTAACCGCAGGGCTCCATCTTGTGGCCAATATAAGCACTGCATTTCACACCATCGTCATAGAAAAAGAAAATATGGTTTAAAAAAAATTACAATAAAATGAGCTACAGCATGTTTCATTTCCCGCCATTTCAATAATAATATATCAGCCACGTAATACACGCTGTGTTTGAGTGACGTTCGCGGACGTTCTTGTAAACCGTCACAAGGGGTCAGTATTGCTCTTTTGTCATGCGTTCAGCTAATATTCAATACGTGCACACGCCAAAAGATAATTACATTTTACATAATTGACAGTGTTACAGGCCTGGCTCTTTAAGAGCAGTGCATTGTGGGTTGTCTTGGGTCTGTGTGGTCCGATGTTTTGGCGCTCAGAGCTCTCTTCTGCAGCGGCCACTCTACATGTTCTGTTTTTGAATAAAAATGTGTCTTAACGAGTATTACGTCTGTTCAGCCTCTGGTGAAACCGTAGGGGGCGCTGCTGAGCTACTGAAGGCCCTGGGGGGCGGACTGTCAATGTATATCGAATTCTGATTGGCTGATAATTCTGTAACTCTCTGTTTCTGTTCCTTCCCACTTGCAGGTCATGTATGGGGAGAGCTGCTCCATCTTGTCGGAGGGTGACCGCAACAAACTCGCCCATCTGCTACGTTCCTACTCCGATATCGTCTCTACCGGCCCTACTGACCTCGGCCGCACCAACATCGTGCAGCATGACATCCAGACCACGCCAGGGCTCCAGTCAAGCAGCCTCCACGCAGTTGAAGGATAATATTAAATCACTATTTATCATACTGGGTCAAGCTGTAAACTCGTATTATCCGTGGGTCAAACTGTACGGTCGTACTATCTCTGTCATAGCCTTGACTGTGGGGCTCGGGCGCCACTGAATGTTTTGCTTACGTATCAGTATGACGCTCTTAGTCGGTATTTATCTCTCTTCTGTGGAAGCATAGGCAGACTTGAATGGAAGGACTAGCGCAATGTCTTGAGTTCATGTCTCCGGGTCCCGTAACGATGGTAAATAAACTTCTCCTGTATAAGACATCCCGACTTCTGCCTCTTCTTCATCGGTCCTCTCGAACATCAATTGTTATTTCTCTAACACACGCAGAATGGCCGCCGACCAGCAGCTTCAACAGAGTCTGGACGCGGGTGTGGAGTAACAGTGGCTGGGCAGCGCCAATCGTAGTGGTGAAGAAAAAGGACAAGTCTCCCAGGCTGTGTGTGGACAGACCGCTGAATGAATTATTTGATGAGGAAAAATGAATTATCTTTTGGTGTGTGCACGTATTTATTGTTTTTAAAAAAAGGCCAAAATGTGGAAATATTGGCTGAACGCCACGTGTATTACGTGGCTGATATATTATTATATCAGCCACGTATCATTATATTATTAGAGCCCTAGTCACACTGCCACTCTGCTGTGCAGACGTGTTTCTGCTTGCTGCCGCTGCTTGCCTCTTTATTTGCTTTTTAATCATTTTTAATCATTCTATTTTTTGGGCACATGTCTTGGATATGATTTTATTCTTTTCTTCTAAGTGAACCAAGGCTTTTTAATAATTTTTCCTTTTTTACAACTCATTTGACGGACCAACGACAACAATCTTGTCAACATGGCTGAGGGAGTAACGCAAACATCTCCTTGTGAAAGCTGTCGGATGTATCAACAAGAAATTTGCCTACTGCGGGACAAGATATATGCCTTGGAGACGGAAAAAGGACTTAATGACACGCTCCCTGTGGAACCCGGTAAGAAGACTAGAAAAACTGATACTTGCAACCTAAAGCTAAACGATACCATAACATTCCCAAAACTTGAGAGACAACTTGGTGCTAAGCCAAAGCAAAGACAACATGCTGGTAAAAATGCACCTGGAATAAAGTTAACAAACAGATTTTCACCTCTCTCAGAGGATGAGTATAACGAACAGAAAAAGTCAGAGAGAAACAGAGAACAAGAAGTCAAAACAAAGATGGAGAGAAAAACTGTGCAAAGTGTCAAGGCCAGAGATATCCTGGTGCTTGGAGACGGAGCCATATCTAATGTAAACAATCAGAGAATCACTACAATCAGCTATCCCAGCGCGACCGTTTCTGACATCATAGATGTTCTAAACAAGGAGATTACAAATAACCCTGGGATAAATAAACTTGTTATTCATGTCGGTGCTGTTGACATAAAAGACGGAGAGTCGGAAGTCCTGAAAGAAAAGTTTAATAAACTTTTTGAGAGACTTGATTCTCTGGATGAAGATGCAATACAAATTTTCATCAGTGGACCTATCCCAAACATCGATGGGAGAATAAACAAATTCTCCCGGCTGTTTCAGTTGAACACATGGCTGTCCAATGTCTGTGAGTCAAGAGGACTGTATTTCATAGAGAACTTTTATCTTTTCTGGAAACGCGACTGTTGGAGCTGGTAGCCAACAAAACCACAAAACACAATAGTTAATGCAAGAAAGTGAGACAAGACAGTTTACCTTTTTCTGACCAGGAGAGACAGACAGAGATGAGGGTCCAGCTCCGATGGAGCTGGGCCATCGTCCTGCTCGCTCTGGCTTCCTGGTTGCCCCCACATGGGCTTTTATTGACTTGTTCACGCCCCTGGTTTACAATTTACTGCTTGGGTCTAAGGGAGGGGGGACAGTACCCAAAGCAGCAAATGGCATTTACAACTTCACAGTGTTTACTTTTAATTATGCATTATCCTTGACACAGTCCCAGTTACGGTCACACACAGCTGCTCTGCCCCAGTCAAAGGGCAGAGGTCATATACCAAAGCAACAGATAACACTCCTTCAATTTACAGAACTCAGAGATCTGGAACTCAAAGTAAAACATTAACAACATCTTTTCAGTCATACAGATTATAAAGTGTAAGATAAAGCAAAATATAGAGAACAGCAATATTTATCCAACAGCGACGATCTGTTTAAAGGAAATGGCCCACATTTGAGCAGAGGTGGAGTGAGACGACTGACGGAAAATCTCCTCCATGCTCTGCAAAACCAGTGGAGGCCTGAGCGGCCAGAGAGAGCAGAGAGGAGCATGAGAAGAGCTCCTGGCTCACCAGCAAAGGTCTTGCCTGCACCCCCAATAAAAGATTCAGTCGGAGCTGCATCATCTGCACCTACAGGAACGGACTCAGCCACAGAAAAGGATCCAGCCACAGCAGCGCCATCAGCGCCTACATGCTGGGGCGACGGTGGCGCAGATGGTAGAGTGGGTCGTCTCGTGATCGGAAGGTCGGGGGTTTGAATCCCACCTCCTGAAGGTGCATGCTGTCGTTGTGTCCTTGGGCAAGACACTTCACCCACCTTGCCTCCAGTGTCTGCGTACATTGGTGTATGAATGGGTAAGAGGTTCCTAGCTGTAAAGCGCTTTGAGTGCCTAATGTAGGTGGAAAAGCGCTATATAAGTTGAGACCATTTACCATTTACAGCAAAGGACTCAGCCACAGTTAAGGATCCAGCCACAGCAGCACCATCCGCATCTGTATCTCCGGGGAAAAGCTCAGCTTCGGTACCACCTGCATCTATAGTAAATGATTCAGCCGAAGGAGCACTTTCATCAGCTCCACCACAGGCCTTGAGCCCGACTGCTGCATCTACACCCTCCTCAGATTTTTCTGAATCATTCCCATCCCCAGACTCACCTATGGGATTCCCCATCCATTTTGAAACCTTAATACAACAAGGGACTCAAATGACTCCCCGCTCTTCAGTCATGTCAAGGCCAAGGCTTTCATCCCCAAAGAAGTATCCTGCCCCTCTCCCACCTCTGTCTCCCCAGCTCGGCCCCCACCACCGGTGCCCACAGCTGTTATCTCTAGCAGCGTCACTGCTGCTGTCTAGGACATTAGGGGCCTCTGCGTTGCTACCATGCACAGCAAACTCAAAACCAACCAGAGGTCCACAGAGGGGGTGTGTTCTTCTGAAACTATTAGTACTGTCAAACAACATAGATTAGATAAGAGAGGGACAGTCAGACCGTCCCATCAAAGAACTCTAATCCATATCCCTTGCAAAAAGATTCCATCCACTCAAACACAGATACATCTCAAACATGCTGTACTCAATGTCAGATCATTAAAAAACAAGTCCTTGTTAATAAATAGTTTTATTTCCTCTTATAATCTAGACTTTATGTTTTTAACTGAAACATGGCTTGACAAAAACACTGGAAACGCAGTTTTGATTGAGTGTAGTCCATCAAATTTCAATTTTGTGTCTGAAACACGCCAAAACCAAAGGGGCGGGGGTGTCTGTGCCATATTCAGGGACAATATAGTCACCCACAAATTGTCATTTGGGGTTTTTCAATCATTTGAGTATGTGTCTTTCAAAATGGAGATAAAACAATCTTCCATACTTTATATGACTATTTACAAACCACCACAGAATTGTTTTATTGAAGATTTTATTGAATTACTTTCATTTATACTGACTGATTTTGATTGTTTGGTTATTTCAGGTGATTTTAATGTGCATGTGGATGTGACCAATGACAGGCATGCAAGAGAATTTAGAGCTGTTCTTGAAATGTTTGGTTTAACTCAGCACGTGAGTGAAGCGACTCACAACAAAGGCCACACTCTAGATCTAGTTATTACAAAAGGTGTTAATATATCAAATGTGAATGTTGTTGATGTTGCTTTGTCTGATCATTTTTGTGTCTTCTTTGACCTGTCTGTTACACCCAAACCAGAGGTTGGGCCTGGAGTTATTCAAAGAAGACACATAAATGATACAACAAGGACACAGTTTATGGAAATGATCAGATTTGAAAATCCCCCATGTTCTAATGTTGATAATCTGTTGGACTCTTACACATCAAGCGTCTTAAATGTTTTGGATACTATTGCTCCTGTCAAGGTTAAAATGGTTAACAATAGACAAAGGGCACCTTGGAGAAGTGAAGATTCGGTCAGGGCACAGAAAAGGGAGTGCCGAAAAGCCGAACGGAAATGGCGCAAGTCAAAGCTCCAGGTTCATTTTGAGATATACAAAGAAGTGCTTTGTGAGTTCAACCAGATCTTGCGTGGAGAAAGGGAGAAGTACTTCTCTAAAATCATCGCAAACTGCAGAAACAATTCTCGCGTTCTGTTTTCAACAGTAAACAGATTAACTAACCCTCCAGTTTCACTGCCCTTAGAACTAATCTCTACATTTAAGTGCAACGAGTTTGCAATATTTTTTTATGACAAAGTCCAAGGCATTAAAAATGCCATAATTTCAGCAACACAAATAGCAACCCTGCCACCAGATAAACACCTTGAGCTGACACATTTCACACCTGTTACTGACAAAACAATGGAAGAGGTTATCTCCGGTCTGAGTTCATGCACATGCTGCCTTGATGAATTACCCACTAGATTTCTGAAGTCTGTACTGACCAGCTTGTTACCACAACTTGTTCAGTTAGTCAACATTTCATTTGAGACGGGAGCATTTCCAAAGGCTCTGAAAACCGCGGTCATTAAGCCTCTTCTAAAGAAGAGCAGCCTTGATCCCAAGATACTGAACAACTACCGGCCCATATCAAACCTACCATTCTTAGGAAAAGTCCTGGAGAAAGTAATATATCAACAGCTCACTTACTTTCTCCTATCTAACAATGTGTTTGATACTTTCCAATCAGGTTTTAGGCCCCACCACAGCACTGAGACAGCTCTGATCAAGGTGACAAATGATATCCGTATGAACACCAACGCAGGTAAGGTCTCAGTTTTAGTTCTGCTGGACCTGAGCGCTGCCTTTGACACAGTGGACCACGGGATCTTACTTCACAGGTTAGAAAACTGGGTGGGAATCTCTGGTACTGCGCTAAACTGGTTCAAGTCCTATCTGGAGGATAGGACGTACTTTGTCGAAATTGGCAACTGTGTCTCAGACAAAATTTCCATGACCTGTGGAGTCCCCCAGGGGTCAATCTTGGGACCCCTTTTATTCAACTTGTACATGCTTCCATTGGGTCAGCTAATAAACAGCAACAATGTGTCGTACCATAACTACGCAGATGACACTCAGATCTACGTGTCACTGACGGCAGGTGAACAGGGGCCTGTAGATACTCTCTGTCACTGATACAGGTGAACATGGGCCTGTAGATACTCTCTGTCACTGATACAGGTGAACATGGGCCTGTAGATACTCTCTGTCACTGCATCGAACAGATCAGTTTGTGGATGCAAAACAACTTTCTCCAACTAAACTCTGACAAAACTGAGATCATTGTTTTTGGCCCACAGACACAAAGACAAAGTGTTATCAGTCACCTTGAGTCTCTCTCTCTAAAACCAAAAAATCAGGTTAGAAATCTAGGAGTAATCATGGACTCAGACCTGAACTTAAACAGCCACATTAAAGCAATAACATCATCAGCTTTTTACCATCTGAAAAACATTAAGATCAGAGGAATAGTGTCAAAACCAGACTTAGAGACACTCATCCATGCATTTGTCTCCAGCAGGTTAGACTACTGTAACGGCCTGCTCACTGGCCTTTCTAAACGAGCTGTTAGACAGCTGCAGAACATCCAGAACGCTGCTGCTCGAGTCCTGACAAGAACCAGGAAATATGACCATATTAGTCCAGTGCTCCGGTCTCTGCACTGGCTTCCTGTCACTCAGAGAATAGAATTTAAAACAGCTCTGCTTGTGTACAAGTCGTTTCATGGTTTAGCACCAAAGTACATCTCTGACATGTTAGAGCCGTATGAACCATCTCGGGCCCTGAGAACTTCAGGGAGGGGTCTCCTGGTGGTTCCCAGAGTCAGGACTAAACACGGTGAGGCTGCGTTTCAGTTTCATGCAGCTAAAATCTGGAACAGTCTTCATGAGGATGTGAGACAGGCCTCAACTCTGACAATGTTCAAATCCAGGCTGAAAACAGCTCTTTTTACCCGAGCAGATGTAAACTGAAAGTATTTCATCTGCACTCTTGCCTTTTACTGTCATTGATAAATGTTTATGTTGGATGTTTCAATGATTGTTTTGATCTGTTTTCTTGTAATTTTATGCAACTGTGAAGCACTTTGAATTGCCTTGTGTATGAATTGTGCTCTACAAATAAACTTGCCTTGCCTTGCCTTGCCTTGCCATTATTATTGAAATGGCGGGAAATGAAACATTGTGCGACAAACATATGGTTTCATCCTACCTGGATATGTGAATGCCAAACCTCTGCCTCATCTACAACGAGGTCATCTCCGTTTGCAAAGAGGACAATATTCAGCGACATCACGAAACGAAACCTGGGTCATTCAGTCCTTTCCACTTCAGTCTGAGTCAAGCGTCTCAAAGTCAATGCTCTTTATGACAGTTATATCCGGAGCAGCAGGTCCTGGTCCGAGGCCTGACCACACAGGAAAAGGTATCCAGGGCCTCGCTTAAAGCGTCCTGGATTTTGGCCCGGTGTTACGCCGAAAACTGCATGACCGCCGAAAACTGCACCCCTCTCACAGATGAAACAACGACAGGAAGGTTTCTAGGACTGTCTCTTCACAATGACCAGAGTCACGACTGGACTGGTGTTGGAGTCGTGTCGTGTGTCAGCAGTCAGACGCAACTGGACTACAGTCGCAGGAAATCAAATGTTTGATTTTTAAGACCGATTTTGGACGCACAGGAGAAACGTGGCTGATTTCACCGTCCCCAAAGTGAACACACAGGAAGCAGCGGCCATGACAGAGTGAAATAAAGACAGAAAAACACATTTTCATTTCTCCGTGAAAACAGCGGCACAAACGGCTCATTTCATGACCACAGCCCCACACGAAACAGCACAGCTTTATATCACCAAACGTTCACGAGAACCGCCTTTTCAAGATACATTTACACCGCGAACAGAGTTTAGCCGCACTTTCTGAGTTTGGAGACGGACTGTTGAGCTTCACCTCGCCGCTAGCGGCTCACCTCTCCGCTGTCTCCTCCGCCTCCTCCATCTCGGGGCGGAGGCCCGTCTCCTTTTATTATTAAATCCACAGAAATACGTCCCGCTTCTTCGTGCCGCCGACTTTTGTCTCGCTTTGACAGAACTATAGCCAAGTGTTTCGGCTTCGTAGCAGTAGGAGCCTTGCACTGCGATGTTGTGACACTGTTGACGCCGCTGACCAAACTGGGACACCCACATGTTTTCGCACACTCACAAACACAGGCCTATCTTTGCGGATTTGGGGTCAGTTTTTGAAGCTGGGGGAGAAATGAAGCGGTGGAGACACAGACGTGCTGTGTTATAAACATCAGCTGTTTGTGTAGTGTGTTCGCTCTGACGATTCTCAGTGGTTCAGTGTGAACCCCCAGGGGTTCTATAAAGTCGTGTAGTGTGTTCGCTCTGACGATTCTCAGTCGTTCAGTGTGAACCCCCAGGGGTTCTATAAAGTCATGTAGTGTGTGCGGACCTTTAGAGCAGTGTTTTTCAACCACTGTGCCGGGGCACACTAGTGTGCCGTGAGATATTGTCTGGTGTGCCTTGGGAAATTATCCAATTTCACCTAGTGGGTCTAAACAACATTTTTTGAAAACAAATCAATATTTATCTGCAAATAACGTGCCATTGTCAAGTCTCTGTGCTGATCGGCAGAGTCACCATATTAAACTCTTCCATATCAGAAAGTGCCCGCAGGTCGCTCATTTCTTTGAGACAAGAGAAGTAGCGATGCATGGATGCACTTTGTGAATATAGGCTACAAAGTTAAAGTTTTTAACATTTTCTGCTGGTGCATGGTGTGCCTCGTAATTTTTTAAATAAAAAAAAATGTGCCTTGGCTCAAAAAAAGTTGAAAAACACTGCTTTAGAGTTAAAATGCAACAGTGGAATGGTGTTGTGCCAAACACAAGCAAAGATCAGGGGCAAAACATTTGCGGATAAAGAAGTCTCTGTTAGGATTTTTTTTTTTTATATATATATATATATCCTCTGGTGGGCCAAAAATATTGGCAACGGGCCAAAAGTGTCCCCTGGGCCGGACGTTGCCGACCACTGGCCTACAGTATTTGCATTATACTCAATATTATCGTTTATCGCGATATTTTCTGAGACGATATATCGTCCTCAAAAAAACGTATCGTGGCAGGCCCAGATCAAATGTGCTTCATGACATGAACATGTCTGTGTCGTTCACAGAGACTTATCCAGTTCACTCTATTTCAAAATAATGTTTCACAAACGATTTGATTTGATTTGAATACTTTATTTCAAGCTAAAGAAGAGAAAAACAGAAATATATATATATACATAATAAAAGAGAAAAAAATAAAATGACATTCATTTAGATTACAGCTCGAAAAGGAGTGGGAAGAAGACAAGCTTATTGACTCCCACCCCTGTTCAAAAACCCAAATAAAATAAATAATTCATTACCGTGTTGGCATTGCCGTTATACATCATCACCATTATGACCCATATAGCATTACTCTGTATCACAGTATTTGAATGATACATAAAATAATCCACTTTTATTCATGAAAGGTACAGTATTCGCAGACTGATTGATGCTCATGATAACAAGAATAGTCTTAATGATGTGTGTTTAAAAGGATTCGGGGCTTTTCTTTTTTTCCTTTCTGTGACTGGACCTGCTGCCAGAGGGGAGCAGCCCCCGAGCAACCGGACCATAATTTGTTAAGTGTCCTATACTATGCATTAAACGAGACACATTTTAGGAGTCTGCTGCCAAAAGAGGGTTTCCTCGAGCTGCCGACCCCCGCCTGTCTGCCCTGTACTACGGGTTATGTTGAATGCAGAGTACATGGATATGTGCACATTTTACTTCTGAGAATTTAATTCTTTTATATTACCATCAGCATCAATAGCAATACCGCTGTCTGAATCGATTGAGTTTGATTCTAAGAATAATCTATAGATTGTTAGGCATTAATCCTAGACTGTTACATTTAAAGTTAAAATAGTGATGATAACAACACAACAGCAATAGCAACAGCAATAAAAATGGCAACAACAACTGCAATAGTATAATAGTAACAACCACAATATACTTCATTCTTATTTAGATCTGACCTTTAAAGTACACAGCACTTTGTAACACCCATTAGCAATCAAGTACCCATTTCCTCCTTCTGGTACTTTGACCATACCATTTTTTGATATCTTGATTTGAAATGATGAATATTTGGACATTGTTTAAATTCTGCCCCCAGTTTGTTCCAGAGTTTAACTCCACATACAGACACACACATACTTTTCCTAGTGGAAGACACTGCTTGAACCTTAAAGTTATCACACCCCCTCAGGTTATATCCCCCTTCTCTGCGTGCAAAAAGCATTTGTATCCTTGCAGGTAGCACATTTTTGTTGGCTTTAAATAGAAGTTGAGCAGTAGAGAAATCAACTAAGTCATTCATTTTGAACAGTTTAGACTTCAGAAATAATATATTAGTGTGATCACAATATCCTACTTTGTGTATAATTCTTACAGCCCGTTTTTGGAGCATAACAAGGGGGTGTAATGAGCTTTTATAGTTATTTCCCCAAACTTCTAAACAGTAATTTAGATATGGCAAAACTAATGAACTATATAATAGAAATAATGCATTGTAATTTAAGAAAAACTTTGCTTTGTTAATGATTGAGATACTTTTGGAGACTTTACCTTGTATATGTCTTATGTGTGGTTTCCAGCTTAATTTAATGTCAATGGTGACTCCTAAGAATTGTACTGTATCTAAAACCACACCGTCTATATTTACTGAGTCTGGTTTTCTATTATAATTACCGAAAAACATTACTTTTGTTTTATTTAGGTTGAGGGACAATTTGTTATTGTCCATCCATGTTTTTAATTTCCTTAATTCACAGTTTATGTTAGTTACTAAAGTACTATAATTGTCATTGGAATAGAAAATGTTTGTGTCATCTGCGAATATCACTAATTTGAATAATTTAGACACATTAAAAATGTCATTAATATATAAATTGAACAATTTTGGTCCTAATACCGATCCCTGTGGGACCCCACAACTAATGTCTAAATACCCTGATGTAAACTCCCCCATCTTCACATACTGTTGTCTCCCAGTTAAATAGCTTTGAATCCAGCTCAAAGCCACTCCCCTTATGCCATATCTGTCTAGTTTTTTTAATAATATAGAATGATTAAGTGTATCAAATGCTTTTTTCAAGTCAATGAATATTCCTGCTGCATGTTTCTTTCCCTCTAAGCTATTAGTAATCTCTTCTATTGCATCGATGATGGCCATTGAAGTTGACCTTGCTGCTCGAAACCCGTACTGACCTTCATTAATTAGTTTATGCTTATCTATGAAATTATGCTGATGTCATAGAATCTAAATCTTAATCTAAATCTTACCTTTTTTTCACAGATATGGAATTATATTTTTCACCTTCAGAAGTGCAGTGGAAATATTACAAGCCCAGAATTCATATTTTAAAAAAAAATATATTAATTTGTCCAAACAAATCTCCGTTCTGCCCACTCAACTCTTAACCCCCACTTTAACCAAGGACATTATTTTCAGTTCAGCTTTATCCAAATCTAGAAGCTTCTTGACTGGAGCTTACAGCCTTTATATAGACCAGTGTAACCCCTCAGTTGAAAGCTAAGACCTACAAAACTGATCTAAGCCTTTTCCTCGTCGTCACTTTTACATTTGTGTTGCTATTTTGATGCTGTTTCCAAGAAGCTTTTAGATTTGGGTAAAGTGGAACTGGACAACATGTGCTTGGTTAAAGGACCGGCACACTGAGATCTGTTCTTACCTGAGCTTAGACGAGTTGATGTGTACCTGTGTGGTCTTTGTGTGTGCGCTCAGTCACACAAATGTTGTTTAGCTTTTAGCCTCTCCCAGCAAAGGTACAGCTCCAAACTAGGGTGAAGTCAGAATCTACGAAGCTGTTCCACGTTTCCCCTGTTTCAATACAGTTCTGTGATCCCAGGCCAGTTACACCTCTCGCCCCGCCCCTTCTCCTCGGGTCTAAAGACTTAAACGGATCAAATGTTTTATTTCACTTTTAGAGATGAGCCAATAATCGCCTTTTTGGGGCTTTTTTTTTCTTTCTCCCTTTCACAAAAACATAGACATATTCCCTCATATTTCTGTCCATCGTCTACAGCAGGAGTTTGAAATGGATTCCTCTACATTTAGTTTAGTTTTTCCCTTTTCCCCCGCAGCGTCTCGCCTCACGCTCCTAAAACGTCCAAACCCGTCTCCTTTCCGAGTTGACTTTATTTAGTCGTGTCTGAGCGAAGAGCTTTGAAAACATGGTCCCAACTCGGGACTAACTTCTACCTCAGTAAAGTCCAACGCTGTTAAAGTTTGGAAGCTTCTTTTCTGCTCGGGCCTCGTGGCTCCGTCAGACGAGAAAGTTCCGTTTGAACAAATCGGTTCAAGACGGGGATCGTGCTCTGTCCAATGTACGGACAGAAGGTTTTCCTTTTTTTAACAAAGACTCCTCTGTTCACTTCATTTGTCACCAATAAAAAGTTTGACATTTTGGATTTGCCTCAGTCTTTCTCTTTTAAAATGAAAGTGAAAAATAGGACAGGATTTATAGATACAAACATTTGTATTTCTCTTTTTGGTGGTTCTGGTATTTGTCGTGTTTTTGTAGTCTGCTACTTAAACACAGTTTGCTCCTCACTTTAGGAGTGACTGTTTTTGGTTTAGAACAATGAACACAGAGAGCCGTAAATGTGTAGATAATTAGCGGGTGACTAAACGCATTCATATGTGTGAAAGATGCACTTATTAATGAGCCGGGTCATTAACACGTCCTTCACTTGCCCAGTAGAGCTGAGATGTTCCTTATTAATGAGCCGGGTCATTAACACGTCCTTCACTTGCCCAGTAGAGCTGAGATGTTCCTTATTAATGAGCCGGGTCATTAACACGTCCTTCACTTGCCCAGTAGAGCTGAGATGTTCCTTATTAATGAGCCGGGTCATTAACACGTCCTTCACTTGCCCAGTAGAGCTGAGATGTTCCTTATTAATGAGCCGGGTCATTAACACGTCCTTCACTTGCCCAGTAGAGCTGAGATGTTCCTTATTAATGAGCCGGGTCATTAACACGTCCTTCACTTGCCCAATAGAGCTGAGATGTTCCTTATTAATGAGCCGGGTCATTAACACGTCCTTCACTTGCCCAGTAGAGCTGAGATGTTCCGTTATGACCTAATTCAAGAAGAACATTATGTTGTGACATAATAAGCATGGCCGTCTGACCCATTCATGTGAGGGGGACGTGTTTTGGAAAGTGGTTGTTTGGTCCCCCCCCCACTTTCATTGACTTTACATTGACTTAACGTTTAGACGGGACCTTTTCAAGAGGCGGCCCGAAGGCAAACAATGAAATCTGACCCATAAAAATCAATATATTTGGTGATTATCCGCACCAGCATCGCATCAGCTCCGCTTTACGTAGCTGTGTTCATGCAGCTCCACCACCATCACCTGTAGACGGCTGAAAAAAGCAACGTGAGAATCCTGGAGGATTATCGTTGGACAGATTTGACCAAACCGAAGCACAAGGACTCGTGCATCGAGGTTTTGGAGTTTTGCTCGGATTATCACATGGAGGAGCAGGACTTCCCATGGTCCTCAGCAGGTGGACAGCATGTTTCCCTTCTTCATCTGGACAAAGGGCCTGACCAGTAACTTAAGGTGAGGGCATGGGCAGTGATCATCTATGAATAGGACAGATAATGGGCAGTGATCATCTATGAATAGGACAGATACTGAGCAGTGATCATCTATGAATAGGACAGATACTGGGCAGTGATCATCTATGAATAGGACAGATACTGAGCAGTGATCATCTATGAATAGGACAGATAATGGGCAGTGATCATCTATGAATAGGATAGATACTGGGCAGGGATCATCTATGCATAGGACAGATACTGAGCAGTGATCATCTATGAATAGGACAGATACTGGGCAGTGATCATCTATGATTAGGACAGATACTGGGCAGTGATCATCTATGAATAGGACAGATAATGGGCAGTGATCATCTATGAATAGGATAGATACTGGGCAGGGATCATCTATGCATAGGACAGATACTGAGCAGTGATCATCTATGAATAGGACAGATACTGGGCAGTGATCATCTATGTATAGGACAGATACTGAGCAGTGATCATCTATGAATAGGACAGATACTGGGCAGTGATCATCTATGAATAGGACAGATACTGAGCAGTGATCATCTATGAAAAGGACAGCTACTGGGCAGTGATCATCTATGAATAGGACAGATACTGGGAAGTGATAATCTATGAATAGGACAGATAATGGGCAGTGACCATCTATGAATAGGACAGGACTGGGCAGTGATCATCTATGAATAGGACAGATACTGAGCAGTGATCATCTATGAATAGGACAGGACTGACCGATACTGACTTCAAAGGTGTTTACCCACAGGTGAGAGTAGCTGTGATTAGGGGGGAGGAGCCGGGCCAACCCTAACTCCTCCCCATTGGTCAATATCTTCAGCTACGGGCAGAGCGGGACTTTTGTCGCTGACGAAGCCTTTTGGATGAGAGGCGAAACGTTCGAAGACTTCAACTACTGAGTACAGAAGATGACTCAAGTACCTTCAATGAAGATGGACAACTCCTGTACGACTGAGAGCTTACACAGACGTAAGGAACATCAGTTTTGACGTGTGTACAAAGCGGGTGATGAAGCTTGAGTTTGGGGAAACTGCACCGGGCCAACACGAGAGTTCAACCGGTCAATCCGCCCGTTAAACCTCGCTGTCTGGACTCTAACTTAACCAAATCAAATCTGATTCATATTTGATCTTCTACTCACGCCTACAGAGTGTCCTCAGACCCCTCACCCATTTACAACAACATGGAGAGAAGTAGTTATCTGAGGTTCGAGAGCAGGACCTCACCTCACACACGCCCCTCCCCTAATTACTGACCTCGTCCTCTCGTTGGGGGGTTCCGGCCCCACCCTCCCTCCCTTTAGTAATGTCTTCTGTTTTCTTACAGGTACGGGGACGTGACCTCGGGAGCCCCCCCTCACCAATCCCCAGAACTGCATGTATTTGTAATTTTCAATAAACGTATTCCGTGTGCATCTATCTGAGGTCGTGGTCCTTGTGAGTGAAATATTGTTTTGCCTCAATGTGGCGCAGACATTTTGTTCCGACTGCCCGTGTAATAAGCCCTTGTTTGTGAACACTACATCATGTTTGTTGTAGATTGGTGCGGGACATGGAGACACTTTGTAGAAGTCTAATGGAGAACACATCGTTTGGCCTTAATGTGGTGTAATGCTGATCATCTACTCTCTTACTCTCTTAATGCGTTATGACGCTGACAGCCCTAGTATCAGAGTACTGAACAGCGCCCCCAGAGGAAACTCTTGTAATTGTCCAGGGAGCAGGTACCAGTGAACAGAGTCCAGACCAGTCCATCACCATATCTCTACAAGAAAAAAAGGACGAGTGTAATAATATTTGGAATTGTTGAAATGAAACACAACACACACCATGAAATGATGGGTCTATGTCATAAATCATCCAAATTGTGCATCATTATTTGGAATAATTACTGACTGTACTGTAATTAATGACACAAATCGTAGATTTGATCTTGAGCCACTGTACAAACTAGTTTGCAACAACTGTGCCTAATGGCAGTGGTGCTTTAGGCAAATATCAACTAATAACAGTGAGTGACCATTTCATCCTCCATACTATTTCGTTGACCTAATAGAGCTCCACAGTCCCACCCGTCCTGTTGCTCAGGTCCGGAAGCAAGAAATCCGATTCTACGAGCCCGTCGATTTTCCAAAAATACAAATATTAAGAGTTTAACGACGCTGCAAAAGCTAATCAGCTACGTAGCAACTTGTGACCAATAAATGTTTAATGTCAATCCAAAAAGACGACATCATGTTGAAGAACAGGCAAAGGTACAAGGCTGTGTACAAAATGTACTTCCTGACATTAGAAACTCCGTATCCCATAAGCCATTGCGACACGGCGCTGGTAAGTGTTTAGGTTTTAGCTCCATGAGTTTGTTTTACCATAAACACGAGGGTTTAACGTCATTTTCCTTTTGAACATCTGATTTCAGCTCAGTGGATGAAACATCTGTGGCTCGTGTAACGGGATCTTTAGGAACAAACGTTGATATCATGTTGACACTACAGTCATATGTGATCTGCTTTACATAACAATGTGAAGAAGCTAAACACTTGTGTTGTTGTTGTTTTAAATGTACAAAGAGCCGTGGGCCGAGGCTGTGCACCTGCAAACCTGCAAACACCGTGATGGTCAAATCGAACATGTTCTAAAAACATATACTGGTTAGGGATTGGAGGATGAGGTACATAAGGTACATAAGGTACAAATAGTACACACGCAGGCACAAAAGTAAACTCTATTCTTTCTTATTTTTTTCTACTCAGGTCTTGGGATGGAGTCGCACATCTTTCCCAGGTCGTATAAAAACGAGCCGAGTCTGGAGGAGACCCTGCCGGGCAGGTGATGTATGTTTTACTGTATGTGCATGCATAGATTAGATAAAAACACATGTACACACAACACATGGGAAATGATTAAAATACAAATACATCAATGCATAAGTTAAGTATTCTGTTCCAGTTATATGTTGTTTTTTCAGGAGAACCAGAGCAGAGCAGAAGCACATGAGAGAAGAACATGGAGCAGTGTGGAGAGCCTGCCTGTTAGGGACTGCATGTGGATGGATGGATATTATATAATACACATGTACACATGATTATTATGAAACACATACAGTGTGTGACACACAAGAGAAGAACATGGAGCAGTGTGGAGAGCCTGCCTGTTAGGGACTGCATGTCACGCCCTGTGCTGTGACCTGGCTCTCCTCTCCCTTCCCCCTCCTGGGCCGGTGTGGGCGGAGTCTTCCTGGGAGCAGCCTCACCTGGCTCCCATCTGCAATCACCTTGCAGCTATTTGTATCCAGCTCTCCAGCCACTCGGCGCCAGATTATTCCTCAGTCTTCATGGTGACCATCTGCAGACAAGTCTTCAGTTTGTTTTTTGATCCATTAAGTACTTACCCGTTTCATGTTTTTTCAGTTCTTGGATTCCGCCTGCCTGCCTGCCCTGCTGCTACTCACCTGCCAGCTCATTCACCACCCGTAAAATAAAGTTTTTTTGATTTTTCCTGGAACCCTGTCTAGTGTCACTTCTTGGGTCCCACTCGTCGTGTGCCACAACAGAATAATCTGGCCACATGGACCCATCTGACCTAGATGCCTTCAGACGAGCCTTGTCTTCACAGGGACACCTCGTGGGCCAACATGAACAGACTTTGAGCGACATTGTGGAAAAGCTTGGTGAAATGTCCTCAAATATCTCTACGCTCTCCAACCACATGAACCAGCTCTCCGCCCACCTCGCTTCCTCTTCCCCCACCGCAGTTCCTGAACCTGCCACAGCTCCACCAGACCAGCCACTCCAAACCTCCTCCACCCGGGAACCGCACATGCCTATTCCTGAAAGATACTCCGGGGATTTGGGTGCCTGTGGTCGCTTCCTCCTCCAATGCTCTCTGGTTTTTCAGCAACAACCGACCACATACAATTCAGATAAGTCCCGCATTGCGTTTATCTACAGTTTGTTAACTGGTAAAGCCGCTCAATGGGCAACTGCTTTATGGGAGAGTAATTCACCCACATGCCAATCATATGCTGTGTTCTCTCAGGAAATGAGAAGGGTGTTTGACCACCCTGTCAAGGGGAGGGAGGCCTCTAAGCGGTTGTTGGCACTTTGTCAGGGCTCATCTCCTGTTGCTCAATATGCAGTGGATTTCCGTATTTTGGCTGCTGAGAGTGGTTGGGACGATGAGGCGTTACAGGGAGTTTTCTTAAGGGGCCTTTCTGAGAATATCAAAGATGAATTGGCAGCCCGAGATGAGACTAATAATCTTGAAGAACTGATTGGTCTGGCAACTCGACTTGACAATCGGCTCAGAGAGCGACGCAGAGAGAGATCCACCCGTCAAGTAGTGCCTCGTAGCCACCTGTATGCTCAGACTCCCATGTCTCTTGTTTCACCCAGTTGTCCAGTCCCTTCTAGTTCTCCAGATCCACTACCTGAAGAACCGATGCAATTGGGTCGAGCCCACCTAAGTCCGGATGAAAGACTCCGTCGCCAAAGGTCGGGCTTATGTCTCTCCTGTGGCCAGTCGGGCCATTATATCAACACCTGCCCTCAGCGGCCAAAAGGGCAGGCTCGCCAGTGAACGGAGAGGTCATGGTGAGCCAAACTTCCTCTCCCAAGTCCGACACTCCAGACCGGCTCCAGATCCAGTCCTCCCTACTATGGAGAGGTGAGTCTATTCCAGTCTTTTCATTTATTGATTCAGGTGCCGATGATAATTTCATTGATTCAGCTCTGGTCTTGCAAGCCAAGATACCCACAGAATTGATAGAAGTACCCTGTAATGTCAAAGCCTTAAATGGAGACCCACTAGCCAAGGTAACTCACCGCACTTTGCCCATAACTCTCAGACTTTCTGGTAACCACATGGAGACTATTCAACTGTTGGTAATCTCTTCGCCTCATGCACCTGTTGTCCTTGGCCTTCCCTGGCTCAAGGTCCACAATCCCCATATCGACTGGGCGGCTAACAGAGTAGCCAGTTGGAGCATTGTCATTCGCAATGTCTTCATTCTGCAGTAACCTCAGATGATAGCCCTCCCAATCCACCTCCGGTTCCTTCAGAGCTGTCCCTGGTTCCTTTGGAGTATCATGATTTAGCAGAGGTCTTCAGCAAGCACCAAGCTCTGTCTCTGCCCCCGCACAGGCCGTATGACTGTCCTATAGACTTGTTACCTGGTGCCCCCTTGCCCTCAAGCCGTCTCTACAAGGTATCTCACCCAGAAAGAGTGGCAATGGAGACTTGTATCAGAGAGTCTTTGGCTGCAGGGTTAATTCGTCCCTCATCGTCTCCGGTGGCAGCGGGTTTTTTCTTTGTTGATAAAAAGGACAAGACATTGCGCCCCTGTATAGACTATAGAGGCCTTAACGACATCACAATCAAGAATAAATACCCGTTACCTCTTATTGATTCAGCTTTCCAACCACTCCACCAGGCTACTATATTCACCAAATTAGACCTGAGAAATGCTTATCATCTCGTTCGTATTAGACAGGGAGATGAATGGAAGACTGCATTCAACACTCCCCTCGGACATTTTGAATACCAAGTAATGCCCTTCGGCTTAACCAATGCTCCCGCTGTTTTTCAAGCTTTGGTAAATGATGTTCTCAGGGACATGATCAACAAGTTTGTTTTTGTCTATATAGACGACATCCTCATTTTTTCCAAGGACCTGCCGCAACATATTCAACATGTCCGCACAGTGCTTCAGCGTCTCCTTGAGAACAAACTTTTCGTCAAGGCAGAGAAATGTCAGTTCCACGCCCCTTCTGTTTCTTTCTTGGGTTTTGTGATTGAGGAGGGCCAAATGAAAGCGGACCCAGACAAGGTTAAAGCGGTTGCCGAGTGGCCTAAGCCTGAGACCCGTAAACAGCTTCAACGGTTTCTTGGATTCGCCAACTTTTATCGTAGGTTCATAAGGGACTACAGCAGAAAAGCGGCTCCTCTCACCAGGCTGACCTCCACAACCATTCCGTTTAGATGGTCTGCTGAAGCTGATTCTGCCTTCAACCTGCTCAAGTCTCTCTTTGTTTCAGCTCCAGTCCTCTCGCACCCAGATTCCTCCAGACAATTTATTGTTGAGGTTGATGCTTCGGACTCTGGAGTTGGTGCGGTCCTGTCACAACGCTCCTCTTCCGACCAAAAACTCCATCCTTGTGCTTTCTTCTCCCGTCGGCTCTCTCCGGCTGAGAGGAACTATGACATTGGGAACCGTGAGCTATTAGCTGTGGTCTTGGCTCTCCAAGAGTGGCGTCATTGGCTGGAGGGAGCTGAACACCCCTTTGTGGTCTGGACCGACCACAAGAATCTCTCCTACCTTCGGTCAGCTAAGAGACTGAACTCTCGACAGGCAAGATGGGCCCTGTTTATGGGTAGATTCAACTTCACGCTCACATATAGACCTGGCTCGCGGAATATTAAGCCAGATTCCTTATCACGTCAGTCTGTCATTGAAGAACCGGTTTCCCTGCCTGACACTATTCTCCCTCCAGCCCAAGTAATGGATGACCCGGAGACTACCTCGGCTTGCATGGTTGGTGCCTTGCACTGGGAGATTGAGAAGACTGTCCGTGATGCACAACGTTCCCAACCAGACCCAGGTAACGGACCACCTAACTGTGTTTTTGTTCCCGATTCTGTTCGTTCTGAGGTTCTCCAATGGGGTCATTCTTCTAAACTTACCTGTCATCCCGGAGTAAGCCGCACTCTTGCCTTTCTGAAACAGAGGTTTTGGTGGCCGACTATGATCAAGGATATTCGCTCGTTTGTTTCTTCCTGTACTGTTTGTGCTCGCAGCAAGTCTTCTCATCAGCGGCCCGCTGGTCTCCTGCACCCTCTCCCAATTCCCAGCAGGCCCTGGTCGCATATTGCCGTTGATTTCGTAACTGGACTGCCGCCCTCGGAAGGTAATACCTGCATACTTACCATAGTGGACCGATTTTCTAAGTCTGTACATTTTGTCCCTTTGCCTAAATTACCTTCCGCTACTGAAACGGCAGACCTCCTGGTCAACAATGTCATAAAATTGCATGGTATCCCCCTCGACATAGTCTCTGACAGAGGCCCACAGTTCACATCACAAGTGTGGAAAGCCTTTTGCCTTGCTTTGGGAACATCCGTTAGTCTCTCTTCAGGATACCACCCGCAATCTAATGGACAAACCGAAAGAGCTAATCAGGACCTGGGGGCTGCGTTGCGCTGTGTTGCCTTCCGTCATCCAACCTCCTGGAGTGTACACTTGCCATGGGTCGAATATGCCCACAACTCCCTTGTGTCCTCAGCTACGGGAATGTCTCCTTTTATGGCCTGCCTTGGTTACCAACCGCCTCTCTTCCCTGATCAGGAGATGGAAGTCTCCGTGCCATCCGTCCAAGCTCACCTCCGGCGATGTCGTGCTATCTGGAAAGCCGCGCGAGCAGCACTACGCCGCACTGCTTCTCGAAACCGGGAAATGGCTGATCGGCATCGCAAACCGGCCCCTGCCTATCACCCTGGTCAGGAGGTCTGGCTCTCGTCCAAGGATCTCCCCCTCCAAGTGGAATCGAGAAAGCTGGCCCCCAAGTACATTGGTCCGTACGTAATTGAGAATGTTATCAACCCTTCAGTGGTTCGCCTTAAGTTGCCGTCCTCTCTTAATGTTCACCCCACGTTTCATGTGTCCCTCCTCAAACCCGTCTCTTCCAGTCCTCTGAGCCCTCCGGCCGCGCCCCTTCCCCCCCCCCCGGCTGGTTGATGGTCACCCGGCCTTTACTGTCACTCGCATCCTGGACGTTCGCCGTCGGGGGCGGGGGTTCCAGTATCTGGTGGACTGGGAGGGATATGGGCCTGAGGAGCGCTCCTGGGTTCCGCGGGGTCACATACTGGATGCTGCTCTCCTCCGTGAGTTCTACGCGGCGTTTCCGGACAGGCCGGGTAGGGCGCCTGGTGGCGCCCGCTAGGGGGGGGGGTACTGTCACGCCCTGTGCTGTGACCTGGCTCTCCTCTCCCTTCCCCCTCCTGGGCCGGTGTGGGCGGAGTCTTCCTGGGAGCAGCCTCACCTGGCTCCCATCTGCAATCACCTGGCAGCTATTTGTATCCAGCTCTCCAGCCACTCGGCGCCAGATTATTCCTCAGTCTTCATGGTGACCATCTGCAGACACGTCTTCAGTTTGTTTTTTGATCCATTAAGTACTTACCCGTTTCATGTTTTTTCAGTTCTTGGATTCCGCCTGCCTGCCTGCCTGCCCTGCTGCTACTCACCTGCCAGCTCATTCACCACCCGTAAAATAAAGTTTTTTTGATTTTTCCTGGAACCCTGTCTAGTGTCACTTCTTGGGTCCCACTCGTCGTGTGCCACAACACTGCATGTGGATGGATGGATATTATATAATACACATGTACACATCATTATTATGAAACAGATACAGTGTGTGACACACAAGAGAAGAACATGGAGCCTTGTCCAGAGCAGAGTCTATGAAGAGTCTACACATCTATGAAAGTATTACTTCTAAAGATGTGCTACTAGCAAAGATGGGACATTTTCATATCTTAAATTCACTTTAGTTTTAACGTTTTTAACGTAAGACTTTTTTTAATCCATGCGGCCTCAAAGCAAGGGGAATTTTACTTCCGGACCTGAGAGGAGGCGGGACTGTGGAGCTCAATATTGTAGGCCGGTGTTCCAGATTATATGGCTATCAGTATTTCCTCTCCGTGGCTCGTCCAATCAGAGCTTATGCAACAGGGCTAGCTTTGGAAGTAGCACCGCTGTGTTTATTGTATTATTTTTATCGCTCTCGGTATAGTTCCTTTCGGAAAATCATCCAATGACAAAGGTGTGTGTCTTGTGCAGTCAGTCATACATCTGGCACTTTGCTGCACTTTAACAAATGTTGTTCCTCTTTTAACGTGGCTGCTGCACGTTTAGTCCGTCACTCCAGTTTGAAACATGTAGACGCTCAGTTAATAGTTCCTAGTGTAAACTATGAATGCTCTCAGTGTGATCATGACATGAGTTCATATTACATTATAGTGTAGTCCAGAAGGACGAGTGGGGCTTATAATTGTATTGGGTTGTGTGCCCTATATATATATATATATAGGCCTTCGGTCTGCCTGTACCTTACATTCTGTGACATGTGTAAAGTGGGGGATAATGGGGGGGCTGTTGTAGCCTGATGTAGCACTCTGTAGTAAATGTCCTGATGCATAAATGGACATTAATGGCATTAATATTTGTACCATTGTCGTATGAAATCTTACTGTAAATTGGTATTTGTTTTGTACCTGGCTGACTGCACAGAAGCATCCCGCAGGAGAGCAGACATGCCCCATTTGAGAATATGTGACTGTCCTGTCAGAGGTAGTGTCCCACAGCTGTACAGAGGTGTGTCCTTGTAGTAGCTAATGATTTACAAAGCAGGTACTACACAGAGAGTAACATAACTGTCTGCAATACAACACAACTACACACGACTCCATGTATTTCTTCTCCATCATACTCAGCTCGACTGAAATAATAACAGATAAGACGTTATTAATGTAACAATGGGGACATGAACATCAGCTCTGAAGAACATTTATATGATGTGCAATAATACATATACAGAAAATAAAACATTATGCTTAGGTTTAAGTTATTAATATTACACTACAATATCCTCCCTGCACGACTGATTCAAACCACGTGTTGCAAGTTCCACAGCACAATTACTGTTCAGATTAACAGAAGGACTTTTTTCATCATGAATTTATTACAATATATGAATAACCAGGTGATGAATATAATTCTATTGCTATTTGGGACAGCATTAAAAAGTGTTACAAGTTGACTTGAGTAAATGACTTTTACTCATTTAGCTCTGCTGCCACATTTCCATTCACAGCTCGTATGTTTCTATTAGCAGCTGGATATTATTGATTGTACATGTTTTAAGTGACGACATCAGCTGCTTTACATGACAACAATCACGTGACGTCACAACATCGTAAACAAATGGAGTTTGTACATTATTTATTTCCAAACATGCCGTTTGTATCTATAAAACCTGTCCTATTTTTCACTTTCATTTTAAAAGACAAAGACTGAGGCAAATCCAAAATGTCAAACTTTTTATTGGTGACAAATGAAGTGAACAGAGGAGTCTTTGTTAAAATAAGGAAAACCTTCTGTCCGTACATTGGACAGAGCACGATCCCCGTCTTGAACCGATTTGTTCAAACGGAACTTTCTCGTCTGACGGAGCCACGAGGCCCGAGCAGAAAAGAAGCTTCCAAACTTTAACAGCGTTGGACTTTACTGAGGTAGAAGTTAGTCCCGAGTTGGGACCATGTTTTCAAAGCTCTTCGCTCAGACACGACTAAATAAAGTCAACTCGGAAAGGAGACGGGTTTGGACGTTTTAGGAGCGTGAGGCGAGACGCTGCGGGGGAAAAGGGAAAAAACTAAACTAAAATGCTTTCAAAACTTGAAAAAAAAAAAGGTGATGGCAGCGTGGCAACACAGTCTTAGATCAGTTTTGTAGGTCTTAGCTTTCAACTGAGGGGTTACACTGGTCTATATAAAGGCTGTAAGCTCCAGTCAAGACGCTTCTAGATTTGGATAAAGCTGAACTGAAAATAATGTCCTTGGTTAAAGTGGGGGTTAAGAGTTGAGTGTGCAGAACGGAGATTTGTTTGGACAAATTAATATATTTTTTTCAAAATGTGAATTCTGGGCTTGTAACATTTCCACTGCACTTCTGAAGGTGAAAAATATAATTCCATATCTGTGAAAAAAAAGGTAAGATTTAGATTAAGATTTAGATTCTATGACATCAGCATAATTTCATAGATAAGCATAAACTAATTAATGAATGTCAGTACGGGTTTCGAGCAGCAAGGTCAACTTCAATGGCCATCATCGACGCAATAGAAGAGATTACTAATAGCTTAGAGGGAAAGAAACATGCAGCAGGAATATTCATTGACTTGAAAAAAGCATTTGATACACTTAATCATTCTATATTATTAAAAAAACTAGACAGATATGGCATAAGGGGAGTGGCTTTGAGCTGGATTAAAAGCTATTTAACTGGGAGACAACAGTATGTGAAGATGGGGGAGTTTACATCAGGGTATTTAGACATTAGTTGTGGGGTCCCACAGGGATCGGTAATAGGACCAAAATTGTTCAATTTATATATTAATGAAATTTTTAATGTGTCTAAATTATTCAAATTAATGATTTTCACAGATTACACAAACATTTTCTATTTCAATGACAATTATAGTACTTTAGTAACTAACATAAACTGTGAATTAAAGAAATTAAAAACATGGATGGACAATAACAAATTGTCCCTCAACCTAAATAAAACAAAAGTAATGTTTTTCGGTAATTATAATAGAAAACCAGACTCAGTAAATATAGACGGTGTGGTTTTAGATACAGTACAATTCTTAGGAGTTACCATTGACAGTAAATTAAGCTGGAAACCACACATAAGACATATACAAGGTAAAGTCTCCAAAAGTATCTCAATCATTAACAAAGCAAAGTTTTTCTTAAATTACAATGCATTATTTCTATTATATAGTTCATTAGTTTTGCCATATCTAAATTACTGTGTAGAAGTTTGGGGAAATAACTATAAAAGCTCATTACACCCCCTTGTTATGCTCCAAAAACGGGCTGTAAGAATTATACACAAAGTAGGATATTGTGATCACACTAATATATTATTTCTGCAGTCTAAACTGTTCAAAATGAATGACTTAGTTGATTTCTCTACTGCTCAACTTCTATTTAAAGCCAACAAAAATGTGCTACCTGCAAGGATACAAATGCTTTTTGCACGCAGAGAAGGGGGATATAACCTGAGGGGGTGTGATAACTTTAAGGTTCAAGCAGTGTCTTCCACTAGGAAAAGTATGTGTGTGTCTGTATGTGGAGTTAAACTCTGGAACAAACTGGGGGCAGAATTTAAACAATGTCCAAATATTCATCATTTCAAATCAAGATATCAAAAAAATGGTATGGTCAAAGTACCAGAAGGAGGAAATGGGTACTTGACTTGAGTGCTAATGGGTGTTACAAAGTGCTGTGTACTTTAAAGGTCAGATGTAATTAATAATGAAGTATATTGTGGTTGTTACTATTATACTATTGCAGTTGTTACTGCCACTGTTATTGCTATTGCTGTTGTGTTGTTATCATCACTATTTTAACTTTAAACTTTAAATGTAACAGTCTAGGATTAATGCCTAACAATCTATAGATTATTCTTAGAACCAAATTTAATCGATTCAGACAGCGGTATTGCTATTGATGCTGATGGTAATATAAAAGAATTAAATTCTCAGAAGTAAAACATGCACATATCCATGTACTCCGCATTCAACATAACCCGTAGTACAGGGCAGACATGTGGGGGCCTGCAGCTCGAGGAAACCCTCTTTTGGCAGCAGACTCCTAAAATGTGTCTCTTTTAATGCATAGTATAGGACACTTAACAAATGATGGTCCGGCTGCTCGGGGGCTGCTCCCCTCTGGCAGCAGGTCCAGTCACAGAAAGGAAAAAAACGAAAAGCCCTGAATCCTCTTAATCCTTTTAAACACACATCATTAAGACTATTCTGGTTTTCATGAGCATTAATTAGTCTGCGATTACTGTACCTTTCATGAAGAAATGTGGAGTATGTTATGTATCATCAAACACCTTGATACGGAGTAATGCTATATGGGTTGTAATGGTGATGATGAATAACGGTAATGCCAACATGGTAATAAATTCAGCATGGGAAACAAAATAATATATTGTTATTTAAGTTTAAGAGCAGGGGTGGGAGTCAATAAGCTTGTCTTCTTCCCACTCCTTTTCGAGCTAAAATGTTAATAATTTTTATTTCTCTCTTATTATGTATATATATTTTCTGTTCTTCTATCTTGGCTTTTGTGCCTTGTGTGTGTAGCTCGAAATAAAAAACTCAAACAAATATTTTCCTCTCATTTTCTCAGTTTTTATTAACCCCCCCTCCCCCATTTTCCCTCTTTTTTCTATATTTTCACATTCCTAGACACTGGAGATGAGTTCGATTTTATACATTTGCAAATCTTCCTACCAGTAGTTTTAATCTCATCTTGGGCAGAGAGAAACTACTTTTGAACTAAACGTTTCACATGAGTAAAACAACAATACAAAAAAGCCCCCCCTCCACACACACACACTGACGTTTACTTTACACATCACATTGACTTTTAATAAAAAAACATGTACAATAGGCCAGGATGAATGGGAGTGTTTGAGAGTGTGCATGGGGGCAACGGATGCAAATTAGCCCAAAGCTACAATCCGGTGTGGCTCGTTTACATGCATGAGACCCATGCATGTTCATTAACATGCACCAAATAAATCCATTTAATATTTAGAGATTTTTTTAATATTTTTTTTTATTTTAGGCAATCAGTAATATATATGTGACCAGTCACAGAAACCAAAGACACAAGTCGGTTTTGGGACTTTATGAGATAATAACAGATTGTGAAACTGTAGTCTCTAAGCTTTCCAATGATGTGTAACACATGGAAATCTGATAATATTTGGAGGCGTAGCGGTGATTTGAAGTTGGCAATTCCCAAAATGCCAAAGGGGTTTAAACGGCCTCTGAAGTTTTGGGCCATTCTCACCTCTCTGCTGTTGGGAGGGACAATAGGGCTCATTTACATCTCATTTGGATAAGCCATACCCCCCTGTCAAACTCCCCCTCAAAGCACTAAAGCACAGAGAGGGAGCACAAAGGTTATTGCTTCCGCAACAAACCATTGTTTACCAGTTTCATTATGTGTATCTGTTTTATTTTTGGTTTTATTTATTGATCTCACCTCACAGCAGAAGTTTGTTATTGTTCTCTTACATTTTTTTATATCAACTGTGTTGTTCAACATCTGTCACGTTTATATTTGAATAAAAAAGTGATATATTATATACAGTATGTGTAGGAGCCATTCAGGGTTTTGTAGGTTTCTCTCTTTTTGTGAATGAATGTGGGTGGGTACGTGCACGCGCTAATTGTGTCACGCGCTTTTGTACCACGGTGATTGGTGGCACCGTGGGAGTGTTTTCTATTTAGTGCGCGCTCACCTGGGTGCGGTGTGTGTTTTGTGCTGGGCCTGCATCATGTCGGTGGGGTGAGCTTGGGGGAGAAACTTTTTGTTGACCGTATTTTACATCTAAAGAAAGATTTGCACTGTTTATTAAGTTATCATTTGGCATCCTCTAACATCTCTCTAAGTAAGTGCCTGATTTCTCGTATGTTACGATCTGGAGAAATAAACCTTCCTAAACTGTGCAATTGTTCTGTCTGCGCGTCATCAGTGTTCAACCCCCCCTTGCCTTAGCCTACCGTGGCGTGTTGGAGTATAAGTTTTTGAGTCATACGCCACAATATTTTGTCAACAAAAAATGCAATTGTTGAAGCGCAGATTCAACGTATTGTCGGACAACTCTGGATGTTTACGATCGCTATCAAAGTTGTAAACGATAGACGTGAACGCGCATGGAATTCAAGCAGTGCCCATTCATTCACAAACCTGCGACGCTGCACACGCTGTTTGTCACAGGCGCCTCGATCTGCTACAAAGTACGCCATGTTTTCAGTGAACGTTTGGATTGCTCATCAATGTGATATTCCCCTATGAACTGTGCAGTGCTTTTACAAAGGTGAAGTGCTGTTTGTTATTGGGACTTTGGCATCCACCGCTACGCAAAGTAAAAGAGGGTGGAGCTTAGTCCCCGTGAATGGATGGGGTGAAGAAGAATTCATTGTACTTTAATAAAGCAATAAGAAAATAAAGGAAAACAAATAAGGCGCTGTGTTCTGTGTGTACTGCAGATTTTTTTGTGATTTCTGGATATTTTTTGAAGGAAGTATGTCAGATCAAGACAATGAAACTATTCCGAAGAGACAACCAAAGCTTACATTTAAAGCTTTTGAACAGAAACTGGAAAAGCTTCAAAACGAAAGGAAAGCAAAAGTAAAACGGATCAAAATTACGATGAAAGACATAACAGAGCTCATGAAAAATGCTGAAAATGCTGAACAGGTCCGCTCATGTATTGAAAATGTATCCAGTCTGTTTAATGAAGCAAGCCAGCTGCATGATGTGGTTATTACTATGGTGCCTTCTGATGAACAGGAAAAACAGAATGCATGGTTTGACAATGTTGAAGAGCATAAATCTACTTGTGTGGAAGAGGCAAATAAATGGCTCTTGGAACTGCCAACAGGCGCTGATGCACAGCAGATACCACCAGAGGGCGCTGTTGAACAAGAATGTCTCCCACATGAAGAACCATTTTCCAATGACGATACAACAAGCATTTTGAAAACTGTAATGGAACTAAAAAGTACTGCCGTGGATATCGGACCAAGTGACAGTGTTTCTAATACATCTAATGGAAAATCAAAGAAGCACAGTTCTGTAGTGAGCAAGTCTGTTGTGTCAAGTACCTCTTCAGCCCGAATAAGAGCAGAAGCAGAGACTGCTGCTCTTATGACCCGTCAAAAACTAATGAAAGAAAAACATGCTATGCAGGAACAACAGGAGCAATTAAGGAGAAAAATGGAGGAACAGCAGGAACAGCTAAGAAGAAAAATGGAGGCAATGGATTTGGACATGGAAGTTGCGGCTTCTATGGCTAGAGTAAACGTGTTAAAGGCCTCTGAAGGTTCTCGTGTGTCAGCTAAATCTGATGGGATGAACTCTTATTTACAAAGGAGTAAACATGTGCAGTTAAGTGTGGATCAATCAATCAATCAATGGTTTTGTATAGCCCAATATCACAACAGGAGTTGCCTCATAGGGCTGTAACAAACATTAAGGCAATAAAACAGAACAGTAAATAAGACAATGTAAAGTTCCGGTGAATCAAATATCCAGGCAAACATAATGTCCAAATAAGCGTCAGCAGTGGGTGGCGACGAGCAGTGGGTGGCGACGAGCAGCTCGGGTGTCCCCTGTCCTTAGACTCTCCAGCCCGGCAAGGAAAAACTCAAAAACCCAGTGGGAGAAACGAGAAACCTTGAGGAGAACCACAGAAGGAGAGATCCACTCCCATGGACGGACAGGCTATAGAGACCCAGGGCCGAAGGAGTCCCTCAGTAGACGGGCCAAGATCACAGACCGTCCAGTCCTTGTTGTCAGTAGGCAGGGTTCCTCCGTTCAGCCGGGTTCCTCCGTTCAGCCGGGTCCCTCCGTTCAGCCGGGTCCCTCCGTTCAGCCGGGTCCCTCCGTTCGATCTAGACAGGCACTCCCAAGGGGGAGTGGGACAGGAGACACCATGTGAATAGTAATGAACAGACTACAGATGAAATAAATATTGTATCATAGTAAGACAAAGGTTGCAGTAAGAAGAAGAAGAGGATAGCGCTCAGTGTACCGTACTTCCCACAGCAGAGTTTCTCCTAAAGCAGCTTTACTTCAGGCTGTGGGTTAGAGCTTTACCTAACTGACCTGATCATAAGCTAATTCGAAGAGGTAAGTTTTGAGCCTAGTCTTAAATGTAGGGACTGTGTCTGCTTCTTTAACGTGAGCTGGGAGTTTATTCCATAAAACCGGAGCTTGGAGCTAAAGGCTCTTCCTCCTACAGTGATTTTGGAGACCCGAGGAATCACTAGTAGCCCTGAGTTTTGAGAGCGGAGTGCTCTGGTTGGCCGATATGGAACGATAACGTCTTGGAGATAAAGCGGAGCCAAACCCTTTATGGCTTTAAATGTGAGGAGCAGGATTTTAAATTTGATTCTAAACTCAACAGGAGCCAATGGAGAGACTTTAGCACAGGTGTAATGTGTTCTCTTCTCTTTGTACGCGTTAACAATCTTGCAGCTGCATTTTGAACTAGTTGAAAACTTTTTAGGGAACTTTTAGGACACGCTGCTAGCAGGCAGTTGCAGTAGTCCAGCCTTGAGGAAACAAATGCATGAATAAGTTTTTCTGCATCACTCTTAGGTAGAATGTTTCGTATTTTAGCAATGTTGCGCAGGTGAAAGAACGCAATTTTACAAGCCTGGTTTATATGCGTTTTAAAAGAGAGGTCCTGGTCAAACAGAACTCCAAGGTTTTTTACTTTAGAGCTCGTTGATACGCTAACATTATCCAGGGAGATGATCTGCTGAGATAAAGACTCTCTCAGTTTTTGAGGACCTAAAATAATAACCTCGGTTTTATCAGGGTTAAGGAGAAGGTAATTTACAGTCATCCAGGTCTTGATGGCTTTTACGCAGGAACTAAGCACATCTAATTTATCTGTCTGACCTGGTTTTATTGATAAGTACAGCTGTGTGTCATCCGGGTAACAGTGAAAATTTATATTATGATTTCGGATTATGTTACCTAATGGGAGCATGTACAATATAAATAAAATTGGCCCGAGCACTGAACCCTGTGGCACCCCATAGCACACTTTAGAACACGGTGAAGACTTTAGGTTTACATTAACAAATTGGTGCCTATCAGATAAGTAAGATTTAAACCAAGAGAGGGCTGTTCCCCTGAGGCCTACGTCAGTTTCTAACCTCTGCAGGAGAATATTGTGGTCGATTGTGTCAAAGGCTGCACTGAGGTCTAACAGAACCAGGACTGAAGCTAGTCCGGCGTCAGCTGCTAATAACAGGTCGTTGGTAACTTTGACTAAGGCGGTCTCTGTGCTATGATAAGTTCTGTACCCTGACTGAAATTTTTCAAATAAACTATTGTCCTGTAGGTGGCGGCAAAGCTGCTTAGCCACTACTTTTTCAAGGACTTTTGAAATGAAAGGCAGATTAGATATGGGCCTATAGTTTGCTAGAATATCAGGATCGAGATTGGGTTTTTTCAAAAGTGGTTTGATAACAGCATATTTAAAGGACTTTGGTACATACCCATTTTCTAAAGATGAGTTAATTATTTTCAATATGGTATCTGAGATTTCTGGGGTAATTTCTTTGAGGAGTTTAATTGGAATTGGATCTAGAAGACAAGTTGATGGTTTTGAAGACATAATGATTGATAATACCTCAGCCTCATCTACAGTTATGAACTTGTCTAAGGCTTTGAAAGGAGGCAATGATTCTACAGCTGGATTTAGATCAGAAGACAAGGGAAGCTTATCATTTATTTTATCTCTAATGGTTGTGATTTTGTCATTAAAGAATTGAAGGAAGTCATCGCAGCTAAGGGTATCAGGAATGGAAGGCTCTACTGCGCTGTGACTGTTTGTTAGCCGGGCCACCGTATTAAAAAGAAACCTAGGGTTATTTTTATTTACTTCAATTAATGAAGAGTAGTAATCTGTTTTTGCTTTCCTCATGGCTTGCTTATAGGCGAGTAGGCAATTTTTCCAAGATCTAAGAGATTGCTCAGTGCTAGAATTGCGCCATAACCGTTCTAATTTGCGAGTCTTTCGTTTAAGCGTGCGTGTTTCCGCGTTGAACCAGGGAGCGACGCACCGAGGCCGAACCACTTTCTGTTTCAGTGGAGCCGCAACATCAAGGGCTGTTACGTTTGTGCCTGCATTCACCACACGGCCTTCGAGGACAGAGGCTAAAAAGGACGCTGTGTCTACAGGCTATGCGGCAGTGAAGCCCAAAACAAGTTACCAAACTGAGTTTCATTCTACTCTGACTGGGGCCGGCCTGCCACCATTACAAGCAGTTGCACTTCATCAATCAGTTCCTCCTATCCAGTCTGACCAAACTACACCTACAACAGAGAATACTTCTGATCGACGTTTGATTACAGTGCTGGAGAAGCAGAATGAAATCACATCTCTACTAGTTGAACAGCAGTCGCTTTACCTGTTACCCAAAAGAGACCTACAAGTATTCGACGGAGATCCACTTTATTACCGAACCTTCATAAGAGCTTTTGAACACAACATTGAAGACCGAACTAACAGCCACAAAGACTGTTTGTACTACCTCGAACAGTATACCAGAGGCCAGTCTCGGGATTTAGTCCGAAGCTGTCAACACCTGCCAACTGCTCATGGGTACATCAAGGCAAAGGCTCTGCTACAAGAGCATTTTGGAGACCCATTCAAAGTAGCTTCTGCCTACATGGACAAGGTGCTCTTGTGGCCTTTGGTGAAGGGAGAAGACCTCAAGGCGTTGCAGGCCTACAGTCTACTGCTGCGTGAGTGCTGCAACTCTATGGGAGATTCTGTGGGTGACCTGAACGTGCCCACCAACATGCAAACTATTGTAAAAAAACTGCCTTACAAGCTGCGTGATCGGTGGAGATGTGTGGCCTGCGACCTGCAGGAAAGATCGTTAATCGTAGAGCAACGTTTTATGACATTGTTGAGTTTGTCGAGAGGCAAGTTAAGATCGCAAGTGATCCTCTCTTTGGAGATATACAAGATTCACCTGGAGCTGGAAGAAAGGAATCTAAAGCTGGAATGTTCCGGACTGGTACAAAACCTAGAGGCAGTAGTTTTGCCACCAATGTAGCACCTGCTGAGAAGAAAGTGGAGCCTGTAAATAAAAGAGAAAAGAACTTAACTGAAAGGTCGTGCTTGTTCTGTGGGGCTGGACACTCTTTGGATGTTTGCCTTCTGTTGGATAAAAAGACTCAAGACTCAAGATGTCTTTTCTGAAGGAAAACAGGATGTGCTTCGGTTGTTTGTACATTGGGCACAGAAGCAGAGATTGCAAAAGGCGTCTCACGTGCAGAGTATGCAACCTGAAGCATCCTACGTTGTTGCATATCCACTCCAAAACCAAGCAAATAAGTTCTACACAGGCTAATGATGACTCACAAAGGACCAGAGAAGGTGCCGTGGTGTCTGTTCAGTCCAGTGGATTAACTGGGGCCGGCAAGCAGGACTGTACGCTGTCAATACTGCCCGTGCAGGTGAAGTCCAAAAGGGGACAAGAGACTCTGGTCACTTACGCGTTCTTGGATCCAGGGAGCACTGCCTCGTTTTGCACTGAACGACTAATGAATCGACTCAACCTCACAGGAAGGAAGCTCGGGATTCTCCTTAGAACGATGGGGCAAGAGAAAGTTGTGGACAGCTACATGTTGACAGATATGGAAGTGGCTGGTCTGGAATCGGACAACTTTTGTGACTTGCCAGAGATCTTCACACAAAGGAGCATGCCTGTCCACCGAGGAAATATTCCACAGGCAAAGGATCTCCAATGCTGGCCGCATCTGAGGCACATAAAAATACCAGAGGTCGAAGCAGATGTGGATCTCCTTATTGGCACCAACATACCACAGGCACTGGAGCCCTGGGAGGTGATTCGTGCAGTGGACGGGGGCCCTTATGCCATCAAGACCATCCTGGGTTGGACGGTGAATGGTCCGCTCAGAGGAGATTGCCAAGAGGACAACCAGTACAGGCAGCCTGACGTCACAGTAAATCGCATCTCAGTGGCAAGGTTGGATGAGCTGTGGGAGAAGCAGCTGAAAGTCGATTTCCCTGAAACCCAACAAGATGAACAACATGGATTATCAAAGGAGGATGAACGCTTCATGGAGTCGGTCTCGCATTCAATCAAACTGATCGATGGACATTATAGTATTGGATTGCCAGTAAAACAAAGATACCTCAAATTGCCAAACAATAAGACAGTTGCAGTACAAAGAACGTTCAGTCTCAAAAAGCACTTGTCTAAAGATCCGTCCTTTCGCGCTGATTACGTCAAGTTCATGTCAGAGATGTTGGAGAAAGGCTACGCAGAGAGAGTTCCATCTGAGCAGTTGACCCGATGTGATGGAAGAGTGTGGTATATACCCCACCACGGTGTGTATCACCCTACAAAGAATAAACTGCGTGTGGTCTTTGATGGTGGGGCCACATTCCAGGGGACCTCCTTGAACTCGCAGCTTCTTCAAGGACCAGATCTTACAGGTCAGCTCGTTGGTGTTCTGACCAGATTCCGTAAAGAACTAGTAGTGCTCATGGCAGACGTCGAGGCTATGTTTCTTCAGGTCAGAGTGCCGCCTGAAGATTGCGACCTGCTAAGATTCTTGTGGTGGCCTGACGGAAACTCTGAAAGGGAACTGGTTGAGTACAGGATGGTGGCACATCTTTTCGGCGCCACGTCATCCCCGAGCTGTGCTCGTTTCGCCCTTCGAAAATGTGCTGAGGACAATCGGAACCGCTTCAGTCCCGTTGCAGTCAACACTCTGCTGCACCATTTTTACGTCGATGACTGTTTGGTGTCTGTTGCCTCCGAAGAAGAAGCTCTTTCGCTTTGCAAGGAGCTCAGTGAGTTGTGTGCCAAAAGGGGGTTTTAAGCTCACAAAATGGATCAGCAACCGACGCACAGTCCTCGCTGCTATACCACCAGAAGAGAGAATCAAGGAGGTGAAAGATCTGGATCTGGACAGTGACTCCTTACCTGTGGAGCGAGCCTTGGGTGTGCAGTGGTGTGTGCAGTCAGACACATTCAAGTTTAAGATCACACTCAAGAAACGTCCACTCACAAGAAGAGGGATCTTGTCCGTCGTCAGCTCAGTTTATGATCCCCTTGGGTTTCTGGCACCAATTGTTCTGTCCGCTAAGAAAATCCTCCAGGATCTCTGCAGGAGACGTCTAGGGTGGGACGATCCTTTGCCCCCCTCTATAGTCAAAGAATGGAGGACTTGGCTGGAAGACCTCCACCATCTGGAACATTGGGAGGTCAGAAGATGTCTAAAACCTGTGAACTTTGGTGACACCGCCTCTGCCCAGTTACATCATTTTGCCGATGCCAGTGAGGAAGGATTTGGTACCGTAACTTACCTGTTACTCCATGATAACAACGGGAGAAATCACTGTGCATTCGTGATGGGAAAGGCACGTGTAGCTCCACTCAAACTGGTCACGATTCCTCGTATGGAGTTGACGGCTGCCGTGGTGGCTAGCAGGATGGACAAGCTTTGGAGGAGAGAGCTGCAAATGGAGCTGAGAGAGTCAATCTTTTGGACAGACAGTACCTCTGTTTTGAAATACATAAAAAATGAGACGTCAAGGTTCAAGATCTTCGTAGCAAACAGGGTGTCGGAAATACTCAAGTTGTCCAGTGTGTCCCAATGGAGATACGTGCACACTTTAAACAACCCTGCAGATTTGGCCTCCAGAGGTGCAAAGGTCGAGTCCTTTTTAAAGGCTGATATATGGATTCGTGGTCCAAGTTTTCTTCTGGAACCTGAGAGAAACTGGCCGATAAACCCTGAGAGTGTGGACGACCCTCTAGTTGGAGACCCAGAGGTCAAGGTTGTGGTTGTTAATGCAATGCAAATTGAGCAAGCGGATTCAGTGTGGAGGCTCATCAGCTACTTTTCCTCATGGCATGGGTTGATAAAGGCCGTCGCTTGGCTTCTCAAGTTCCAAAGTTTGCTGTTGTCTCTGGTACAACGAAGAAAGTTGTCAAGAGAGACTCTTGCCAAGCCTGAGCTAAGTTCTGAAAGGCTGGAGGAGGTGGTACAGGTCCAGATGGAACGTTACAAAGCCCAAGTCCCGAAGGAAGATCTCACAGTGGAAGATTTGGTTGCTGCTGAGAAAGCTGTGATACAGTTTTGCCAAAGAACAAGATTTACTGAAGAGTTGGCAAATTTGGAGAGAGGAGAATGTGTGAAGAGGACAAGTCACCTCTACAAGTTAAATCCAGTCCTGGAAAATGGTCTCATAAGGGTTGGAGGTAGGCTTAGTAGAGCAGCTATGCCAGTAGAAGCGAAACATCCAGTCATCCTGGCCAAAGACTTGCACATCTCCAGCTTAATTCTCAGCCATGTACATCAAGAGACAGGTCACAGCGGACGCAACCATATGCTTTCCCACCTGCGCCAAAAATACTGGATTCCCGGTGCCTGTGCTGCCATCAGAAAGGTCTTGGCTAAGTGTGTTACCTGTCGTAGATTGTCTGCTACACCTGGATGTCAGAAAATGGCCGACCTACCTCACAGCAGAATAACTCCAGATGAACTTCCGTTCAGTCGTGTTGGCTTGGATTGTTTTGGGCCGTTTGAAGTGAAACGTGGACGTGCTGTAGTAAAGCGGTATGGGCTCATTTTCACATGTCTGGCGATACGGGCAATACACCTTGAAGTTCTGTCCTCACTAGACACAGATTCCTTCATCAACGGGCTCCGAAGATTCATTGCCAGACGCGGCCAAGTCCTTGAAATCCGTTCAGATAATGGTACGAACTTTGTCGGCGCTGAACGTGAACTAAGGGAAGCTATGGACAAGTGGAATCACAACCTCATAAACGGCATGCTGCTGCAAAAGGGCGTGAAATGGGGTTTCAATACTCCAGCCGCATCGCATCAAGGAGGTGCTTGGGAGAGGTTGATTCGATCAGTTCGCAAAGTCCTCAACACTGTCCTGAAGACTCAGTCCTTAGATGAAGAAGGTTTGGTGACAGTGTTTTGTGAGGCAGAAGCAATCGTTAACAGCCGTCCAATAACAAAAGCATCGACAGATCCTAACGATTTGGAGGCATTAACTCCTAACCATCTACTGCTACTTAAATCGCAACCATCACTGCCACCTGGATTGTTCGATAAGGCTGATGTTTATGCTCGTCGTCGCTGGAAACAGGTGCAGTACATGTCTAACCTGTTTTGGAAGCGTTGGTTGAAGGAGTATCTTCCAGGATTACAAGAGCGTCAAAAATGGAACCGTGCTCAAAGGAACTTTGTGTCTGGAGACGTCGTCATGCTCGTGGATGAAATGTCACCGCGTAATTCATGGATTACAGCAAGAGTTTTGGATACAGTTTCGGACAAAAATGGGCTAGTGCGTACAGTGAAGATTAAAACGAAATCGAGCACTTTGGACCGTCCGACTACTAAGGTCTGCCTTCTGCAGGAAGCAGATGAGCAATGAAGATCTTGTGGATTATAAACGGAACTTTTTCGATATGGATTACCTGAATGAACATTTCCAGACTATGGACTATGACTTTCCTACAAGTGGACTCTAAAGGATTTAATAATGTCACTTTTGCTCTTGGTTATGGTTCTGTCTCCTGCATGTTAATGGTGGTGGGTAATTATTGCCATACTATAATTAGGGGCCGGAATGTAGGAGCCATTCAGGGTTTTGTAGGTTTCTCTCTTTTTGTGAATGAATGTGGGTGGGTACGTGCACGCGCTAATTGTGTCACGCGCTTTTGTACCACGGTGATTGGTGGCACCGTGGGAGTGTTTTCTATTTAGTGCGCGCTCACCTGGGTGCGGTGTGTGTTTTGTGCTGGGCCTGCATCATGTCGGTGGGGTGAGCTTGGGGGAGAAACTTTTTGTTGACCGTATTTTACATCTAAAGAAAGATTTGCACTGTTTATTAAGTTATCATTTGGCATCCTCTAACATCTCTCTAAGTAAGTGCCTGATTTCTCGTATGTTACGATCTGGAGAAATAAACCTTCCTAAACTGTGCAATTGTTCTGTCTGCGCGTCATCAGTGTTCAACCCCCCCTTGCCTTAGCCTACCGTGGCGTGTTGGAGTATAAGTTTTTGAGTCATACGCCACAATAGTATGAGTATGGATCCAAGTATGGATCAGAATCGATTTTATTGCCATTGTCGTTTTTTGCTAATGATAAATAATCAATAAACTAGGGGAAATAAAAAGTATATCAACCAATAAGGCAAATCCCTCAAACATTGCTTAGAGAGCGCTTTTCATACCAGAATGACAAGATAAGTTTACAATATATTTAAAAAACAACAGAAGAGATCTGGTGTTTTGGTATTTTAATGTTATTGCAGTGCTCTGATTCAATACACTGTTTCTACAATTGAGTGAATATGATTCAATATTTCTGTAATAAAGGATCAATACCTAATATTTACCCCATTTACTACATCACATTTGCTGCATGAAGTTTGTACTGTTGCCTGAATGGAGGTTGATTTTTATTCCTTCAAGTTATTATTCAATGATTTAACCTTACTGCTTTTTTACACTCAACACCATCTGTTCTTAAACAATATTTCCCTCCAAATCTGCACCACATAGTATGCACAGTGTCATTTGCACTTCATGAAAACATTAAAAAAATAAAATAAAAAAAATCATGTCAAAATAATGCACAAGTTTATTTTGCTTCAACAACACAAGTTAGATTGCAGGTGTTTTAAACAGAGCTGAACTCTCCTCCTCAACAAAGTCCTGACCACTTTTAGATGTGGTGGAGATCACATTCGCATCCTCTTCTGTGTTGTGACTCTTGGTGCTGGGCATGTGACGTCTCTAGCCTCGTCAGCACAGAATGGCCTGATTTTTTCATACAGATAGGTCTGTCTGTCCATGTTTAGTCCAGGTGGGGCCAGGACAGGAAGACCGTCCATAGGGGGAAGATCTGCTCTGTCGCGCAACAGTTGATATTCGACAGGTTGCGCATCACAGTGAGTTTTTGCAAGCACCAAACCTGGTCTCTTGGCGTCAAAGCTGTGACAGAATAAGCACATAAGACACTTAAAACATGGCAAATTATTTTATCATATAAAACTGTCATAATGTATGTAGTTGCTATGCTTTAATAATGTACACAATGTGAACGTTTGAATACAAGTACCTGAAGTGCTGATAACTCTTGATCTGTGGGAGTCTACGGAAATGGCGAGTCAAATGCTGCTGCCAGTCGTAGATCTGGACTAAAACTTTGCCCTCTGCTGTACCAACAAGCTGTGGTATATTGAGGTGACTCACAGGAGAGCTATTTTCCACAACCTGATGACAAAAAAAAAGAGACAGGAAGAAGAAAAATATATCTTTAGTTAACTTTTTCATTGAAGCAAATCAGAAAACGGCACTGAAGTCGGTAAAGTGAAAGTACCTCAGCGATCTCTGCCAAAGTGTTGACTCTTGTCTTCATGTAGGCTTGCTTGATCAGTCCAAAGCCACAGTCAGGGGAAAACTTAGTGTGGCCAGCAATAAGGAAGTTGATTTCAATTTGATTGTGAAGCTTGTGTCCAACACGCCAGGCAAGGTACCAGAGCATAAAGTTGTTTTTGTTCTGCCCACTGCAGTTGTCACAATGAAGATCCACCTCTGTTTCTCCAACTCCAAAGTTGCTGAAGAAATTATGCATGTAGCTGATTACTTCATTGCTTCCTTTAGTAGATGACATGCCTTCATCAATCAGGTAATTAACCTGTTTCTGCAGCCCTTCACAGGAAACACCAAAGAGGCCACATTTCCGTGGGGTCAGGAAGTACATTGGTCCTGGCTGGAGAGGGTTTGAGGGAAAGTGTAACTGTAGGAGAGAGGTAGAGAACTTGGATTAGAATAAATGAAAAATGTCTTTTCATGCTATTCTGCATTATTTTGCGCTACTATCAGGTGTCTGCATTCTCATGCATAAATCGCCATTTAATGGACATTAATAAAGTAAGGTGAATGTGTGAAATATTACCTGCTGGGCAAAATCAAAACTGTAATGCATCCTAATCTTCTTGCTTGCTGGTGGGGACGGTCCAAAAGACAGGTCAGAGCCAGAACAGATCTTTTTGCAGGCAGCAGTCATGTCGTTGTACAAAGCCCTCTCTTTCTGCACAAGGGAAAGATGATCTTGTTGCCTCTTTACAGCTTCTGACTTTCTATCATCTGGGAGGTTTGCACTTCGTATCAGCTGCTCGTTATTGCGTTGGCACTGCCAGCAGAGATCTGTGCGCGGCCGGCAACTTTTGATGTGTGGGAGAAGTTGGTTCCACAGAGCTTTGAAGCTGGTTTTACAAACTGCACGCTCACCTAAAAACAGATATTGCTTATGATTAATTGTATTGTAATTACTAATACTGCATTAATACTGCATTAACATCTAAATAAATGTTTACACATACCAAGCTCTTTAGCAGTCGCCACGTAGAGACGCCACACTGAGGCCTTGGACACATGAGTTGGCAGCAACTTCACATGCCAAAGTTTATGCCCAGGCTGTCGGCCAGGCAACATGATTGCATTGTCTTCTGCATAGTTTTTTATGAAGTCCACAACTCTATTGATATCCACAGGGCTGATGAACCTGGCTGGTGGACGCAGTGAGAGCCTCTTCCTCAAACGTGGTTTTGCTCCATTCTCCTCGTAGTGTTTGACTATCTCCGCCAGTGTGTTGTTGCCAATGCTGAAAAAGAAAAAAAAGAGGAATAGAAATTTAATTGGATACATTTACTGTAACGTTATTAAATCCTTGGTAAGAAAAGTGAGTAGTTCTTCCTCCACCACTGGCTAAAATTATTAGCATCACATTAAATTCAAGAATGCTGACAGGTTAAATCAATTCAAGCAACCGAAGCATTATTCAAATCAATAGCAGATGCTCACATTTCCATCTAAAAGCTCATTGTAGTAATGGGGGTTTTGTCAAGTGATCGTCCTGAGCTAGCTAACAACATTAGGTACCAGACCTGATACCGAGTCTCGTACCTATTGTCACTAGCTAGCTAGCTCACTCGAGACTCGTAACAACATTAGGTATAAGAAAGTCTACTTTTGTTGAGTCTCTGCTTGACATTTTGATATATAATAAGTGCGTTTGGGTGGAAGCGAAAGCCAGTGATGATGCCAACTAGGGTCTCGAGTGAGCTAGCTTGCTTGCTAGCTAGCTTACTCGGAACATTAGGTATGAGAAAGTCTAAACATGATATAACGTAACACGTACGCTCACTCGAGACTCGTAACAACATTAGGTATAAGAAAGTCTACTTTTGTTGAGTCTCTGCTTGACATTTTGATATATAATAAGTGCGTTTGGGTGGAAGCGAAAGCCAGTGATGATGCCAACTAGGGTCTCGAGTGAGCTAGCTTGCTTGCTAGCTAGCTTACTCGGAACATTTTTTTTTTTTTTTTTTTTTAATTTTATTTTCCAAACAATATGGCATTACAAATCGTTATTATAACCTTTTACACAGACTGAGCAAGAGTACATTACAAAAGTGTACAATAGACGTACGACATGAGGTAGAGAAAAAAATAATAATAATAATAAATAAAAATAAAAGAAAAACAATCACAAGAGGTCTGTTATCATACTTGAGATTGTATGAAATTAATGAAAATAGTAGCTGCTTTAGATTTTACATGACATAAGGCTTTCCTAAATTGCAAAAATTCATTCAAATAAATTTCGAAGAGTGGTTTAACCTTCAAAAATTTACATTTGTGAATATATTGTTTAAGTAAGAGTATACAAGTATTGTAAAAAAGATCTTTCTTGCTATCTTGCAAAAATACTCCAAATTTTACATCTTTGTACAGTATATTGGGTGCATCACTAACATATTCTGATATCCAATGTTGAAATGAATTCCATAAAGTTCTGGTATAACGACAATCAAAAAATAAATGCTCCACAGATTCAATATCACATTCACAAAATGAACACAAATTTAAATCAATATTGAAACGTTGTCTCAGAAATTCATTACTGGGATAAATATCATTTAAAATTTTGAAATGGGTTTCTTTAGCTTTAGGATAAATTGGGAGGGAGAGATATTTGGTTCTGATTTTTATTTGTATATCTTTTGGAAAATCTTTGAGGGTGTAAAGTCTTTTTAGTGAAATTGGGTGAAGTTTATTTGTTATTACACTTCTTATTATTTTGTTTGAACATTTTCCGTTTTTAAGTTCTATGTCATCTATTATAAGCAAAGGAAATCTAGGTATTACGACTTCATACATCAATAACCCTTTCACTAAATTTAACATTTCTAAAGGGATAGCCTTAATTATAGTATTATACTGTTTTTTGGTACATTTAAGATTGTATTTCTCTGTAAGAGCAGAGTAATTAAGGACATTCCCATCCGAATCCATAAGATGTAAAATAGACCAAATACCTTTTTTCACCCAGTCATCATAATAGATAGATTTTCTTTTGAACAATATGCATCGATTATTCCAAATAGGCATGTTGTGTGGAGTAAAGTTATGAGTATAGGACATTTTCCAACTTAAGAGAACCTGTTGATGAAATTTAGATAACTTGAGGGGTAATTTAGAAAGAGCAAAGTCACAGGCTAATAGGAATTCAATGCTGCCACATTCTAAGAATATTTTTGCTGGAATACGAAACCAAAAATTATTAGGATTGTTTATAAAATTTTGCAACCATTTTAATTTTAGCGTTCCATTCATAGCTTCAAAATCAATTATGTTTAGACCACCTTCAGCAATGGGTTTAACTGCATCATTTTTCCTAATGTAGTGATGTTTATTTTTCCATATAAAATTAAAAATGTTTTTGTTTATTTTATTAATTAGATGATCAGGGACAGCTAGAGAAAATGCGGGGTAAATAAATCTTGATAAAGCTTCACTTTTGGAAATTAAAATTCTACCAAAGATTGATAAATCTCTTTAGGTATGAGAAAGTCTAAACATGATATAACGTAACACGTACGCTCACTCGGGACTCGTAACAACATTAGGTATAAGAAAGTCTACTTTTGTTGAGTCTCTGCTTGACATTTTGATATATAATAAGTGCGTTTGGGTGGAAGCGAAAGCCAGTGATGATGCCAACTAGGGTCTCGAGTGAGCTAGCTTGCTTGCTAGCTAGCTTACTCGGAACTCGTAACATTAGGTATGAGAAAGTCTAAACATGATATAACGTAACACGTACATGTTAGAATGAACACAAAACGATAAACTTAAGTGTATGGAAACTCACCCCATAAGAAACAGAAAAGCGTTCTTGCAGATCTCGTTGCCTCCAATGAAATAAGTCATTCGAGCACGCTTTCTCTTTGTCGGGGTCTTCTTTGTGGATGTAACCATCTCCGAAGTGTGAACTGAGCGTCTGTTTGCCTCTAAATGTCCAATAATTCGCATGTCCTGCCACTCTTTCTCCGCAGCTAAAGAATCCAGCCGTATGTTGTACATAATGTCTGGAGAAAGATTCTGGCTACAGGACAGTCTCCCGTGCTGAGAGTTCTCTTTTCTCCTCGTGTAGCATTTACAGTCAAAGTTGCGTATTTTCTCCATTTCTTTGTCTTTATCCTCGTCAAATGTTACTATCGATATAGCCTCTGTTATCTTACGGTCCAACTCGTCTGACGCGACTCCGAAACATTCTTCCTCGTCCTCATCTTCGCTCAATTGCAAAGTAGGAATATTATTCAGTCTAATCACGTCGCTTTCATCGTCGCTCTGATCGTCCTCAGAATCAGTGAGCGCTTGTTCAAAACCATCCGGCTTGTCGAAGAAGTACTTCCAAACATGTTCGCTGTAACGTCCCTGTTACTGCCCCTGTTTTCTGCCCCTGCAGAAACACAAACTCTAACCTCATAACCCTCGCATTAACTGCGCACATTTTCTCCCGTTCGGCTTTACCCAAATCTAAAAGCTTTTCAACTGGAGAGCAACAGTGTAACGCCTCATTTGCATACACAGTGTGGGTCTGACCTTTTGTCACATTTGTTGTTGTGTTTTCGTTGCTTTTTTGTCACTTCTTTGTTGCATTTTCATCCTCGTTATTTTGACACTTTTTCCAAGAAGCTTTTAGATTTGAGTAAAGCCAAACTGGAGAACATGTCCTCGGTCCAGGCGGGGGTTAAGAGGTTAACTACTGTTTGTCTCCTTCACTTCCCCCTCTTCTCTGGGCTGTGGCTGAAACAGGAGCTCAAGAAGAAAAGGACTGTTAAGAAGGTCTGGGCACAAGTTGTTATAGGAGAATATGAGCTGAGATTGAATTAGAGTCAAAAATGCTTCAAAAATAACTGAACAAGTGGCTCAGACGTCCTGTCCATGATTTATTCTTCACACCGCGAGACTTTGATGAGAAACATTTAATTATCTTTTGGTGTGTGCACGTATTCACTGGCCTTTCTAAACGAGCTGTTAGAGCTGCAGAACATCCAGAACGCTGCTGCTCGAGTCCTGACAAGAACCAGGAAATACCACCATATTAGTCCAGTGCTCCGGTCTCTGCACTGGCTTCCTGTCACTCAGAGAATAGAATTTAAAACAGCTCTGCTTGTGTACAAGTCTTTTCATGGTTTGGAACCAAAGTCCATCTCTGACATGTTAGAGCCGTATGAACCATCTCGGGCCCTGAGAACTTCAGGGAGGGGTCCCCTGGTGGTTCCCAGAGTCAGGACTAAACACGCTGAGGCTAAAGCTAAAATCTGGAACAGTCTTCATGAGGATGTGAGACAGGCCTCAACTCTGACAATGTTCAAATCCAGGCTGAAAACAGCTCTTTTTACCCGAGCAGATGAAAACTGAAAGTATTTTATCTGCACTCTGGCCTTTTACTGTCATTGATTAATTTTATGTTGATGTTTTATTGATTTGATCTGTTTTCTTGTAATTTTAAGCAACTGTGAAGCACTTTGAATTGCCTTGTGTATGAATTGTGCTCTACAAATAAACTTGCCTTGAAATATAACCAATTGTTTGGGTAAATCTTGAGTAAAACTAAACACATTTTCATTCACTAGGGGTACTATATTGTGAGGCGTAATAATACGAGGAGCACTACGTCCGCGCACTAACTCCTAAAGACTTCTCTCCCGCTCACTTCCGTCAATAGAAGCAGCGTGACTTGTAGTGAGCGGGAGAGAAGTCTTTAGGTGTTAGTGCGCGGACGTAGTGCTCCTCATATTATTACGCCTCACAATATAGTACCCCTTTTTATCCGCTGAGAAAATCGACATGTTACATTTCTGTGTTACTATACTTTGTAGTGTAACACGTCACGTAACTGTATTTAAATAGGGACAACGTGGAAGAGTTTGGTAGCTTCTAACGGGAGCTGATTTGGAACTATACAGTATGTGGAGGAGGCTGCGTTTGTGCTGCGTTTGCATGACAGAGCGCACGGACAAAGACCAGACAGGTACATATCAACTAGTCTAAGGTAAGGTAAGAACATATGTCAGTATGTAAAAACGGTGGCCTGTTCCTTTAAAATATCTGAAGGTCTGACCAAACTCATCACAGCTGTTTCTCTCCAGTGTGGATCCTCTTTATGTGTTCTTTGAGGTTGGATGACTGAGTAAAGGTCTTGTCACACTGCTCACAGCTGTATGGCCTCTCTCCGGTGTGGACTCTCATGTGACGTTCAAGATTGCACAATGCAGTATATCCTTTCCCACACTGCTCACAGCTGTATGGCCTCACTCCAGTGTGGATTCTCATGTGATATTTAAGACTTGTAGACTGAGTAAACACATGTCCACACAGGCCACACTCAAAGGGCTTTTCCCCAGTGTGGATCCTCGTGTGTGCTTTGAGGGTGGATGCGTGACTAAAGGTCTTCTCACACTTCTCACATCTGTATGGCCTCACTCCGGTGTGGATTCTCATGTGACGTTCAAGATTGCATGATGCAGTAAATCCTTTCCCACACTGCTCACAGCTGTATGGCCTCTCTCCAGTGTGGATTCTCATGTGATATTTAAGACTTGCAGACAGAGTAAACACATGTCCACACAGGCCACACTCAAAGGGCTTTTCCCCAGTGTGGATCTTCATGTGTACTTTGAGGTTGAATGACTGAGTAAAGGTCTTGTCACACTGCTCACATCTGTATGGCCTCTCCCCAGTGTGGATTCTCAGGTGACGTTTAAGATCACATGATGCAGTAAATCCTTTCCCACACTGCTCACAGCTGTATGTCTTTCCCTGTGTGCGGGGAGTCTTCAGAGGCTGAGCTGGGTCCATTTCTCTGCAGACAGAAACAGGAGTTAGTGTTGTGTTACACACATTATTCTGTAAAACACTAAATGTAGTTTGCTGCAGACCTGGTGTGACCCTCCCCCTCCCTCTGTTCTCATTCACACATACAGTATCACCCCTCCCCCATCAGCTCACTGTGAATCAGCAACAAATCTGTTTTTAAATCACTGTCTGAGCCAGTGGGTGAGGAAAGCCCTTCTCTTTGGTCCTCATGGAGCTGACATTGCTGTAATACCGCCCCCTGGTGGCTGGCGACTCAAAAAGACACTTTGGAAACAGGATTCCTATGTAGCTTTGGTCCTCGTTTAAACGGCTTTAAAGCCTGGCTCCAAAGAGTTTTACTTTTTCTAAAAATGTCAATGATCCATGAGACAACGCTGGGCTATGTGTCATAGTTTTAACTAGGGCTGAACGATTAAATTGCATTTGCGATAATATCGCGATATGATAAAACGTGATTTGCTATCCACAAGGGCTGCGGTTTGACTCATGTTTAGCTGCGCTACCTGTTGCACAACGGCATCGGGCTCGACAGGAGCTGACCCAGGTGAACGTTTGGGAATCAAAGAGGAGCAGCACGTCAGTAGTGTGGAATTATATTGGCTTTAAACAGTTACCTCATGACCCCTACCATTGGTGGAGAAGATGACCCATTAGCCTGGTGGAAGGTGCACAAGATCAACTTTCCACAACTCTGCAAGTGTCCCTGCCACGAGTGCTCCTTCAGAGCGTCTTTTCAGCACTGGAGGGAATATAGTGACTTGCACTCGCTCGTCTCTAAAACCAGCAAAGGTTGACATGCTGGTTTTCCAAATCTGTAAGCTCCCAGAAGAATCTGTCTGGCTGATGGTGCCGTACTCATTTTGCACTTATGTGGTGTACTGCTGTTACTGAGTGAATACAATACTGCATTTCCTTTTTAGTGTTTTTTAACGATTTAATAAGAACATACACTAGTTTATTTTGTGTTCGTTGGGAGTTTGATTTCTCTAAAAAATGTTGGTTAAAGCAGATTTTTGTTATTACTTCATTTCACAGACCACTCGGGATCATTACTATGATCTATGGTCTGAGCGCTGGAGCTGCAAGAAGAAAGTCCAGTCTATTTTTCATTGTAAAACATGTCTTGACTTGAGTCTAGGACGACCTTTGACCTCACCTCGCTGATGTGAGTGTGTCTGTGTGCAGATCCTCCTCACCTGTGTGCAGACAGACTCCTGGAGGGGCAGCAGCAGCACAGACTGTGGAGCCGCTCTGTGAGTCCAGAGGTCCAGAGTCCAGCTGGAAGTCACTGGGGGCTTTTATAGCTCTGTGTGGAAAGCCCCTCCCCAAAGGAGCCCTCCCTCACCTCTGTGGATGAAACCTCTGCTGCCCCCCCTCCTCCTCCTCTTTTCAGCTCATTGTTCCTGCTCCACACCTAAAGCTTTTCACATGCAAATGCTCTGAGCCCACTCTGATTGGTCAGGCCTTTGAGTCAATAGTCTTGCATATTCAAAGTTATCTTTCTCTTCACACATTTAAACCAGGCTCTGTCATGACTATAACATTTACTATTGTTAATCCACATATTAAACGTAGCTGTAGAGTCCACTCTAGCTGACTGTAGATCTAATTTGGCCCATTATCTCCACGGAGACTATTCTTTCCTCCGCTTGAACCAACACTTTAGTAATTAGTAAAGCTTATTTAGCTTATTCGTTATCTAGCTTTGAAACTAAGGGCAAAAAATAGAAGTCCTGAAAATAGTTTTAAAAACCTTTAGTACAATTGTAACTGATTGTTTATTTTTGCATATATTACCTTATAAGTGTTCTAGCCTATAGGCGTTACACTTTTAACAGTTTATTTGTCTTTTCTTGAGAGCCGTGTTGCATTATGGGTGATTTTGGTTTGAGCAGGCAGTGAAGGCTACACTGGTGTATTCTGGGTATTGCTGGGTTGCAGGTGACATCACAGCATTCTAAAGACCAATACTATTATATGGAGGAAACATTATTTTGTTTCTGACTAAATTGTTGGTCTTGTACAGAGAGACCATGGACCCAGTGACTGATATTAATGATCTTTTTTGTAATTCATATATTTTCTTTGGAGCTATGACTTGTGAACGTGTAATACTGTTAATAGGAAAAACTGGCTCCTGCCCCCGCTGGGTCTGGTGACATCATCACATTCTAGAACCTGCAACCCAGCAATATTAGCCACATGCTAACCAAAGGGAGGACACAGGCCTCCAGACTGAATCCTCCAGATTTGGTCCCTACTGGACGGGGTTGGCTTTACACAAAATGTGAATAAACCTTCTCACTGTCATAAACACACTCTTGATCTGGTTTTAACATATGGGATTGAAATTAGCGTAAACGTTCTCCCTCAGAATCCCGCGCTTTCTGACCATTTTCTAATTACATTCAAGTTCCTAATCGAAGATTACACTAATCCACAGGATACAATTCAAAAAAAAACGGCCACTATCTGAAAAAGCTGTGTTAAAGTTTAAAGAAATGATCCAGCCAGTCTTTAATACTATGTCTACAGAGAATAGCTCGCTTATTGATTTAAATGAAAGTGATCAGTTTGTCGACAGCGTTATGCTCACACTAAAAACAGCCCTTGTTGTTGCGGCTCCACTGAAACAGGAAGTTGTTCGGCCTCGGTGCGTCGCTCCCTGGTTCAACGCGGATTACTACTCTTCATTCATTGAAGTAAATAAAAAAAAACCTAGGTTTCTTTTTAATACGGCGGCCCGGCTAACAAACAGTCCCAGCGCAGTAGAGCCTTCCATTCCTGAGACCCTTAGCTGCGATGACTTCCTTCAATTCTTTAATGATAAAATCACAACCATTAGAGATAAAATAAATGATAAGCTTCCCTTGTCTTGTTCTGATCTAAATCCAGCTGTAGAATCATTGTCTCCTTTCGAAGTCTTAGACAGGTTCATAACTGTAGATGAGGCTGAGGTATTATCAATCATTATGTCTTCAAAACCGTCAACTTGTCTTCTAGATCCAATTCCAATTAAACTCCTTAAAGAAATTACTCCTGAAATCTCAGATACCATATTGAAAATAATAAACTCATCTTTAGAAAATGGGTATGTGCCAAAGTCCTTTAAATATGCTGTTATCAAACCACTTCTGAAAAAACCCAATCTCGATCCTGATATTGTAGCAAACTATAGGCCCATATCTAATCTGCCTTTCATTTCAAAAGTCCTTGAAAAAGTAGTGGCTAAGCAGCTTTGCCGCCACCTACAGGACAATAGTTTATTAGAAACATTTCAGTCAGGGTACAGAACTCATCATAGCACAGAGACCGCCTTAGTCAAAGTTACCAACGACCTGTTATTAGCAGCTGACGCCGGACTAGCTTCAGTCCTGGTTCTGTTGGACCTCAGACCTTTGACACAATCGACCACAATATTCTCCTCCAAAACTAACCTGCAAGAAATTGATGCTTTATATTAGATTTACAGTGTTTTACAGAGTTTACAATATACTAGACAAAACACATTTAATTCCATAACTATAAAAATTAAAAAATCAGGTATATTTATAACATGTTATCCTAGACAGTGACTCAAACTCCTGGTATGCTGTTCTCACTCACTGTCCTTTGTTTAAACATCATTTATATCCAGTGTCCGCGAGTGAAGTCGTTGTTTTTAGCGTTTAGTTAGCCTCACTTTGAGCCGTTTGTTCCTGATTAAAGTCTGCTTGTAAACTTTGTCAAAGGGAAGAAGACAGTCTGGACTCGTACTATGACACTAGCAAAACAGTATTTTACTTGTTTCCACATTCAACATGTAACAGACGAGGACATTTACAGTCAAGGCTCATGTCCAACAATGACGAGTTTTCTTCGGGTGAGTCTCGGAGTTGGTTTGGTTTGTGGAAGTGTGGGGTATGACAGAACACAGAGGATTTGATCACAACGTTCCACAGAAGAGCCTTTCCAAACTGCAGAGGCACATCCTCAATACAATGTGCAAACCTTTAGTTCAAGACAATAAAGTTCACAGGGGAAACTTCAGTCATTTCTTTTGATTATGTAAAAATATCATTCCACACGTGACCTCGTGTGCTGTGTATTTCCCAGGTCTTGATGTTTCTATAATGTGCTTTGCCCTAACTTAACCTGATTGTAATTTCGCATTATCTTCTTTTGTAAGGCGCATTGAGCCGTGTGTACGAAATGCGCGGTATAAATAAAGTTGCCTTGCCTAATAATGGATTTGTTGTCCTTATGAAGGTCATATATTGTACATGTTTGTTCCTATTGTTTAATGTAAGTTATAGTGAGTTAAAAGCAGTCAGGAAAACCAGCTTCTGTTTCTGTCTGATTTGATCTCACATGGAATGAATCTAACTGAATCATAATGAAATTATATCTGATTCACAACAAATGTCCATATTCAGGATTATAAACTCGGTCTAAAACCAGACTAAACATACAGTAAATGCATGACAGAAGCATTTACACAAAGTGCTTTACAGGTTTAAAAACATTCTCTCACACCCACCTCCTCCCACAAATACAAACACATTGTCGCATTCACACTCTCCCCACCCACCTCCCCAGAGACACACCACACACACTCAAGGTAAAACCATGGACACAATGGACATAAGGCTGAGATATGGCTGGGTACAGATAAACCAGGTAAGGAAACACCATCCAAGGAGCCGTCTGCATCGGAAGCAGCTCCTCGGCCGTAGCCACAGGGCACCAACACAGGGCGCCCGGAGGAGGTAGAAACACCACACCTCCATCCAGACACCCACAGGACAGCACCCCAGCCACAGCCAATCCCCGCTCCCGAGGCAGAGGGCTCCTCCAGAGGAAACTGGGAGAGTATAAACATGGTTAAAATAAGTAAAAAGTAAAAGTAAGAATAATAGGACCACTAAAATAAGACCGAGAGGTAAAATACATAAAAAAATAAAAAATACAATAAAAATAAATATACAAATTATATATAATATACATACATACATATTAATGACAATGAAATAAATAGCAAGAATAAATTTCAGTTAAAAGCTAAACTAAAAAGGTGGGTCTTGAGCCTGCTCTTAAAAACATGAACGTTCTCTGTGGTCCTGAGCTCCTCCTCAGGTCGTCCCAGAGGCGAGGGCCATAATATTGGAAAGACGCCTCGCCGTGAGTCTTTCTGTTGACTTTAGGAATAACTAGGAGACCCCTGCCAGAGGAGCGAAGGGGCTGTGAAGGTTCATAAGGTAAAAGCAGTTCTGAAAGATAAGAAGGACCAAGACCATTAAGACATTTAAAAACCATTAAAAGAACTTTAAAATCGATCCTGAAACACACGGGGAGCCAATGCAGCGACTCTAAAACCGGTGTAATGTGGTCCCGCCTCCTGGTCTTCGTCAGGACACGAGCTGCTGAAGTTTGTAAAAGTTGTAAACCTGAGATCCTCTTTTTGGGAAGACCAGAAAGCAGGGCATTACAGTAGTCGATACGACTGGTGATAAAAGCATGCATTAGCGTCTCCGTGTTGGCCCGAGAGAGAATGGGGCGGGGCTATGTTCTTTAGATGGTAAAAACCTATCTTTGTGATACTCTTAATGTGTGGGATTAAAGTCAGCTCAGAGTCAAAAATCACACCCAGGTTCTTCACCTGTGAGGAAGGATTAAAAGACAATGACTGTAGTTTGGGTAAAAGTTTCTCTCTCTGTGCCTCAGGACCGATGACTAAAACTTCAGTTTTGTCCTGGTTAAGCTGGAGAAAGTTTTCTGCCATCCAGGATTTGATCTAAAATGCAGTTAAAAAGTGCATCCATTGGCCTGGTGTCCTCAGGAGACATGGAGATGTACAACTGTGTATCATCAGCGTAACTATGAAAGTTGACTCCATGTCTCCTGATGACATCACCAAGAGGGAGCATATACAGGTTAAAAAGCACTGGGCCTAAAATCGAACCCTGGGGCACACCACATGTAATGATGAACTGATCAATCAGTAAAGTATAAAGTTGCAGGACAAAATGTAAGTTGTATGAAGCTTTTGACAACTGTTTTGTCAAAATAAACAAGATAAGGTAAGAAAAGCCTTTCTTGATCTCATGGTGAAGAAATTCACAGAATTTTAGGAAAGGAACTCACATTTCCTGCGAAGTAGACAGAAATGTGCCAAGAATGACAAAGTAAATGGAGGGGGAAGTGGGAGTGCTCAGATAAAGAATGCTCTTTCCATTTCATTCTCAGCGGTTCTTTCTGCACCAGGTTTCACCGTGGAGATGTCTTCATCCAGGTATGGAGCTTTAGAACTTTAAGGTGACCAAAACTATGTAGAGTATTTACCTGGGGACAATTGACTCATCAGTGCAGCTGCAGACGTGGATCAGGAGTCAGGGGATAAAAGGAGGGAGTGGCTGACAATTCCGAGGCGTGTGAACCAGGCAACAGGTGTGAGCAGGTGAAGGCACTGAAGCCCAAGAGTGGCTGGGCGACCGGGGGCCGAGCGGGACGTGGTGGGATGTCGGGACCGGAACGAGGATCAACCTGAACCAGAGGACGCGGAGCTCGTAGGGTTCCCAGCCACTGCGCACGGGAGGCAGGACCGGCACGATCGGGCGGTAAGCCTATGGCTCCGGAGTCGTGGGCCGAGTTTCTGAAGCGTGTGCGGTGGCATGGCAGTACCTGGAGGGAAGAGCCGTGGAGCGGAGCGCTCGGAGATCCGGAAGAAACAGAGAACCACCCCGCAGGTGCCCCGTTGGCATCCCCGGTCGCCCCGGACACAGGTCAGGTGTCAAGACAGAGTGGCAGATTCCCCCCAGTTGGAAGTAACTCCGAGGCTGGACGACGCACGGACGGTCGACTGCAAGGGACAGGACGCAATGGCACGGGCTTGTGGCAACGACGGAGCCTAATCGGCGAGCTGAACAGGAGGAGACAGGGCTGATCCAAAGATAGAACACCGCACGCAACCAACACGCAGCGGCAGGGGAAACCCTGCCCTCGTTGTAAGTATTAGGCCCAATCCCATTTCTCTCACTTGCACTCGTTTTAGACCCTAGCACTCGGTTATGTGCGTTCACGTTTAAGTGTAGTGTGTCCCAATACCTTTAAGACCTAGGGGGAAGTGCACTTCAACCCTTGAAATGATCCCTTCCCACGGAGGGAGATCCGGACCTGACTTGGGACGAAGTGGCTTCCCAGAATTCTTTGCAAACTCATTCGGCGAAAAGAAAGATGGCGGCAGGCGGTGGCAAAGAACCGCACAAATGTAAGTATAGTTTTACAATTAAGCACACGTTTTCAAAAAAATATGTTGGGATATATTAGTTAGACGTAAATACAATTGAATTCTGTACCGCTGTGTTAAAACATGAATATTGCAAAATCGCTAATTTTCACATTGCACAAATCTACCGAGAAAGCTATTTTTATTTCTAGAAACGTAAAGTAGGATGATTATGCATGACAGCTTTTAACAAAATTATCCCCATTTCTATCTTAACGAGTCATGCGTTTATATCCGCGTGGAGAAATTACCGCGGTCACTAGCATAGCTGGGATGCATAATTGTCATCGTGCTTGTTTACTGCACATTGTTTCGTCCTGTAATATTCACAATAGATTGTGGACAAGCCTATCAATTGAGGTGGAGGGAAGGTAGCATTCCGTGCTGACTATTGTCAAAAGGCATGATTTTTCAGCTTGTTTCATGAGCAATATCGTTATATAGTGAAAAGTCCAATGTCTTATGTCATATGTGTCAGCACATATGAAATAAGCTATAATTATCTTCTCATAAAGAAGTGGAGACAGTATTCAAAAGCATATGTGTGATGCTGGCCAACAGAAAGCTCTTACAGCCATTAGAATAATATGTCAGGTTTGTGCATCCAGTCACTATCAAATAATTGGCCCCTGCCCTCCACCTGAAAAAGAATTCTAGCACATTAATGCAACCTATTGGTGAGCAACTTGTGTCTAATGTGGTCATGTGGGCTAATGTTTCAGGGACTGTGGAGCAGACCAAAGCCCTAATTAAGTTCAGGGCTGACAATGAAGAGCAGTTTACAAAAAAGAAGTTTACCACAAAGCAACTCTGGGAGTGAGTAGCCTAACCTGCTGTTTTAACAGTCACATTCTGATAATGCATTAACCCACCCTTATGTTCATCCCTATAGGACAGCAGTCATTGAGGTCGGCCTGAAGAGGAAAATCAATGGCCAACAAGCATCAAAAAAGTGGGAAAACTTGAAAATGAAGTACAAGGTAATTGCAGATCCCATGTTATCATCTACATCATCTAGGCTAGATAACCCATCCCGTCAGATGTCAAATAATTAATTAATTACTGTTTTATGTGACTGTGTTTGTGTGTTTGGGGTGGTTGTTATTGCAGAGCCTGAAAATGCCCAAGACAGGATCGGGCACAGCAGATGGGGAGCAAACGGCATCCAACTGGAAGTTCTACGAGGACATGCATGCAGTTCTGGGGGGCAGGCCATCTATTGACCCACCAGTATTGGTTGCTTCATTTACCCAACCTGGTCCGACAGAATTACTAATGGTAAGTTGACAGAAGGAGGAATTGAATTGACCAATACCTTTCTTAAAATTAACTAGTATATCACAGAGCATGAAGGTCTATACAAAGTTGTTGTTGTTGTGCTGTGACTTCAGCATGCATTGATTTATTTTTGTCATTCCAAACTCTAGGCCATTGTTGAACCTCCCATGGAGGAGCCGGATCCATTTTCCACTACTGCAGACACAGCCCCGCCATCACCGATGCCAGCCACACCGGCAGGCCCGTCTACTTCTTCCCCACCAGTTCCTAAAGCACCCACCACCCCATCTCCAAGAAAAAGGGCTAGAAGAGTCAATAATGCTGTCCTTGACTTCTTCAAACAAGAGTCTGTGAAGGAGCAAAAAAGGCACGAGGAAACAGAGTCCAAAACAGAGAGGTTCCTCAGTTTGTTAGAAAAGCTTGTGGAGAAAATGCCTGAGCAGTGAGAGCTGTGGTGGTTTTCCCTTGTTCATGTTCATGTGCAATACATTTTATTTAAGCTTATTTTGATGTTTTTTTTTTCTACTTTAATACAAATATTGTTCTATATTTGATATTTTTCTATACATTGTTTTAGTTATGTCAAATGTGAGTTCATCTTTCTGAATACAAATATGTATATAAATCAAAGTGCTTGGTTGTTGTTTTTTGACCAGGTATCATGCACATTCATACAGTATGTCACGTCATTATAAAACAAACTACCAAGGTATTGAACAAAATATAGAAGTTTAATCAAATGTAGAAACATGAACCTGAGCAACAATATACAACACTTACAGTAACTATATACATAACACACAGGTCAGATATGTGCTTGAACATAACTATTTACAAGTTTTGCAAGGATTTTTTTCAATGAGGGCCTTGTTTATCAAATCAGGCCAGCGAGTCTGTTCCTTGTGGCATTCCCTGGTGTTACATTTGGGTCAGGGAGTTCATGTAACAGCAGTTCTGGGTCCATGTTGTCCCCGGCCACATCCTGATCAGGCTCCAAGATGTCTCCGTTATCCAAGCAAACATTATGCAGAAAGGCACAGGACGCTATTACTTGGGGTGCAAATGTAGGCTTGACTTCCAGGGCTTTGAAAAGTGTGGATCTCCACCGAGTTTTCATTATGCCAAAGGCTCTTTCAATAATTGAACGCCCCTTTGACTGGTGGTAGTTGAACCTCTGTTGCGCTCTGCCATTCACCGGTTCCCTGTAGGGAGTAATGATGCAGACTGGGGTTTCCAAACACGGGTATCCTCCATCACCCAGAATGAAGTACCCAGTTGGAGGATACCTTCTTGCGATGTAAAAAGAGCTGCTCTTTAAAATGCGTGTGTCATGAACAGACCCTGGATATCCCACAAAAATATCAAGGAACTTTCCCGAGGAGTCACAAATTGCCTGCATGTTTATTGAGTAGAACCCTTTGTAATTCAAATAGTCCAGTCTATGGAGTGATGGGGGCTTGATCCGAATGTGGCAACCATCAATGGCACCAACAGCTTTTTGGAGGATGGGTGTCCCAGAAAGTTGCTCAAATCCATGACCCACGGTGTCAAGATTTGCCGGGCTTGGAAATGATATTTCCCTATTCAAATTGTCCCAAATAAACTGTGCAACCTTGTGGACTATTCTATGGATGGTGGACCTAGGAACATTAAAAACCTGTGACACCACACGGTAGGACAGACCATGGGCAAGCCAGTAAACGTATATTAGAACTTCTAGCTCATGGCCCCAGCCGTGGTCCTGTTCTCTCCTCAGCAGACATTGTAGGGCATGCATGGCCTTCCTACTCAGTCTGAAGTCCCGGATGAGTTCCAACTCCACGTCAAACCAAAAGCGCAGGATGGGCACATTCCTGTCCATCCTACAGTAGGTTAGTGCACGGCCACTCTGGAACACAATAGGTAAAAAACAAGCATTTAGACATAAACATAGAAAATAAAAGACAGCTTTTACCGTTTTTTTATGCATCCTGATAAATATACATCACAGTTGTCTTTTTCTTTTTTAAATATGATCATAACTCTGTGGCCGCCAAAGTGCGAGTTGGCATTCCTTAAAAAAAATGGGTTTTGGGGATACAGGGAAAGTTTTGTAAGCTTCAGGTGTGAGGTGGACTGTTCTCCTGTTTGTTTGTTTACTTTCTCATCGCGTAACCCGTTAATGACCCAAACGCCATTTGTGAAAAAATTAACATACCTTATAAGTAAGTTGTCGTTTTATCGTAAACCAATAACAGGTAGTACGCTAGCAGCATACGGATAGCGTCATAATAAATGAGTTCACGTACCGTAAACAGATTAATCAGGGCAAAATAGCGGCGAAGTCGTCTTCGGTTTTGCCCATTTCTTCTCTGTTGGTTGGCCACACGAAGAAAGGTCATCAAAGCCCACGCAATGGGTAAAATAACTACTGAAGCCGGCATTTCCAAACCTGTACAAACCCTCAATGAAAATACACCGCTGCTTGTGACTCTCGTTGTGTTTATGCATGACACAGGAGAACACGTGACGTTACTGAGGTGTACAGGCAATGTGTATTACCGCCATCTACTGGACTGGGGTGAAATTTTGCAACTAGCGGTGTCCCAATTCTTAGGGGAAATTCTTCACTTGCACTTCCCTCATTGAGTGGACTCTACTGTGGAGGGAACTCATAGCGAGTGTTCTCAGAGCAAGTGAGAGAAATGGGATTGGGCCTTAGACATTGGAGCGGTGTTACAAACTATTGTAGATTTCTAATGCAAACACAGTGTTTACAAAATAATCATGCACGGGTAATATCATTGGGATACCCACGAGCAAGGCACTTTCTTAACATGCACAGATACCTCTGGGCAAGGCACTCTTCTCTTATGTTACTACACTTTGCTACGCCATTTTAAAATCAGACTTACTCTAAAATAACAATAGCAAGGACTTGCATTGCACAAGGTATAATTCTTACGTTATCAAGTTACCGTGTGCGTACCAAACTCATCATACGTTTAACATATAACAGTAACTAACTAACCATAGAACAATAACACTTCACACTCATTCACACGTATTACATTAACATTCATTTATGAGAACCTCAGTTCACAAGCAGAAACTAAGTATCTCTGGAATGTTCAACGTTGTATTTCCATTTGGCATAGGTCTCGTAATATTGTATATAAATCTATACTTATATTAGGCTTGGTATTGTCATCGTGTCCTCGTTCTCCCCAGATAGTCAGCGGCGTGTCATGAGCGGAGGTTGGTCACGGCTTGTGGTCTCCCTGGCACTTTGTGGGACAGTCCATGACCCAGTGATCTGAATCATGGCAGTAAAAGCATGAGGCATCCTCGCGCCTGCGGTTTGCTTCCTCCGGGTCAACTCGTAGTTCAGCCTCTGTGGTTGTTTTCCCCGCGTCCTTTGCCACAGCCTGGCCTCTGTGGTTCAGAGGGGGTATATTGTCTTTTACGAGCTTGTCCATTTCTGGGGGTCAGGAGATCTGTAGAGCAGAACCGAAGGAGATGGACCACAAGTCGTGTCGCTCCTTGGGCTGCGAGTTCAAACTCGGACAAACATATTCGTTATGGAATCAGTAGCGTTGGTTTTTTCAAACCTTGTCCTGAAATGTTCCTTTGACCGTTTCTAATTTCTTTAAGTTTGCTTTCCTGTTCTGTTCAAGCTGCTGTCAGACATTCTACCATTAAAACCATTTCGTTTCCACTGGTTCAGCATTTTCGCAGCTGCCAGAGAATTTTCAGACGTGTCACAGAAATCACTGCTCAATGTGTTGGCACTGTGCCCTGCACCCATCTTTAACTAAATGAGTGTGAATGCAGACGCTCAAAACAGAAGGGATGCGTCTCCGCGCACTCGCACAAACAGAATGAGGGTCGTCACCACTCAACACAGACTGAAATACTCATCACTATTCAGTTTTAGACACTCCAGTCTAATAGTTACAGGCAGGAAAAATGGGTCACAGGCTCAGGAGCGAAACCAACAAATATCACTGTTCAAATAATACTGAAACTTGATCAATTTGATTGGATTTATTTGAGTGATTATTTACATTATTTACATTAACATAGTTGCAGAGTAGAAAATAAAATAAATTAAAAAGGAGTAGGCCGAAGCAAGAAAGCTTATGAGTGCCCTCCCCATATTCAAAATTAATTGACATTCGGGCTAAAGTAATGTTGTTGCAAAATTCAACAGTGCAAGTTTAAGCATTAACCGTAAGCTTGACAGCATTGATAATTAGAAGCTTTTGCAAGATGGAAATCTGATGAGACTTTAAAGAGAATTTACAAGTATGTAATACGTAGACCTGCAGCATTTGTAATGAAAAGCATGTGGCCAGAAGATACTCTAATGAGAGTTACAGGACAAGCTAAAGGAATGACGTGGAACCAAATATGAAAGAATGTAGTTACTGATAATGTAATTGTTGTTGTTAATTTATTTTGTGTGTGTGTGTGTATATATATATATATATATATATACACACATACTTTGCCCCCAAAATACCATATGCAATCATTACTTACAAAAACTAGTCACCATTCTATTGTTTTACTCAAAATGATCATGTTTCTCATTGCTATCATACCCGCTTCCACTGTAATAATATTGGTCATGATCGTTCAGTGGTTTTTGGTTGTTTTCCCTGAGGTGCGTTAAAAAACCAGGGTATGTGTCAAGCTGGTAGAGGGCGGTAGCCCCCCAACCAACTGCCCTAACTAGTTGATGTTTTATGAACCTATGCTGAGTGGTGCTTTAAAAAGACAAGATTTATGAGCCTGTTGAGAGGGGGCCCTACAACAATTAGAGTTGATCATTTTGTATTTACCATCTCTTTATTGTTGCAGGTTTTTCGGATTTTTGTGCAAGTCACATGACTTTGGGGAGATCTTTTGTTGCGTTTTTGTCGCTATTTGGATGCTTTTTTTCAAGAAGTCTTTAATTTTGGTTAATAGCAAAGTGTAGAAAATGTGCTCGATTCAACCGAGCAAATTCTTCTACAGTTTACAGTCTACAGAAGTAGAGTGAACTGGATAAGTCTCTGAACGACACAGACATGTTCATGTCATGAAGCACATTTGATCTGAAAATATCTGAAGGTCTGACCAAACTCATCACAGCTGTTTCTCTCAAGTGTGGATTCTCTTCATGTGGTCTTTGAGGTTGGATGAGTGAGTAAAGGTTTTGTCACACTGCTCACAAATGTATGGCCTCTCTCCAGTGTGGATCCTCATGTGTGCTTTGAGGCTGGATGAGTGAGTAAAGGTTTTGTCACACTGCTCACAGCTGTATGGCCTCTCTCCAGTGTGGATTCTCATGTGATATTTAAGACTTGCAGACTGAGTAAACACATGTCCACACAGGCCACACTCAAAGGGCTTTTCCCCAGTGTGGATTCTCATGTGTTGTTTGAGGTTGAAAGACAGAGTAAAGGTCTTGTCACACTGCTCACAGCTGTATGGCCTCTCTCCAGTGTGGATTCTCAGGTGACGTTTAAGATGGCATGATGCAGTAAATCCTTTTCCACACTGCTCACAGCTGTATGTCTTTCCCTGTGTGCGGGGAGTCTTCAGAGGCTGAGCTGGGTCCATTTCTCTATAGACAGAAACAGGAGTTAGTGTTGTGTTACACACATTATTCAGTAAAACACTAAATGTGCTGCAGACCTGGTGTGACCCTCCCCCTCCCTCTGTTCTCATTCACACATACAGTATCACCCCTCCCCCATCAGCTCACTGTGAATCAGCAAGAAATCTGCCAGTGGGCGAGGAAAGCCCTTCTCTTTGGCCCTCATGGAGCTGACATTGCTGTAATACCGCCCCCTGGTGGCTGGCGACTCCAAGAGACACTTTGGAAACAGGATTCCTATGTAGCTTTGGTCCTCGTTTAAACTGCTTTAAAGCCTGGCTCCAAAGAGTTTTACTTCATCTGAAAATGTCAATGATCCATGAGACAACGCTGGGCTATGTGTCATAGTTTTAACTAGGGCTGAACGATTAAATTGCATTTGCGATAATATCGCGATATGATAAAACGTGATTTGCTATCCACAAGGGCTGCGGCTTGACTCATGTTTAGCTGCGCTACCTGTTGCACAACGGCATCGGGCTCGACAGGAGCTGACCCAGGTGAACGTTTGGGAATCAAAGAGGAGCAGCACGTCAGTAGTGTGGAATTATATTGGCTTTAAACAGTTACCTCATGACCCCTACCATTGATGGAGAAGATGACCCATTAGCCTGGTGGAAGGTGCACAAGATCAACTTTCCACAACTCTGCAAGTGTCCCTGCCACGAGTGCTCCTTCAGAGCGTCTTTTCAGCACTGGAGGGAATATAGTGACTTGCACTCGCTCGTCTCTAAAACCAGCAAAGGTTGACATGCTGGTTTTCCAAATCTGTAAGCTCCCAGAAGAATCTGTCTGGCTGATGGTGCCGTACTCATTTTGCACTTATGTGGTGTACTGCTGTTACTGAGGGAATACAATACTGCATTTCCTTTTTAGTGTTTTTTTTTTCCTTCTAACGATTTAATAAGAACATACACTAGTTTATTTTGTGTTCGTTGGGAGTTTGATTTTTCTAAAAAATGTTGGTTAAAGCAGATTTTTGTTATTACTTTTCCTGCACTTTAGTATGGGTGATGTTACTGACTGGATCAGTGAGTTTTCATTTGTTTTATATCTATATACCAAAAATATCCTTTTCATTTATTTATAGACTGTTAAGTTCAGAAGGTTTTTAAGAAGTGCACATTTTGAATAGGTCAAGTCAAGCCACAGTTTTGTTTGTTTGCAATTTTCACTTTAAATAAATCTAAAATGGTTTATTATGAAACAGACTGATTCATTGCTTGTGTTAGGTGTAAAATACATGAGAGGACCTTGCAACAATAATCGCATATTTAATCGCAATATTGAAGAAAAAAGTCACAATTAGATTATCTTCCTAAATCGTTCAGCCCTAGTTTTAACCACACTGGTTTTTGTACATCAATAAAAAGTGGAAGCTTAAATCTCTGACTGACAGGCTCTGGAGCTCTGTGGAGGCTCGTAGCCATGTTCATTTCACAGACCACTCGGGATCATTACTATGAATGGGGCTGAATGGGACCCGCCCATCTCTATTATTTAGATCTATGGTCCGAGCGCTGGAGCTGCAAGAAGAAAGTCCAGTCTATTTTTCATTGTAAAACACGTCTTGACTTGAGTCTAGAACGACCTTTGACCTCACCTCGCTGATGTGAGTGTGTCTGTGTGCAGATCCTCCTCACCTGTGTGAGAGTCCTCCGAGGCTTTCTCGTCGTCTTTGTGGCTCTTCCTCCCAGCTCACACATATGGAGGACTGTGGCTGCCAAAACAATAAATATATAAATAAATATCACATTTGTTAAAATAAGTGCATTTATTAATGTATGTATTCATTTCTGTATTTATTTATTAATGTATATTTCTTAATGTATGCAAATCATGGGGCGGGTCTGGATGCTGCTGCTGCTGTAAGGTCATTGGTTAATCTTTCTCCATGTAAACAGATTGGCGCCTTGTCCAACATAGACACTGCTTAACACGAGCTCTGCTTCAGTCTATTGACAGTGGCACAGATAAAAGAGCGGGTCATCTTGTGACTGGAGGATCGGCAGTTCGAATCCTGCAGGGGCACAGTCGTTGTGTCCTTGGGCAAGACACCTCACCTGCCTTGCATATACATAAATAAATACATAAATACAGCAATAAATACAGAGAAAAAAATACAAAAATATATAAATGACGACATGAATAAATATATAAATAAATGCACTTATTATAAGAAATGCATGAATCTTTACAAATGTGATCTATTTATTTATATATATATATATATATATATATATATATATATATATATATATATATATATATATATATATATATATATATATATATATATATAGTTTTGGGAGCCACGGTCCTCCACACACACAGACAGGGTCACACACAGGTCCAGAGTCCAGCTGGAAGTCCCCAGATGTTTTACCTCCTTTCTCCCTCTGTCCCTGAACCCATTCTCTTACTCTTTTCTCTTTCAGTCTTTGTCCTTCTCTCTTCGTCTCTACTGTAGCAGAGAGCGGTGTATGTAGAGCTTGATAAACATGCAACCTTAAAAAAAAAACTGCACACTTGTGAGACTCGGCTCTCATCGTTCACTTAAAAGAGCCGGCTCTTTGTACCGACTCGTTCACGACCGACCCATCACTACTAGCTTAGCCCGCTAGCCTAGCCATGGCTACCCCGTCTACTTGTGCCTCTTTCGCGCTGTCCTGCTCAGTTTGCCGTATGTCGAGTCAGAACCCTGCCTCCTTCACAGATGATAGTAGTTGCGTTAAGTGTAGTGTAGTGGGAGCTTTGGAGGCCAGGGTGTCCGAGTTAGAGGAGCGGCTGTCCGGAGTTTTAGTGAAGGCTAGTGTTAGCTACAGTCAGATAGTGGCAGGGACCGCAGTCCGCTCCAACAGTGCTAGAGAGGTTAGTCAGGGGCTGTTTCCCAAAGCCTAGGTACCTTACCTTGCCTTGGTGTTGAAGGCAGTGCCTCCAAACTCACTTCCTTCCAGTCCAAGGCTTTGGTCCAAAAAGAGCTGCTAATGGAACACACTTCAGAGCTAAAGGAAGTGACGTCACAAAATAAAACAGGAAGTTGTGTTTCATTCAGGGGAGAGGGGAGGGTCTTCTTCTTCTTCTTTGGTTGTTTAACGGCGGATGCAAACGCAATAGTGCACTACCGCCACCCACCGGATATCTTTATCACCCCTATCGATGGAACGACTATAATAAAAAGAAACGTGGACCAAAATAAAATGCCAACCAGCAGTCCCGGGGCAGAGGGCTCCCTCAGAGGAACCACTAGGAGAACATAAAAATAAATAAATAAAATAACAAAAAAATAGATAAATAAATACAATAAAAATTATATATATATATATATATATATATATATATATATATATATATATACACATAAACAATAAATAAATATTTAATAAGAGATACATTAAAAACAGCTAAAACTGTGCGTGAAATAGCACAGGATAAAAAGAGGGAAACTAAAGAAATAATAGAACTAAAACCGGTAAATAAGGTTGATATAAGTAAATATTAGTTAAAAGCTAAGCTAAAAAGGTGGGTCTTGAGCCTGCTCTTAAAAACATGAACGTTCTCTGCGGTCCTGAGTTCCTCCTCAGGTCGTTCCAGAGGCGAGGGCCATAATATTGGAAAGACGCCTCGCCGTGAGTCTTTCTGTTGACTTTAGGAATAACTAGGAGACCCCTGCTGGAGGAGCGAAGGGGCCGTGAAGGTTCATAAGGTAAAAGCAGTTCTGAAAGATAAGAAGGACCAAGACCATTAAGACATTTAAAAAACATTAAAAGAACTTTAAAATGGATCCTGAAACACACGGGGAGCCAATGCAGCGACTCTAAAACCGGTGTAATGTGGTCCCGCCTCCTGGTCTTCGTCAGGACACGAGCTGCTGAAGTTTGTAAAAGTTGTAAACCTGAGATCCTCTTTTTGGGAAGACCAGAAAGCAGGGCATTACAGTAGTCGATACGACTGGTGATAAAAGCATGTGTAGCAGAGGTGATATGAAATAGTTGGCTTAAAATAAATGTTGCCACAACGCCACCCTGTATAACTGGGAAAACTTCTTAAGGTTCTAACTTAAGGCACACAGGTTCGCTAAAAAGGACCGGGCAAAGGCAAATGATTTACAAAATATGGGTTGGTTTTATTATACAAGTTACGTTTCATGTTTCACTTGAGTCTTTTCGTTAAAAGTAAAGTCCAGAACACATGTACATGTGGAGACCTGTACATGTGTGAGCGCAACAGAACAGCTTATGACAGGTGACGACAGGGGAGGCATGATGGTGCTGCCAGGACCCTGCGAATACATGGTAAACATGAGCACACTTAAAATACATGTAACCAGGCACAAAGAAAATATCCTACCAGTTGGTGAAAGAAAGAAAGCGCGACACCCTACGAGCCCGCAGACCCCGGACCGCATCCAGCTATACGGCACCACTCGGACCGGCATCGGCGCTGTCAACGAGGCATGGAAGTTGCATTCGTACGTTGTTGGCCTTAAGCCTACGTTGCCGGCTTGACGCTCCCGACACAACGACAACCAGACAACTCCAGACTAGCCGCTAGCCACGCTGTGTCCCACAGCAGGTGTGACGTCAGAGAGGTGAGAGGGCAGGTGATACGGAAAAGGCCCTTTTTATAGCGCGCCCCCTACATTTAATTATCTAAATGCAGGGCCACCTACCCCACCTCACTACACATGCATTAGCGTCTCCATGTTGGCCCGAGAGAGAATGGGGCGGACTCTGGCTATGTTCTTTAGATGATAAAAACCTATCTTTGTGATATTCTTAATGTGTGGAATTAAAGTCAGCTCAGAGTCAAAAATCACACCCAGGTTCTTCACCTGTGAGGAAGGATTAAAAGACAATGACTGTAGTTTGGGTAAAAGTTTCTCTCTCTGGGCCTCAGGACCGATGACTAAAACTTCAGTTTTGTCCTGGTTAAGCTGGAGAACGTTTTCTGCCATCCAAGATTTGATATCTAAAATGCAGTTAAAAAGTGCATCCATTGGCCTGGTGTCATCAGGAGACATGGAGATGTACAACTGTGTATCATCAGCGTAACCATGTCTCCTGATGACATCACCAAGAGGGAGCATATACAGGTTAAAAAGCACTGGGCCTAAAATCGAACCCTGGGGCACCCCACATGTAATATTATGGACCTTGGAGGAGCAAGTATCCACACTTACCATGAATGTCCTGTCTGTGAGATGGGATCCCCAACAGTGTATTACAATGACACATTGACTATCTTTCATCCCTCACTTGAAGCGACACTCCCCTGTCCAGACACCTCATCATCAGCCAACAACTTATTTGCTGAACTGAGCACCATATCAGCCCAATCAGGTTTCCCCTCAAGATTCGGCACACGATTAATAATCATCACAATGAATTCCCAAAACTTCTTCTTACCCAACATAACACAATCCTTCCCACTTTCTTCTGGATGATCTTTAGACATCTTATTGACCTTTCCCACAGCCTCGACATACGGAATCCTATCCACACTTCTTAATAGAGCTTTTCTAAGATTCTCTGTGGACACTGAGCAGAACCCAAATCTAAAAGGCCTATAGGCCAGATTAACGCCTCATATGAAAGCTAAATCCTGAGCCTAAAACCAGAGAGAGCGAGTTTAGCTAGCTATCTTTTTAAAACTTTACCTTCGTCTAAATAAACAATGAATTATTCACTATTTCAAGATTTAAGATTTGTATTTGTCAAACCATGTGAATGATTTGAAATTAGATTTCTCTCATCCTTGATTGTGGAGCGGGGGGTGGGGAATAGGACAGATACTTGGTAGTGATTATCTATGAATAAGACATGACTAACCGATACTGAGGTGAGCAGATCGTTAGAGACACTCTACTTAAAAGGGGTTTACCCACGGGTGAGAGTAGCTGTGATTAGAGGGGAGGAGACGGGCCTACCCTAACTCCTCCCCAGTGGTCTATATATTCAGCTGCGTGCAGATAGTGACCTTTGTCGGTGACGAAGCCTTTTGGATGAGAGGTGAAACGTTCGAAGACTTCAACTACTGAGTACAGAAGATGAATCAAGTACCTTCATTGATTTGAGTCCATGATTACTCCTAGATTTCTAACCTGATTTTTTGGTTTTAGAGAGAGAGACTCAAGGTGACTGATAACACTTTGTCTTTGTGTCTGTGGGCCAAAATCAATGATCTCAGTTTTGTCTGAGTTTAGTTTAGAAAGTTGTTTTGCATCCACAAACTGATCTGTTCAATGCAGTGACAGAGAGTATCTACAGGCCCATGTTCACCTGTATCAGTGACAGAGAGTATCTACAGGCCCATGTTCACCTGCCGTCAGTGACACGTAGATGAGTGTCATCTGCGTAGTTGTGGTACGACACATTGTTGCTGTTTACTAGCTGACCCAATGGAAGCATGTACAAGTTGAATAAGAGGGGTCCCAAGATTGACCCCTGGGGGACTCCACAGGTCATAGAAATTTAGTCTGAGACACAGTTGCCAATTGCGACAAAGTACGTCCTATCCTCCAGATAGGACTTGAACCAGTTTAGCGCAGTACCAGAGATTCCCACCCAGTTTTCTAACCTGTCAAGTAAGATCCTGTGGTCCACTGTGTCAAAGGCAGCGCTCAGGTCCAGCAGAAGTAAAACTGAGACCTTACCTGCGTTGGTGTTCATACGGATATCATTTGTCACCTTGATCAGAGCTGTCTCAGTGCTGTGGCAGGGCCTAAATCCTGACTGGAAAGTATCAAACACATTGTTAGATGGGAGAAAGTAAGTGAGCTGTTGATATATAACTTTCTCCAGGTCTTTTCCTAAGAATGGTAGGTTTGATATGGGCCGGTAGTTGTTCAGTATCTTGGGATCAAGGCTGCTCTTCTTTAGAAGCGACTTAATGACTGCGGTTTTCAAAGCCTTTGGAAATGCTCCCGTCTCAAATGAGATGTTAACTAACTGAACACGTTGTGGTAACAAGCTGGTCAGCACAGTCACATTCATTCTCAATAGTTTTCAGAATTTGTGTGAGATTTGCTGTACTAGTACTCTCTAAAGATCATCATAATCAGTATTGATTTTAGTCAGTTACTAGGTTTATCAACTTATTTCCTTGTGATAACGATTTTGGGTAATAACACATGTAGGTCAATGTAGCAGGTATTGGCCGGTACGATCACCGCTAACAGTTTATAATATTTGTGGGGAAGGATTGGGTGTTTTTCTGTAAATAAATAAATAAGGAGACGGAGTCAAATTTCAGTACTGCGTCCAGGCTCTCTGCTTGCCAACTTTTACTTGCACAATAAAAACACAATATCACTTATCACAATTTGATTTACAGATCCAAACATAGTGGAGTTCAAATTCTCCGAAATTAGCTTTTTACTAATCACACACATAAATGTCAACTTGACATTGTCGCAGCTTTGGCACTGAGACTTCACTTCTTTTTTTGTACTTGAACATTTTAGTAAAGCAAAATAACTAATTAACAATAGCTAAAACGCAAAACAAAATGACGGTGAGCCAATGTCTAAGAGGTATGTCGGCTAACGGCTAGCGCGCGAATGTTAGCATAAAACTATCTACCTTAAACAACAATAAAAAGCAAACATCGACTAACACACAATATAGCATGAGCTAATGTTTAACGGGCTTCATATGAGCCAACAGTTATGTTAGGTGCGACTGTACAAACCTGCAAATAAATAAATAAGGAGACGGAGTCAAATTTCAGTACTGCGTCCATGAGGCTCTCTGCTCGCCAACTGACGAGAAGCAGGAGTGGACGCTCTAAAACCGTCTCCCAATCAGCGCTGCCCTCTAGCGGTAGGCGTCGATACTACCTTCATCTTCAAATAACCAAACTTACTGTAATATGTATTATAATAAAACTAAAACTATGTGACCACACATAGTGGGCGTCACATCAACACAAACAATTGGTCAAAGAGATCAAAGTAGTAGTTATTCATATTTTTATTGAGTTTTTTAATGCTGCCTCACTCACTGATGCTGAGGGTGATGGTGAGGGTTTAGAAACGCCTGCAGAAGAAGCTCACTGCGAGCTTTCCTTCTGGAGGTGTGACATGTTGATGGATGTGCTGAACGATGGTGGAGATATATTCTTTACACACCATGACGTGGAGGGTCACATAGTTCTTCTTCTTGCCTCGACACAGCTCCGTGTACACGGCTCTGGCGACTCTTTGGATGTTGTGATCATCTGGGGAGACTGTGATCTCCCACTGGCTCATCTGTGACTCCAGCTCCTGCATCAGGTCCACAGACACGTCCTTCAACTCAGGAATTCTATTAGACTGCATGACCTGGGACACCACTTCATACACCAAGCCGATGATGTGGGTTGTGTCCCACTTATGCAGACGCGGGACAGACTGAGCTGGCGGAGCAGCTGCAGCGGCACTAAACAGCTCTCTGTCCTGTGGAGAGACCTGCGCTCCAAGGTCCTCAAGTGCGTCTTCAAGGGTCAGAGGCATTGGCGAGGCATATTCAAAGTTCTCAGCCCCCTTCCTTAGGCAGGTTGGAGACAGTCGGGGGGATCGCGGGGACCGTGAGGTCATTGTAAAGGACAGTTGACTGATCCTTGACAGAGTCCTCTGCACTGGGTCTGAGCTGGGATTCTGACGCTGCTGGAGGTGGAGCCAGTCCCTGATGTCCCACATGAAGGAGTCGACATGTGCACGGATGTTCTTGAGGTGTGGCTGTGTTGCCTGTGGTGGAATGTTCGTAGAGAGGATCTCTGACAGCTTCTCGCTCAGCTCCTCATATTGTCCGTTATCAATGTCTTGGGACAGTCTCCGATACAGGCACTCCTCGTCAGACCAGGCAGGCTGCTGCTCTGCTTTAGACAGCAGCTGGGCAGGCTGTGACAGCTCCTTCAGGAGAGGAGATGCTTCCTCCAGGACATTATCCGTGACGTTGGTTTGCTGACAACACAGTTTACTCACCAGGTTTTTAAATGAGCTTTTGGCGTAACGGCAAACAAAGAAGGATTTGATCTTCTCTCGTGTTGTCTCAGGTAAAGAGGCGTCATCACAACGGGGCACATTTTCCACAATGATGGTCACAACGTCAGATGCAGTGTCTTCACTGTCTTGGTCCCAGCACGTTGAAACCTCCAGCTGGTCCCCTCCCTTCAGCTCCTGCTCCAGGATGTCGCTCACTGCGTGTGTGACCTCTCTCAGACTGTCAGGAGTGTACGGTTTGATGCAGGATGGAGTGAGCGGCTCAGGGGATCCTTTTGAGTCTGCAGATTCTTCTTCTGAAGATTCTTCTTCAGACCTGGTGCGTAGACCTGGAAAGCATCTGCATAAAAGATGCTCTTTGAAAGTGTGGAACTTTGTATTCTTGGGATCTTGTCTGTCTTGCAAGCTCTCGTCTGTTGGCACTTGGCGGCAGGTAACCTCAGCTGAAAGGGCCTGGTCTTTACCCCCCTCACTCTGACACAAGGCCTTGTTGACCCTGTAGGACACTTCATTGCTCACCAGGTCCACCAGCTCCTCAGAGGACTCACGCCCACGGCAACAACTGAAAAATCTCCATGACCGCAGTGACCTCTCCACAGTGTTTTTGGAAACGTGCGGCGCCTCGGGTGGATTTAGAGTTCCTGTGTACTTCCTGAAGGACTCAAGGATCTCTTGGGAGGTGACGGCCACAATCTCCAAAAACAACAGTGCCAGTTCTGCTCTGGACTCGCTCCCGCTCATGTCTGCACTCGACATCTTCTCCCAGAAGGTGTTGACGAGTGGCTCCAGCCGTCTCCTGGATATGGCAGGGACCATGATGTGAGAGGCCCCTCTTTCCGGCTGGTCCTGGGCGCCGCCATAGAGGACAGGCTGCATTGTTTCAGGTGTTGGCTCCATCTGCATCACTTCTGTTTGAGCACGGTGGACGTTTCTGTGCTGCTGTAGTTTTCAGGTCGTCCCTCTGCAGAAAAAAAGGTGAAAAGATGATGAGAAAGTCCTGCGTCTGCCTGAGAGCGCAGCTGGCCACGAATGGCTGGAGCTTTGAGCGGCCTGACCACACTAAGACAGTTATGACATCACACACATTATCGTGCATTTAAGGGAACAGTGATGGAAAACAAAACAGCTGTTTCCATGGCAATTGGACTTTGAATGCTGTGATGTCACTTGAAACCCAGCAATAGGCGCCATGGTAACGCTTGCTTGGAGGGCAGCAAATATTAGAGATGTCAGTGACTAAAGCCCTATTCACACAGGATTAGAATTACCCACAGACCTCAGGCGAAAAAGAAATATTACTGACGTCCTCGGAATGTCTAGTCCAGTGTGAATCTGCCATGTCAGTCATTTGGAAGGTAAAAATTCAGATTTTTTTCCTTGGGTAATTTTGCAAACTCTGAGGTCCCCATGTAATTCTAGTCCTGTACGAGATGAACAAACACACACACTCACACAAACACACACACTCACACAAAAAGGCTTAAATGTGACGAAGAGGCGACAATGTTACGATTAGTTTTGTAGGCCATAGCTTTCAAATGATGCGTTACTCTGGTCTTTAGGCTGTAAACTCCAGTCGAGAAGCTTTTAGGTTTTGGTAAAACAGGAATCAATCCCAATCTGAGCGTTTTGCGCCGCAGTGAAGTGTTGTCTGCGTTTCCTCGTCAAAGGAGAGGATCCGAGTTTACACGGGTTTAAGCTCCTGGGAAAGGTCTGTTTCACGTGGCATGGCTTTAGAAAGAGGACATGGGTTCTACTTGAGAGAAGTCTAATGAAAACAGCTGAAACTATTAAGATGGCTCAGTTTAGGCAGAACACAACAGATTGTGTCTGTATTGTGCTCCTCACGGTATTTGTAGATTAAACTACTCAAACTGACATCTGTCTGTTGTTTTAGGTTTTTCCCTCCATTCATCCATTAGGGCAGGGCGATAGGGCCTAAAGTCTCTATCACGATATAAAAAAGAACGATAACGATATATTTGACGATATAATTGACAACGGACAAATTAGTTCAAAGTTCCAGCCTTTCGCCTATTGGGAAGATTAATGCAAAGATATTTAGCGCCATATTCATTTCCTTGTAAATATGATCGACTCGAGCAGTTTACATCCTTCTTTGATTTAACTTGTTAAGCACCGTGTCCTCCACAGGCAGTGTTTCTGCTGCTCTGAAGGAGCTGAGCGTAAAAATGACCATATCAAAAAATGATATTGCGATAACGATATGGCCCAACCCTACCATCCATCCATTTTCTTCCGCTTTATCCGGGGCCGGGTCGCGGGGGCAGCAGTCTCAGCAGAGATGCCCAGACACACTCCTCCAGATGTTCTGGGGGGACCCCGAGGGACACCAGGCCAGCTCAGAGACATAGTCCCACCAGCATCACTGCTGACGCCGCACCGATCTGTCTGTCGATCTCACGCTCCAGGTTCTTACCTGCGTAACTTTAATTTTATTGACTTTCTGAAGATTTCCCAATAATGCACTATGGTGTAATAGTTTAGTAAAATATCATATCCTTATTGCAATATAGTAATGAATACATCACTTTTTCTGATATTTTGAAGCCTATTCAGTGATCCGATTGGGATTTACTGTCATGTCCTTTAGTGTGGCCTTGGTTATGGATATATCTTAATATCTTTGTAATTTAGCACAAATTAACTGAGTAATAAATTCCTCACAATTTCATCCTTATTATTCACTCACAAAGACGGTGACTTTCACACCAGACTTATAGGAACTGATGAATTCCTGTGCAACTTATTCATAAAAACTAAGAATGAGAATGGTTTTGCATATTGTGCATGGTTGCATGGTTTTGCGTAACTACGGTGGCCCTGAGGGGACGTGGAGTTTGTACTAAATGAAAAAGCACTGATGTAAAGGTCAGACGAGCTGCTTTCTTATCTGGGCTGGGGACACATTAACACAACTAATTGCTTTTTCCCCGTCAGCTCTCAGGGTCTATTTTGCAAAGTTGTTTTTAATTTTGACTAATCTCCTCCTTTTTAATTGTATTTTTATACAATTTATTTAATTTAATGGTTGTGTGAAAATGGATTCTTATTCATACGGGAGCACATTTCACTTCACAGCATTAATTGTGTTTCCATCACACTGAAAGAAATGACCTTTGGATGTACTCAATTTTATTGTGTTAAATTACATAATTCCTACTTTGTAAAATTAGGTCTCAGTGTTTACTAACTTTTGTCATTTAAAACTGTGTACTAATATGTGATTTAATCCATTTAATATTTAGTTATTATTTTTTTCATACCAGTGATATATATTGAAAACTATTTGTTTGTAAAAGTGAAAAATAAATCCTGATTAGGGGAGCTCCTCCTCTTATCATTATTTTTTTGCATGAGGGGCCCCTGCAGAAACACAAACTTTAACCTCATAACCCCCGCCTTAACTGCACGCATTTTCTCCAGTTCGGCTTTACCCAAATCTAAAAGCTTTTCAACTGGAGAGCAACAGTGTAACGCCTCATTTGCATACACAAGTGGGTCTGACCTTTTGTCACATTTGTTGTTGTGTTTTCGTTGCTTTTTTGTCACTTCTTTGTTGCATTTTCATCCTCGTTATTTTGACACTTTTTCCAAGAAGCTTTTAGATTTGAGTAAAGCCAAACTGGAGAACATGTCCTCGGTCCAGGCGGGGGTTAAGAGGTTAACTACTGTTTGTCTCCTTCACTTCCCCCTCTTCTCTGGGCTGTGGCTGAAACAGGAGCTCAAGAAGAAAAGGACTGTTAAGAAGGTCTGGGCACAAGTTGTTATAGGAGAATATGAGCTGAGATTGAATTAGAGTCAAAAATGCTTCAAAAATAACTGAACAAGTGGCTCAGACGTCCTGTCCATGATTTATTCTTCACACCGCGAGACTTTGATGAGGAACATTTAATTATCTTTTGGTGTGTGCACGTATTTATTGTTTTAAAAAAAAGTCCAACAAGTGGAAATATTGGCATGACAAAAGAGCAACACTGCCCCCTTGTGGCGGCTTAAAATAACGTCCTCAAACACAGCGTGTATTACGTGGCTGATATATTATTATTGAAATGGGGGGAAATGAAACATGTTGTAGCTCCTTTTATTGTAAATTTTTTAAAACCATATTTTCTTTTTCTATGACGATGGTGTGAAATGCATTGCTTATATTGGCCACAAGATGGAGCCCTGCGGTTGAACCTGCAGCATCGTCCTCCTGTGTCCTGCCCAAGAGCACAACAACAGCCTGTCCAAGAACTGAAGCGACTTTAAAGGTCAAACATCTACATTTATAAATCATTTTAAAGAAAGAAAACTGACTCTGGGGAAAGGAAGTTCATTTGATCTAATATTTTATTTTATTATTTCTTTAATAAATGGGATTGTGATGGAACTATTTGCTTAGTTTAAAAACTGTCACATTACTTTATTTTTAGGAGTTTCATCTTTATACTGATTCACTTCTTTAAAGGTTTGTTATTTGTTCCACTAAAAGTCGACTAAAAATATAACCAATTGTTTGGGTAAATCTGGAGTCAAACTAAACACATTTTCATTCAAAGACTAGAATTAAAACTAAACTAAAATGATTTCAAAATGAAGAGTCCACTGACGGGATTTCACAATATAGCGGCAAGAACAAAATGGTACAAAACTCTGATTGAAATTCTTTGAAAAACAATATTTTATTCTAATAAAAACACTTTTATAATGAACAAATGAAGGCGCTGAAAAATGTGATGAAAAAACAAAAAAGTTACAAAAACATGAAAAATGATGGAAAAAAAGGTGACGACAACGTGGCAATAAAGTCTTAAATCAGTTTTGTAGGTCTTAGCTTTCAAATGAGGGATTACACTGGTCTATATAAAGGCTGTAAGCTCCAGTCAAGAAGCTTCTAGATTTGGGTAAGTCTGAAACATTAGTTTGAAATAGAGTCGACTCAATAAGTCTCTGTGAACGACACAAACATGAAAAAACACACGAGGAAAACAACACAAGGGAATGAAGAGACTATTTAAAGCCTCGTCACAACCGCACGTACCACTTTTTGGTCGTGCGATTTGTGGCGTTTCCCAAATGGCTGTGTTTATTTGTTGTTGGCGGAGAACGTAGCTGTGGTGTTCAGATCACCGCGCACCAACGTGCGTCACACGGAGCTGCTCCAACACGTGGGTTCATGAGGCTTCGTATGAAGTTTGCAAGAACTGCACACGATCTGTACGTCGTGAACCAACGGCGTTTGGGCAGAATGACGACATGTCTTATATTCACATAGATCCAAAAAAACCTTTGGTGAAGCTGCGTGTGGCACACGACACATGTATGAAGTCCACAAGTACGGAATACCAAAACAACAATGTGTACAAAACGTCCCAAAGACATACACTGACCGTACAGACGACTCACGCAGACGTACGGCGTTCAAGCAACCGGAAAAAAACGGAAGCGCCCGTAGAGTTTGTTTGACATGTGAAAGAACCTCTGCGGCGGGTTCTTGCATTGTGTGCACGTAGAGCGGCCGTAGAAGCCCGTACAGAGCTTAAAGGATCATTTTAGAGTGCGCAGAGCAGAGACCCGTTTGCACAAATTCAGATTTTCTTTCTGGGCTTGTAACATTTCCACTGCACTTCTAAAAGGTGACAAATATATTTCCATTATTGTTTTAATATAAGTAAGATTTAGATTAAGATTTACATTCTATGACCTAAAAAACATCTGCGTTTGTGAAACATTAGTTTGAAATAGAGTGAACTGGATAAGTCTCTGTGAACGACACAGACATGTTCATGTCATGAAGCACATTTGATCTGAAAATATCTGAAGGTCTGACCAAACTCATCACAGCTGTTTCTCTCCAGTGTGGATCCTCTTCATGTGTCTTTTGAGGGTGGATGAGTGAGTAAAGGTCTTGTCACACTGCTCACAGCTGTATGGCCTCTCTCCAGTGTGGATCCTCATGTGATTTTTAAGACTTGTAGACTGAGTAAACACATGTCCACAAAGGCCACACTCAAAGGGCTTTTCCCCAGTGTGGATCCTCATGTGGTCTTTGAGGTTGGATGACTGAGTAAAGGTCTTCTCACACTCCTCACAGCTGTATGGCCTCTCTCCAGTGTGGATTCTCATGTGTGCTTTGAGGTTGGATGACTGACTAAAGGTCTTGTCACACTGCTCACATCTGTATGGCCTCTCTCCAGTGTGGATTCTCATGTGAAATTCAAGATTCTCTGAGCGACTGAATGTTTTCCCACACTGCTCACATTCATACGGCTTTAGTCCATCATGGACTCGCTCGTGTTGCCTGAGACCTGAGAGCTGATTAAATGACTTTCCACACTCATCACAGCTGTATTCCTTTTCCCCAGCATGCATCTTCATGTGGACTTTGACGTTGGATGAGTGGGTAAAGGTCTTATCACACTGCTCACACCTGTATGGCTTCTCTCCAGTGTGGATTCTCATGTGTGCTTTGAGGTTGGATGACTGAGTAAAGGTCTTTTCACACTGCTCACAGCTGTATGGTCTCTCTCCAGTGTGGATCCTCATGTGACGTTCAAGATTATGTGACTGACTGAATGTTTTCCCACACTGCTCACATCTGTACGGCTTTAGTCCATCATGGGCTCTCTTGTGACACGTGAGACCTGAGAGCTGATTAAACGACTTCCCACACTCATCACAGCTGTATTCCTTTTCCCCAGCATGTATCTTCATGTGTACTTTGAGGCTGGATGACAGAGTAAAGGTCTTGTCACACTGCTCACAGCTGTATGGCCTCTCTCCAGTGTGGATTCTCAGGTGACATTTAAGACTTGCAGACTGAGTAAACACATGTCCACACAGGCCACACTCAAAGGGCTTTTCTCCAGTGTGGATTCTCATGTGTGCTTTGAGGTTGGATGACTGAGTAAAGGTCTTGTCACACTGCTCACATCTGTACGGCTCTAGTCCATCATGGGCTCTCTTGTGACGAGTGAAACCTGAGAGCTGATTAAACGACTTCCCACACTCATCACAGCTGTATTCCTTTTCCCCAGCATGTATCTTCATGTGGCATTTGAGGCTGGATGAGTGAGTAAAGGTCTTGTCACACTGCTCACAGCTGTATGGCCTCTCTCCAGTGTGAATTCTCAGGTGATATTTAAGACTTGCAGAGTGAGTAAACACATGTCCACACTGGCCACACTCAAAGGGCTTTTCCCCAGTGTGAATTCTCATGTGTCTTTTAAGATGTTTAGACCGAGTAAACACATGTCCACACAGGCCACACTCAAAGGGCCTCTCTCCAGTGTGGATTCTCATGTGTGCTTTGAGGTTGGATGACTGAGTAAAGGTCTTGTCACACTGCTCACAGCTGTATGGCCTCTCTCCAGTGTGGATTCTCAGGTGATGTTTAAGATAGCGTGATGCAGTAAATCCTTTCCCACACTGCTCACAGCTGTATGTCTTTCCCTCTGTGCGGGGAGTCTTCAGAGGCTGAGCTGGGTCCATTTCTCTGCAGACAGAAACAGGAGTGAGTGTTGTGTTACACACATTATTCTGTAAAACACTAAATGTAGTTTGCTGCAGACCTGGTGTGACCCTCCCCCTCCCTCTGTTCTCATTCACACATACAGCATCACCCCTCCCCCATCAGCTCACTGTGAATCAGCAACACATCTGTTTTTAAATCACTGTCTGAGCCAGTGGGCGAGGAAAGCCCTTCTCTTTGGTCCTCATGGAGCTGACATTGCTGTAATACCACCCCCTGGTGGATGCGACTCCAAAAGACACTTTAGAAACAGGATTCCTATGTAGCTTTGGTCCTCGTTTAAACTGCTTTAAAGCCTGGCTCCAAAGAGTTTTACTTTTTCTGAAAATGTCAATGATCCATGAGACAACGCTGGGCTATGTGTCATAGTTTTAACCACACTGGTTTTTGTACATCAATAAAAAGTGGAGCTTAAATCTCTGACTGACAGGCTCTGGAGCTCTGTGGAGGCTCGTAGCCATGTTCATTTCACAGACCACTCGGGATCATTACTATAATTGGGGCTGAATCGGACCCGCCCATCTCTATTATTTAGATCTATGGTCTGAGCGTTGGAGCAAAATTGCAAATTTATTACAATCCATCCATCCATCCATTTTCTCCCACTTGTCCGTTGCCGGGTCGTGGGGGCAGCTATTGGAGCTGCCCAAGTCACATTGCACCAGTCCCCTATGGCTCCTCCTGCAGGTGGTGGGTCCACGGAAGGACGGCCTCATGGTTCCAAACGGGCCTGTTAGTCTCTCATAGGGGGCCCATTCACTCTCTCATTCATACGCCAGTGTACGCAGACACTGGAGGCAAGGAGGGTGAAGTGTCTTGCCCAAGGACACAACGACAATGTGCACCTTCAGGAGGCGGGATTCGAACCCCTGACCTTCCGATCATGAGACGACCCGCTCTACCATCTGCGCCACCGTCGCCCCAATTTATTACAAATAAAAATCAAAAAAATCACATGTACATAAGTATTCACAGCCTTTGCCATGAAGCTCAAACTTGAGCTCAGGTGCATCCTATTTCTACTGATCATCCTTGAGATGGTTCTACAGCTTCATTGGAGTCCACCTGTGGTAAATGAAGTTGATTGGACATGATTTGGAAAGGCACACACCTGTCTATAGAAGGTCCCACAGTTGACAGGGCATGTCAGAGCACGAACCAAGCATGAAGTCAAAGGAATTGTTTGTAGACCTCCGAAACAGGATTGTCTGGGGAAGGGTACAGAAAAATGTCTGCTGCTTTGAAGGTCCAAATGAGCACAGTGGCCTCCATCGTCCGTAAATGGAAGAAGTTGGGAGACTAGTCAGGATTGAGGGAAAGATGAATGCAGCAATGTATAGAGACATCCTGGATGAAAACCTGTTCCAGAGCGCTCTGGACCTCAGACTGGGGCGACGGTTCCTCTTTCAGCAGGACAACGACCCTAAGCACACAGCCAAGATAACAAAGAAGTGTCTTCAGGACAACTCTGTGAATGTCCTTGAGTGGCCCAGCCAGAGCCCAGACTTGAATCCGATTGAACATCTCTGGAGAGATCTGAAAATGGCTGTGCACCGACGCTCCCCACCCAACTTGATGGAGCTTGAGCGGTGCTGCAAAGAGGAATGGGCAAAGATGGGTGTGCCAAGCTTGTGGCATCATATTCAAAAAGACTTGAGGCTGTAATTGCCAAAGGTGCTTCAACAAAGTATTGAGAAAAGGCTGTGAATACTTATGTACATGTGATTTTTTATTTGTAATTAATTTGCAAAACTCAAACTTTTTTTCACGTTGTCATTATGGGGTGTTATGTGTAGAATTGAGGAAAAAATTGATTGAATCAATTTTGGAATAAGGCTGTAACATAACAAAATGTGAAAAAAGTGAAGAGCTGTGAATACTTTATGAGCAATATTTAGCGCGGGTGCTACAGCGATATTGGCATATTTATAGTGTACGATAGTTTGTGCTGAAAAACGATAGTTTTGGAAGCTTTGTACGATATAATAGTTTTCAGAATCTGGCAACCCTGGCTTGCATATTCAAAGTTATCTTTCTCTTCACACATTTAAACCAGGCTCTGTCATGACTATAACATTTACTATTGTTAATCCACGTATTAAACGTAGCTGTAGAGTCCACTCTAGCTGACTGTAGATCTAATTTGGCCCATTATCTCCACGGAGACTATTCTTTCCTCCGCTTGAACCAACACTTCTGCGTGGATTAAATCCCTTCTCTCTCTCTCCTCCGTAGCGCGGTAGCTAGCTGGCTAGCTTAGCCCGCTAGCCTAGCCATGGCTACCCCGTCTACTTGTGCCTCTTTCGCGCTGTCCTGCTCAGTTTGCCGTATGTCGAGTCAGAACCCTGCCTCCTTCACAGATGATAGTAGTTGCGTTAAGTGTAGTGTAGTGGGAGCTTTGGAGGCCAGGGTGTCCGAGTTAGAGGAGCGGCTGTCCGGAGTTTTAGTGAAGGCTAGTGTTAGCTACAGTCAGATAGTGGCAGGGACCGCAGTCCGCTCCAACAGTGCTAGAGAGGTTAGTCAGGGGCTGTTTCCCAAAGCCTAGGTACCTTACCTTGCCTTGGTGTTGAAGGCAGTGCCTCCAAACTCACTTCCTTCCAGTCCAAGGCTTTGGTCCAAAAAGAGCTGCTAATGGAACACACTTCAGAGCTAAGTTGTGTTTCATCAGGGTTGCCAGATTCTGAAAACCATTATATCGTACAAAGCTTCCAAAACTATCGTTTTTCAGCACAAACTATCGTACACTATAAATATGCCAATATCGCCGAAGCACCCACGGCGATATATACCGCTTGGAAAAACTCCAACGCCGAGCCATTAGGATCAATGCCTTCGGCCACGACGTTTGTACAAAAAAGTTGTGATAAAAAAAATAAAAAATGCAATAATCCACATGTAGCACAAAAGGCTGTGACTGAGATGACGCTGTAAACCAAATATGGTCATTTCCTTTGTGGGAGACGGTTTAGAACCGTTTTAAAGTCGTGGAAACTTTGAGCGTTTGGGAAGGTTTTGGAATAGTTTAGAAAGTTTGGGAATTTTGGGGGGAAAGTTTTATAAAGTCTTGGAGTTTTTGGTAATTTAAAAAAAGTTTTGGAATTGATTGAAAATTTTCGGAAATTTTAGGAAAATATTGGTAAGTTTTGGTAAAGTTTGGAAAGTTTTGGAATTTAGAACATTTTCTGAAACAGTTATACACAAATCTTGGACTTTTTTGAAACGTTTCGGAAAAGGTTTGTAACAATTTTAAAGTGTTGGAATTTATTGGAAATTTATGAATAAATTGGAAAGGTTTGAAAATGTGGGAAGAGTTTGGAACAGTTGGTCTTAAAGGCACACTGCGTAACATTTTGGACCATACTGTTGCCATCAGTAAAAACATTCCCCCAATGAGCAGCTCCAAAGTGCTGTTACTGCAGTGGGTAATCAAAGAATGGATCTGGAGAAGAAACCTCTTACCCCCGCCTTAACACAGCACATTTTCTCTAGTTCAGCTTTACCCAAATCTAAAAGGTTACAGCCTATAGGCCAGAGTAACGCCTCATTTGAAAGCTAAGGCCTGAGCCTAAAACCAGAGAGAGCGAGTTTAGCTAGCTATCTTTTTAAAACGTTAGCTTCGTCTAAATAAACAATTAATTATTAATTATAAAAATAAATGTAATACTTTTAAAACTCCTAAATCGACTCTTTTTGACCATCTGCTGCATCCTTCGTGTCTGTTTTCTTGTCAGTCCTTGCCCTTGGGTCACATATAGTTAAAGAGTATGAAGTTGTTAGCGCTGATGGTGGACAGAACCTCGGCTGAATCCTCCGTGGCTTTGACATGTTTCTGCGTGTGGGAACATCATGACCTCGGAAAACAATAACATGTGATGTGCACATTCTTACACAACTTCAACTTCAGAAAGATTCTTTCACTTTGCCAGATTTAACATGAAAATATGCTCTTTTTTATTGACTTCAAATGACCTCACCTTGACTTCTGAACTGTATATTTCCTCACTCCTTTTGGTTTAAACACTGAGTAAAACTGTCAGGTCTGATTAAGCCTCAAACAGGTCCGGAGACAGGGCCGTGCAGAGGTGACCGGGGGGCAGGGGCGCAGAAATCAAAAAGCCCCCCCTCCATCCACACGCACACACGTACACATCACATTGACTTTTGATCCATTTAATATTTAGAGTTATTTTTTCATTTTAGGCTACCAGTGATATATATTGAAAAATACTTGTTATTTCTTTTCTTGCAAAGTAAAACAAAATACTAATTAAGGGAGATCCTACTCGTATCATTATGTTTTTGCATGTGGGGCCCCTGCAAAAACACAAACTTTAACCTCATAACCCCCGCCTTAACTGCGCGCATTTTCTCCTGTTCGGCTTTACCCAAATCTAAAAGGTTTTCAACTGCAACAGTGTAATGCCTCATTTGCATACACAAGTGGATCTAAGCTTTTGCCGCATTTTTGTCACATTTTTTGTTGTGTTTTTGATGCTTTTTTGTCACTTCTTTGTTGCATTTTCATCCTTGTTATTTTGACACTTTTTCCAAGAAGCTTTTAGATTTGAGTAAAGCCAAACTGGAGAACATGTCCTCGGTCCAGGCGGGGGTTAAGAGGTTAACTACTGGTTATTTATGAGCTGAGATTGAATTAGAGTCAAAAATGCTTCAAAAATAACTGCAACAAGTGGCTCAGACGTCCTGTCAATTATTTATTCTTCACACCGCGAGACTTTAATGAGAAACATTTAATTATCTTTTGGTGTGTGCACGTATTTATTGTTAAAAAAAAAGTCCAAAAAGTGGAAATATTGGCTGAACGCATGACAAAAGAGCAACACTGCCCCCTTATGGCGGCTTAAAATAACGTCCTTAAACACAGCGTTTATTACGTGGCTGATATATTATTATTGAAATGGGGGGAAATGAAACATGTTGTAGCTCCTTCTTTTTCTATGACGATGGTGTGAAATGCATTGCTTATATTGGCCACAAGATGGAGCCCTGCGGTTAAACCTGCAGCATCGTCCTCCTGTGTCCTGCCCAAGAGCACAACAACAGCCTGTCCAAGAACTGAAGCGACTTTAAAGGTCAAACATCTACATTTATAAATCATTTTAAAGAAAGAAAACTGACTCTGGGGAAAGGAAGTTCATTTGATCTAATATTTTATTTGATTATTTCTTTAATAAATGGGATTGTGATGGAACTATTTGCTTAGTTTAAAAACTGTCACATTACTTTATTTTTCAGGAGTTTCATCTTTATACTGATTCACTTCTTTAAAGGTTTGTTATTTGTTCCACTAAAAGTCGACTAAAAATATAACCAATTGTTTGGGTAAATCTGGAGTAAAACTAAACACATTTTCATTCAAAGACTAGAATTAAAACTAAACTAAAATGCTTTCAAAATGAAGAGTCCACTGACGGGATTTCACAATATAGTGGCAAGAACAAAATGGTACAAAACTCTGATTGAAATTCTTTGAAAAACAATATTTTATTCTAATAAAAACAGTTTTATAATGAAGAACAAATGAAGGCGCTGAAAAATGTAATGAAAAAACAAAAAAACTGTTATAAAAACAAAAATGGTGACGACAACGTGGCAACAAAGTCTTAGATCAGTTTCGTAGGTCTTAGCTTTCAAATCAGGGGTTACACTGGTCTATATAAAGGCTGTAAGCTCCAATCAAGAAGCTTCTAGATTTGGGTAAGTCTGAAACATTAGTTTGAAATAGAGTCGACTCAATAAGTCTCTGTGAACGACACAAACATGAAAAAACACACGAGGAAAACAACACAAGGGAATGAAGAGACTATTTAAAGCCTCGTCACAACCACACGTACCACTTTTTGGTCGTGCGATTTGTGGCGTTTCCCAAATGGCTGTGTTTATTTTTTGTTGGTGGAGAACGTAGCTGTGGTGTTCAGATCACCGCGCACCAACGTGCGTCACACGGAGCTGCTCCAACACGTGGGTTCATGAGGCTTCGTATGAAGTTTGCAAGAACTGCACACGATCTGTACGTCGTGAACCAGCTGGAAGTCACTGGGGGCTTTTATAGCTCTGTGTGGAAAGCCCCTCCCTCACCTCTGTGGATGAAACCTCTGATTAAATCCCTTCTGTCTCTCTCCTCCGTAGCGCGATAGTTCGCTGGCTAGCTTAGCCCACTAGCCTAGCCATGGCTACCCCGTCTATGTCTACTGCTGTCCTGCTCAGTTTGCCGTATGTTGAGTCAGAACCCTGCCGCCTTCACAGATGATAGTAGTTGTGTTGAGTGTAGTGGGAGCTGGTTCAACGCGGAAACACGAGCGCTTAAACGAAAAACTCGCAAATTAGAACGATTATGGCGCAATTCTAGCACTGAGCAATCTCTTTGATCTTGGAAAAAATGCCTACTCGCCTATAAGCAAGCCATGAGGAAAGCAAAAACAGATTACTACTCTTCATTAATTGAAGTAAATAAAAATAACCCTAGGTTTCTTTTTAATACGGTGGCCCGGCTAACAAACAGTCACAGCGCAGTAGAGCCTTCCATTCCTGAGACCCTTAGCTGCGATGACTTCCTTAAATTCTTTAATGACAAAATCACAACCATTAGAGATAAAATAAATGATAAGCTTCCCTTGTCTTGTTCTGATCTAAATCCAGCTGTAGAATCATTGTCTCCTTTCGAAGTCTTAGACAGGTTTATAACTGTAGATGAGGCTGAGGTATTATCAATCATTATGTCTTCAAAACCGTCAACTTGTCTTCTAGATCCAATTCCAATTAAACTCCTTAAAGAAATTACTCCTGAAATCTCAGATATTGAAAATAATTAACCCGTCTTTAGAAAATGGGTATGTACCAAAGTCCTTTAAATATGCTGTTATCAAACCACTTTTGAAAAAACCCAATCTCGATCCTGATATTCTAGCAAACTATAGGCCCATATCTAATCTGCCTTTCATTTCAAAAGTCCTTGAAAAAGTAGTGGCTGAGCAGCTTTGCCGCCACCTACAGGACAATAGTTTATTAGAAACATTTCAGTCAGGGTACAGAACTTATCATAGCACAGAGACCGCCTTAGTCAAAGTTACCAACAACCTGTTATGAGCAGCTGACGCCGGACTAGCTTCAGTCCTGGTTCTGTTGGACCTCAGACCTTTGACACAATCGACCACAATATTCTCCTGCAGAGGTTAGAAACTGACGTAGGCCTCAGGGGAACAGCCCTCTCTTGGTTTAAATCTGATTTATTTTGTGAATGCAACAATGTGAAGACATTTTGGTTTGATTTTTACAATTGGTCGAATGTAAACAACAATGTATCCGTGCTGTCAACTTTTGTGTTTTTATGAAAGAATAGAATATGTATAATAAATTATCCATTTTGAGTACATTTTATTTACATAAATGTATCTATCCTGAATGTAAACCCAAATTGTTTCCCTTTTAAAAATGAATTGATGTCCTTGTATAAGTCTCTTCAAATTCTATTATGTAAAGGTGCCTTAAAACTATGTGAAAATGTATCTGTATATATGAGCTGATGCCCTCTTGTTATTATAATACCAATGTTTATTTTGTTCTCTTTTGTGCTGCTTAGATATTCCTGTACAGCGGTCATTTGTATTGCCTTTTTGATTCAGACTTTGCAAGAAAAAAGTTGAGTTATAAGTGATTATCCAACAGCTGCATGTTTTTATGCCATTTACTGTTTACATGTTTATTTTAGACACTGTTAACTCTCCATAGGAATAAAACACAGACAGGAAACAATCATTACTCTAGGAAGGGATCATGTTCATATGTAACATTCAGAGGCTGTGGGTTTGTGAAGTTCCAATGGAACTTCTGTAAAACTGTAAATATAGATAAAGTTGGACATGCAACAGACTGATGTTTGTAAAGTAACAAAGGAGCAGATATCATAAGACTGACGTTTTCATTCAGTCTGTATTCAGTTGGTAGTTTGTGGTAAAAAAGACGTTTTAGTGTCACCTTAAAATAAATCAAATTCAATGAAAATGAACTTAAAGGGATATATCCGTATTTTTGACATAGGGCCTCATTTCCTAGTTATCCAGAGTGTTGTTGATGTCTGGAGATATTTTTTTCTTAAATTCATGCAGCCTAGTGGCGCTAGGCTAGGACAAGGCTAACACATTTCTATGGTAACAGCAGTGGCGCCTCCAGAAATTGTTCATAGGGGTGGCCAGATGGGGCCACTTAAAATCTTGGGGTGGCAAACCAAAACTATCAGCCATAATTTCACAGTTGTATTTACGGCTTGCCTGGCTGGCTGTGAATTTGGGCTGAAAATATTCATAACTGATACTACAGTACTACAATTAACACTGGCCAGTGGGGTGGCCAATGGGGTGGCCAATGGGGTGGACTCTAGTGGCGCCACTGGGTAACAGCTAGCCTGCATTAAAAACAGGCCGCCCCACAGTACACCCGAGGCAAATCACGTATAACGCCAGACTAACCATATAAATGTCTGTCGATTGAATGATTTTTGAAATGTAACTGACCTTGTATCACATGAATTACCGCATTTTGAGGGACTATTTTTTTGCAGATCACTCCGCCGCCGTGTTAGCTTACAGCCACGAAGCTGATGCTGCTCAAATATAAGTTATTTTAAATGCAAAATGGTTCAAGTCATTCTTTCGACACAGACATTTATATCGTTAGTCAGCTATTTTGAGGATTGTTGACAGAGCAGTGATGTTTTGAATCATTTTGAATCAATAGTGTCCTGGTTTCACATCTGTATGAATGCAACTTTGCAGAGGCGCATCTTTACTTTCAATAAATGGACAATTATACCTGAGTGGCGGATCTTCCAAACTGTTGGCCGTGTCTAAGTTACCCGGGGCGACCGGCACGTGTTGGATCTGAGGCGACTGGGCCAGGCTCCAGGCTCCACTGCCCACCACCAGCACCTTCCCCCCCAAAACAAACGCAATCAACACATGTACAAAGAGCAATTATAACAACTCGGCCCTGGCACATGAAGAAGCTCCTTTAATGACATGCATGAAGTGACCTATGAAGGAGGCGCATGGCCGCACTGACCTTTCCCCGCACTATCTGCTCAGGACACACTAACAAGGGCTCAACCAGCCAGAACAAAAAACACCATGATGGAGGGGCACGCGCATGAGACAACTCCGCCTTTACTACAAGAAGCTACTCCGATGCTCCCATAATGCACTGCTCTGTCATGTCTGCATTTGGGGGAAACGGCCGATGGGGAAATGAACATGTCCTGGGAAAGAATGTGAGGCACAGGGGAGCGTTAACATGGTTACTGGTTAATTCAACAAAGAAACTCCACACCCACTATGTCCATGCTTTTATGAACCTTTGTGACTTTAAAAAAGAAACACACAGGTGCGAGCTCTACTTCCATACAGTCAAGCTCACAAGTTTAAGACCGGTTGAAAAATTGTAAAAAAATGACAATGAACCCACATTTTTAAAGGGATGTGGTCCTGAACTTTTGATCAGCTGCAAATAAATAAATAATAATAATAATAATAATGCATCGGTTTTATTTAGTGCTTTTCTGGACACTCAGACGCTTTACATTGCATCATACATTCACTCCATACCTGGTGGTGGTAACCTACTATTGTAGCCACAGCTGCCCTGGGGTAGACTGATGGAACCGAAGCGACCAATCTGCGTCATCGGCCCCTCCGATCACCACCACCACTCACTCACTACATTCACCCAGGCTTCCTGGTGTTACCAAACGGTCTCCCATCCAAGTACTGACCAGGCCCTTCCCTGCTTAGCTTCCAAAGTCTGATGGGATCGGGCAGAGCAAAGGTGGTATGGCCACAAAACAGACTATTTTAGTTTGTTGTTTTTAATAAAAGCTTTTTTTTGTTGTCTGACTCCCATCTCTTCTTGTTGCATAATAAAGTCCTATTTGGAACCTTGTTAAGATCCAACCATGCAAAATGTGATTTTTTTGTGTGCGCCATTTTTCAACTGGTCTTAAAACGTTTGTTCGGGACAGTAATACAGACATATTCCATTTTTAAAACTGTAACGACTAATATATAATATATTATCATTTGAAAGTAACTTGCCCAACACTGTTCTGAATACAAACATATCGGGATGAGGCCTTCTGCCGGGGTCAATAAATACTATTATCAGAGACTCCATCTGTCAAATGTGTCCATCACCTTTAGTACCACACAATCTCCACTCCCATAAGAGATCCATACAGCGGTTCAGAAATATCAGCTGGAGCCGCGCCACTTATCTCTTTAGAGAGAAATCAATACCTTCTCAAAGTAGATGTGAAAGTTAAGCAGACAGCTCGGTGCAGTGGGTATCATGGAGAGAGATGGGAACAGTCACGCAGGTGTTCCCCCGTCAGTCCTCATAGACACGACTGTCAGGGAGTCCATTCACACTGACACATAACCCTGATGGATTGTTTATCCGTCATCCTATTGGCATCTGACAGACCAGGAGCATTAGAACCAACCGCCCAGTCTGATTGGATTACAATTCAAGTGTGAGTGAACACATGTATAATGAGACAAATCAGGGGGAGGTTTTATTAAAATGTAACACACTTAAAGATTGAGATGGTCCATATGAAGTCATATGATAGATCAAGAGACGATACATAATAAGGGGCAGAGGATTTCTCTTTTGGCGTGATGTGAAATCCCATCAAAACAGTCTTAGTTCATCCCGCTCACAGCAGAGGCAGTTCAGGGCCGTCCCGGAGCTCTCGTCCCGTGGGAGACTGGCGCAGGGCGAAGAGAGTGACCCCGGACTTGTACGCGGCCGGGATGGTGATGTGCGTGGTGGCCCCGTGCTCCGGCTCTTCTGCCATGCGCCTCACCTGCCCTGGCGGGGCGACAGACGGGAGTTCGAGCGTGAGAATGCAGTTGGAGTAACGTGAGGAATGAGCAGCGACGTACCCTCCACGTCCAAGGATTCCCAGTGCGGGTCCGACATGCTTTGGGAGAGGGTGGACAGGGAGCAGTCCGGGGTCAGCCGCTGTAACACGTCCTCTCTCCAGACCAGCAGCACCGAGTCGCTGCACAGGCGCTCGTGGATTTCTGACTCGCTCACTGGAAAAGGAGTACAGGCCAAACCGAGATGACTTAAGGGGTTAAGGGGAGCCGTGCAGGGCCAAATTAGTCTCTCCTACAGACTTCATTTTACAGCCTTGGACTAAACAATATTTGTTTCATATCTAATTCCAAGCCTGATTTATTTAGTTTTGAATTTGAAAAGACAAGGCCAAATTTCAATTTTTACAGATTTTCCCCACAAAAACAGCTTATTTTAAAACTAAAAGAGATATCCCAAATCCCCTCTGAAAGAGTCTTTGTAACTAATATGTCACAAAATAAAACCATACATTTAAACCTGGCTCCATCCATTATTAGATCCAGATTTTGTCACCAAACGTCAGGGGGGAAAGTGGGCGTTATTAGGCATCGGTTAAACATCGGCGTTTACAAGTGAAACTGGAAAATTTGAATATTGTGAAAAAGTTCATTTATTCCTGTAATTCAATGTAAAATGTGAAACTAATATATGATATAGATTTATGGCATGAAAAAAGAGACATACGTCAAACCTTTGTGTGTTTTAATGTTGATGATTTTGGCTCACAGCTTGTAAAAACCTTGTAAAAAATTAGAATATTGTGAAAAGGGACTCTATTGTAGCTCAAAGTGTCTCCTGTCATCAGCTAATGAATCCAAAACACCTGCACAGGGTCCCTGAGACTTTAAATGGTCTCTCAGTGGTTCAGTAGAATTCACCATCATGGGTTCAGACCTGCTGACCTGACAGTTGTGCAGAAAACCATCATTGACAAAAGCCTCAAAAGGTCAGAGCAAAAGAAGTTGGATGTTCTCAAAGTGCTGGATCAAAGCAGAAATGGAAAGGAAAAGTGTGGAAGAAAAAGGTGCACGAGCCGCAGGGATGAGCTCAGTCTGGAGAGGACTGTCAGGTAAAGGCCATTCAAAAGTGTGGGGGACCTTTACAAGGAGTGGCCTGAGGCTGGAGTCAGAGCATCAAGAGCCTCCACACACAGACAGATCCTGGACATGGGCTTCAGATGTTCCTCTGAAGCATCCTGGTCTTCCAGAACACCTCAGCAGTGCCACAGGCTGAGAGCATCCATGCCACGCAACCGCATTAAGGCAGTCATTCAAGCAAAAGGACTAAGGACATATGCAGGATTATAGTTTTCAGAGAACACACATTTCTTTGTTTAAAATCATTTTTTTATTGATTTCATGTAATATTATAATTTTCAGAAATTTTTTATTTAGGGTTTTTACAAGCTGTAAGCCATATTTTTTTTAATTAAAACAAATAAAGGCTTGAATTACAGACATTTTCTGTGTGCCTTGCTTTACCATTGCATACAGCGCAAATTATGCTTGTTTGTGATTTTTTTGCGTTTTTTTACACAAATAGCTCAAATAAACGAAATGAAAGAAAAAAATGAAAGACAATATTCTAATTTTCCGAGTTTCACCTGTATATTCATGAAAATGCCAGTAATCTACATCAAAAGTTTCAAATTGAAATCTCTACTTTTAACCTCTTCACCCCTGGCCTTAACCATTTTCTCCAGTTCAGCTTCAGATCTAAAGGCTTCTTGACTGGAGCTTACGGCCTACACCTCATTTGAAAGCCAAAACTGAGCTAAAAATTTCCCTTGTGTTGGCGTCAATTTTTCAGAATTTTTGTGTTGGTTCCAGGTGGGAATTGAACCCGGGACCTTGTAGCTGTGAAGCACGAGGGCTATCCACAGTGCCACCTGTTTTTGTTGCTCTTTTGATTTTTTTCAAGAAGCTTTTAGATTTGGGTAAAGTCAAACTGGAGAAAATGGTTTCACTATGATCAGAGGACTGCTATGAAAGGCCAAATAAGCCATAGACTCAAAGTGAAATGACCTTTAGAAAAATGTAGCACATTATTGAGTGCTGCATGTAAAGCATAATAGCAGAGAGAGAAGCTACAGTGTGATCATCCGTTCAATTGGCGCCCCCCCCCCCGCCCGATACCAGTACTTTAACTATACTCGTTTTTTTATACCGATACCTGAACAATACTTTGACGATACCTATACTGAAATACTTGTGATCTAGACACGGAAAACAGAACAATAATGTGTGGAAGATCTGCACATTTACAATACAGGGTTCATCTCCAATGTGAAGGATTATTAGAAAGATGGGGAATAATTTGGGGGGAAATTTGGAGAAGGCAAAAAAATTGGGCAAAATGAGGGGGAAACTTTTTGAAAACAACAAAAAAAATTGGGTGAAAATCAGAAAATAAAATGTTTTTTATTTTAAATTGGGAAAATGGGGCAAACATTGGGCGAAAAAAAATGAAACTAAACTTTTTCCCGAAAGTCGTCAAACTAACACCTGCGATCCTGCCCGTACTCACCGACGTCTAAGGGGTTGGTCATGAACACGGCGTTCCTCATGACTCCGAATATGAGCTGGTGGTGCCAAGCGTCTGGTATCTCCTCCCCCTTTGGCACGGCCCTCTGCATGTTCATGGTGGCCACGGGCACCGCTCCCCCGCGGATCCAGTGGGCGAGCCAGGGCACCAGGGACACCCCGCGGCGAGGGTGGAGGTGGAAGAAGCGGCCGATCACCCGCCCCGAACTGGCCTCCTCCGCTCCGGAGATCAGCTGGGCATGAGTGGCACCTACGAGGATACAACATGTATATTATCCTCACATGGAAGAGAAGAAAAGGCTTTGAGCTCACAGCAGCCCTCAATACACAGAAAATAGCTAAGAATTGACATAAGATGAGGAGTCATTTGGGTGGTATATGCCTTTATTGTAACAATATTTATTCAACTTTTTATTGGAAAAATGGTATTTGGTAGGTTTGGTGTTGACATAGACCTAGAACTCCATTTTCTGTAGGTCTTGAAAAAACTGTCAAAATCCTGAAAAACCTCTGGCAGTGGGGAGCTCCCTGATTTGAAAGTGGCTGGCAGTGAATGAGTTCAGGGCCTATATCTCACTGGCCAGACCATGAGACTAGTTGGAGACTCGAGTTGCTGCTGGTCACAGAGTTGTCTCCGAGACATCTCCAGGTTGAACAGGTTGGATTTAAGCGGAATCTGCATGGAGACTTTTTCATGTGCGCATGGTCTCTAAAGCAGTTGTGCTTTATTCAGTCAATACGTACATATCGACAACCAAATGGGAAAGGGATCTCTCTGTTGCTCTCGGAGTCAAATCCAACACAAACAAACAACAGACAAGCTCATAGGGCAGAAGGGATGTTTTCAGGACAGTATATCTGCCCTGGGTGAGCACTTCTATATGTCCTTCTTTTAATGCATACAAATTCATCTTAATTTAGATCACAATAAAAAAATTAAAAAAGCAGTTGTGTCGTGAAAACGTTTGTGAAACCCTGCACTGTCTCGGAGACCTGTCGGATACCAAGGAGATCTCAAAGAGACTCCGTACGTGAGAGCGCTTGAGATCACGTAGACCTCTCCGAGACGCCGCTGAAATCAACCCCGTTTGTTTTCACCAGGCTCAGAGACATCTCCACGACCAGCTGCAACTCGGGTCTCCAACCAATCTTCAACTAGTCTCCGGGCCGGTGAGACAGACCCTTTGTATGCGCGCAATCAGTCCGAGTTGCGGACTCCAGTGAGATGGGCCCTTTGCTTTTGATCGATGATTCTGGAGCGTCCTAGAGACCACTGTGGTCAAAAGCAAAGGCGCTAAGCTAACCATCCATACAACCTCCGGCTCACTATAAGGTCAAATACACACAAATATAAACTTTTTTTCACATCAAAAGTTGCATAATGCATTTTTAAGACCAAAGGGCACACAGCTATCAGAGAAACAATGATTCCAAGTCATTTTCATTCTTCCAAATAGTCATCATCGTCGTGTATAGACTCAGATGTTGGGCTACTATAGTTAAAGGATTTATTCTATGGTCACCAAAGGACTAATTGGAAAATTGTAAATGTAAATGCTAATTTGAACAAGTACTTGTACAAAGTTGATCAACAATAAAACCATCCTGTGGAGTTTGGACTTTGAATAAGCAGAGGTTTATTATGAAACGTCTGCCTAACAAATATGAATCTGATATGATAATGTGAGGGGGGTTTATCGTATATGCCAGCTCTACATAAATGTAAAGTCAAAAGGCTCTAAAATATTAATATCAATGACAGATGTATGCACTGCAGTGTGTAACCTTAACTATTCCTAAACCGCCTGTCTTGATCATATTCTTCTTGATCATATTCTTCTTGATCATATTCTTCTTGATCATATTCTTCTCTATATTCCACCACACCCATCAATTCACAGAGCCAGAGTGCCCTCATTCAGTGCACACTCGTCTGACAGGCCGAATCAACTGTCTGCTAAGTCTATATAGAAACTGTGTAACCGAGCTGAAAAAGTCAATTACAGCCACTCCTTTGAGACGCATAAAAGTCTTTGTCGAATTCGAGTGGGTCCTGCGTGAGTGTGTGGAGCGGTCCGCTGTCACACAGGGTGGAGACGCAGACAGACAGGCTTTATGGGCGGAAGACGCGCTCCCATCTCCTCCGCGACAGAAGTTACAGCTTCTCCGAGCATCAGTGGCACCTGGAATAAAAGTGCGCCGAGCTCAGGGTATTGGCACTTATGGGAACCTCTGTGTATTAATATTTTATCAAGTGAAATGTCAGCGAGCAGCTCTGAGCTTGGGGAGAGTGCAGGATAATGGGGGTTAGTTCCACAGACTATCTGCAGTGATAGAAGTTCCTTTAAAGTGTCACCTTTTACCCATTACATTATCCAAACGGGCAAATATTTCCTTAATGGATCTGACCTACAGCGGAGCGGGCGCCTCGTCTACCAACGTCATAGTTACGCCATCTTCACAATCACAAGAAACTGTTCAAACATTAACAATCTATTCAAACTGCATCAAAATACTGGGGGAAAAAACAAATATAGATAAACATTTACACTACCGTTCCAAAGTTTCCCCACTGTGGGGAGAGCTCAAACGTGCAGATCATGCAAGACAACCCAGGAACGTGCAGGAACTGGAGGCTTTTGGCCAAGGAGAATGGGCCACTTTACCATTAGATTATGTACAGAACCTTCTCCACAACGACCACAAAAGACTCAGAGCCGTCTCTGATGCTAAAGGGGGAAATACACGGTATCGGGACCTGGGGTCTGCAAACTTTTCAACAGGGTCAGTTTAATATTTTATTTTGTTATGGGTGATTTTTTAGTTTTTCACAATAAATGACATCACAACATCACTAACAATGAGTGAAAAAAGTGTTTTCAGTCTTATTCTTTGAGAAATGTCCAAAAAAAAAAAAGAAATCCACCAGGGTGTGTAAACTGTGTATATGATTTCTTATTCTATCCATCGCTCTACATTAAATTACATAAACACACTGATCTTTACCGTGATCATGCAGAAACACCCACTCAACCCCCGACACGTTTCTCCCCCTCTCTGGACCTACTGTCTTCACCTTTCATTTCACACGGAGTATGTTTGCGCTAAAAAAAACACTATTAACCAATTATTTATTCTTCCTTGGTGCAGAATGAAAAACAACACACGCTTTGCCAAGTCTCACTGTAGAAGCCGCTAAGGAAGTGTTGTGCACACGCTAAGGGAGGGGGGCCAACACGAGCAGCAGGTTGGGGACAGTTATCGACCGAATCCTCTCCTGTTTATTTGTGTTTGTAATCACCGCGCTGTCGTCGAAAACACCACAGGCAGCGGTTTGTGCCGTTCAAGGTGACATCTGTTTCAATTTGAGAGCTCCCGTTCAAATCATGGAGCACTCCACTAATGATCTTAATCAAGAATACAGCTGACGAGTAAATACGGCTGTTTAACAAGATCACAACTCGATTAGGAGGGGTTTATTTGTTAATATTGTGCCTTATCAAATACTTAGCTAATGGATTATACTATTCTGACGAGGAAAAATCCAAACACTGTGAGGAAACGGCACAGTGAGGGACACATTCGAGCAGCTGTGTACCGGCTTGGCTCCGGGACAGCAGGTAGTCCGGCAGCGGAGCCTCGTTCCTCCTCAGCCGGGTCTGCACACAGCGGTCCACTTCCTCCGGGGCCGCCTCCATCCCCAGGGCCTTCAGGACGTCCACCACAGCCGTGGCCCCGCACGCGGAGGCCCCGATCTGCAGGGTCTGCCTCTCCACGGCCTCCTGCAGGCTCCACAGCATGGCCTCTCCCGCCGCCTCCTCACGCCCACCTGCAGACTCCTCCATCAGGAACCGGCACCTGCAGAGAGGGGGAGTGTGAGGACTGGAGCTGTGCAGCAGGGGGACGTGCATGACCTCAGAATCAGATTTTAAAAAGAAGGTGAAACTGAGTAGAATTTCAACATTACTTTAGATGGAAAGTTCGTTTTAATGATGTTTTTCAGTCAAAGGTTTGACGTCGACAGTGCATTTGGAACAAAACACCTTACTAAATATTGAATCCAGGAGATAGGGGGTACTCGGAGTATACATGAATGCCTGTACGTGGGACAAAGAATCTCCTTTTTGTTCACAACCTTCTAAAGAGCCTATAGTTTAAAAATGAGCGGAAAATCCCATGGCAGTAACCATGGTAACCGTCTTTCTGCAGATTTCTAGTCTTAGTTTGTTGCTGATTTCTCTGTCATTCCTGGGCCGATTCACATGGAACAAAAACGGTCTCAAAGTTCAAAGTCCTCTCTTCCAGCTCATATGAACTATGGTCCAATTACTTCCTCATAAAGGCGTCCAAACATGAGTGTGACGTTGGTCAGTCGAATAAGAATAATGTCTCATGTCTGTGAATCACAGTCAAATAATGATCAGGGAGAACATTTGGACATTTAGCCCGTGGAAGTTCCTGTCCCGTAGAGTTGTATTGGCACCTGCTCCGACTGAAGCAGAACCCTAGAACATGAATGTGAGCTGTAAGACACTGTACACGCGGGCCCCAGGCGGGGGCCACGAGCCCGGTCATTGTTCTCATGGGGGTCTCGGCCCCAGAGGTTGAGAACCACTGCTTTTATTTTGGTTTAGACTCAGGTGGGAGAGTCGCCAAAATGTTCACTCAAGTAAGAGTAACGCTACTTCAAAATAATTTAGCACTAGTAGAAATGAGTGTCCCAAACAAGTATTTGGAGAAAATGTTACTCGAGTAAAGGTCTGATTCATGTTTATAAATTATATGTATTAATTACATTATTAATTCATATTATGAATATAATAAAACACAATTATAATAAAATATAAAAAGAAATGATGAAGTACAGGGCTTCCGTAGGGCATTAAAAAAGTCATTACATTATTTTGGACAAAATCAAGGTCTTACAAATATCATTAAAAAGCATCAAATTAGATTAAATAAATCTACATTTTATACCAAAAATTTGACATTGCTCTGATATTTCCTTATGCAAGTCGAAAATATCAAAATTATTTTCGTTTTGGCTGAAATTGACCTCATTTGTTAACTCTAAAGTTTCCCGTTTTATCCACTTCTCTTTCCTCTGTTTCATCAAATGTTTGCTAATCTACAAACATGAAATATTTTTTTCTGTGTGTGCGTGTGCGTGCGTGTCATTAAATGCATTAAACTTGACTTGCTAAACGATGACGTAAAAAACACTAAATATACATATTTTACACGTCGGAATTAAGATTATTCCTTTAAACATTTACTCACAGTGAGTGACTGGAGTTACTACAGTATTTACCTATACTCCAGTAAGAGTACAGATACTACTCAAGTAGAAGTAAAAAGTACTGAATAAAATCATTTTAGACCAGGGCTGGCCTTGAATAAATAACTGATCTTTGCTTGGATGTGGTCAATCCCCTTTTCTCCCTCGTTCAGACAGATCCTGTATCAGCCCTGTTTCAGTCTCAGTTGTGCTTCAGCTCCACTCACTCGTGTGTTTAGCTTTAGCATTAGCATTAGCATCACGTTTGAGAATGAGAGGAACACACGGTGGAAAACCAGTGAAGGTCAGAAAGGAAACAGAAGCAGACACTAATGAAGAAGCTCTTTACTCACCATGTCCATAAACACAGCACAGCTCTCAGTGCGCATGCGCTGTCCACACTCGCTTGTTTCCACTCTTGACTGATCCATTACCGCCCCCTGCTGGCCGGAGCGTAAACTACTGACAGATTCACACACTGCAATAGTAATACTCAGTTACAGTTACTCAAGTACCTTTTTGAAGTAGTTTTTCACACAGTACCTTTACTTCTACTTAATATTAAAATGAAGTATCTGTAGCTTACTCTTACTGAAGTAGAATCAAAAGTAACTCGAGGCACTGCGAGTAAATCTTTACGGGAAAAATCTTAATTTTGATGAGTAAGAAGACGTATTTCTTGTTTTGTTTAATTTGTGTCACCGCTGAAACATAAATCAGACTTTTTTACGCTCAAACAGTTACTCAGTACTCTAAAAAAAAAAATTAATAATAACTTTTTTACTTTCACTTCTATCTGAGTAAATTCTTGTAAAGTAATGTTACTCTGACATGTGTAAATAATTTGGCTACTCCCACCTCTAATAATAGTGAGTTTTCATTCAATTGTTATAAAGCAATCAACAAACAAAATACAAGACTATGCTAAAAAATACAAAATATATAGTTAAAATATAGTGAAATATTCTATTACACTGTGTACATGTGAAATTAGGACTTCAGATAGTGTGTTGAATCAATAACATGTCAAATATTTGAACTTCCCCGTGTGTCCTGCAGATGTCAGTGTTGCTACACCACAGTCTCTTGGTAATCTTACAGCTAGTGTCGGTGGAGCAGCCCCGGGGCGTGCTGTATGTCACTGCTGACTGACTTTCCCCATGTCTCCCAGTCTGTGGTGATAGTTTTATTCGACTTGGGATACGAGGAAGACGCAGCAGGGCATAATATACAGAGAGCACACTAGGCCCTAACTCAACTTTTGTCTATAGGCCTGAAACAAACGGCAACAGAAGTATTACAATGAGTTATTTTTGCTTAGGGAAAGAAAGTCCCACTGCAAGAGGTGAGACACTGCAGGTGAATAGGGAAACTTGAAATGCAGAGATATCCATTTGAAACCTCTGCTGTAGAGACAAATATGAGGAAGAAATGTATAGCAGGTTTTCAGTCATTTTATATTTTCGATTTAGGATAGAAGTCTGTAGGAGCGACTGAGGTGGAGAAGAAACATTGAATCAGTGAATCCTTCAACAAGTTATTGTGAGGATTACTGCCTTGTGTTCGTTGTTGTTGTTTATATTAAAATGCTATGAGACTACTTTGGCCCCAAATCTGAAAATTGACAAACAATTGCCTGTCGTGTTTCCCCTTAACGTCGTCCAAATGTTTATAGATTTCATGTCAAATTGAGCAATTTGTGAACAATTATAAAAAAAAAATCTACATAGGTTTGCAAGATATTTCAGTGGCCTTGGAGTAATACCGTTTCGTCCTTTTTTGATACCAGTACATCAACAATATCGATACCCATACCTGAACGATACTTTGTCCGATACTCAAAAATGTGTCGTCTAGAACCAGAAAACAGATTCATAATGTTCACATATTCCTTCTCCTTGTGTTTAATTTATTTTACATGTGCATCATTTATTTGAGGCAAAACAACCAAGAAACTTCCTTTGACTCCAAAAGGGCTGAACAAAAAAAACACATATTTTTTCTTTTTCTTTTTTTCATTATTTGGGGTTTACACAAGCTGTGAGCCATAATCATCAAAATTATAACACATAAATATTGTGGAAAGGGACTGTATTGTAGCTCAAAGTGTCTCCTTTCATCAGCTAATGAATCCAAAACATCTGCAAAGGGTCCCTGAGACTTTAAATGGTCTCTCAGTGGTTCAGTAGAATTCACCATCATGGGTTCAGACCTGCTGACCTGACAGTTGTGCAGAAAACCATCATTGACAAAAGCCTCAAAAGGTCAGAGCGAAAGTTGGATGTTCTCAAAGTGCTGGATCAAAGCAGAAATGGAAGGGAAAAGTGTGGAAGAAAAAGGTCCACGAGCCGTAGGGATGAGCGCAGTCTGGAGAGGACTGTCAGGTAAAGGCCATTCAAAAGTGTGGGGGACCTTCACAAGGAGTGGACTGGGACTGGAGTCAGAGCATCAAGAGCCTCCACACACAGACGGATCCTGGACATGGGCTTCAGATGTTCCTCTGAAGCATCCTGGTCTTCCACAACACCTCAGCAGAGCCACAGGATGAGAGCATCCATGCCACGCAACCGCATTAAGGCCGTCATTCAAGCAAAAGGACTAAGGACATATGCAGGATTATAGTTTTCAGAGAACGATAATATTATTATATATTCTAATATTCATTTTGAATTTTTTTTTTTTTACAAGCTGTAAGCCATCATTTTCTAAATTAAAACAAATAAAGGCTTGACATATGCCACTTTGCATGCCATGAGTCTATATCATATTTTAGTTTCACATTTTAAGTTGTATTACATAACTAAATGAACTTTTTCATGATATTCTAATTTTCCGAGTTTCCCCTGTACACTATTGTTCCGGTGGCAGACTTTAACAGTACTCAGCCCTCGTCGTGGCCTCAGTGTTGTGTCCTGCAAAAGATCATTTACTTCATTTGGCCAAAACAAAGGAAACATTCCCCTTTCACTGAAGGACAAACGGATCACTATCAACAACACGGCTTTGAGGAATAAACAGAAATCTAAAAACCCCATTTTTCATACAGTTTGGTGCTCCTTTAAGAATGTGATGGAGAAGCCTGAGACAAAGATGATCCACATTCAGAGATAGCCTTAAGGTCGATCTGTACTCATGAGCCAGTGTCCTGTTTAGTATTCCTATCACTGCCCCGGCCTCCTCTGTGGACGCTCTGTACGAGAGGAGCGCGTGATTAAAAGCGACGGAGTTCAGCCCGAATGACGTGATCCAGGAGAGCAGATACCGGACACGCCAGGGACAAGGAGGCGAGGAACCGAGGCTGAGCGATCTTCAAATGTGTAAGGATGAAAGAGAGGAGAATCACCTTCCAGTCACCTCTTGCCATTTTGGAGACATAAAAGCCCCGTGTTTATTTGGATGTGACGGCGGCAGAGATGAGCCGTATTACCTGGCGTGGTGGCGTTGTCAGGCTGCCGTCAAAAGGGATGAAAGATAAATGATGTTTAAATAGAGCGATGTGCCAGCGGGAGGCTTCTTTAAACTGTCAGACCACAAGCTGCTCTCTCCACGGCATCGGCGGGATAAAGTCACAGCATTATTAGGAAAAGATCGGATTAGGAAGTGTCTCAGAAATGCAACGCACTCCAAATAGGTCGAGGCGTGTCTGTCAAGCTTTGTTTTAATTAGCCGCGTTCAATTCCAGATAATAAACAAGTAATTTCACACATTTTCAAAAGATCAAAATATTGTCATCACAACTGCCATAAACGGTTTTTCATGAATGTTGCATAATTCTTAAAGTCAATTTGAAAATCCCATTAGAGACCGTTAATATAAACTGCTGTATATGTGTGTAGGAGGATAAGAAGGCCAAACAATTCCTCATTATCGAAGAAGACACTGACAGCTTCAAAAACAACGAGAAACACCCATGTTATAGGGGAAGAAAGAAATGGTGTAAAACGATAAAGGTTATTGTAGATACATCTTTGGAATCGCCCATATATGGTCATGTTCAAAACTGCCAGAGGGAAAGAGAAAAAAAAAATGCTTCCATTTCTCCACCATGACTTTAACAAACGTTGAATCATGAACATATTGTTTTAATAAAGCTACACAGACATGCAGAGGAGCAAAGTTGTTCAAATACTTAAAGGGGGTATTATGTTTTTTTCAGGCACATAGTACCATTCTATAGCATACTCAAATAATATATATAATATATATAATAATAATATATATCAAAAACAACTTAAAATATTTTTCCCTCATAGCAACACTGTTCCTGACGTTGTGATTTCGCCTCTGTCTCTTTAACCCCTTAAATGCAATATCCCCTGATCAGGGGGTTAGGGTTAGTTTATTTATTTATTTTATTTATTGGTTTATTTGGTCAGGACAGTGCATGTTAATGAACATACATGGGTCTCATGCATGTAAACAAGCCACACCGGATTGTAGCCTTGGGCTAATTTGCATCCGTCGCCTCCATGCGCACTCTCAAACACACTCTCATTCATCCTGGCCTATTGTACATGTTTTTAGTGGTAGGAGAAACCGGAGTACCCGGAGGAAACCTACGCAGACACGGGGAGAACATGCAAACTCCACACAGAAAGACCCCGTCCAGGTGGGAATCGAACCCCAGACCATCTAGCTGTTAAGCACGAGCACTGACTGCTGTACTACCGTGCCTAATCAGGATATAATTAGGGTTAAGAACGGCAACTGTAAGTTGTGTTTCACTCACACCAATCTCACACATATTTTTAGAAACTAGAAGGTCTTGGCTTTCAAATGAGGTATCATACTGGCATATAGACTGTAAGCTCTCCAGTCAATACGCCTTGAGACTTGGATGTAAATAATTGTTAACCCTAACCCTAGGGTGGCAGTTAAGTGGTTAAGAAACTCTGTGCCTGTCTGACACGCCCAAGAGCACTCCTCCTTCAGTACGTTGTTGTTGTTTTTTAAATGTCTTCTTTTTTATTTTAACCTTTTTTATGCCTATATAATTGAATATAGACAACATGAGCCAGGGGTTTCTTACATAAGTATTTAAAGTAGATACATTAAAAGCATAGTCTGCGGGGGCGGGGCTGTGGGCTGAACTGAGGAAGCGAACATGGGAGGGGCCTCGTCCAGCAAAACAGCAGGAAAATGGCTTCTGGCTGGAGATTCAAAGATGACTCAAACATACATGAACAAATCTGAGCAACACAGGAGGCATGTTTTTCAGGTGGGAATGACACACTAACACGATAAAAAGCTTAAAAACGTTGTTTACATTAAAAAAGGGACAATGCTAATGCTAGCAACACATGCTGTTTTTCGCTTCTGTTCATATGGACCTATTTTGGCTTTTTCTTTCTGTTGCATCGTGGCCGAAATAACTTGGTACAACATCTCAAAGTTTAGTTAAATCTTTACTGCTTTTTCCACAACGTGTACACAGCACAACACATGACTATCGCGTCACTTCTTCTAGCTTCCCGTAGGCAACAGCAAGCTAGTTCGCCCTCTACTGGGTAAACCTTATTCCGTTTACAATATAATAACAATAGGACACACTTATTCAGTATACCACATCTCCCCCACCTTTAAGCAAAAACCCCTCTTGATATTTTTTAACCAATGCGTATATATACATATATAACACAATACTGATAATAAACTGAAAATAACTTAGGCCAAACCAAGCAATACTCTTAAACTGAAAAATATTGTACTTTAACGAACAAAGTCTTTAAGATGGACAGGTGTATGTCTCTCTCTAGTAGAACGTCTCTTTTCTGGCTCAGTAGGTAAAACATTTTCAATCTGAATATCTGGGGCAGGTGGTATCTCTGAAACTTTCTCCACCCCAGAACTCTGTTGTTCTAACATTTGTGACTCGTTTAACTCGGGTAATGCAACAACATTAGGAGTAGTGTCTGGAAACAACACTAAGCTTTTCTCTTTCTCAACATTTAACACGGGATCTGGCAATCTGGCCCTGACCTGATCTACGTGCCTTTTCACAACTTGACCAGTACCAACATTAACTGTGTAGGACAGGGGTCCTGAAGAATCTTGAATAACACCCGGAATCCATTTCGGTCCATAGGAATAGTTTCTGATGAGAACGTCATCTCCAGATGTGAATTCTCTCTCTTTACAGCGTGTGTCATGAATCTCTTTCTGTTTCAGCTGCTTCTGTTGTACTCTGGTTTTCAAGTCCGGAACAACCAAATCCAGGGCTGATCTTAGTCTGCGTGACATCATGAGTTCTGCGGGGGACACACCTGTTGTTGCGTGAGGTGTGATCCTGTAGCTAAACAAGAATCTTGATAACCTTGTTTGTATTGTTCCTTCTTTCATCTTCTTCATCCCCTCTTTGAAGGTTTGACCTGCTCTCTCTGCGAGTCCATTCGAGGATGGGTGAAATGGGGCGGATCTCACATGATTGATGCCATTTTGTTTCATGAATGTTTCAAACTCTGCACTTGTGAAGCAAGTTCCATTGTCTGACACCACCATTTTTGGTATTCCAAAAATACTAAAACTTTGTCTGAGTTTTTCAATAGTGACTTGGGAGGTGCTTGTTTTTGTTGGGTAAACATCCAGCCACTTTGAATGAGCATCCACAATCACGAGAAACATTTCCCCCAGGAACGGTCCAGCATAGTCCACATGAATTCTTGACCACGGTGACTCCGGCCATTCCCACGGGTGTAAAGGTGCAGAGACAGGTGCTTTTTGATGCGCCTGACATTCATGACAAGCCTGAACAGTTTTCTCTATATCTTGATCCATGCCTGGCCACCACATGTATGATCTGGCCAGTCCTTTCATTTTAGTCATGCCTGTGTGAGTTTGGTGTAACAATTTGAGCAACCCCTCTCTTCCTTTAGTAGGAATAACTACACGAGCTCCCCAGAGAACACAGCCATCTCTTACGCTGAGCTCCATTTTTCTCTGGTTGAAAGGTTTCAGGTTTGGATCAGTTTCTGCAGGCCATCCTTTCAGGATATATTCATGTACTTGTGATAAGACAGTGTCTTTTGCAGTCCAGCTTTTTATCTGTTTTGCGTTTATCAATGTCTCGTCCAAAATGTTCATCATCAGTACCTGCTCAGTCCTCTCCTCTTTCCTTAACGTGACAGGAAGTGGCAGCCTGCTTAACTCTGCTGTGACTGATTGCAGTATTAATTCGCCTAGAATATTTTCCTTGTAAATTGTCTTGAAGGGACAAAAAAGGAGATATCAATGTGTGGTTTGGCAATTATCTAAATATATAAAGAAGTGGTACTACTGTAAAGTTTCAATAACATAGCATTATTATTTAATGTGTAATTGCTGTTGTAAAACAAGATGATGTCAAAAAACGGAAATGAATGTTAGCCTTTTTATTAGGCAACAACAGATAAAGCATCAGGAACGACTGCAAAATACAATAAATTAGATCCAAGAACCATATTATACATTCACCCAAAATAGAATGTTCACTGGGCTTCTAGTTTAGCTAATACAATCAGAAATATGAAGAAAATTCCAGGCGTTTTTAGGTTGACATAGTTGACCTAGGGTTAAACTTTTGCTTTTCAAAGAAAACAATACTTGACAAAGCATCAGGACCAACTGAGTAACAATAAATTAGATCCTAGAACCATATTATACATTCACCCAAAATAAAATGTTCACTGAGCTTCAAGTTTAGCTTTTACAGTCTTTTACAGTCTTCAATATGAAGAAAACTCCAGACGTTTTTTTAGGTTGACATAGTTCACCTTGAATCATAACTGTTGTCTTGCTTGTAACAGACACACATAATCCTCATGTGCTTTTGATCCACATTACATGTCCACTCCATTTTGATGTCCAGCAGTTTGTTTTTTTCCACAATACAGACGGGTGATCTGCTCCTGGCGTCTCCACCCTCCACAGATCGGCCAAGCCTGACCCTGCTCCGGCATGGCCCCAAAGCCTGGCCATAGGCTTCCCTCTCACAAGGCCTCCAATAGAAAATAAATACACATTATTTACTGTGAAGTACATACACATTAGTATAAATATGAATTCAATGATCAATACATTTTACTAACTACCATTATTCTTTCAGAAAATAGTACTCGTAATAATACTCGTTTCTACAGCATGCATGCAAACTTATTGTATTGTCGACCCCATGTACCATCTGAAAACATGCTCTTGACGATATGTGCATTATTATAAAAGTGAGAATAACATCATAGTAGTGAGTATTTACAAAGAAAAACGTATATATTGTAAACTTGTCTGCGGGTAGCTCACGAAAATCCTGGTTTTGTGAATCTACATTTCCCGCGAAGAGAACCGCGCCAAACTACGCGCGCCCCGGTTACAAACAGAGAAAAGTGGCTTCACGCGCCTCTATGATCGTTTTACACAGATAACGTACATGCTAACTCATACTACAACATACATGCTAACTCATACTACCACCATACATGTTAGTTTTGCCACATTCGCAAACTTACTCGATGCTGGACGATAGAGACGGACCGGCGCCTCTTCCTCCTGTTCCGCTCCGATGACGACTTCCACGGCATGTCTCCTTCTTCGATAAACCTCCGGGGGCGTTTGGGGACAAGACAAGACCTCCTCGACATCGCTCTAACTCCCTCCTACTCGCTCCAACCCTCCAAATAATTAAAAAAACACTCGCTGACAACAAAATTCTCGCTCGAAATCTCCGCTGCTCCGCACAGTACGCGAGTGGCGCAGCGTATATCCGTCTGATTTCTTGTCTGTGATTGGACGGCATGAGTCACGCGAAGTAAACGGCCTACCGTAATGGCAATAACACTGAGAAATAGCGCAAGGGGTTAGCTTTCCAACACAGTAAACACAATTTCGAGGGCGCCTTTACTTTTGCAGTTATGGGGAAAAGAACAGCGCATGCGCAGCTGTGTCGGCGCCGACACAGCGCTACAGCAGACTTAAGGCATCTGCATTTGCGTGATGTTTGCCTGGTTTGTAGACAATGTTGTACTTGTATGCACTGAGTTTTACAGCCCACCTTTGTACTCTTGGTGATCCCATTTGGGGAATTGGCTCCTTCTCATTAAACAGGTAGATCAGTGGCTTGTGATCTGTATAAATAGTGAAGTTGCGTCCATATAAATATTTGTGAAATTTTTCAATTCCAAATATGACTGCAAGTCCTTCTTTGTCCAACTGCGAGTATCTTGTCTCAGCAGGTTGTAATGTACGAGAAACAAACCCAATCGGTCTCTTACTTCCATCTCCCATGACGTGTGATAATACTGCACCTACTCCATAAGGTGAAGCATCGCATGACAAAACTAGCTCTCGGTTCGCGGAGTAGTCTACAAGTACATCATATGTGTTTAGCAAGTCCTTGGCGTTTTTAAATGCCTCTTCTTGTTCTTTATTCCATTTCCACCGAACATCATGTCTCAATAATTCGTGTAATGGCGACAACCGTGTTGCCAGGTGTGGAAGGAACTTGTTATAGTAGTTTATTAGTCCCAAGAATGATTTAAGCTCTGTTACATTTGTTGGGGCTGGAGCGTCTTGGATTGCTTTAACCTTTTTATCCACTGGGTGTAGTCCTTGTGCGTCGACTCTGTACCCCAAGTACTCAACTTCATCCTGCATGAAGGTGCACTTGTTTCTTCTTAGTCGTAGTCCAGCCTCTTTTAGCCTTTTTAGCACAGTACTCAAGTTCTTGATATGATCAGCTTTGTCCAATCCACTGACCAAAATGTCATCCAGATACACTGCAACCAGGGGAATTCCACTCAAGAGACTCTCCATCGTTCTCTGAAATATGGCCGGAGCGGAGGCTACACCGAACGGAAGTCTGTTGTAGGTGAACAATCCTCTGTGCTTGTTCACTGTGAGGTATTTCTTGGAATCATCATCCATGAGTATTTGTTGATAAGCGTGACTCATGTCTAATTTGGAAAACTGCACACCTTTTGAAAGTGCGTTGAACAAATCATCCACTCTGGGTATTGGATACTGCTCAAGTGAAGATACAGTGTTGACAGTAAGCTTGTAATCTCCACATAATCTGACTGTGCCCACAGGTTTCAGGATGGGTACTACTGGTGCTGCCCATTCTGAATATTTCACCGGTGTGATAATATCATCTTTCAGCAACCTGTCAATTTCTTCATCTACTTTTGCTCTCATAGCATAAGGAATCGACCTTGGACGAAAGAAGCGTGGAACAGCATTTTCTTTCACATGGATTGTGGCTTTGGTGCCTTTCAATGTGCCCAGCTCCTCCTTGAAAACTTCCTCATGTTTACACAACACTTCTTGTAAAGTCACTTTTGTTTCCTGTTTGTTCGTCTCTGAGTAAACATGATGTATTTGGCGATCCTTGTGTCTGGCTTTTATTTTTTTCCAGTCCATTTGAATGTCTTCTAGCCAGCTTCTACCCAGCAAAGTGGGACCATCTCCTTTAACAACCACTAGGGACAGTTTGGCTCTTTGCTTTTTATACTTTACTTGCACTTGAGCTGCTCCCACAACCTTCACTGGGTCTCCTGTATACGTCTCCAACTTGATTCGTACTGGTTTAATGTGGGGTGTTTTGCTGTTTTCCCATGTTGTTTGAAATGTCTTTTCATTTATCACTGTGAGACTGCAGCCTGTGTCAATCTCAAAATTAACTCTTTTCCCATTTATTTCCATGCTCACCGTGTAGGGATCCACTTTTCTCAGGTGCATTTCACTCATACTCCCAAGCTTAAACTTCATGCTGTGTAATGAAAAAGGTCCTTCATCTGAGCTGTCCGTGTTACTTTCCTCTTGCTGCTCTTGAACGTTATGTGAGCGATAGCTGGAACGAGACTGCTCTTTTTTCATCCCAAATGTAGCATTGCCTTTCGGTTTGCTTTTATTTCGACATGCTCTTGCAATATGCCCCACTTTACCACATGCATGACATTTCTCTTGTTTAAACTTACACTCTGTAGGGTTGTGCTGACCTTTGCAACGATAGCATTCTTGAACACTGCCGCTCTTGAACGCGCCTCTCTGATGCGGGCCTTTGTTTATTTTAAAGCACTTCGCCGTTGCGCTTGGATTCTGGAGATCATGTACATTTTTATTTGCCGTTTCTGCCGCAACTGCGATGGACAAGGCCTTCTCACACGTTAGGTCTGCCTCTGCCAGGAGTCGTCTTTGAATGCGATCATCATTTATTCCACATACGATCCTGTCTCTCAACTTCTGCTCCAACGTGTTGCCGTAATTACAGTCCTGTGCTATCTTGCGCAGCTCTGCTACATACTCCATCACTGATTCATTTGGCTTACGACTGCGGGAGTCAAACTTGTACCTCTGGACGATTTCACTTGGCTTTGGGTCGAAGTGGTTTTTCAACAGCGTCACCAGTTCACCGTAAGTCTTCTCTTTTGGTTTATTTGGGCTGAGGAGGTTCCGCATTAGACTGTATGTAGATGCGCCGACCACACTGAGGAGTATAGCTCTCTGCTTATCCCCATCATCAATCTCATTGGCCTCAAAAAACTGTTCCATTATTTCACAGTATTCTTCCCAGCTTTGACTTTTCGCATCAAACGCAGCCAGAGTGCCAATGGTCGCCATCTTCTCTTTTTTTCTTTTACGGAGCTTCCCCCCTGTTTCTTAAAGTCTTGCCACCCTAAAGCCACGTCCGTTCTCTTCAAACTTAATCCTCGTCGCCAAAAAGATGTTGCATCGTGGCCGAAATAACTTAGTACAACATCTCAAAGTTTAGTTAAATCTTTACTGCTTTTTCCACAACGTGTACACAGCACAACACATGACTATCGCGTCACTTCTTCTAGCTTCCCGTAGGCAACAGCAAGCTAGTTCGCCCTCTACTGGGTAAACCTTATTCCGTTTACAATATAATAACAATAGGACACACTTATTCAGTATACCACACTTTCCCTTCGCCGAGGCCACGCCCCCTTGTATGACGCTTTGCCGTCTGTAACGATGTTGCTATGTCACCAAACTGATGCAACCTCTAAACCTATTCTCTAAACATCTTGTTCCAAACACGCCATCTTTGGAACAAGTTATCGGAGGCGTTTGGAAGGAGACCTAATGGGCCCAGGGTTTGGCCTGAGAATAAAAAGAAGAAGCGGCGTTTGACAGTTAGCTCCTCAGGTAAACCATTAGCCTTTAGCCATCAAACACCACTAGGGTTGCCAACCGTCCCTTGAACTACGTAATCGTCCCGTATTTTTTAAAATAAAGGTGCGTCCCGTATGGAGACAGTAAGGGGCGGCTTTTGTCCCGTATTTCGAGGATCCTCTCTTTCTCCCCGTCATAATACAACAGATCCATGCCACAAAAGTCCACTCTTCAGAGAGAGACTGGAGAAGTAATCATAAGATCAGCAGCAGCTCAGTCCCCTCCCCCATGTGCGCCGGTTTAATGCGCCTCAATATAACAGCATTTATCACGAAATCATCAACTTTACGGACATAATTTAACCCATGGACAACGTCTACTCTTCCCAAGCTTTAGTTTGCTTTTTATTCCGCATCAATCGGCCTCATATTTTTGGTTTTAGAGATTAATTTAGGAAGCATAATGAAGAGAAAAGGCGGTGCGGAGTGGCGCGGGGTTACGGCGTGCGGTTACAGCACGATGTCGGCCTTTTCCACACAATCTTCCCTCTGAATTTGTCCGGTTTAAAAGCAACAAAAACATTTGGAATCCTGGTTAAAGTCTGGCAACACTAAAGACTCAACGATGAGCAGCTACAGACGGAGGAGGAACAGGGGCGGAGCTGACTGCAGAGGGACTGGGGCCCCTGCTGTGGGGCCCCTGCTGTGGGACCCCACAGGGAAACACTAACACAGGATTTTGACAGTACATAAAAAACTATAAATAAATAGAATAAATAATAAAAGTAGTCTAATTGCAGCTATAAAAATCTGTGTTATCTTTTTTTAAGAAAGTAATCATAATGTAGACAGTTCTGGGTATAAGGCTCATTTAAATAGCATATTTTTGCTTAAAATTCACCAGATTGGACAAACATGTCCTGGGGAGGACTGGCTTTTGCTCTGACTTTCTTAAAGTATTTCAAACAAGAGCACACATAAAGAAGAGTTATTCTGTAAAATGGTTTAAAACCTATTTCTAAAATAAATTAAAAGTAATATAAAACACCTTCTGTTACATGTAATCTATACACAGCCTTTGATATATTGCCTGAATGTAGCGTTCTAAGTCTTCTAGATTAGAGTTCCACCACCTCTCAAAGTCCACTTTAACCACTGCTAATAAGCATGCAATACCTAACTTACAGAAAGAAAGTGCTTAACCAGTAAAATATATAACACAAATAAAAAAGAATAAATAAAAAGATCCAACATTGTTTGAATCTATATATTAAAAACCTGGTTACAGCAAATGAAAAAATGATATGTAATTACAAATCACAAGCTCTAAAGTCGTCAATTGATGTCATTGTCGCCCCCTCACTCCGTGTCCCTTGGTTTTCTGTTCTCAAGTTGGCAACCCAAGCACCACGAATGATGACACATCCAGAAATTGTCAGCTGTTGTCAACTCAGCATTCAAGGCCTTTTTAGATTTGACTTAGAATTAGTGTACAAAAAGTGTCCTCTGAGCTAAATGATAAATAATATATGATTCATTTCTGCCAGACAGAGAAAGCACAGCAATGACACGTCAGTCCGTGCTTGTATTACATTGTATTCATGCATATGGTCTTGTAGCTAATTATGATCTATATTATTGTACCTCGCCATGTGATTATGATCTATGTTCACTAGGGATGTAACGATTCATCGGAAATCGATTTAAAATCGATTTAATATGCGTAAAATGTGAATCGATGTAAAAAATAAAATAATAGATTTTAAAGCCACCCTCAGCTACTCCATTTTGCGCGACCGAAACAGACGGAACAGACTAGCTCGTTGTTTCTAACGACGTTAACTTTTTCTCAAGACAAGCTCCACACCTCCCCCGCCTCACCCCCAACACACACCACACCATGTAAACACAAACACATGTAGGCATCAAAGCAACAGACGCAGCTAATGTTAGCGGCTACGAGATTAGCGTTAGCGGCTAACGCAGAGTTTAGCATTTTGACAGAAGTTTACCAAAGATCGTAAACTGACAAACATCTGACCTGCTCTGATTCTGCTGAAATCCTCATCAAATGTCCGTTTGTCAAATAATCCAACACCTACAGGAGCTCCTTATGTTTACAAAGGCTGCACCGGAGGCAGTGAGGCTTCAAGGGTGGAAAAAACTGCACTGTAACATTAGTTCTAAATGGTAGTATTATGTTCAAACTGCAAAAATAAATACATACAAAAAAATAAAGGGTTGGTAAAATAAATATAATCTCAAAATGTTTGCTTTTCTACACATCTTATTTATGCTGAAAACATGTAAATTTACAAGCACAAAATTATTATAGTTCATTTTCATGTCTTGTAAGTTTTTGTAATGTAAAGTTCTCATACTGAGACAGTTGCAGTTTGTTACAAGGACAAAAATGCACATGTTAAAACAAAAGAAACATTGGTTTGAATGAGTCATATTATTTTCCTAAAAATCAGAAATCGAATCGAATTGGGGCTTGAGTGAATCGTTACATCCCTAATGTTCACACATTCACTCGATGCTCATTTCTTCTAACAGCTCTGCTCTTTCCTGTGACGGAGATATATGATGAAGTTCTCTTCCATTATAAAACCAAGTCAGTAATATGAAATATGTTTAATAGGAGCTTTGTGTTTGTCACCAGCAGTCAGTCTCTGTTAGGGTGTAGTATTGTTGTTCACTTTGGTTCACTCTTATGACATTGACGTGACAACTGGGCAAACTGCGACTGAAATCCAAAACATTTAAGGTCACATTCACCCCTGAGACTCGGTTCGATTGGGGACCAACATTGTAACATTGTTTCCTGTTTCTAACTGGCGCGGTTGGCGTTCAGACCTCTTTTTTGTCGATCAGCTCATCATTTTAGACAGAGAAATCCTCTGCAGGCCTGTGGGCGCTGGATCAAAACCTTATTCAGGAAAAACAGTGAAACACGCTCATCCGATTGGTCGATTAAACTCCACTTCCTTTTCCATCTCTTATTTATAAAATGTTGTCCTTTTCGCACTTATATGGCAGTGACAGTAACTGCGTTTGGAACGAACTGATCTTTTCACGTACAAAATAGGAACTTAAATGGGCCTATAGACGGGGCAGCGATGGGCTCATCATGAGGCAGCGGACCACGGAGATATTTTTTCTACAAATGAGACAACTGCAAAGGTGATGTGCTCGGGGCGAAGACGTTGAAAACTACAAATGACTGCTGTCTGAGTGAACCAGACGTGGAGCGAGGACCAGAAAGGATCTAATCAGGGCTTTGCTCTCGGGCTTCGAAGGTTTGTTCCGTGTATTATTCGCACTAATTCTGGTAGTTCTAATTATAGAGGGTATACACATGCATTCTCCATCCATCCATTTTACGTCCACTTGTCCGTTGCCGGGTCGTGGGGGCAGCTGTTGGAGCTGCCCAAATCACATAGCACCAGCCCCTATGGCTCCTCCTGCAGGTGGTGGGTCCACAGAAGGACGGCCTCATGGTTCCTGTTGGTCTCTCATAAGGGGCTTCATGCACATGCATTCTTTTCATTTTAGAACCCACAACATTCCGTAATGAGTGTCCTGATTGTCTCCACTCGCTTCAGTTATTTGCGTGTTCCCAAACCCAACAATTCGATTCAGAGTTCGTCTTAATCGGCCCGAGACCAGGGTTCGCCTCTTTGGCCCGGATCAAAGTCCGTTTGCGTGTTCACAACACCTCAAAGGAACTGTACTATCCGAGCAAACGGGTCATGATTCGGATCAAGAGGGAGTTGTGAATGCACCCTAAGCTTTCTAACAAATTAGAAATTGTTGGGGGAGTTGAAGGAGACCACCACTAAGGCAATGGAGTCGATCTCAGTTGTTGATATTCATTTATGTACTCTATATACTCCAGTCTCAAAACCCACGGAGCAGAATTGACTTTTCACGGCATATACAATCGTTTTCTCTCTGCGCGCCTGTCTCCGACAATTGCCTTAAGCTCAAAGTTATTAAATGCGTTTGCAATGTCAAGTCACATAATGTCCAAACAATTCTCATCTCCGTGACGAAATGATTCAAACTCGGCACTCGACCTTTGAGCGACTCCATTTCTCCTTCGCGTGCATTAAAGCAAACAGCTGGGGGGCGTTTTCAGATTGTTTTTATTGTTTTTTTCTTGCAATACAAATACGCTCCATTCTGACAGCATCTATTGAAGACAGTGTCATTACCGGTGATAGCTTCCTTCCTGCGGCTTTAAGTCATAACTGGTTTCAATATTGCAACAGAAAAAAATGCTTATCACAATGTTAAAGTGTTAGCTAATCCTTGCCCGAACATGGAATAAAACTGGATATGTCAAGCTAGCGGTCGCCCCCTGGGAATAAAAACACTATCTATATGACCTCGAAGATACGGCACTAGAAGGATCCATGGGATTAGCCGCTAGGCGCCTCTTAGCTAAGCTGATTCATAATAAATAGCTTGGGAAAATACCCGGGACGCTACATTAGCATTGAAATGAGGTGACAGGTAAGTTTTGGGTCACAGACAAAGTCGCCTAAGGGATTTGAGCCTCCATTTTTTTGGCCGTCCCTTCTATATCCCAGGTATACATATATATATATATATATATATATATATGTATATATATATATATATATATATATATATATATATATATATACAGTGCCTCTCGAAAGTACTAATACACCCCAAACTTTAGTCATGTTTACAACCATAAAAGTAAAGATTTTATTTTGCATTTTTTACTGAAAGTTCACACACAAGTAACAGACAACTGTGAAGTGAAAGCAAAATGATACATGATTCTGTTATTTTTAAAACATTGAAAAGTGAAAGTGGGGCGTGCATAAGTATTCATACAGCATTTTTCGGAGTGCATTAAATTGCCTTTATAACATTCCTAATGACTGCAGAAAGTTCACACCTTGCCCTAACCATTAAATAGGGGCCACCTGTGTGTAATCTACTCTCAGTATAATTCCAGCTGTTCTGTGAGGGCCTCAGAGCTATGGTCAGAGTGTATTGGTCACTAAGCAACATCATGAAGGCCAAGGAGCTCACCAGAGAGGTCAGGGATAAAGCTGTGGAGAAGTTTAAAGCAGTGTTAAGTTATACAAAGATTTCCCAAGATTCGAACATCTCACGGAGCACTGTTCAATCCATCATTCAGAAATGGAAAGAGTATAGCACCACTGCGAACTTACCAAGACACGGCCGTCCACCTAAACTAACAGACCGAACAAGGAGAGCACTGGTCAGAAATGCAACCAAGTGCCCCAAGATAACTCTGGAGGAGCTGCGACGTCCTGCCGCTGAGCTGGGGGAATCTGTACATGGGACAACTATAAGTCGTACTCTACACAAATCTGGCCTTCAGGGACGAGTGGCAAGAAGAAAGCCATTATTGAAAGGAGGCCATAAGAAATCCCGTTTGAAGTTTGCTAGAAGTCATATGGAGGACACAGATACCATGTGGAAGAAGCTGCTTTGGTCAGATGAGCAGTCTGGCCATGTGGTGCACACAGAACAATCTCTCTCTAAATGTGGAGAAGACAAAAGAGATTGTTGTGGACTTTCGAAGAACATGGGTCCAGCATGCTCCTCTAACAATCAATGGTGCTGCAGTGGAGAGGGTGACCAGGACTAAGTTCCTGGCTGTGCACATCACAGAGAACCTTTCCTGGACCATGCACACTACATCTCTGGTCAAGAAAAGTAATCTATAGAGAGCATCCTGACCAGCTCCATCACTGTGTGGTTCTTCTACAGAGGGACTATTGAGAGCATCCTGACCAGCTCCATCACTGTGTGGTTCTTCTACAGAGGGACTATAGAGAGCATCCTGACCAGCTCCATCACTGTGTGGATCTTCTACAGAGGGACTCTGGAGAGCATCCTGACCAGCTCCATCACTGTGTGGTTCTTCTCCAGAAGGACTATAGAGAGCATCCTGACCAGCTCCATCACTGTGTGGCACGGCGCCAGCACTGCCTCCTGCCGAAGGAGCCTCCAGCGCATCGTGAGAGCAGCGGAGAAGATCTGTGGAGCTCCTCTCCCCTCCATTAAGGACATGTACTCCACCCGTCTCATCCGCAAAGCCGTCAGAATCACCAGGGACCTACGCACCCATCACACAGTCTCTTCAGAGTAATGCCTTCTGGGAGGAGACCGCGGAATCTACGGGCCAGGTCAAGTCGACTTAAAAACATTTTCAAACACAAGGCCATCGGGAAGCTGAACTCCCTGCCCTCCCTTCCGCCCCTCCTCCCCCACCCACTTGATCCACAATCAAGGATGAGAGAAATCTAATTTCAAACCATTCACATGGTTTGACAAATAAATCTTGAATCTTGAATGAGACAAAAATTGCTAAACGTTATGTATGGAGCAAACCTTACACGGCTCATCGTCCTCCTGAGTGCACCATCCCCAGTGTCAAATATGGAGGGGGGAGCATCATGCTATGGGGCTGCTTTTCCTCAGCGGGGACTGGGAAGATTGTAAGAATAGTTGGGAAGATGGATGGAGCCAAATACAGAGACATTTTGGAGGGAAACCTGCTGGAGTCAGCAAGAGAATTGAGGCTGGGGCGGAGATTCACCTTCCAGCAGGACAATGACCCTAAACACAAAGCTACATCTACAATGGAAGGGGTCAGCCCTATGTTCCCCCACTTCTATTGATTACGATTATGCACCAGCCCACTATCCTTAAGGTTAGTGGCTAGGGCAGGGTCAGGGTTAAGCTGATTGATATATGTATGACATTTCACTCTCATGACTTGTGAATGGTTGATGTATTAACTCACCTACGGAAAAAAAAATTGGACCCGGCGAACATAGGTATGCAACCCAATGGAATGGTTTAAAAACAAACATATTAATGTCCAGTCAAAGTCCTGACCTAAAGAAAGAAGACCTGAAAACTGCTGTTCACAAACGCTCTCCTTCTAATGTGACAGAGCTTGAGTTGTTTTGTAAAGAGGAATGGGCTAAAATGTCAGTCTCTACATGTGCAAACCTTGTAGAGTCAAACCCCAGAAGACATGCTGCTGTTATTGCAGCAAAAGTTATTGCCACAAATTATTAATTCGTGCTGTATGAATACTTATGCACGCCCCACTTTTCAGTTTTCTATTTTTTGAAAAATAACAGAATCATGTATCATTTTGCTTTAATTTCACAGTTGTCTGTTACTTGTGTGTGAACTTTCAGTAAAAAATCCAAATTTTTTTTTTATGGTTGTAAACATGACAAAATGTGCAAAGATTCAAGGTGTATTAATACTTTCGAGAGGCACTGTATATATATATATATATATATATATATATATATATATATATATATATATATATATATATACATACACCAATGCAGCTACTGTCAACAGCGCTAACCTCTAGAAGTGTTAGCACAGGGGCCTGGGGGGATAAAATGTTCAAAGAGAGGGAAGAACGGAGTGATTACTAAGGTGAGACGCTGCAGGTGAACAGGACAAAAAAGTACATTGAGAGATATTAATTTAAAACTCTTACTGTAGTTTATTGACATAAATAATGCCCAAAATGTCCTATATTTTTAATGGATCAATGGATTGATCCTATTTTGCATCTTCTTTTGTTTTTGAATAAGCTATTTTAAAATGTACATTTTTGTATCTGTGCTTCCACGAACATTTTGGACAAATATATTTGTTTTAATTTCCAATTGCAGGCGGCACAAGCTAAATTAAATGTCGACTTATATACACACTATATATGAATTGTAGTATAGAAAGCAGAAAGTAAATCATCTTTACTTTTAAACTACACAATGCTTTGGCCTACATGAACATGTTTTCTCTCAGCATTGTACAGGGGGAGGAGGGATTACGATGGGTGTGTATGAAGGAAAGGCTAAATGGCAAATCCCTAGAAGTTGGATAAAGTCATGCAGCAGGAAACAATAAACCCTGCAAAACATGTGCAATAGCACCTCATATGCGTCCTGTTCAGTGATCACAGGCGCATTGAGTTGCCTTGTGTACGAAATGCGCGGTATAAATAAAGTTGCCTTGCCTTGCCTTGCCTTTATATGTAATTTGTTGGATCTTTTCTGATAACACACTGTAAAAACTGTACTTTGTACTTGGCACTGAAGTAAAACATCTCCCTCACCATCCAGATGTGTAGAAAGTGAAAGATGTTCCTTGTTAATAATCCGACAGAATCAGAATTGGTTTTATTGCCATTGAACAGGTTCACAAAGTAGGAATTTTCTTCAGAGCAATCGTGCAACATGAAACATAAAACTTAGAAAAATAATAAACTATAAAAACGTTAAAACTTAAAAGGGCATAAAGTAGATCAACAATAAAAGTGATAAAAAACAGCCTGTCTCCTCAAGTCCCAGTCGTGGACTGCAGTAAAGTGGCCCTTCACCTCCAGACCCACGGTAAAGTCTGTCACGGGCATGATGCTGTTTTCACCGATGTCACGGCACAAGCTCATCGTAGATCAGCAGCAAACTCCATCTATCTCCACGACCTGTTTCACTGAAGGAATTTTCAAGGATCTGCCAGAGTTTCTCCGTCTTGTGTCTGACACCAACAAGTCCTCTCTGTAGCCGCTTAGCGATAGCCCACGTTTCCACACAAATAACTTCAAATTAGCAATTGTCCATCATCTAAAAACAGCACGACTCATCTCTCTATCCTCCACCTGAGCCTCTCACTCAGTTTAGTAAGTTTTGAGTATCATACAAATATGTAACAAATGATTTAAACTACATTTATCTGCACTCTCTCGTCTTCGTATATGCTTCTGCGCTGTCAAAACATATTTCCGGGTCAAATTTATCCCGATTGACCTCTGAGAGATCCCATAATTCATTGCGCCAATTGAGATTGCGATTTCACTGTTCTTGCGACACATGGATACCAAACATGTCATATTTACCAATGGACTGTGCTAACCTATGCTAACATGGAGACCAATGACAATGTTCTGAACATAAGAGAATGTAAAATAAGTTTTATCAGCAACGAACCTGTTTTACCGGTGATGGCGTTGATGGTCAGTCTTATGAAGCTAAACTGCTAATGCTAACCACATCGCCACTTCAGCATCGGCAAGGGAGAGTTTGCTCGATTTTTACCCTGACATTAAAACTAAGGTGTTATGGGAGAAAAACTAACATTGACAATTGCATGAATCGACATTTTCACCTGCCGTGTCAAGCCTTAAAAACATATCCAGCGGCATGGTAGCACAGCGGTTAGCGCTCGTGCTTCACAGCTAGAAGGTCCAGGTTCGATTCCCACCTGGACGGGGCCTTTCTGTGTGGAGTTTGCATGTTCTCCCCGTGTCTGCGTAGGTTTCCTCCGGGTACTCTGGTTTCCCCTACCACTAAAAACATGTACAATAGGCCCAGGGACTGCAGGTGGAAATTAGCACAAGTGCTATAACCTGGTACAATGCATCTCTCCTTTCCGAGGCTAATGTATATTGTGCACTGTCCCTGTTCAAACAAATAAAACATTTGTATTTAATATACAGGAGGCGAATGGTATATAAGAAATAGCCTTTATTACAGTGGCTTAGTGGAGCATTTCCCCACTAATACAAAGGCTGGTGGTTCCATCCGAGCTTCGAATACAACTCTCTTTACGATGAACCAATATAAAGTAGCACAATAAAGGCACGTTGTGGCTAAAAGTGCGCGGCTAACAGCAGTTCCAACACATTCAGCAGCGATCCAAGGGAGCACTTTGCAGACGGTAAGTTATTGCGTTGGGGAAAGGGAAATTAAGTCTGTAAACGTCAAACAGCCGAGGCAAAGCCAAATGGCGCACACATGCTAATGAATTCAAGGCCCAGTTCCTTTAGTTTCACCGTTTGTGCCACTACTATTTTTTCCACGAAACCACGCTGAAGTCCTTTCACGAAGCCTGTACAAGTGTTATGATTTCTGCCATCTTTCTCTCCACATTTAGTGTCAGTCTAAATTATGCTCCGAGGCGATTATGATTACACAAGCCGCGCCGTAGCTTGCACACGAGGCTGTCAAAAGGCGCGGCAGCCTATTCATCAATCTGTTGACTGCGCGGCGAGCCTGCGACTGTAGCCCCGGTCCAGGCCCAATGAAAAAGCCCTCCTTCCTCTGGCTGTTCTTTTGTGCTGGAGGTCATTGTGCCGCGCTCAATCACTGCCCCGGAGCAGGAGAGCTGCGCACAGCCGGGGTGCACTTAGATCATCACTTCAGCCACACTTCCAACGGGCCACAGAGGCGGGGAGGAAACACGCTGCTGGGTAAAATACACGCAATTAGGACGATTTGAAAAAAAGAACAAGATTGGAGCGCTTAGAAACATGTGGTAACAACAGGCACGACTTATGAGTGCGATAAACATGCCTTTAGTAACAATATGTGAACTGTTATCGGCAAAGCACACGGCACACCGCTGAGCCGGTCCTTCTCAACTGGTGTTCACAGACCACTGGAATTAAAATGCTTTCCGAGAGAAGTGGGTTTTCAGTTTGCTCTTAAAAACATGATCAGAATCAAGCAAATGTAAGGGAGGTGGAAGATGGTTCCACAGCGATCTCCTCTGTTCCTGAAACGAGTACGAGGGACCATGAGAAGGTTCTGATCCAGAGACCTCAGCCTCCGAGAGCAGGTTTAGGGATATAACAAGTCTCTAATAGAGGAGGGAGCCTGACCATGTAAGGCTCTGATGGTCAGCACCGGGATATTAAAATAGAAACGGAAAGTGACCGGGAGCAAATGAATGACTTTTAGTATAAGAGCAATGTGAGTAGGTCTGGGTACCGTTAAATTTTTTTTCTATATCAATTCTTCAATGATACTTGGTTTTCAATAACGATCAGTGTTAGAGTACTCGGATTATGTGAGAACGCGTTCACATCGTGGAAGTACTTACATTATGTTGAACTTCCTGGAGAAAAGGACAATGCAGCGCTGGAGACGAAGCTAAAGAGGAAAGCAACGATGAAGCTAGCCCTCGCCGTACACGTAGCTTTTGGCAGCATCGGTCCTTCCAATGTACACAACAAACTTAGATCGGTATTGTTGCCATTTGTTGTAATTTGTCCACATTCAAAATAAAGCTCAGACGCGAATTGACTGTGCTAGTCTTGAATACATTTACCGGTTGGCTATCGGGCTGTTTGCGTGAGGCTAAGCTAGCTTTGTGGAATGGAGTATTCCGCATCAGAAAAAAAATCGATAAATGAAGGATATATAGATGTTTATTACTGGTAACGCACGAGTCTCTAGACCTTCAGAATAAAGTAGCGCAGTAACGTAACAAGCTAGTTTCCCAGAGGAGAAACGAGCTAATTCAACGAGTTACTTTTGAAAGTAACCCAATATTGATAATGATACCTGAATGATACTTTTTCTGATATCTACACTCAAATATTTGTCGTCTAGAACCATTTAGAACCACATTTACAATGTCGGGTTCATCTTCAATGTCAAGAAATGGGTGAAAAATGGGGAATAATTTGGGGAGAGATGGGGGAAAATTGGGAGAAATTCCGGCAAAAATGGGAACAATTATTTATTTGAGCTGAAACAAAAAAGTCACTTCCTGTCATGCTGTCCCTGGACCAACAGCATCAAAACCTGGATCTAAAGATATCAGCTTTTTTTTGGTTTAGACTCACAACTTTGATCATTTTTGACAGTCTGCTTCATAATCAGAAACAGGGCCAAAATGAATATGTTTCATAATGAGATGAAATCAATATCTTTATTTTGGGGCGATGGCTTATTGTTGAAGGTGAGTCCATGTTATAACACAATGCAATTGATCTGGCTAATTCCAAACAAATGAATAAATGAATGATGCCCAGTATAATGTAAATCCCCTCTATCTATAACATACCACACTGTCTGTTGTGTAAATAAACACTTTATATTTCATGTGAGCCTGAAGGGGAACAGCTTGACAAGTGATCCTGAACAGCTGCATGCTACGTTCATGAATATAAATGAAAGCGCCAGTCACTTTGAATTAGACCATCTTCCACAGCACGTGTGGCGTCGTTTACAAAGGGAAGTGTGGCATGTTTTATTAGGCTTCAAACATGAAGGAAGAGCCACGCACAGGACTGGGTGAGATACGATCTGTGTGCGCTGGTTATTATTGCATCTCTGCAGGATCTGGCAACGCATTTAAGATATGTAAGCCAGAGAGACAGAAAAAACAAACAGGCACCGAGGCTGTTTAGAATGACTCCGGCTGGGAGAGGGAGCATTTAAAGTGAAAGAAGGTCTTTATCTTAGCCAACATCTACACGGCAGAGGCTGAGGTTAGCGCCCCCTTTAAAGTGACTCTTTCATATTTACCAAATATGAAATGCCAAAGAGAGAGATCTGTTGCTTCACATAATTCTTAGAGAAGAAGTTGACGCTTTTAAAATGAGCAAACCACTTATCATTACAAGTTAGTCAACTTTTTTGCTTGTTGGTTAATAATTTAGCTACAGCTTTTATTATGCACCTTTGGAATATTATTGCATAAAATAAATGCAGCCTACGTGTCTTGGAGCCCCAAGCAAAAACATTTACAGGAGATCCTATACATTTTTGTATTGTTGCTGCTATTAAAATCAATAATAATGTCATAATAAATCAGTGATTTAGTACTAGTATTATTCTGCAGATAGGAGGCTATCTGTGTATCGATGATTCAGACGAGGTGTGAAGCAACTGTGCCAAACCACAAACAAAATACATCTTTTGCATTGCAATAATCGAGCCCATTAGAAAACACACTGTAGCTTTGGTTAAATGGACTAGATGCAATTTGTCATTTTTATACTCACTACTGCCACCTCAGGTCTTACGTGTAACTGCAGTCTCTATATTAAGCTCGTGCATGACGGCACTTCGGACCCGAATGAACACCTTTTAGACTGACAGTGCAGGATTTTAGAGGCAGTTGTGGTGAACAGGTCTGGGCTCATTCTACATGTAGGGCAGGGGTGTCCAAAGTGCGGCCCAGGGGCCAAATGCAGCCCTCACAACAATTTTTGGTGGCCTTCTGCCTTTTTGCTGAATCAGAGATGATCCTTCCAGATTATTTTTATTTGAAATTATAATTCTACACAATTCTAACCTAACAACTATCATTTTATTGTGAGGCAGCGCTGCCATGAAGGTTTCAGGCATAAATAAAGGTGTGGGGCACAAATTAAACCTGTGCTAGTCGAAGGTTTTGCGGCACTGACCACCGATCTATGGCCCTTCCCCCCCGTGTACATTTCAATATGCGGTCCACCATGAAAAAGGTTTGGACACCCCTGAAGTAAGGGGGTGAAAACACATTGTTTTTTAATGTTTAAACTCGTCTAGTCCCTGTAAAGTAATTACAACGTTTACCATGAAATTATAGAGATGATAGAGTCAGATTAATAAAGCCAATTCCTTTCAGTGGAAAAGACTGCAGAAGCATCATCTACTTCCAACCCAGCGTGCAGTGGGAGATTAGGAGCATTTTTTCAAAATTGTTTTTGATAATTGTTACTATACGCAATAGATGCCACTCATGAAACTAAAGCTGTGTGATTTGAAGTGACATTTTTATGGCACTGAATCAGACCAGGTAATGAAACACACTGCTGTGTAAACAGTTCAAGTATAAACATATTATGTAGAGTTTTTTCAATGGCACTTATCTGTTTTTGCAAATGAACTCTTCATATAAATGGTTCATTCAGCAGCTTATCTACTAGCTGGAATAATGTGCATTTAAGACTCATAAATTAGCTCTAATGCTGAGCACGTTTAATAAGCCTGAACATTCACTTCACTCTCAATTCAATTCAATTCAATTCATCTTTTTTATTTGAGCATCTGAGTTCCACACAGCTCTACTTATATACAAAGTTCAGCACAGTAATCAAAGCCAAAAGAGGTACAGTCGTAGGTAAATAATTAGATAAATATATAGCGTGGATATGATGCTCAAAAGGAGTAGGCAGAAGTTAAGCTTGTTTGCACCTATCCCCTTGTGTACTGAAGAATTTGATACATTCATTTACTGCATAATCAAAAAGATATGACAGTTATTTTGTCTTATTCCAGTGACTATACGATCAGCAATATAAACATCACAATATTCTACCAATCCAAGGCAAGGAAAGAAAACTCTAACCTTTTCTTCAATAATTACAAATACCCATCACTGTCAACACAACTAGTCACCAATCTTTTAACTTGATCATTTGTTGTTATGAATTTAATGCTATTAATGGTCACAATGATTATGTTATTAACAACCATAATTATATGATTTATTAATGATGTAAATCTATTTCAGATGTTTTAACTATTATATTATCATTATTTATTCTATTCTCTCCAACAGGTCCATGTCTCGCCTGCCATTACCCTTTGTATAGTTGAGGAGCAGTGATGGTGACAACAGGCAGCCACAATGGTGATTTTAAGTTTTGTCCTTGTTGCTGTTAATTTAGTTATAGCCCTCCGTAAAAGTAATGGTGAAAGTAAATGATCTAAGTAGATTTAACAGCGATCTGCATTTGTACTTATAGCAAAATAAGTTTATATAGAGCTTTAACTTCAGAATCACATAGCGAGTACATAAGAGATATGTGAAGAAAAGAAAACAAACAAAAAATAAATAAATAGGGTAATATACAGGTATATACATAAACTCTCTTGTGATAGTTTTGACTTTTGCACGTTGCTGTGTATCACAAGGTAAGAATGAAAGACCTTTTGAAGACGTCAGCTTCCTTGACATTCCCAATCACATGCTCGGCTTTTCCGGGAAGCCTCCCCATCATCATCTGGCAAACAGCGTGAATGAAGGCTGCTCTTTGGGCTCCTGGCAAGCTAGCATCGCTCACAGAGACAACACAAGCCTTTTACACGCCTTGGGTTTTCGGCACCTTTGACATTTATCAGCCTTCCCCTCCGAAAAGTGCCCGGCGGTGAGAGTTCAGTGCAGTTTTTGGAGATGGTTATAAAGAGTGATGCGCCCGGTCCAGTGTTTTATCAGCCTTGTAATAAGCAGCTCCACAGCGCGGCGGAGAAAGATGGCACCTCGGACTTTTTATGCTCGCGGCGGCTTGTGGGTGAAAACTAGAAGGTGTGTAAAAAACGGATGGTACTTGGAGACTTTCCAAGCTAAATGTTCAAACTTACAAGGGGGAAAGCCGGACAAGGTGGGGTTTTGTTGCTCAAGGTCAGTCATTTAAAAGGAGTTCAGCTCAAAGCCAGCCTGAGGGGGGTTTGGACGTGTTCGGTTCACTACTCTGAATGACATTGCCTTCAAGTTAATTAAGCCGGTTAATTTTGAAACTGTGGTGTGTCGGTGGGTATAGAAAAAAAAAATATTCCTAATCACACTGTGCGGCTCGGCAAAGTGGTTAGCAGGAAGGTCACGTATGCTTGTGTGGTCAACCCAAAAATGGCATTTATAGAGAATTAACGACATGTCAATTCATCCCTTTCCAAAATACGTGCTCGGTCAATGTTGAGTCGAGTTGTGCAAACAAGAGTTAGAGGCTGCTGTCTGGGACATCGACCTGAAGTATTTCCCAGCATGTTAAACCCCACAGCAGTGACAGCAAATGAAGTAACTGAGTGTGTAGAGTTAGGGAAAAGTCACTGTTACCGTGGAGATCCGCCATGTTTGCGGATTCTAGCGTGCATTTTCCATAGACTAACCCAGTATAGGAAAAAGCCGTGGGAAAACCATCAGCTGCTGAGTCACTACTGGTAAATCCATCTAACTCACTGCAGAGTCCAAATGTTTTGACGTGAACAATATTTGACCTTTTCAAATTGGTTTATCATTGCTGCAGATCCCATGATGCTTAGCGAGAAACGTCACGGTCCTGAACTCTATTGCTGCGTTCATGTGGGCCATGGAGCTCGTTTTCCCGAGTTGTGACATCATTGGCCCCAGTTTGTGTTCATGTGCTTTTTATGTGGAAAAGTGAAGATTTTAATGTCATCAAATAAAAAAATTATTATCACTGATTAGCGCTTAACCATTTCAATTTGCCGTTAGCATCTCAAAAGCTAAAGTTAAACTCTGGTTTGTTAATTTGATCAAATATCACGTACATTTTCTTTCTGCCAGCATTGATGTGTGGAAGTCATGAAGCTCGTTTTCACCCAAGTTGAGCGAGCATTCATGAGCCTTTCCAAATGGGGGAAAGCGTTTCAGCAAATGTATGAGCTGCTGTGGATGTTTGCACTAGCCGTGTTAGCATTAGCAAATGCGTTGCGATTAGCGATTTATTGTGAGATCAATAAAGTCTGATCTTTTTTTGCAAATGAGATGTTACAGGTCAATTATCAATTATAGGTTATCTATTTCCCCTCCTGGAAACGCCACCTTAACGTGTTGGAGCGCCCGAATGAGGTGGTGGAGCTCTCTGTGGACCCTCCACCTGCAGGAGGAGCCACAGGGGCTGGTGGATTTGGGAAGCTCCAACAGCTGCCCAAATCAGCCATTTAAATATCCTTGATTCTGATTCTAATTCTAATTGTGAATCTTGGCAAGCAAGAGTTGCTTTAGAGATTCATTATCTTTGCAAAAGGCCGTTGAAATTATTCTTTCGTAACCTACAATTATTAAGCCAATAACTTCTAACTGCAGTGACTCAGATCATTTTGTTCTTCCATGTTTAAAATTAGCAGTGAGCAGAGCTACATTTGATGAGAAAATATAGCAATAATAGCTCTCTTTCCAGTGTGTGTCTCACAGTGATACACTGGACATGGACATTGAGAATATTCCTATGTTGTGTGGAGCAGCTATAACAGAGTCATACTAGTTCTTCATGACAAGGTTTTTGAGCAATCAAGTTCACTCTCTTGAAGTGCATATGACAGGTTGTAATCCTTTTGTTATTATGAGTCAGATGGATAACATCTGTTGTAAGTAATCATTATCATTTTTTTTCAGGGAAACAATTGAATGAGTAAAAGTTGGTAAGACTCATTCAATGTAAAAGTTGAACGAGTAAATGTTTAAACATTTAAACATTAATTTAAATGTTTAAGTTAATGACATAGAGGTAAAGCAATTTGGCTCACTCATTTCCCATGGACATAACATGGTCGGCACGGCAACAGTTTGAAATTGTTTGCCTCTATCTATGTCACTTCCTGTGACACAGCGGGTGAAGAGGGGGAAAAAATTAATGTTGAGATATCGATTTGAAACGTTTGCTGATCATTACTGTTACAAATATGAGAAAAAATGTATTGAAATTTTTCTGTCATTTTATGTTTTCTTATAAAAATAAGGTTTTGTGCATCTACCTGCTGCAGCGGGTGCTCACCCACCTGGAGCTCGCAGGGAACGCTGTGAGGGTCATGTTCTTTGACTCCAGCGCTTTCAACACCATCAGACCGGCGCTGCTGCGGGGGAAGCTGGAGGACGCGGGAGAGGATGAACATCTCACTCCATGGACCATCAACTACCTCATGGACCGACCACAGTACGTATTTATACCGCGCATTTCGTACACAAGGCAACTCAATGCACAGCTGTGAGTCTGAGGTGGTCGTCTGCAGCACTGGGGTCCCACAGGGCACTGTCCTCTCCCCGTTTCTCTTCACCATCTCTCATACATCGGACTTCACAGAAGTTCTCAGATGACTCCGCTATTGTGGGCTGTGTGTCTGAGGGGAACGACCTGGAGTACCCGTTGGTTATCATGGACTTTGTGGACTGGTCTGAGCGCAACCACCTGTGCTTGAACACCAGTAAGACGAAGGAGATGGTCATCGACTTCAGGAGGAAGCCACTACCCCACACACCGCTGAACATCCAAGGGGAGGACATCGAGGTGGTGGACAGTTTCAAGTACCCGGGTGTTCACCTCAACAACAAACAGGACTGGTCCCACAACACCAACGCCCTGTACACGAAGGGCCAAAGTCGCCTCTACCTTCTGAGGAGACTGAGGTCCTTCAGAGTGAGCAGGCCTCTGCTCAGGACTTTTTATGACTCTGTAGAAGCCTCTGCTCTCCACTACGCTGCCGTGTGCTGGGCCCCGGGCAGCACAGAGAGAGACAAGAACAGACTAAATTAAAGCCGCAAGCGGCGATGTAGGCCCTCGCCCCTGGCGCAGCCCCCCCTTGCGACCGCCTCCTTTGCAATCGCCCCCGCTCTCGCCCAAACCTGCTCTCCCCTCGGCCTCACACACAACCTGTGTGCTCTCTGCTAACTCTTGCTCTTTGCAGCAGGGGGCGCTATAGCATGGATCATTTTTGTGTTCATGTAAAAAGATTCAGGGCCATCTGGTGTATGAGTGATAACATTTAAAACTCAAAGGGACAAACAATGTGCCAGTTATCATGGGTAATAATGATGCTCTCAGGAACACGTTTACCCTGGCCACGCCCACATCTTACACAAGATGGTGTATATGTAATATCAATATTTGGTTAGTTTATTGTGTAGAATATACCGGCAAAGTGGGAGATAAATAATCCAGACTGCAATATTCAAGGTATAGATAGGTGGCGCTATAGTGTTGAGCACTGTGCAGTTATTTAGCTCTGTCTGTTCAGACCGTGAGTTGCCTTATGTCAGCCAAATATGATCCAGATTGGATAGAGCGCATGCCTGCGAGGAGTTGTCCAAGGTACGGGGAAAAATAATGTTTTTGTGGGGGCGCTATGTGAAAACTGTAAACGTTATCAAAAAAAGCTGGCGTTGTTTTGAATGAGGGTCGGACCATAGGCACCAATTCAGGTTCTTCCCAGTAGGTACCGATAATAAAAAAAATAAAATAAAAAAAAACAAAGGTCATGGTTGGTATTGAACCAGCAATCTAACGGATGGGAACCCTGCACTCTACCAATGGAGCTACAGAGGCTTAGATAGGAACACAGTGAATCTTACAATAATCTTATGAAACACTTGCACTTGCACTGATCAGTTGACAGAAAACGGAATTAGAGTTCTGGAAATATTGACTGAAACATTTTGTAATCAGGGCTAATTCCCCTAAAAATAGGTCCAGCATGGCATTGGAGGAGAGAGGTCATTTGTCCCCCTCTCTCCTCAGCAGGAGCAGTTGCTGCTGTTCCAGATATGAACCAAGTAACCCAAGCATAACTGTCAGGTAAATCTATATTTAAAAAAAAAAAAAAGAGTTAGAAAAGCGTCAAAATCATATTTGAACTGGCAACCTCATGTACTGGAGACCGGTAAACTATCATTGAGCTATAACCCTATACTGCAGTACACCCGATGGTGGCTACTTTTCTCTAAATCACAGATTTTGAAAATAGGTCCCAGCAAGGTCATTTCAGGAGATTTTTGCCCCACTATTGATTGTTTTAGACATTTAGTGTTGCCTCTATTGTTTCCCTACTGTCTCCCCATGTCTTTCTGTGTAGTTGTGCTACAACTTTTCTTTCTTTGTTTTTAATGAGGGTGGGACCAAAGGCGTCGATTCATGTTCTTCCCAGTAGTTGCCGAGTCAAAAAAAATAAAAAATAAAAAAGAATTAAGGACGGAATCGATCAAGCAATCCCATGGTTGGGAACCTAGCACTCTACCCATGTAGCTACACAAGCACATTTATTTAACAGCCGAAATGTGCAATATCTTATGAAACGGCATGTGGTACAACGTGTGGGTCATTTTCCCGTTTTTAATGAGGGTGGGAGCATAGTTGCCAATTCAGGTTCTTCCCAGTAGGTACTGCGTAAAAAAAAAAAAAAAAAAAAATCATGGTGGGGATTGAACCGGCAATATGACGGTGCAAACCCTGCACTCTACCAATGGAGCTACACAGGCTTATGTAAAAACACAGCAAATTTTAGATAAATCTTATGAAAGAACTCCCGATAGATGAAGGAATACTTTGGTGAGAGCCACATAGTACAAGGAACACGCAGAGACGGACAGGAAACAGTCTATCTGAACTTCCTGTGACTGTAAAGTCCAAAAAAGCTGAATTTGGAGGCAAACACGTCCAAATTAAAGCTTATGTCTGTCACAGAGGGTTAGTATATCTACGTACGAGTCTAAAACTGTGGCTTCCATGAATAAAGGTGGAAATTGGGAAAATTGACGAATTTCAGGGGAAACTCTGACAGAGGCCAACAGGCTGCCAGAAGAACAACTCTGGCTATTTTCACGGAGGATGGGCGGGCCACTTACAAGCCACTTAAAAGCCAGCTTAAAGGCCAGCAGGTGGCGCTATGCTGACACTTTGCTCAGGCTGTATAAGTGGAGTGGTTGTCTTGACCCCCACATGTTATACATTGTCGGAAAGCTCTGACTGAGGCGCATGTGACTGTCATGGTCATTGGTTACTGCCGAGTATACAGTGACCAACATGTGTAGATGAGGTAGAGCTCTATGGATTCATACCATAAGAGGCCTTATGTCAGCCAAATATGATCCAGATTGTATAGAGCGCATGCCTGCGAGGGGTTGTCCAATGTACGGGAAAAAAGCATGTTTTTTGTGGGGGCGCTATGTGAAAAGTGTAAACGTTATCAAAAAAAGCTGGCTTGAAGTTGTAGCTCAATTTCTCTAGATTCTATTGAGCCATGTTTGAGCTTATTCTGCAGAGAAACCAAGGAGTAGTACATTGAAACATCTGGTGAGAGATTTCTTCTCCAGGATTTCAATCCAAGATGGCCGACTTCCTGTTGGTCAGAGGGCGGAGCTATAATGATGTTTTGTGACTCTCTCCATGCGCTCTATCGCTGGGCCAAAGGGGATTGGCCTACGCCAAAAATGCATGTCCCCAAAAGAATGGGGGTCAACTTTGAGGGGGCGCTGTGGAGCCATTTTGTTTTGGCCGTGTGCATGTCGCCCACTAACACGCAATTTTTGCCGACTCTGATCACTGTGCCAGTTTCTGCGTGTACTTTTGCACGGGAAGGCACTGAAAAACAGGATCTTAGAGGCGTAACTATAATAATAATAATAATAATAACAAGAAACCGGGGGAGAACAAAAGTCCCTTACCAGGACAAAGTCCTGGCTCGGGCCTAATAAGCTGGTCAGGAGGGCCAGCTCTGTCCTGGGCTGCCCCCTGGACTCTGTGGAAAGATCTCACATTGTGCCCCTACCCAGGAAGAAAAGGTTACGCCATAGTCAGCGTTTAGAAACACAAGAAGAAACACATACTCTGACATATTGCATCGCAATCCTGAATAAGGAGAGAGTTGGGTCAGAACCCTAACCTCACGCTCTTATTCAGGCCCCTTGTCAATGTGGAGTTTTTATCTCTTGAAGACTGTAGATCGATAGATTGCACCAGTATATTGTTTGTTTCTGGCTCTTACTGTGTATTTTGTATGTTGTGGACTTCTGTATTCTCTGTATTCCTTCAATTCACCTGCGGATACTAATAAAGAAACCTTGACCTTGATATGTGACATTATTAAAAGTAATTTTTGCCCTTTAAAAAAACAGTATGAATTGTGAAACTGAAGGTGGTTAGCTGCTTTAGCACTTTGGGGCTGGGGTGTAGTGATACAGAGGTTTGATTCCCGGACAGGGCGCGTTTGTGGAGATGCTAAAGTTCTCCCTGAAGGTCAGCTGCCCACAGGACAAATGTAGAGAACAAATTTCCCCAGAGGTACAACAAACATAGAAAGCCTTGCTTCGCATTGGCCCAAAAGTGTGTGACTAAACCCAACCATTTCAATATTCCATTTGGCATTTCAGACTGGCTCTTTAAAGCGGTACCTGAGCCAGTGGATATCACATCTTCAAACAGCAGTCCTTATCTCTGCAAACACAAAATGAAGTCCCCATCAGACGGAGCGCTCCTTCAGTTAATTACATCTCTCACGGACACACAGCGCAGAGATCAGCGCGGCTCAGGGGCCACTCTGGGCCCCCTCAGCACCCAGGAGTGGCCCCTTCACCAAGAAACATGTCTGTCCCACACGGCGAAGGTCACTGAAGGTGAGGGACTTGAAAAATGACTTGCAAAACTAGTTGGCATCCTTTGAAATCTGAAAACCAAATGATATGAGAGCTTCAAATCCCGTCCAAAAATCTATTTATTCATCGGTTTGAGCATCAGGGGGGAAATAAGGACATGGCATTAGGGACAGAGGAGCAGGTAGAAGTTCAAAAGTCCAGATCCTCAATGGAGATGACTCTAAATCACTCCTACATCTCGTCAGGTAAATATTTGTCTAAAAAATTGCTTTATTTGAACTGGTAAGAACATGTTGTGGTTTATAAGCACCAACCCTCAAAGACCAACTTGTAACTAATGACTTGCCTGTGGCAGGGACGAGGCTAGGCCTATTTCTAAAAATAATTGAAGCACCCCTAAAAATGTCAGGCCAAAAATCTACTGCTATTATATATTTCTGGGTTGATTTATTAAAATATGCTTATTTAAAAAGCCTAAACACCCCTCTTCACTAAATGAGTGGGTCTGATGTCTTGTTGCTGTAGCTGAGCTCCGCCCCCCCTCCTCACGGCGAGGCTGCTCTCTCTGCTCTGTCTCGCTCTGAAGTTTAAACCTTGGTGCTGGTCTTCAACAGCACATACGGAGTGAATGATTGTAGGAATTGTATAGATGTTATAGAGAGGCTCTCCACATCCCAAGCACCCGTTTTAATTTTTTGAAAATCCATCTCATATACAAGGACCACATATACAGATAACGTTTGTGCTTCAATAGCTTCAATAGTGCGTAACTCGCGACGCATTTCTCGCTGTATTTCAGGTGAATGAGTCACTATAGAATCACCACATCCACTGTAAAACATTAGGCTAGGAGTTTCAGACTTCAGTTTAATCTGCAGCCTGTGTGCAGAGGACAAAGGGCACAGGCTGCAGAGGACCAGGGACTGGGCCTCCACTGACCCACTAACACTGGACATGTGTCTGACACAGCCTAAAGTGCATATAAGAGGTTTTTATTTCTATTATCCCTGATGATTGATTTATTATATTATATCTGTATGGAAATGAAGTTGATTTCATTTGTTTCATCGGTGACACAATAAGAGGGAGAAATTCATACAGCTCTAACTCACTCCTGACACTTTTGCACAAAAGGAAAGCAAAATAAATAGTTATAACTGTCATATGCTTTTGAAATGCAATTATGCCACAATCTGATTAGCATCTTATAAATTGTTATAACAAGTAATGTCTCATTTCTAATATGTGTATTTTTACAATTATGTTGCAATGTCATTAGTTCTAAAATGCATCACATTACAGGGAATTACATATGAAAAAAACAGGCACATAACCACAGCAAAACATGAAAAAGACACAGCAAAATCACAACAATGCGGCAACAATGGCAGGAAAAATCTTCGATCAGTTTTGTAGGTCTTAGCTTTCAAATGAGGCATTAAACTGGCCTGTAGGCTGTGAACCCTCCAGTCAAGAAGCTTTTAGAAGAGGAGAAACTGTGCTCGGTTAAGGTGGGAGTTAAGAGGTTCGTGTTCCTAATGTGACATGGACATTAACATCCATTGCTCATCTTCTACTTTTATTGTTCAAAAATGAATCTTTTTTTTTTTTTTTTACAACAGGTCATTGGGTTAGCACTAAAACAAACTTAGCAGGGTCATTCCTCCTGCTGCCAGGTTTGCTTTTACCCTACACATAGACATTATTTAAAGGCGCTATGCATTTTTATTTTTATTTTTTTCTTGTACTGGAACGAAATTGGTTTTGTCTTCCTTTAGTATCTTGTAAACTCCGACATGTGTGCGGATAACACTGTACATTCAATTATAAAGCTTCTTTAAAGCTATAACCTATACTAAAGGCGAGCTGTGTGATATATATTCACGAGGGATTTTCTATTTGCCCGTCCCCAAAAGCCCCAGTATCACCCACAAAGGACAAGCAGCTATTTGATCCGCTGCGTTCAATCAGATTAGGGCATTATTGATATGTACGAGATAGATAATGTCAGGGCTCCATTTCCAAACAAAATAAACACATCAAAACAAGGACGAAAAGTCAGTGATTAAAGCGGCCATTTGTGTCTCTGCAGCCTCAGGGGACCTGAGGAACGTCGCCGTGAGAATCGGGGTTTGTACACCTCAGATCTGTTTTTGTTACGAGCCCCCTCTGAAGAACTTACGCTATATAAACATAAATGTCCCTATGCCCCTCATACAGCGCCCCCTTTTTGGGGGCAACAGAATTATCTGTTGCTTCAGATAATTCACAGAGAAGACGGTTACTGTGTTCAAACTGAGCTGAACCCACTGTGATCCTGATGTCTGTGACATTTGCCTGTGTACAGGCTGTACAGCTTCAGCTTTTAGTCTGTCGCTTTTATATTGTTATTAAATTAAAATCATACAGCCTACGATGTAGTTTTGTAGCTTATGAGAGCTAATGGTACCTCCGTAACACCGACTCACTCCCACTCTTCAAATCCATCCTCAAAACTCGTCTGTTTAGACAAGTCTACGCACTGTGACCACAACTGCATCGTCCTTTTTTATTCCTGCTGTTTTAACTTTGTATTTTAACTGTTTTTAACTGTTGATGTTAATTTACTTGTAGATGTGAGTGTCTAGAAAGGCGCCTAAGAAATAAAATGCATTATTATTATTATTACATGGTTCATTCAGCAGCTAACCTACTAGCTGCTAATGCTAACGTTAATGTGTGTTTTAAAACCGAGAGAATCATTCATTAGGCCAAATGCTGAACATGTTTGATGAGTTTGAATAATTAACTATTAAAGACATTACAAAGTAATAATACACGGCCACAGTGTGGAGCTGTGTCCTCAGTAATGAGCTCTGACATGGCCATAACAGATGCTAGCGATCGATAAACCCGCTCATATAAGTGTCCACAAAAAATAATAAATATTTTCCAATCGTCTTCTGACAGTGACTTGATGTGTCCGTAATCCAGAACGGACATTGTCCTGTAGTTCTGATCACTGGTTTGGAATATTGTATCCTCAGAACGAGAAATAATTGTGTTTCCACATACACACTAATGCAATTTTTAACTCTCGATTCCCCCAAAAGGGGGCGTTGCTCAGTAAAAGCTCCCGGATGTTGCTCCCATCTATGGTTTAAATTCCATGACGGTATCTGTTTTTTTGTCTTGTTTAATATCTCAGTCATTACTGGGAGAATCTACATGGCACAAAAAACGTGTCAAAGTTCACGGTCTTCTCTGTCGGCACTAATGTCCAATTATTCTCTCTGAAAGGCGTCCAAAAGTGGTGACAATATTCAAAAACATGTGCATTATGTTAGTCAGTAAAAAGACTTTCAGGCATAAAAATAAAGTGGCATTATTTGACACTTACTGTCAAATAATGATCGGGGAAAACATTTGGACATTTAGTTTTGTTATTTCTTACAAAAACTGCATTCCTCCCATGGAGCTGTATTGGCTCCGCCCTCCACCGGACATCAGACGCCATCACATTCTACAACATGAGGAACGCAACCTATCAGGAGGAAGTGATGAAGAGAACGGAGACTGCTATCAAGAACTAGTACTTCAAGTACTTCAATTAAAAGTACTACGAGCCCCCCACACCTGCAGCACAGTGGAGGCGTCACAGGAGGCGCTACAGGAAACAGAAATAAACATAAACCGTCTCTGAGGCGCTGACGTCTGAGACTAAGCGACTTCATTCAGCTTTGTCCAATCTGTCCTGAAAAATATCAGGCCGCTCAAATAAATGGATCCGGTTCACCACAGAGCCCATATCATTTTTATGAACAATTCCTCCTCCAGCTCCTTCAAATGAAGCTTTCATTTCACCCGTCAATCACGTCACACTTGACTTTGGGAATCCTACATATCCCGTCTTCATTTATCCTTGTCAGAAAGTGGAGAGACTTCATCAGCGATCACAGAGCTGTTAGCCTCATTTCATTCCGCGCATTAATAAGCCTCACAGAGTGGCGCCTCTCGGGGTGCAGCGAGGATCTTTGGCTCCGTGCGAGGTACACACAGTTACTGTTCCTTCCACGCAACAGGGGGCCGTATTACAACGGTTGACAGGAATCTGGAGCAGGGCACTTACCTAGCTCTAGTCATGACTTCCATCAATATGAGCCACGGGAGAGGAGAACCCTCTCATTTACTAAACCTTTAACACGTACAGCGAGGCTGCACGAAAGAGCCGCAAAAAGCCAGTGCAGCTAGTTTCTAAAACTGCAGAAGCCGCGGCGCAAACTTAGTGCACAATGAATATGATGAATGTGTAAAATACAATGCCACAATGTGTAAAGAGAGAAAATGCAAAGGATTTTGTTTAGTGAGCGACGTCATAAACTTTGGAATGAGCTGCCTTTGAATATCAGACTGATTCACTCCCTGTTCTCAAATCTCTCATCGACCCCCTGGAGAGTTGACTTCTACTGTACTCGGTCTTGTTTCTTTTCATGTAACTGTATTATGTTTGTGTAAAGCACTTTGGTCAACTGTGTGGTTTTTAAAGCGCTCTGTAAATAAAGTTGGATTGGATATTCATTAAATGAGGTGGAGAAGCAGAACAATATAATTATGCATTGGTTGGTATATAGATTATAAATGTAAAGATGGACTTGGTTAGAACATTGTATGTGTTTGTGATTGATTGTATAAGCAATAAGTGTTACAGAACTAACATTATAATATAATAATATTATTGTGATATTCAAAGATCCCATTTGCATTAATTGCAAAGGTAACCATGTAATACAGATGTTCTCCAGCTTTTCACACCAGATGTGACATTTATGCAGTAGCGCAACAATAACAACAACATAATAATAAAATACTACTGCTGCTGCTACTACTGCAAACAAAGAAAAGAAATGTTGTTTGTTAAAATCATGCTAATTATAATAATGATTACAATAATAACCAATTTGTATATTAAAAATAATAAACACATAATAGTAAATAGGTTATAATAGTAAGTACAGGAGAACAATTGTAATGTAATAATTGTGAGCTCATTTTCCCTGCGCCTACACATACATGATTAAATATCTGAAGGCAACAAATCACAAAGCCTAAGATTTAAATGGGAAGACTGATTTACAATAACATTTTGTATTACTATTATTATTATTTTACCTTCTTTTAAATTAAAGTAATGATTATTTATCTGTCATTTATCCATCACAACTTTGTAACTGAGGAATAAGAGCAGCAGTAAACATGTGCAGCACTAATAATACACATAGGGCGCAGGTGCAAACGGAAAAATTAAATCTGCTGTTTTGTGAACATGTTTAGGGTGACCTACGTCCCAATAGATTTCTACAAAACCATTGATTTGTCCCAGTTTTACTCGCAATCTGTCCCAGTTGTCCCAGTTTTGGCCAATGTAGTCCCCGAAATATCATGAAAATGTATGTCTTTGGCCCGTGGGAATATCAATTAGCAAGTGTAAACCAATTCAAAATCTCAATTCAGGATGCAGATTGGTACATGTCATAAGTTGAGAGTTTTACCATTCATTGTGGGTAAAGACAGTTTAGATTTGGAACCCCTGCGGCCGATTCCCAAATATTGTCCCAGTTTTGTCCCAATCTGGTCACCCTAAACATGCTGCACTCAATGTATGCTTCCTGTATTACAGTATCAGGCCCCCGAATGTAGATAAGACAGTGCTGCGTGGGTAAAAAAATGCACACATGACTCTGCTGCTGACCCACTTTTACACGTGCCCATGAGCAAACGCTCGGCACAGTGTCTAATGGCAAATCAGGTGCTTGCTCATTTTTGGTACGACTCACAATTTAGCACCTGGCCTAGTAAATGAGGCCCTTAGTACTGTGGTCCTTTTATTTTGGTCGGGCAGTCTTCTTCCAGTGTTAGTTTCCCTTTAGCAATCGTCTTATTTGGCTTTGCATTACATTAACTATTAGTTTTAAACTGGAAACAATATTTGTCAATATAGTGCTTAAAAGGTCTAAAACAATCAATACATTTACAAACCACTATATTTGACTTACTCACCTCAAGTTTTGGAAGCCGTATGCTCTTATAGTCTAAACTTTTCTCCAAGGGCAGAGTATTGTAGTGATTCCCGAGAGTATGTGGTTATTAATATTAATACACATCCAAGAGATACATAAATGAGGAAATTAATCTCTCATATTGAAAAAGGTTAGCACTAATAAAGAAATACTGTCTAATACCGCCGCTCGTCTGTACAATGTGTGCGGCCAATGGCGTTTCAATAAACTTTTGCCTAAATGCATACGGAATGAACTCGCGGATATTTGTATTTCTTAAAAGCTAAACTTTGAAAATGCTCGGATGTTTGCTGTTAGATAGTGCGGCGTGTGGAATAGGAAGAGCGTTTATCTCAATTGGCCCCAAAATGTTCAGCTGCAGTTATGAGCGCTGACTTTTCATTTTTCTCCACAGCATATGAGACAACATTAAACTTCACAGATAATTTTTCCTTGAGTCTTTCTGCACATTACTTTCCACTACTTTCCACTACTTTCCACTACTTTCCACTACTACTTTGCTACGTTTACATTTGTTCTTCGATCCCACATGTATCACGATACAGAGGGCCCGATACGACACAGACCACGACACAGAGGGCCCGTTCCAATACATATCATGATACAGAGGGCCCGATACGATACATAACACGATACAGCGGTTCTGATCACTACAAATCACGATTCAGAAGGTCGGAGCCAATATGTATCACGATACAGAGGGCTAGAGACATACTTTTTTTTTTTACATACTCTGATATTTATGCTCTACAGGGCAGGGCATTAAATCATCGCATGTTTGACACCCCTGCGGTAGAGGATGAAATCTAGTGAGTGGATACGAGCCTCAACGAGTGGAGAAGAGAAGAAAGAGGAGGGGCGGAAAGAGGAGGGGCGGAGGAGGGTCACAGCACAGCTGGCAACGGCGGACGCAGAGAACAAAGAAGCTTAACTCATTGACCGCCATTAATGACTACGCAGTCCCGTCGCCAGAGGTCAGTCTTAAGGGGGCATATGAAATCCACGAGGGGGCACATTTACTATACATACACTCTACTGTTTTTGGAGCATGTTTTAAAAAAAAAAAGGAGAGGGCGTGGCTCGGTCAGTGCTGTGGGCGTGTCCACTTTTCAGTCTTTTTCAAGCCTTCAGCAGTAAAACACACACTTCAAATACGCGGACTTGCCCAAACATGCTCACGAGCCGCTGCAGGGGGACAGAGACAGGGACGGTGGACTCTCAGAGCGGGGGATGAACAGGGAAAGTGTCTCTGACAGGGAGACACCGAGCTGAGCGTGAGACATACTGTTAATAAGCCTCTATCGTTATCAGCTATTCTCCGGCCAGTCCACAAGCATCTTGGGGGACGGGCATGGCCCCCTAGGGCCCGCCCATAGCGACGGGTATGTGACTACGTCAATTCGTTTAGTAACGTTGACTGCCGTTGATGTCTATAGTCATTTATTTTTCCTTACTTTACAAAAAATATTAGCGTCAAAGTCACTGTTCTGCTTGATGTGAAACCATTTCCAAGGCATTTTTTATGGCATGTAACGTTACTTAAGAGCAATTGCTTGACCCACAAGACTTTCTTGCACCCGGTAATTCCCTCACCATCTTTAGTGCACCAGTAGCTGTCTCACATACAGGTACAGATGTCAAGGGGAGAGTTGATGATGAATCATTGTGTCCTGAACATGATTCCTGTACAGACCTGCCCTGGGTTAATAGAAGAGTTGGCCACTGAAAGCAAGTCATCGAAAGAGTCTCTTTACTTTTAATGAGGTACATGGTTTGTGCACTTGTAGTGGTTTTATGGAGATTGGGTAGAGCTGTTTTATAAGCACAGATTTTATAAGACACTACAGCGGAACAGTATGGCATGGTTTCAAAGGACACAACCCACAGTACTGGAATAATAGCCTAAGTATATATTTCACTTTGTAATTGTAGGTTACTTTACGCAGAGACATGGCAGGTGAAGACATACATTTTTCATGCGATGGCAAAAGAGATTTTGAACGCGTTTTCTCCCTGTAATAACTCTAACATCGCAGCACTCCCTCATCTTCCTCACGCTTATTCATTCACAATTATTGCCCTATTTGGTATCCACATGTAGCAAGAGAATGCAATTCAGATATGGTCATTTCCTTTATGAGAGACCACCGTGGGCATAGGCGCAACAGAAATATACTGGGGGGAGGTTGAAATTAGTTTTTTGGGATGTTTTAAAAACTTCAAAACATGATGATGTCTAAGTAAGTTCTCAGTCGTACAGGAGTTGTCCATCTTCAATGAAGGTTACTTGATTCATCTTCTGTACTCAGTAGTTGAAGTTAGATTAGAGGGGAGGAGCTGGGCCAACCCTAACTCCTCCCCGTTGGTCTATATATTCAGCTGCGTCCATAGTGGGACTTTTGTCGCTGACGAAGCCTTTTGGATGAGAGGCGAAACGTTAAGAGGACTTCAACTACTGAGTATAGAAGATGACTCAAGTACCTTCATTTAAGAAAAACATGATGAAATGTTGCTTAATATATCTGTTTTGCAAAATACTGATTTTCGCCAATTTCTATCTAAAAAGGTAATTTTTTTATGAAAACTATTGTTGTTCATTTGCCATTAAAAAGTAACTAATAAACCTATGATGAAATATTTTCTCAAAATGGAAGACAACGGGCATCAACCTGTCAATGCCAACATTCACACACGTGCATGTGCACTTAATAATAATAATGTCACCTTACACTTATATATTTCACTTTAAAGCCTGTGTTACAAAGTTTCTCAAAGCACCACACAAAAAAGAGGCATCAAAACATAGTAGTTTGGCCCGAGGTCCCACCACAGCCGCTCCGACGCACAGTGCGGCTCAGGCCGGTTTAGACCGGCTTAAAGTTGGATTCACACCGTCTCAAACGTGCCGCTCTCGGGTCGAGAGCCTCTTCAGGTCGACCGAACTAGAGCCTGTGTGAAAATGCCCTCAGATCTTTGTTTTGGTACAGAGCGTGTGGTTATCAGAGGAGCACAACATGTTCTGCGGGACACTGGAGATGGTTGAAATTGTGGCAGACTGGGGGGTTTGATGTTGACAAAGGGCTTGAGGGCAAAGGGTTAATATCCAGAAGATAATGTACAGTAGATGTTGCTAATAGCTGCGCTGCTCTGAGCTTACAGGGTAAGCTTCACCGCTCTCTGATGTACTTCTGACTTTTGGCTATATTGTGAAGATAAAGTTATGCTGCTGCTAAACAACCTCGGTGGAGTGATTTTCCGCAGCCGCTCGGGCCTAAGATCTCTGTTGGACGCATCAAAGCCCCAGCCTCTTCCTCTTTGCAGCTCGATTAGGGACGTTTGATCAAGTTATTCATCAAACGTCGGCCTGTTTTCCACTGGTATCGGCCGCTCAGCAGACTCCAATAGTCCTGCCGTACCTTCTTTAAAGTTTCCTAATATCAGATGGCCCAGTTTGTGCCGAGGCGGCCGGTGTGATGAATGGACTTCAAAGTGGGACATTGTGGAGTATTTACCAATGTTTGGTTTGGATCAGACGTGGCTCCCAGCTCAGTTTAGGCCGGTATGTTTGTTCTGTTTGTCATGTTGTACATGTTTTGTCTTACTCATGTATATTCTGGGATGGGGGACTGTAGATGGAAAGTCTCCACATCACTCACACTATCATGGTCAGCTGGGATGGCACAAACAACAGGAGCCTTCAGTGCCTTCACCGTCCACATTCACTGTATCTTCTTTTGTAAATCCAACATTGTTTATTAACTCATTTCCATTCTGATTTAATTTGGATTCTACACACTGAAAACTAATTATCCCGCGCTGTAATGGATCGCCCGCACCTTTCCGCTACTGTACACTGTTTGTTGATCCGTTTTCCCCGGGCGGCCCCCGCGAGGCCGCTGAAATGATGGATGGAGCGGCCCGGGCGTGACAATAGGAGCGGCGCACAGGGACTAAAAATTGTTTACAATCCCTTTGTGCGCCGGGTCACTTTTTTTTAATTAGCTCCTCGCGCGGGACGGATTTGATTCCAAGGTCCCAGGATGTGCGTAAACGCTTTTTATACGGTCGCTTATTTCCCCCCTCCCAGCTGTTGAAAGGCACAGCGTTAGCGACCTACACAACCTCTCGCTAGCTACAGACCACAAAGCGCACACCGCAAAGGGGGGAGGAAATGTTGGACGCTAGCCACGCCGCAGATTAAAAACTACAATTATTAATCCTGAGGCGGCTAATAGAATAGAATAATGCGCGGTGGTTGCCAAGAGATGAAGCGAGGCTTTTTTGTTGTTGCTGTTGTTGTTGTGGAGCCGCTTCCCGAGGCTCGGAGAGAATGGACTTATTCACCGCGAGCACGTAGTGGGAACAGCGGGAGAGCCAAAAGGTGCGGCGCCAAACAAAACAAGATTACTGCTTTGTTATACACTGATTTATGTGTGTTTTCATACGGGTCAAAGCTGCGCTACTTTATTCTCAATGTAGTTCACAAACCAATTATAACTCCTTCAACATTACGATGCGCGCAAATAGAAGTTGGAACCTATAATGGAGATCTCAATTCACCTCTTTTATATTTTCATTTCACAAAACATAGTCTGAGTGCAAGTCAATGTGAACAGACTCACAGAAAGACTTTTACTGGACATCGATGGATTTTTTTTTTTTGCTGCAGAGACTTCATTTTTACTTATGAGCTAAACCCATTTGAGACCTACAAGTTTTTTCTTCTGAAACACTGAAGAGGCACCAAGAGCCCCCACACTTGCAACACAGAGGAGGATCTACAGGAAACAAAAAAGGAAGATGGTGAAAGACTGTTGTGGAGCGGAGGGAGCTGCACAGCAGGAAGGAGGAGATGGATCTGACCAGTGCAGGACACCACGCTCTGAAACAAGGACAAACCCAGGAGGCGCTGCACTGTTTCAGAGGACCAGAGGAGACGGAAGGCAGCCAGCCTGGTTTCCTCCGGGTGCTACGGTTTCCTCTACCTCCAAAAACATGCTGGTCAGGTTGACCCACAATGACGCTCTGTTTCTGTATATTAACCTACGTGAAGGTCCCCCCCCCCCCCCCCCCCCAACAACCGCATGATATAATACAAGCATTGTGTGATCTGCAGCACTCCGTGAGCTTCAGGAGCTTCAACCTGTAAAAAGAGGATCAGAGGGGGCGTTGAAATTTGCTCATGATATAACACATGTAACTTTCTTCTGAAGAGTTTTTCAAGGTTGCTATAGGTCTAAAGCTATAGGCATGTGTTACACCATATGACATTTACAGTAGAGCAGACCAGTACAGAGTTAGGAGAGCTTCAAGAGGAACAAAGAGTCCCAACATGAGCAAGACCAACATATTTTGATAGTTTATGATTAGATAAGATGTTTAATAGCTCTCAATAGCTCCATCCATCCATCTATCCATCTTCCTCCACTTGTCCGTTGCCGGGTCGTGGGGGCAGCTGGTGGAGCTGCCCACATCACATTGCACCAGCCCCTCTGGCTCCTCCTGCAGGTGGTGGGTCCACAGAAGGCTCTCAATCGCTTTTCAAGTTATTTCAATCTGTGTGTTATCAACATTTCCCCGGCTTCTATGATACATTTTGTTTTATTTATGTTTAAAGATCATTTATTACAATTGAACCAGTTCACCTTTTGATCTAATTCAGAATTGATTGCAGCTCAAATGTAAATAACACTATAGCGTCCATTAGCGCCACTACCATGAACAAGTATGGGCTTTAGCTTTAGCAATAAGTCTCTGAACTCACCAATAGTCGCCACAAAACGCTACACCCAACTTTTACAGCTGGCCGTCGTCCGTGCATTTGTTAGTGGGATTGAAGAGGCAGGCGCTCAGGGGAACCGTTTGTGCCTGCTCGAGGGAAACTTACCGTTAGCTGTAAACACATCCCACAGCGTGATGTATCGACGGCTGGGCTGAATCCATATAGGCCTGGCCCCGGACCAAGGACATTGGAAATATGGAGGTGGCAAGTCTCAAGATCAGCCAAAGCAGGACATCTGGAGAGTGCGGTTCAGTGAGTCGGCCATTTTGTAACTCTAACCCGAAGGGCCGAAAGTTCAGACTTAAAGGAATAGGCCACCGTTTTTACATACTGACATATGTTCTTACCTTACCTTAGACTAGTTGATATGTACCTGTCTGGTCTTTGTCCGTGCACTCTGTCATGCAAACGGAGCACAAACGCAGCCTCCTCCACATACTGTATAGTTCCAAATCAGCTCCCGTTAGAAGCTACCAAACTCTTCCACGTTGTCCCTATTTAAATACAGTTACGTGACGTGTTACACTACAAAGTATAGTAACACAGAAATGTAACATGTCGATTTTCTCAGCGGATAAAAAGGGGTACTATATTGTGAGGCGTAATAATACGAGGAGCACTACGTCCGCGCACTAACACCTAAAGACTTTTCTCCCGCTCACTACAAGTCACGCTGCTTCTATTGACGGAAGTGAGCGGGGGAGAAGTCTTTAGGTGTTAGTGCGTGGACGTAGTGCTCCTCGTATTATTACGCCTCACAATATAGTACCCCTTTTTATCCGCTGAGAAAATCGACATGTTACATTTCTGTGTTACTATACTTTGTAGTGTAACACGTCACGTAACTGTATTTAAATAGGGACAACGTGGAAGAGTTTGGTAGCTTCTAACGGGAGCTGATTTGGAACTATACAGTATGTGGAAGAGGCTGCGTTTGTGCTCCGTTTGCATGACAGAGCGCACGGACAAAGACCAGACAGGTACATATCAACTAGTCTAAGGTAAGGTAAGAACATATGTCAGTATGTAAAAACGGTGGCCTATTCCTTTAAAAGATAAAACATTTAAGGCGAGACGCTGCTGGTAAAAAAACAGAGATTTTTCACGCAGTGGTCAATGTGAAGACTTTGAGCTAGCTTTCTCCCTTTACATTTTACTTTTCATGTCCGAGTATACAAACGACTAAACGTACATGATGCTTGTTTTATGACTTTATCACTTTCCCTCGCACATTCATTCACAAATATTGACACAAATATATTTTATATCCACGTGTCCTGAAGGCTCCCTGAGATGACGCTATAATCCAAATATGGTCATTTCCTCTGTGGGAGACACCCGTGCGTAAGAGCAGAGACATACAAATCCTGCCTGATTTATTGAGTTGAACAAAACAAAAAACAAGCTGAAGTCAGATTTATTTTTTACAGATTCTCTTCACTTATTATTCCCGTATTAAGGAGAATACTTTTCACCACGTTAAGGTAGCAGTTCATGAACCCCGTGAACTGCTACCTTAACGTGGTGGGGTTGTTTGAGTGCCCGAATGATCCGAGGAGCTATGTTGTCTGGGGCTTCATGCCCCTGGTAGGGTCTCCCATGGCAAACAGGTCTTAGGTGACGGGTCAGACGAAGAGCAGTTCAAAGACTTCTATGGACAATATTACAACAAGGACCGTGACGTCGCCCGGTATGGCGCAGCCGGGGCCCCACCCTGGAGCCAGGCCTGGGGTTGGGGCTCGAATGCGAGCGTCTGGTGGTCGGGCCTCTGCCCACGGGGCTCGGCCGGGCACAGCCCGAACGGACGACGTGGGCCCGCCCTCCTGTGGACTCACCAACCGCAGAGGGATCCGTAGGGGTCGGGTGCTGAGAGGACTGGGTGGCAGTCGAAGGCAGGTGCCTCGACGACCTGGTCCGCGTGCGCAGCTTCTGGCGTTCGGGACATGGAACGTCACCTCGCTGGGGGGGAAGGAGCCTGAGCTCGTGCGGGAGGTAGAGAGATACCGGCTAGATATAGTCGGCGGGCTGGGGTGGGTTTGCTCATAGCACCCCAGCTCAGCCGTCACGTGTTGGAGTTCACCCCGGTGAACGAGAGGGTCGCGTCCCTACGCCTTCGGGTCGGGGACAGGTCTCTCACCGTTGTCTCGGCCTACGGGCCCAACATCGGTGCAGAGTACCCGGCCTTCTTGGAGTCCCTGGGAGGGGTACTAGATGGTGCTCCGGCCGGGGACTCCATTGTTCTACTGGGGGACTTCAACGCCCACGTGGGTAACGACAGTGAGACCTGGGTGGGGGTGATGGGGAAGAACGGTCTCCCCGATCAGAACCCGAGTGGTGTTCTGTTATTGGACTTCTGTGCTAGTTACGGTTTGTCCATAACGAACACCATGTTCGAGCACAAGGATGTCCATAAGTGCACGTGGCACCAGGACACCCTAGGCAGGAGGTCGATGATCGACTTTGTAGTTGTGTCATCTGATCTCCGGCCGCGTGTCTCGGACACTCGGGTGAAGAGAGGGGCTGAACTGTCAACCGATCACCACCTGGTGGTGAGCTGGATCCGCTGGCAGGGGAAGAAGCCGGTCAGACCTGGCAGGCCCAAACGTGTTGTGAGGGTCTGTTGGGAACGTCTGGTGGATCCCTCTGTCAGTAGGGTCTTTAACTCCCACCTCCGGAAGAGCTTCATCCAGATTCCGAGGGAGGTAGGGGACATAGAGTCCGAGTGGACCATGTTCTCCTCCTCCATTGTCGATGCGGCTGCTCGTAGTTGTGGCCGTAAGGTCTCTGGTGCCTGTCGCGGCGGCAACCCCCGAACCCGGTGGTGGCGCCCGGAAGTAAGGGATGCCGTCAAGCTGAAGAAGGAGTCCTATCTGGCCTTGTTGGCTTGTGGGACTCCGGAGGCAGCTGAGAGGTACCGGCAGGCCAAGCATGCTGCAGCTCGTGTGGTCAAAGAGGCAAAAACTCAGGTCTGGGAGGAGTTCGGAGAAGCCATGGAGGAGGACTATCGGTCGGCCTCCAAGAGATTCTGGCAAACCATCCGGCGCCTCAGGAGGGGGAAGCAGTGCTTCACCAACACTGTTTACAGTGCGGGTGGGGGGCTGCTGACCTCGACTGGGGATGTGGTCGGGCGGTGGAAGGAGTACTTCGAGGATCTCCTCAATCCCACTGTCACGTCTTCCGATGAGGAGGCAGAGGCTGGGGACTCGGCGGGGGGCTCATCCATCACCCAGGCTGAAGTCACCGAGGTGGTTAGAAAGCTCCTCGGTGGCAAGGCCCCGGGGGTGGATGAGATTCGTCCCGAGTACCTTAAGTCTCTGGATGTTGTAGGGCTGTCTTGGCTGACACGTCTCTGCAACATTGCGTGGCGGTTGGGGACAGTGCCTCTGGATTGGCAGACCGGGGTGGTGGTCCCCCTCTTCAAGAAGGGGGATCGGAGAGTGTGCTCCAATTACAGAGGGATCACACTTCTCAGCCTCCCTGGTAAGGTCTATTCCAGGGTGCTGGAGAGGAGGATCCGGCCAATAGTCGAACCTCGGATTCAGGAGGAACAATGCGGTTTTCGTCCTGGTCATGGAACACTGGACCAGCTCTATACCCTTCATCGGGTGTACAAAAGGCCCCAGTTACCTTGTTATGTTCTGTAATGTTCCCTTTAGTATTTGGTCAGTTCTTGGATTGCCCACTAGAGGGCACCGTAACCTAGTGTAGCTTTGCAGAGAAACGTGATCACAACCTGCGAATCCTCCTGCTAACCTGCAACCTGCAGACTGGCTCTTTATTTGTCCAAAGCGTGTGCGTTACTGACAAAAGTAAGTTGTTCTCTTAAGTTAGTGAACACTATGTGTATTACCAGATGGTTTGAGTTTTGTTTGGAGAATATTTGTTAGACTGGCAGCTGTAGTCTGTACACTGTTGAGCTAAGCTAAGCTAATTTTCCATGCCATGTGCTGTGCAGACATATACAGTATTTTGGTGCGTTTGGAATATTTTGCTCATGTATTTGGTTTAATATGTAACCTACTGCATTGTGTGTTGGGTATTGATTTCTTTTATTTGTGATTTGCAGAGACCACACACACACATACCCTCATGCAGTGCCAGTCTGCTGATGTTCAATACAATAAGTGAAAGATCAGTCCCTGTCTCATTCTTGTCGTCAGTGGGGTCCAGTGAGTGCTGTATCTGCCACCCGAGGTCCGCCTGAATATTTATCCTGGCTTACGTAGTGTTCTGGCCGACACTCCAGGGTAGTGACAGCTGTAATACATCCCAGTGCCTATACAGTCCACCCAGTCAGAGCTATCTACCCAACATTAATGGTCCTTCGAGCCGGATATAAGCTGTTTCTACCCTGTTAAGATGGATGATATTCCCAGCTTCAAAGATCCTGGTGCACGCCCCAGACGCCATGTTCGTCCGCCCCTCCGCTTTGAAGATTATGAAACTGACCTTCCCAGATTTGATGCCCGCTCCTTCGAGGGCAGAGAGACGATTTCACCACTAGGGGGTGCTGACTATTCCCCTCAGTATCTCCTCCCTAGACAACGTGACGAGTGGTCCCCATCTTATGCCGCCCCACTAACGGCTGAGCTGGAGGAAATCCAACGTGAAACACTTCTGAATCAACGGTCCGAAGAGCGCACGATGGCAGGTTTGGCTGACTTCCAGACCCTTCGTGCAGACATGAATCAGCTAATGCACCATGTTCAGAGCCTTCAGCTGTCTCCGACACCTCAGGGTGCTACAGCTCTCCCTCCTCCCTGGCCCACAGTTGAAGAAGAGGATTGGCCTCCACCCCCACCTCCAGTAGCTAAGTTTGATGCAGAGCCAGTTTCCAGCCAGAGCCAAGTGTTGGACCGTCTGGATACGATGATGAACGAGTTACAGGCACTGAAGAGGCAGTCATTGGCAGCACAGCAGAGTCGTCAGAACCTACCATATGAGTCTAAACCTAGATTAGTTTCTGCTCTACCCCCACAAAGAACCACCTCTTCTGCAGTGTCTCCTCCTCCTCCCCCTCGCCAACCTCCAAGGCAAGCACCACAGAACCAGAGAACCCACAACCTAGTTTCAGTTCCTGAGAACAGCTATAGGGGACCTCGCCCAAGTATCCCTAACCTCACACGCCGGGACCCAGGGGAATTTGCCCGTCTAAAAATAGCCTTAGAGAACCTCTTGCCCACAGACAGTACAGAGTTATTCAAGTACCAAGTCCTGATTGATCACCTGCAGCTGGAAGAGGCAAAGTTGATAGCTGACGCGTACCTCCACTCTTCCACACCATTCAGCGACACCATGAATGCCCTTAATGACAAGCTTGGTCAGCCGCATCAGCTGGCCCTGAGAAGAATTGCGGCAGTCATGGACTCTCCTGACATTCACAGAGGTGACGTGGCAGCATTTGAGAGATTTGCCCTTCAGATTCAGTCACTGGTGGGCATGTTGAAGACCCTGGGCCCGGATGGTGAAGTGGAACTCCAGTGCGGCTCTCACGTGGCTCGACTATTGAGTAAGCTTCCTCCAGAGCAGCGAGCTGAGTTTCGCAGATGCATGTACAATCACACCGGCAAAACCTACACCCTGAACGACCTCGCCTTGTGGTTGAAGTACGAAAGTTGGTGCCAAGATTTTGATGGCTTGCCCATTCCCAGAGATCCCAGAGAGAGGACTGAAACCCGGACATCCAAGCGTTCGGTCTCTGTCTTTCATGGTAGTGACAGTAGACAAAACTCCCCACAAAGTTCACCTATCCAGACAAAGCCACCACCCTATTGTGCCTATTGTGATAGCAGAGATCACCACATCGGTCAGTGTGATGCCATAACTCACCTCAACCAGGAGCAGCTAACTGAATGGATCAGGACCAACAAGAGATGCTGGCGCTGTGCTCGTCCACATCTTGCGGCACAGTGTACACTCAAGAAACCCTGCAACCTGTGTCAAGGCCGCCACCTCCGGGTTCTCCATGATGTTAATTGTAAGAGCCCCAAAGTGCCTGTTCCACATTCTGCACCGGTGGAAGGAAGTGAGATTGCTACTGATGTCCTCTACCTCGATCGTCCTACTGAGAGCGGCAAAGTCCTATTAAAGGTTGTTCCGGTCATCCTTCACCATAATGGCAAGATGCTGAGCACTCATGCAGTATTAGATGATGGGTCAGAAAGGACCATGCTGTTGCCCGCTGCTGCCCAAATGCTCAACCTCCAAGGTAACTCTGAGACATTGCCCCTACGCACCATAAGGCAAGATGTGCAGACACTCCATGGTTCATGTGTCTCCTTTGAAATTTCCCCTGTTGGCAATCCAAAGATCAAACACAGAGTCAACAACGCCTTTACTGCAGCTCGCATCGACTTAGCAGAGCACACGTACCCCGTGGATGCTCTCAAGAAGAAGTATAGGCACCTCAAACATCTCCCTCTCAGACAATTCAAGAAAGTCAAGCCACTGCTGCTTATTGGCAGTGACCATCCTCACCTGATCACATCTACTGAGCCCGTTCGCCTTGGACCTCCTGGAGGTCCAGCTGCTATCTGCACCAGGCTGGGTTGGACGTTACAAGGTCCGTCCGGTGTAGACTGTCAGCTGTCCCAGCCTCAGCAGTGCCTGTTTGCCTCCATTCCCACTGAGGTGAGCGAGCACATCCAAAAGGTGGGTTGTTCCTGGCAGGCAGATAGCATTCTAGTTAATAAAGCCTCATTAGTTACACACCCAAGAGAAGATAAGTTAGTCGTGACAGCCCAGGCAGCAACCAAAGCCAGACAGCAATACACCACCACCTTCCAATGTCCCAGAGTCAAGTTACCTCCCACTCGATTCTCCTCACATCCTTCAGCTGGTCACAGCAAGGGTAATGATCCTCCATTGTGTCCTGAGTTTCTCCTGCAGAGAAGACCCGGGAAAGACAAGTTCTCTCCATCAGAGTTTCACGGGGTGGCCAACGGATACGGTTGTCCTCCAGCAGAGACTGTAACTCCAGTTTCTGCTTCTAAGAGGGCACAACCTGACTGTTTGACTGAGGATTACCGTCTGTTCAAGGCAGAGGTTTTTATTCAGCGCAGTCGTCACCACGAAGACGTCTTCCAACCTCCTCACTCCAGGTCCTGTAATATCCACCCGATTCCTGATGGGGCGGCCAGTGAGCACGCTTCCAGCCCGGTTCATCCCAAGATCAACCTCGAGAGGTGGGAGCACTCTCAAGTGCATGATTACCACATCCGATCTGTGGACATTGCCAAAGGGACAGGGCCTTTACCCAATCGTCGGTTTGGCTGTTTATTCTGACAGTCCTCCTGGCTGAAGACGAACGGCAGCCTCAAGTTGTTATTTCCTAGATTGTTTGTAGTATAGCCTTTTGTTTGAGCAAATGTAATACATTTGGGGGCGGCTGTACAAAAGGCCCCAGTTACCTTGTTATGTTCTGTAATGTTCCCTTTAGTATTTGGTCAGTTCTTGGATTGCCCACTAGAGGGCACCGTAACCTAGTGTAGCTTTGCAGAGAAACGTGATCACAACCTGCGAATCCTCCTGCTAACCTGCAACCTGCAGACTGGCTCTTTATTTGTCCAAAGCGTGTGCGTTACTGACAAAAGTAAGTTGTTCTCTTAAGTTAGTGAACACTATGTGTATTACCAGATGGTTTGAGTTTTGTTTGGAGAATATTTGTTAGACTGGCAGCTGTAGTCTGTACACTGTTGAGCTAAGCTAAGCTAATTTTCCATGCCATGTGCTGTGCAGACATATACAGTATTTTGGTGCGTTTGGAATATTTTGCTCATGTATTTGGTTTAATATGTAACCTACTGCATTGTGTGTTGGGTATTGATTTCTTTTATTTGTGATTTGCAGAGACCACACACACACATACCCTCATGCAGTGCCAGTCTGCTGATGTTCAATACAATAAGTGAAAGATCAGTCCCTGTCTCATTCTTGTCGTCAGTGGGGTCCAGTGAGTGCTGTATCTGCCACCCGAGGTCCGCCTGAATATTTATCCTGGCTTACGTAGTGTTCTGGCCGACACTCCAGGGTAGTGACAGCTGTAATACATCCCAGTGCCTATACAGTCCACCCAGTCAGAGCTATCTACCCAACATCGGGTGCTCGAGGGTTTGTGGGAGTTCGCCCAACCAGTCCACATGTGCTTTGTGGACCTGGAGAAAGCGTTCGACCGTGTCCCTCGTGGTGCCCTGTGGGGGGTGCTCCGGGAGTATGGGGTCCGGGGCCCTCTACTAAGGGCTGTCCGTTCCCTGTATGACCGTAGCAGGAGCTTGGTTCGCATTGCCGGCAGTAAGTCAGACCTGTTCCCGGTGCGTGTTGGGCTCCGCCAGGGCTGCCCTTTGTCACCGGTTCTGTTCATTACTTTTATGACAGAATTTCTAGGCGCAGCCAGGGGCCGGAGGGTGTCCAGTTTGGGAACCTCAGAATCTCATCTCTGCTGTTTGCAGATGATGTTGTTCTGTTGGCTTCATCAAATCAGGACCTTCAGCGCGCACTGGGGCGGTTTGCAGCCGAGTGTGAAGCGGCCGGGATGAGGATCAGCACCTCCAAATCTGAGGCCATGGTTCTCGACCGGAAAAAGGTGGCTTCCCCGCTTCAGGTCGGTGGGGTGTCCTTGCCTCAAGTGGAGGAGTTCAAGTATCTCGGGGTCCTGTTCACGAGTGAGGGACGGATGGAGCGTGAGATCGATAGACGGATCGGTGCGGCGTCAGCAGTGATGCGGTCGCTGTATCGGACTGTTGTGGTGAAGAGGGAGCTGAGCCAAGCGGCAAAGCTCTCGATTTACCGATCGATCTACGTTCCCACCCTCACCTATGGTCATGAGATCTGGGTAATGACCGAAAGGACAAGATCGCGAATACAAGCGGCCGAAATGAGTTTCCTTCGCAGGGTGGCTGGGCGCACCCTCCGAGATCGGGTGAGGAGCTCAGTTACCCGGGAGGAGCTCGGACTCGAGCCGCTACTCCTCCACGTCGAAAGGAGCCAGCTGAGGTGGCTAGGGCATCTGTTCCGGATGCCTCCTGGTCGCCTCCCTCGTGAGGTGCTCCAGGCATGTCCTATTGGGAGGAGGCCTCGTGGAAGGCCCAGGACACGCTGGTGGGACTATGTCTCCGAGCTGGCCTGGTTTCACCTCGGGGTCCCCCCAGAACAGCTGGAGGAGGTGTGCGTGGATCGGGAAGTCTGGGCATCTCTGCTGAGACTGCTGCCCCCGCGACCCGGCCCCGGATAAAGCGGAAGAAAATGGATGGATGGATGGATGGACTTTTCAATTGTATTTAGTTACAGAATACTCACCTCAAATATGTGTATTTAGTAACATATTCCATTACTTTGTTTAATCAGAGTACTGCATTCTGAATACTTTACGGTGATTTGTATAATATTCATGAATAAAAGTAACACACGCCTGTTACAAACTTATATACCAATAATTTGGAACACAAAAGACAGGCCAGTTGAATGCTTGAATATTGTGATGTATCCTCTCGAATTTAGGAAAGTAACTGTATTCTAAATACCCACAAATGAAAGAGTAACTGTACCGGAATACAGTTACCCCAAATGAGTATTCTAAATACATGTATTCAGTGATTAGCAGGGATTATTCCCAAGCTACACAAGATCCAAAATCCCCTCGGAAAAAATCTTAGTAACTGATCAGCAAAAAATAATGCAATACATTTAAATCTGGGCCTGTCCATTATTTAGATTTCTGACCATTGTTATGCAAATACCGTTTTATCTTTCTATGACACATGTTTTTCCTCTTGTCAGTAATCTACAGCAGAAGTCTCACATTGATATCACTAAGTGTCATTATTTCCCTTATTCACCTGCAGCGTCTCGCCTTAATAGCAGTGCCCAATGACAGTGCTCCGAATGCAGCCCAAAACTGTGGGAAGATAAAGTTCCCAAGTGTGAGGACGTAAAAGTTCTGATGGATCCATAAGTGCCTCGTTGCTGTAGATACAGATATATGGCAGCTGTGTAATATTACCGTGGCGACTGATGAATGGTTAGCGGATGGGACGCGGTTTGTTCGTTATGCCGCGCCAAATGGGATTAAATCTGCATCTCGCGCTGAAATATCCCCCTTTAAAGCGGCCATTAACAAGCAGCGCAGATGTTACCGCCGTGATGGAGAATTTAGATCAAAGCTTATAATGAGGAAGCTGTCAAATAATGGCTACTTTTATCCATCTCATTTCTTTGTACAATTTGATTGCACCTATCAGTCTCCCGCCTGATCTTAAAATTAGAAGAAAAAAAAAATTGAAGTGTGTCTCTGTGGCCCCTGGTTTCTGATCTGCAGCAGGAAGCCCAACAACAGTAGATTGTTTACGGACACTCCCACTGGATAAACTCCAATCACTACAGCGCTGCAAGGTGACCCGCCCAGTCAGCCATCTTGATTCTTTTTTTCATTTTCAGGCAAAATTGTCAATTCAAGTCCGATCTCAAAAGGAATTACTTCTAGCTCAGAGTCACAAAAGAACGAAAGTTAAAACACTTATCATTGCTCATTGACACATGTTTTTTAGCCATGGCGACGCACTCGTGGCTCTGGAGAAGAGTGTGAGGCAATCTTCGGGTTTCTCTAACTTCCTTTTTGATGCGAGGTCAAGGCTGAACATAATGTACAAATCAGTTACGGAGGTTTACATGACATTGTTCAGATCACAGAAGCACAATACTCCACAGCTAAGCTAACCCTAAGCTAGCCCCACGTTAGCGCCAGCAGCCAGCGCAGAGCATTTCAAAAACTATAAAGACACGGTTAGCGCTCGTGCTTCACAGAAAGAAGGTCTGGGTTCGAGTCCCACCTGGACCTGAATGTATAAGGTGTCAGAGGGACAGAAGTTGGTGCAGAAGTGCAGTCGCTATAGCGTTCAGTCTCCCCCAGGGGAAACTGAACGTCACAGAGTGAATGTATAAGTGTGGATTACTGCAATGCCCTCTTCGTCGGGATCCCTGGTAAGAGCCTGAAGCTCCAGCACATCCAGAACTGTGCAGCCAGGATCCTGACGAGGAGGCGCAAATGTGACCAGTCACAGGAACCAAAGACACAAGTCGTTTTGGGACATTATGAGATAATAACAGATTGTTAAAGTGTAGTCTCCAAGCTTTCCAATGATGTGTAACACATGGAACTCTGATAATATTTGGAGGTGCAGCGGTGATTTGAAGTTGGCAATTCCCAAAAAACCAAAGGGGATTAAACGGCCTCTGAAGTTTTGGGCCATTCTCACCTCTCTGCTGTTGGGAGGGACAATAGGGCTCATTTACATCTCATTTGGATAAGCCACACCCCCTGTCAAACTCCCCCTCAAAGCAGTAAAGCACAGAGAGGAGCACAAAGGTTATTGCTTCCACAACAAACCATTGTTTACCAGTTTCATTATGTGTATCTGTTTTATTTTTGGTTTCATTTATTGATCTCACCTCACAGCAGAAGTTTGTTATTGTTCTCTTACATTTTTTTATATCAATTGATAAACTGTCACTGGCTTGAGAACGTGTTGTGTAACACATGTAACTTTTATGTTAAAAATAATGTTAATGTTCAGATCAAAAACAGTGATATATTATATACAGTATGAGTATGAATCAGAATCGTTTTGATTGCCATTGTTGTTTTTTGCTAATGATAAATAATAAGCAATAAACTATTGAAAATAAAAGTATATATCAATCAATAAAGCAAATCACTCAAACATTGCTTAGAGAGCGCTTTTCATACAAGAATGATGAGAGATAAGTTTACAATATATTTAAAAAACAACAGAAGAGATCTGGTGTTTGGGTATTTTAATGTTATTGCAGTGCTCTGATTCATGAAACCTCACACAGTTTCTACACATCACCCCCCCTAAAAAATCATAATATAAATACTTTATTGAGTTACAACTTTACTTTAAGCCATAGAAAATTGCCAATTAAGTGAATATGAATCAATATTTCAGTAATAACGGATCAATACCTAATATTTACCACATCACATGGAGGTTGATTTTTATTCCTTCAACTTTTTATTATTCAATGCTTTAACCTTACTGTTTTTTTAAACTCAACACCATCTGTTCTTAAACAATGTTTTCCTCTAAATCGGCACCACATAGTATGCACAGTCATTTGCACTTTATGAAAAAAGAAATAAAAGTTTTCTGTTTTGGCAAGCATTGTGATTGGTCATTGTCCACTTCTTAAAGCATAAATATTTTGGCATTTACTCAAAAATCAAAACATAAATAAATCAAAAAATCATGCCAAAAGGATGTTCTGAGATGAATCTGCATTGCTTCTTCTGGAGTGTGGGTAGTGGTGGGTGAATGTAACACAAAGTCTCTAAAACTAAATTCAGGTGGTTGGTTGATAGTGACATTGCAGAGCTGCTCCTCTGCAGTCCCGTGCAGTGGGTGAACTCTCCTCCTCCACAAAGTCCTGACCACTTTTAGAATGGCCTGATGTTTCCATACAGATAGGTCTGTCTGTGGATGTTTAGTCCAGGTGGGGCCAGGACAGGAAGGCCATCCATACGGGGCAGAAGAAGAAAAAAAGATCTTCAGTTAAATGTTTCATTGAAGCAAATCAGAAAACTGCACTGAAGTCGGTAAAGTGAAAGTACCTCAGCGAGAGGGATGGAGACAGGAAGAGAGGGGACATAACAGAAAAATAAGAATAAAAGAATGTACACATACCTCTTGTAACTGGAGCACAGTAACCAGATCTTTAAACTGGATCAGCAGGCTGGTCTCTGGCGGAAACTTGGCATAAAGATTTTCTTCCTGCATCTGGTCGGGCTGGAGCTGTTAGACCCGGCCTGAAGAAAAAAAAAGATCTCAGAGTCTGTATTTGTACTTCCTGGTTTAGTCTTGGTTTAGACCTCAGTTAGTGGTTAGCCCTGGTTTGAGTCAAAGGATAAAAAAAAAAATCCTGTACATTGATGAATATTTTTACTTTTGACTTATAACTCATGAGTGTTCGAGCTAGCTAATAATAGGTATGAGAAAGTCTAAACATGGACTAAACATGAGATAACGTACGTGTTTTTAGAATGAACACAAGATGACAAACTTTGATGTTTACTAGGCCATAGTGATGTAGATAATGGACATAGTGTAGCTGCTCTTTAATTTACAGACACAATCCTGCTGCTTCTCTGCCTGTGTCTGCTCCGCCTCACACTGAGAGAGAGCTATGGATGCGTTTATACCTACATTTATAACTTTAGAAGCCTCCTATACTACTTGTAACGCACATACACGAGAGGAAAAGGCCGAATTTGCGTTTTATCGCCGCGCGTTCCCCATTGTTTACATTTCACTGCAGTAATCCAGAGTAACTTTATTTGGTCATAAAACCGAAAATATGAAGCGGATCTCTCTCAAATAAGAAGTGGCTGAAAGCTAGGGATGCGCTGACTACATTTATGGAGTAGTTTAAGTTGGGAGAGGTCTTGGTTTTAGTGTAAATAGCAGGTTCAGCTGCACGTTAGCTTAGACGTTAGCCGTTAGCTTAGCCGTTAGCTAACAAAAGCACAATAGACTCGTCAAAAAACTACTGGACAGCACCCGCAAGCGATAAAAACAAACAAACTTTCACTCACCCGTCTGAACCTTTGCCTTCTGCTCAGCAAACTCGTGGTAAATCCATTTTCCAGTGTAGTAGTGGCAGCTTCTGAGAGCCACACAGGAGAGGCTTACAGCCATGAAGCCGCACACGCCCCCACGGCGTGCGCTATTTCTCTGACAAAACCAGACTTTTTCAACCTGAAAACTGATCGACAATAGGCGTATGTATAAAACTGCCTTTTTTGCGTGGCATTTGTTTGCTAAAGCCTGTGTGGACTAAGCAAACCAAGCAGCTGTGTGGCTGTGCTGCCCCCCCCCCCTCCTCCCAGCATGTAAATACACACAGACAAAGGCACGCCCCTACAGCGGCTCCCAAATCTCCCAAAAACAAGCAGGTTTGAACCTAAAAGTTTACGCTTTTAAATATACCAATACTGGTAGCTTAAACATGGAGAGGCTTCTTCGTGACTTCAACTGAACGATTCTGCAAAAAAGTGAAAATCACCAATTTTCAAAATAAAAACTTTGTTTACGTTTTTCTCCAAACGCAAGCTGCCGACTTGTGTCGTTGGATTCCACGGCGGGTCACAAATATGACCACATCACCCCTGTCCTCCGGTCCCTTCATTGGCTGCCCATCCGTTACAGAATCCACTATAAAATAAAGGCCTGTTAAAGTTTCTACGTAGCCTTTGACTCATTTGTTTTTGCTCTTGTGCTTGCTTTGTTTTACTATGTCAATGTTCATTTTGGTTTTACCTGATTTTATTCACCTGTTGTAGCGCTTTGAGGTTTCTTTGAAATGTAAAGTGCAATATAAATAACATTTATTATTATTATTAATTGTCTCATGTAAAGCGCTTTGTGACTACGTCTGTGAAAGGCGCTGTATAAATAAAGTTCTTCTTCTTCTTAGTGAGCTTCTCTGATTGACTCGACCGACAGATACTGGATTATACGGACACATCACTTCCTTCTGGACACAACCTCCCGTTTGTGTCCAGAAAGCGGGTCTAGTCCTTCAGGCTAAATATTTTGTCTAATTCTCAAAGGACACACGGTGGGACTCAAAACACAGTTCATGTATTAGTTCACGGTTAGTTTGTTTGTAATAGCTGTGTATTATTGTTCTACTGTCATGTACCTGCTATGCTACAAGGGGGCGCTGTGGGCATGTGAGGGCATGGTTGTGCACTGAGAGTCGAGAGGGACGGCCTTTAGAGAGGAATGCAGGTCAAAAGTACAAAAATATAATAAAGACAATACACAATATACAGCAAGAAACTCAGATTGAGTCCATTTGAGTCAATTTAGCCGACATAGCAAAAGTCAAATACTAATTTTACAGCAGTAACCCCAACAGAACCATAGAGAAGAAACAAAGCGTCTTCTCTCATCCCCCCTCCATGACCTTTGAATAGCAGTGTGCACGGAGGTCTTCCTCTCACCACTGTCTCTCTGGGGACAGTCGGCTTTGGCTTCGGCTCGCCCCTAGTTACTCACCCCTGCGCGGCGCATGAAGAGGTTGTTGACATCTACGCGGCGACATTGGGCCAGTGTGCGCTTCCATTGTTGACCCGTGACTAGCACCCGGGGACGATATAAAAACATAGCGCCAAAGAGATTGGCTGGGGAGGCAGAGTCGCCCCGCGGGGAGAGGGTGAGAGCGAACTCTATTACTCCGAGTGCAGATTGGAACGGAGCGGGGGAGAGAGATGAGGGGGCTTAACGCGCCCGGGTCTAGTGTTGAAGGCGGGCGGCGGGCGACGGGCTGTTGTGGTAAATAACCGGTAACGCCGGCGGTAATCACGGGATCGCGGGGCCGCGGCGTGATTGTTGTCAAGAGCAGATGCATGTAAAAGGTGGGAATGGAGGAGAGGGACTGAGGGCATGTTCAGTGTTGTATCATGATCCCGTGTCGGCCTAAATGTCCCAATCAAAAAATGTATCAGCATCGAGTTCAGAATTTTGCAGAAACATAGGATTTTGGAAAAACTATTACAAATAAATTCTGTATATATGTTCGACTGCGTCAGTCAAGGCAACCTGTCAGACACTGTGGTGTCATGTCAGATCTTCAACCCGCCTTCTTTTATTACGTTCAGTATGTCTTCTTGTTACAATAACACTTAAAAGGTTCTTAAGGTATTAGGCTAACACAAAAACGTTAAAGCAGAACTAAGTAACGTGTTTACCTTAATAAATCCTTCCCGTAGTCCATCTGGGGTAATACAAGTGTTACTGGGATGATTGGGGGGTCTTTCATCTCCCCCTGGTGTCTCTGGCCAGAAAACCATGCTTGCAACTTGACTGCCACCGGGTCGGAGCAACCAATACACACTAATAGAACCACGAAGAAGAAGCTAACAGGCTAACGGGCAAAGCTAACCGCGTGTTAGCGCCACTTTAAACATTATTTACCACTTTAAACAGTATTTACCCGAACCTCTTACGGTGAGGCCACAGCAACATAAGAAACGCACATGGACTCCGTTCAATAGATCTCAACCATTGAATTCTGTCTATAATTAAAAAATTAACTTCCATTGTTACTGAAGAGTTCATTTGATGCAAGACGCTTCTGTTGCATTCCCTTCAGCGTGGGCCCGGTGGATTCTCTACTTCAGACAAACTAAGCATCAAAACTCGCGTCACAACTTTACCATTACGGGCAATGTCCTGTTCTGCCATTTACCAAGAGTCAAGACTTTGTTCCATCTTTTTTTTTTTTACACGATGCACATTTAGTTTTGGAGGTGCAGACTTGACGTGCGGTGACTAAGTGCTGTTTGAGTGGAGCCCTCCCACACTCCATATGCTTAAAGCTTTACTCCGGCTTATTATGGGAAACTTTTCACTTAGTACTTATGCATATAACATGCCCTATTGTTGTTATTGCGCATAAAGGAGACATTTGAACACATAATGGTGCTGAATAAAAATCTAAGTGCGCCAAATGCTGGAATTAATGGACTTCCATATTCACAAACCCCCCCCCCAAGAGTATATTATGTCCCCTACGCATATTACATACCGATTTATGCACAATCTGGATGACATTTCCCGTTAAATGCACACTCTCTGGTTATCGCCCGTGATTCTGGCACTTACAGGTTCGTCACGATTGCCAGTGCCATAAATAACCAGTGATTGCCAGAACACATGAACGGGATACAGTCGGCGTGGGGGAAAAAACAATTTGAAAGGAAAAAAATAAATCAAAAATGCTGGGGCTAATATTGCATGAATTAGCCTGGGATTTAATTTGCTCTAATTAAAAACACACATGAAAAGCGCGCCTACAATGAGTAATTGGATGATGGGGCGAGGGTGTTGGGGGTTCCACACTCGTAGGTCAGTATAGCGTGTTTTTAATTATTTCCAGCCGCACATGCAATTATCTTATTAATCTGGATTAGCTGTGAACAAAGCCGGACGAGCGCGGCCTCATTATGAGGGTTACGCCGAATGACAGCGGCTCAGTCTCCACTGTTGCTCTCTCACTATCAGGGCAAAGGTCAGGAATGGTCATGAATATTTCACGATGAGACTATGCACATGTCTCACCAGGTGGAAGTTGAGCGTGATGAATGTGTTAAAAGATCACGACATAACGCCGCTAAGCGAGCCACACGAGCGCTCGCGATAAAACAAAAAAACATGTTCAAGAAACTAAGCTCTATACAGTTGAGCCTGAGTGTGGACAGCAGTCGTCCATTAAGTTGGAAGAAGAAGAAGAAGAAGAGGGAGTAGAAGAAAAAGAGGAAGAAGAGGAAGAAGAGGGAGGAGGAGAAGAAGAGGAAAGAAAAGATGAAGGAGAAGAAGAGCAGGAAGAAGGAGAAGAGGGAAGAAGAAGAAAAACGAGGAAGGACAAGAGGGAGGAGGAGAAGAGGAAGGAGAAGACAAAGAAGAAGAGTGTGGAGGAGGAGAAGAAGTAGTAGAGGAAGAAGGAGAAGAGGAAGAAGAAGAAGGAGGAGAAGAAGAGGGAGAAGAGGGAGGAGGAGGAGAAGAGGGAGGAGAAGACAAAGAAGAAGAGTGTGGAGGAGGAGAAGAAGTAGTAGAGGAAGAAGGAGAAGAAGAAGGAGGAGAAGAAGAGGAAGGAGAAGAGGAAGAAGAAGAGGTTGGTGAAGGAGAAGAAGAAGAGGGAGGAAGAAGAAGTAGTAGAGGAAGAAGAAGAAGAGACACAATTGGAAAGAGAATGGGCTAAACTAAAAATGGATAACGCAAAGCGGTGGAAGTATTTCTGTGGAGGACGCGTGGAACAGATAAAGAGTCGCACATATAGAGTCATTACAATACCAAGTAAACTTCATAAACTGTTTTTTCCATGACGTAGAGCTTGTTGTGTATTTTCTCTGCACACACACGTACTGTATTTACTGTCTTTAGTTTGACACATGTGTACAAAAGGTTTTTTACAGTGGGACTGTAAACGGGGCAGTCAGCTAGTATTTCAGACTTATACTCAAAAGTAGACAATGATTAGAAACTCTGCACACTGACTGCAGCAAACCTTGGCCTGGAGAAGGTCTTTTATCGATCATCTGCATCTGTTCAGAGAAAAGGCGAAGATTACATATTTTTGTTTTTACAAAACAATAACGTTCTGTAAGCCTTGGGCACAACGAGAGAAAGAAGCAAACTCAAACTACTGCGCTGTTTCCTGTCGGTCCGGCTGCCCGGGCGGTTTAGCATATCCTCGTGTTTGTTCCAAAACTACTGAACACACCAGTAGCAACACGAGCAGACTGATGCCCACATGTGTGTGGAGCCTCTCACACCGCCTGCAGCCTGAATGCAAGATTAGTGACAACCAACAGAGCTTCACAAAAACATGGATGAAGGCTGCAATGAAAATCTCCCAGAGAAAACTCGTGTATTGTTTTAAAAAGACATCAAATCTGGAGAAACGTACTTCCGCATGTACATAATAAAATGACACCTTCATAGCAGACGGTGGTAAACTGTGGCCGAGTTAGTAGCAGAGTCAAGAAGTCATATCTCATTTATTTCTGTCTATTTAGTTTTTAATATGGACTTTGCCATGGCATTAGATCAGGGTGCCCTTAGGCTCCTGGTGAATTTGCACTCTCTCCAGAGATAGTCATTTTGACTACAAGGTTTAATTAAAACCTCAAAATAAATACATATTTTATTGTGAGACAAAGCAAACGGTTCCAGGTCTAAATAAAAGGTGTGGGGCACGGTCTAAACCTCTGTTAAAGCTGGGGTACCCGATTCATTTGGTGTGGTAGAATACATGTATTTTTGCCCCCTCAGAGTATGTTGTGAACACAGACCTTGTTGTATTGTCTTCACCTAAAGTTTTATTGAGCCATGGATAGAAGTCAAATCTAAATGAGTGGGGGGGTGGCCCCGCCCCTGCTTCACTTTGTCACCACTCAATGCTGTATGTGTGTGTGAAATGTGCATGTAATTACATTCTCTGAACAATTTGAACACACAGGAGGGACTGTGAGAGCTAGAAACAAGTTTGGGCCAAAACAACATTTTTTTTAAAGGTGCATTATTATTTTTTTGCGTTAAAAAGTTGCATAATTCCCCTTTAAATGAACCCGGGTGAATAATTAAAAACGTTTGGACACACCTGCATGGATGAACCAGACGTGTTCTTTGCTTATATTCTGAATGGGGTTGTTTAGGTTTAACATTCATCACGAATGTGGACTACTGAGTACAGAAGATGAATCAAGCACCTTCATTGAAAATGGACAACTCCTGTACGACTGAGAACTTACACAGACATTCAACACAAATGCAACAATTTAAAAAGGCACATTTTACACACTCGTTCATGCTAGCAACTGTGGAGCCGCTCCATTATATAGAATCGGGCCGGCGTGAATAAAAACCACAAAAGGAAATGAATAGAACAATGTTGGCGGTCCCGATAACAGGGCTGTGTTCATCCATCCCTCCAGTGTTCAAAGATGACTTAAAGAGTTTCAATGGAAAGTCTATTAAAGCAAGAACCTCTGGAGAATGAGGATATCATTAGTCCATTGATAAACTGCCTATGAATATGAGGGACGTGATAACTCTCTCCTGATCAAACGGAAAACAGTTAAAGGAGATTTAATACGATGATATTAAGGAGAACTGTGAAATCCTCGTGAAGACATTATTATGATCCAGAAATGAAAAAGAGCCGCTAAGCGTTTGCACAACAGCAGCAGAAAGACGTTAGCGGCGTGTGTTCCAGCCGCTCCCCGTGCATTTGTTTTTCTGAGTGAGCAGCAGCAGCAGTGAGAGTTTGTTTTTTCTTTTCTAACCAAAAAATCCCATCATGAACACATGTAACACACACAGTGACGTGAGGGCAGCTCTGTGCTCTTCCTGGGTAGGCGGGGCAGGGACATGTCTCGATAGGTGCACAGAGATGTCCAGAGACAGAACACACACAGGCAGGATTCATCAGACACGCGTGAATCAATCAGAACCAAATCAAATCTAGGGGGCGCAATAGGATCAAAATGCTTTTTATTAATTAATGAAGAATGTTGTTGCTCTCAACGGTTGTCATTCTATTGCTCAGAATTACAAATAGAGAATTAGGGTAGGCGAGCTATGGATCTTTTGAGAGGGATCCTCCCAACGGGCTCTAAACCTTGTCTTTTAACACACCACACAGCATAGGAACATTATCTACAAAATCAGCTAGTTAGGGCAGCTGCGTAGGGGTTTGCTGATGAGGAGCTACTGCCCTCTACAACTGGCCCGGACTTTTTAACACACTACACTGTGTAGGGCTTACATAATAAATGCACATAATAAATATTCACGGAGTACAATATGTAAATTTAATGTGTCTTTTTAACATAACTAGTGACTTTTGAAATCGTTACTTGTTTTGTACTATACTTTGTACTTGAAACTAGACCGTTGTTGTAATTGTGCCTCTTTTCTGTTGATGTACGAACACTGTTGTAAATAATAGTTCTTTGTAAATAGATTAAATTTGTAAAAATGAAGTTCCGATCAGTTTTGTAGGTCTTAGCTTTCAAATGAGGCGTTACCCTGGCCTATAGGCTGTAAGCTCCATTCACCTCCTGAATACTGAAACTGGCATCATGTATCTTTTTGACTGTATAAAACTGAACTGCCAGCCTAACGTACTCCTGGTAGGGTCTCCCATGTTGCTCCCGAATACTTGAGAGCGTGATTTGAGTGGGCCGACCCCTGCCCCTGCCCGACTGACCACGACACGGCTCTGGTAGCCTCGCTTTGGTCCGTCCCGCTACACATCAGCCCGCCTCATCTCGTTTGGAAATGAAAACCTTTAGCATTGATTTTGGCCGCCTGTGCACATCCGTCTGCCGTCTGTCCACTGTCCCCGCGTGTCCCAGGAAGAGTGTATTAGGAGGAGCATGATCAATCTTTAGCCTCACGCTATGAGAGGGGGAGAGGATGTGGGCGGCTAGGGAGGTTTTTCCACTTATTCCTTTAGAGGTTTAATGTCCCGATGGGTAAAGAAGTGCCTTTGAAAAATGGTGTTCTGAATGTGCTCCGGGGAAGGTGACCCGAGGCCGAACACTCTGAACAAGAAGACGACTTCGACTCCAAAAGTAGGCGCTTTTAGATTTGGGTAATACCTGGAGAATAACTGGAGAGCATGTGCTTGTTTCGGTGGGGGTTATGAGGTTCAATTATTACTACTACAGGTCCAACCTCTCAGCGAGTTTTGTTGGTCATTATTGCTGCCGAATCTGAAAACTCGTGTTGAAATTCTCGCCGCTCTCGGAGCAAACATCGGTGATTCTCTTTGATGTGTCCACTTGAGCTCAAATACTGTGTGAACCCGGGAATCGGCTGTTGGGCCAAATGGGCGGCTCAGATGTTGATCTGGTGCGAGTCATTAGCCAAGGTCGTGGAACAAAATCTAGCCATCAGGAGAGGTAAAAGTTAGGGAAAACGTTATACTTAAAACATTAAAGAGAGAAGTTTGGTGAAGTGACCCCGAGGTGTTTCCTGCCAGGGCTGGAGCAGCGTGTGTGGAGAAGGCTCATGCTTTAATAATGACACGCAATGGGCGACGGGAGACTAGCCCGTCCAGCCAGAATGCACACGCTTTCCCTATCCTTTACAAAGAGGGGATGCTAACCAATCAGAAAAGCTGGATATCACATGACCTTTAAACACAGACAAAAGGTCAGTAAGTGCTTGCCCCACGCACTGAAACACTCCAAAATCCACAACACCTCATCACATCCCAATACGAGGGATGTCCCGATCCGATATTCAGCATCGGTGTTGGTAGCCAATCCAGGCATTTAGAGACTATCGGATCGTATTGGATTTAATGACTGGATCGGGTCTGATCCCCCAAAAGGCGGTCCGGAATCTGCTGCAGCCCCAGCCTGTGTAGGTTCACCACAGTGCAGCCCGTAGGCCAGAGCCGCTGCAGGTTCAGGACCACACCCACAATGCTATCGCTAAGCTAGGCTACTATCGCTAGCACCTGCAGCTGGAGCGCTCACTGAGGACGATCAGCAGTCGCTAAAAACATCATAACGGTAGAGAAAAGCCCCGATTGTTTCCTTCGCGGAGCTGCCATTAGCTTTTACAGAAGAAAGAATCCAATCCAAGAGAGGAGAGAGAGGCTCTGTGGTGCACACTTTAGGAATAATAATTAGCCATGTGCTCCTAGTGTGTGTGTCTTTTACAGGCTCTGAACATAATATGTAGACCTGAAAGACCGTTAGAAGCAGATAGACTTAAACTATATTTGCTGCTTTTTTTATGTAAAATGCCCAACATTATTTAAAATTCAAAACTAAACCCAACACTTCTTGCATGTTTATCCTTGCCTTGGTGTTGACGGCAGTGCCTCCAGACTCACGTCCTTCCAGGCCAAGGCAAGTGTCCTTCGCCTCAGTCCAAAAAGAGCTGCTACTGGAACACACTTCAGAGCTAAAGGAAGTGACATCACAAAATTAAACAGGAAGTTGTGTTTCATCCAGGGGAGAGGGGAGGGTCTGCTGAGGAGGGGGATTCTGAAGGCTGGTGGACTGGAAGTAATTATATTTTTAACAACTACAAATAAATAAAAAGCAGTCAGAAAAGATAATACCCATCTGAAAAAACTAAATAAAACTCAAAAGGGGGCTAACACTTTGAAGTAAAATTGTGCCTGATATTAATTAAATTCAATGCCCATGAAACAAATGAAGTCCTTTACTCCATGCAGCAGTGACATTTCCTCTGTATGTTTGAATCAAATAATATACTTTTCAAATTTACAAAACAAATAACAGATTTCGTTTTTCTATTATTGACAAAAACCTAAAATTCATTATTTGATCCAATCTTGACAAACCGTTTGCTTTTTTGCAACTGAAATGACTTCACTAAGCTGAAAAGAATTTTTCAAAATGCAATATATGAATGTTACCACTTACCTTTTAATTCTGAAATGCTTCTCTTTGTACTTGCAGAGGACTGCGGAGGTCTATTTAAATCACATCCTTTGTTCGCAGGCAAAAGATAAAGTGAAGGAGAACTGCGTGACCCACCAGGGCCAAGTGCTTTGTGGCTTTCATGATAATGACCAGGAACGTCCAGATACACAAGGCCTGGGACTGGACGTTCCCAAACAACATTGAGGTGATCAGAGCGTGAGTATAAAATCATTTTGAGCCACCCACCATGAGGGCTTTTTTGAGCAATGCCAAATCGTCCCTGGACTACTTTATACTTTCAGAGATGAGGTAGCCGGATTTCCGTGCAGCACGTGAGGTCCGTCCACCACGAGATATCCAAGCTGGCTCTTGATTTCAGCCAGCAGTCGGTTAAAGCCGCCAAGCTGAACCGGCTGATATAAAGAGAGGACCTCGCGTGCTGCATCCGACTGGGGCGAGAACGGATGTCCTCCCTCTTGGGTAATTTTCTTTTTCACAATGTTGTGGTCATTTGTTGAACCTGAGTTTTTATGTTGTAATTTAATGGTCTCTCTTCAGACGAAGTCAAGGCAGCCCCAGTCGAGGACTGCAAGGCCAGGTTCAAGATGCTGGGCTAGATTGCAGCATACCTGGCCTCAATATACGGCCATCGGTCCTGTGTGTACACCAACCTGCTGGTCAGGGAGGTGGAAGAGGCCCAAGACACTACCTCATCAATGTAAGTGCAATTACCATTTCAATTTCCATATAGAAGTGAAACAGCCATTAAAGAAACTCCCAATGGGATAACCGTTGCAATTAACTATTTTGTGTGCAGGTATCCAACCACAAAACAAGCCACAAATATGGCGTTGCCCAGTTGTACTTGGAGCAGGAGGAGTATGGATGATGGATCCTCCACCGGACAAAGCCAAGAAATTGGCATCATGAAAGACCTTAGAGTCTAAGGTCTTGGACGGTACCTAATTCGGGCATGGAAAGACATGGGGCTCCAGGGAGAACCACACTTCCTGGACATAAGGACGGCGGTGTCCACATTTGTAAGTTTAAAGGAAAGATGTACTGATTGTTACCAAATAGGTTTCTCACTTATTTTTTTATTTAACTCTTTTCTCCAGAACTTTGAAGAGAACGCTGACAGAGAGAGCGGTTCGACGCCCTCTATAAAACAGTCAAGAAGGCCCGGGAGATCAGACAGTGCTGCATTGAGCTGTGGGAATAAGCTGACTCCCGTGCCTTCAAGACCATCCAGCACAGCCCCATCAACCTCCACCGCCGTCCGCCCCCATACCACGCCCGAGACAGTCCGTAAGAGGCTTCTTGGTGCCAATCGCAGACCAGACCACCATCACTAGGCGTCACGCCGGTCTCCAAAAAACAACAGACACAGTCACCCAGCAAGGGGAATGATACACTTTGAATTTTACAAATTCTTTTACATCTGATTGCCATTTGTTTCCTGTAAAGTCCTGCTAAACGCGAAGAGAAGAAGGAACAAGACGTATTCTCCCAAAAAGATGCCGTACCTTCTCGTCCCTGAAGAACAACGCAGGACCTCATACTGCAAAGAACTGAGGGACAAGTGGACGAATGTTTACGGTTTTAAATATTGAGATTATGTTTTCATCTCAGCTTAGACGAGTTGACATGTACCTGTCTGGTCTTTGTGCGTGCGCTCAATCGCACAAATAGACCAAAGCTGTTGTGTTTGGAGCCAGAGAGGAAAGGAGGAGAGGCTGTACACTCGGTGGCATGTTCCTTTGAGTTTGTAAGAAAAAAGGATTTCTGATAAGCATGCATTCTCATTTTAAAAAATGTATTGTTAATAAAGATAAATACAACAAAAGGTTTAAGAGAACAAAAAAAGTTACAAAATATTCCTTTTAATTATTTTTTTTTGTTCATTTGTGAACTGTCCCAGTGAACTTGAGGTTACATTTTTATTATTAAACTTTTAAATTAACCATAGGTTACTTAAAATAGTTATTATTGTAGTTATTATTGTTAAAAAAAAGACCAAAAAAAGTTCCATATTTTTTTTAGAGAGCAAAAGTTACAAAATGTTCCTTTAAATTTGTTTTATGTATGCTCTTTTATTTTATTTTATTGTTTATTTTTGTACTATACAAATATCATTCTTAAAAAACAATAATAACTATAATACTTATTATATGGCTATTACGGAAGATCCTGACTGCTCTTGGAAGCATTTCACAGAAAACCCAATGGGGTCAATTCTAGGGATGGGACGATACACTTAAACTCACGATACGATGCACCTCGATATGTCAGAGTCACGAAACGATACGTCACGATACGATATCAAAAAAGAAAAAAATATTACTGTATAATAACAACTTTATTTTTGTTTCAGTTGAACACAGGGAAACACAACAAGAACACCCCCTTAGTGCTGCTCTAACCCGAGGTTAATGTATCTCTGGACTGGTTCTTCTTCAAAAAAACTAACATATAATTCCTGTGACTTGACGACGCACTGCACCATTCCCTGGATATATATATATTTTTTTCATTTAATAATAATAATAATAATACATTGAACTTGTATAGCGCTTTTTGGACACTCAAAGACGCTTTACATGAAAAAAAATAAAATAAAAAAAAGATGAAAAAAATAATAATTATAAAAAAATAAATAAAAAATAAATTGCGATCCATTTTTTTTATACTCGATGCGTTTCGTCACGTTTTGTATCGCGATATTTCGCGAAACGATATTTCGTCCCATCCCTAGTAAATTCTCTCTTTAAGTGCACATTGAATTCCCTGATGGATGTACCAATAGAAGTCTATGTGGATCTATTTTGACCTCAAACATTCTCAATAGTCTTCACTCGACCTCGGTAGTCCTCACTTGACCTTGACCTCAAGCCTACTCAATATTCCTGACTTGACCTCAAACAGTGTTAAAAAGGAAGCGTTAAATCTACGTAAAGGAGACATTCCGGAATTACCTGATGGAAGTACCACTGGACAAAAAGACCTAAAATACGAGAAGATTTAACACTGTATTTTTTTGTATTTGTCAAAGATGCGGAGAATATCCGGAGATATGCAAGACGGATCTTCGAGGTATGCAAATTTTGCATCTTCCCGGATCGGGACCATTTTTGCATATTGATATTTATCCCTGAAATATACGGAGATATCAGGAAACTCCCCGCATATTTTCTGTATCTTATTAAGATCGATGGATACTTATCCCTCTTGTATCCGGGAAAAATACGGAAGGCGAATTTCCGACTGTAACATTTGTTTAGTTTCTCCAATATAATGTTGTTTGCATTCTTCTTCTTTGCATTGAATAGAATAAACCACATTGCTTTGTTTGTGGCTCGGAGTTTTGTCTTTGGGATGAACTCATTTTTGTCTCAGTGTGTTCACCGGTTTGTGGTTCACTGGAATCCTGTGCTGCCTAAAGATTCTCTGAAGTTTCTCTGAGACCCCGGCTACATACGGCACTACAACTCCCTTTCTTCTGGGCTCTGTAGTCTGTCTGTCCTGTTCTTTGGGTCTTCTTGCCCTTTGTGCTTTAGTGAAAGACCAGTTCGGATAGCCACAGTTTGAGAGGGCTCGCTGGACATGTGGCTCCTCTTTGGTCTTTCCTTCTGCACTGGTAGCACCTCTTTAGCTCTATGTCTGAGCGTCATGATGACCCCTAGTTTGTGCTGGAGTGGATGGTTAGAGTCAAACATCAAATACTGGTCAGTGTGAGTTGCCTTCCTGTAAACCTCTGTCTGAAGTTGTCCATTTTCCCGTATGATAACTTTACAATCTAAAAAGGCAAGTTCTTTCTCTTTGGCGCCCTCCCGGGTAAATGTAATGCTGTGGACCCCAGCATTGGTCTATATCTTCAGCTGCGGGCTGAGTGGGACTTTAGTCTGCTGACGAAGCCTTTTGGATGAGAGGCGAAACGTTCGAAGACTTCCACTACTGAGTACAGAAGATGAATCAAGTACCTTCATTGAAGATGGACAACTCCTGTACGACTGAGAACTTACACACATACTCTGACTTTACGCTTCCTTAGCTCTGAGGAAGAGCATCTAAAACAATGTCCCAGAGAACAAAGGTCAAGAGGAATATACATTTAGTTTAGTTTATTTATTTGTTTGAGCAGTTAACCTGTTCAAAGAGAGTGGGCCAAGCCAAAGGCTTATAAGCACCCACCCCAAAAATAAAAACAATAGCATTTTCATTTAACATTTACAGGGTAGCAAATCATAAACAAAGGAACATAGGGCAAAGTAACAACAAATAGTTTGACCTCATATACTGTAGAATATAACTTTGTGAGACTAAAATAAACCCTTATGGTATATACCAAGATAGAAATATTTGTGTATAATAACTAGTTCATACTAGTTAATATTTGTATTATGAAAAGATGCATGAACACTTTAGAACAATACCCCTGAGGCCAGCTATTGCGTTTAAACAGCAGGTGGCCGAACCTGTCCAATTTTGCATTTAAAACGTGACTGTCTGAAAAAAGGTAACTTTGAGAGAAGTCACTATGGATTTCATCAAACAGATTTCTTTGAAAGGCTCCACAGTAGGGTCGTCCATCGTGATGGATGAGCAACATCACAATGGACGATCTCATTGTCCATCGTGATGTTGCTCATCCATCACGATGGAGAGCCACGATGGAGAGCCACCATCGTGATGCCACGCCCCCTCCTGTCAGAAACACGCGCTGACCTTCTGTGGGCCTTGTAAACCTACACGCTTTGCAGGGCTTGCACTGTAAATTAAATCTCGAATATAGCTAATATGCACGCTAGTTTAAGTAGCCTGCCAGAAGCCCGAAGACATGATGTGTTAGCCGTAGTTATTAAAATAAAGACGCAGCGCTGCTGTATTTCTGACGCGCGGGGCTCTCTCTCTAAAAGCAGCTGCTGTTTAAAGTAACTCACCCTCAAATCCACTTTCTTTCCTGATAAACTGTATAAATGTCCAATAGTGTTGTCTACATGTCCTGGTGCAAATTAGTTGAAAGATCAACTTTCTGCCTAAAAGCGTCAGCGAGGCGCCATCTACAGCGAACTGTCGGTATTGCATGTTTGAATTTGGCGCCCCTATTTGCGCAGAAGTTTGAGATGACGTCAGTTGCCCCGCCGCGCTGGGCTATAAAAGCGCCCCCGTACGCCCCCGTAAAATGTAGTAATAGAAATGACTTTGGGCTATTTACTTATGGGGATAACTGGGTCTTTGGGTCCACATGTTACAGACCGTTAGTCAAGCCTTTAGATAAACATGACCTGGATGAGTCTGTGTTATCTTCAATGACAAACCGAAAACCATTTCAAAAGGACAGTGTTCCTGCACAATAATATATATTTTTTATTTATGTGATGAAGAAAAATAAAATAAAGCTTTGTAATACATACAGTCACGTCTCTATACCTCACACAGTATCTGCTGAGGACACTGAGATACGTCTCCCATGCAAACTTCTAAATATTGTCCCGTTCACCCACTGTTTCTTAAACATTATGTTAAAACTGAGCAAATGCAAATAATAAGCTCCGATTTACATTTGGATTAGTGTGAGAAGAGCCTTGGTATTGAGGAGCAGATGACGCTCTGAATAAGTCGTTCTCCTCTGAGACTTTCACGCACGAGTTTTAACACATTTCTGTTGCAAAATTCATGTTCCATGACTCTGTTCAGCTCATGTTTAGTTTAGATACATTTATCCTGCAATCTCACATATTTCCTAACATAAATAAAATGCAGCCTATATATAGGCTATGAGAGACCAACAGGCCCGGTTAGAACCATGAGGCCATCCTTCTGTGAACCCACCACCTGCAGGGGGCGCTATAGGGGCTGGTGCAGCTCCAACAGCTGCCCCCACGACCCGGCAACGGACCAGTGGAAGAAGATGGATGGATATAGCCTATGTAAATGTATTTAAAAATGCTTATAATGAGAGTTGGACGATATCCTCGTCCATCACGATGGGTTACTGTAAACTTTGTCAACTGTCAGTTAAAAGGACAGGCCCAACCCCAGTCCACAGTATTATGATGTTATTTTTACTAAATCATTTGTCGAGCAGTGGTGTCCGACTGTTGGAGAAATGATATAAATAAACATTTTCTTCTTAATGATGGATGGCTTTGATATCAGTGGAGTTTTTGGGGTGTTTTTTATTCTCTTGTCAATAACAAGATACAAGCATAAACAGCACCTTACTGTCATTGATACTGTGATAACTACAAGGCAAACTAGTTTGGATACTGGGATATTAACATCTAAATCTTACAAAACCAAACCTGTAGTCATGAAACTCTCTTATGACGACTGCCTTCTGAGCTCTTATTGGTTTATTATTCTTGTTGACATTGTCTTGCTTTTATTGTTTGCTGCTGTACTGCACTGTCCCCGCCATTTGTTTTCATCGCTCCTTTTGTATTTCACTGCTGTACTCTCTCCCTACAATGTATATAATGCTCTATTATTGCTTTATTTTTAACCCTGTACTTTTTTGTAGGTTGCCCTCTGTACATCTGGCCTACAGATGAAAACGAGCCTCCTGGCTGATTCTGGCGTATTATACAGTTGCCCTGTTGGTTAATATGCACTGTCTAATAATAAATAAATAAATAGGTTGCAACTTGAGTAACTTGTTTAAAGACGAGCACAGAGTGTAACTGTCCTCACACGTCTGTTTCTCCTCTAATCCCGTCCACGTGTGGTCACTTTCTCCGAGGCGTCTCGGTGTCTGTAGTTGCACTCATTAAACATATTTTATCTCTAAAGGTTGATATTCCAGTTTGTGGCGTGAGAAAAGGATTCTAACATTATTATGAGCATCGCTACAACTCAACGGGTCTGAGCAAGAACCCGATCAGAACCATAGACTGTATAAAGAATAGACGGCTCCTCCTCTCCAGCTCTGACCAAGCATGTTCCTAAAAAGGGCATAAGGGCGGGATCTTGACTGTAGACCCGGCCCTGCTTGGCCCTCGCGGGGCGTGTAATGGCCGTGTATTTCTGTTGTAATCCCGCCCATGGCCAGGCAGCGACGTAAACGGCCTGTCAATCAAAGTCAGGCTCTCATTAATTATGCAAGATTTCTAAAATGTAAACTACGATAACCAGCCTGGTGCCCCATATTGTTTTTAACCCAGCGTAATCACAGGAGGAATATCTAGCTCTAGCCACTTCTAAACCATTAGGCACCGGGCATTAAAGTTGTTTTTAACGTGTCTAAAGTCCAATGCATTGCAATGGGGGAATAGTGGTCATATGGAGGCACTACAGCAAAGGGGGAGCAATGGCGGCCTCCAGTGTCGTAGTCACAAAGCAGAGCAGTCAGCGGCCATTGGTCAGAACGAAGCAACTGCTCTGAGGACTAAACAAAGTCTTCACCAGTGGAGCAGGAGGAAGATCTCAAGGCGAGACACTGCAGGTGAATACATGATTTCAGCCATGGTATGTTTTCATATGAAAAAAAACTCTGAAGTGATGCTCAACCAAACGCCCTGATGTGAGCGTGGCAAAGGCTGAGCTTAGTCTGGAGGTGATGAGGGAGAAAACCATCTCATATCTCCACATGGACCCCTGTGTTCTTTTACAGAATCAGCGCAGTAAAAGAGAGAAATGGCAAATCATGTGATAAAGTTTAAACATGCCAAAGTTTGACGAAAAGTCGAAAAGTCCACCACAGCCGTGCCGGGACCCGCACCACAGCTTGAGAACCCCTGCTCGGGGATCGTCCGTCCCGTGACCATCTCCACAATCTGCGACTGACGCCACACTGATCAAAAAGATCCCATTAGCGCCGCGGACGATTTCGGCTCGTGGCGCTCCGTCAGCGGACTTCTCCAACGCCATAATTACCCCCCGTGGGATTTTCCGTCGCGCGTCGCCATATTGTCGGGGAATTCTCCGGGTTCCAAGGGCACCGGGAAGACAAGAGGAGGCCGGGGCGTCTAAAAATAAATATCTTCTCATCTGTATTTGTCCACGACGGCTCCTCTTATTTAACGCAGAGCGAGTTAATGGAATTGTTGCGATGTTGATGTATGGCGGGCCCGTGCGCAGAGGCAGATGGGTAAATGTAATTACGCTTGTTTCGAGGCAAAGGGAAGGGGGGGGGCTCATCACAAAAGGAGAGGTGAAGAGACGCCGACGGAGCCATTTGTCAGGCGAGACAATGGCGCGGACAAATTCAATAAGAAGATTTTTACATGAACGGCGTTCTTTTAAAGCAGCACAAATGAACAGTACGGAGGCATTAACGTTGTTATGGTGACGGAGAATTCTGACAGGCAGCATATAGTGTGCCATTCTTCAGCCCGCACACACAGCCACCATTTGCATTGTCCTAATTCACTTATGTTTTGTTACTTATACGGGTAACCCATTTTTAATTTGTCAACGTCCTTTGGGAGATGCTTGCGCTTCCATGTTTTTATGATCACGGTAACAGCTACGGTGGCCTTAGAGGGTTACCTTTCTGGGGTGTCATACTGTTGCTGATGGCAGTGGAAAAGCCGATTGCAAGTTCTTAATACCTTGGAGCCTTGGAGGGACACATTGTTTTGAAATGACCCTGTAAGGTCATCTCCACTGCTACCTCTGGACAAACAGAATACGCTGTGTATCAGAGTGCAGTCGGGCTCTATTCAAAAACAGATCAAAGTGCTCAAGTGGTGTTTGGAAAAAAAAAACTCCCGTCCATACGGAGTCCTGCAGTAACTCCAATAGCTCTCAAGTTTCTTATCCTGTTATCTGCCAGCTTAGGGTTAAGGCTCATTCTTCACAAGACGCAAGAACTTCTTGTTCTTGCACCCTGAGCTGCAGAACAAAATGAAGTCACTTTTGCTTTGTAGCCATGGAAACATTTAGTAACTCATGACAGTTCTCTGGTAACAAAGCAAACATAACTTCATTTTGTTCTTGTTCTTGCAGGGTGCAAGAACACAATTCTAGCGTCTTGTGAAGTATGAATGAGCCTTTAGGGTTATCAATTCTGCATATCTAAATCTCAGAGCATATTGACAGGAGAGCTTACAGCCTATATGCCAGTGTGATACCTCATTTGAAAGCCAAGACCATCTAGTTTCTAAAACTATGAGTAAGATGTGCTGTTCTTACCCTAATCATAACTTTAACCCCTGACCCCCGATCAAGGGGACGGAAAGCTTTAGCTCAGCTCACTACCTCAGGACATTTTCCAAGCCCCTGTTCCACCTCCACTGTAACAAATGGACGACTGACCCCCACCCTTAATCCGCTCCCTCTTACACCCCCCAAAGCCCCTCCCACTGGGCATTTTCATTTACAGTTAATGAGTCTGTATTGGAGCAATTAAACACAAAAAATACACAATAAACGTGCACAATATTCAAACAAGTTACAGGGCTCAAATAATAATTGTATTAATTACACGAACCATGGATTTTCATGTTTCTAAAAGTGGTTACATAACCGCATCCACCAAGACCGGCAGGACGAGCGGGGTGCCATGCCATCGGTCCGACAGCCCATTAGTCTGACGCCTCATTATTCAGAAGACGTCCCATTGAGCAGAGGTGCCATTAGTCCGAAGTCTCTCTAACCCAGGTGTGTTGTGGATTAGAGAGCGATATACAACCACCGGCCCTAACCTTAAGGCCAGTGCGGACCCGCGGCTACATTTCTGAGGGATTCCGCGCGTTGTACTCAGAGTAGTTATAGATGGACCTGCTCCGTCACACAGGGGTATGCAAGTTTGCTTGGAGGTCGGCCGATTATCTTCTTGGCCAAAATATCAAGGCCCAAACCTCCCAATTGTAGCCCAAAGTAAAGCACCACTGTGTACGAAGGCCATTATATATGACTAAATGGGGCCTTATGCCAGGGAATGGTTCAGGTTTGACACTATTTTACACATTTTTAGAGTACTTTACCAGCACCTGGTAAAGAAATACCAGCTTTGAATTCTATTATAACATTTCTTAATGTCATGGTTTGACAAATAAAGAATCTTGAATCTTAAAATCATCTTATTGGCTAAATATGCTCCAGGGCTGGATTTGGCCCCCGGGCCCCCTGCTTTATATTATTATGTGAACACAAGCCTCTTAAACGCATAAAAACAAACATTTTGGCCTTAAATTGCTGTGTTTGAGAACTTAAGACCAGTGCATTTAGCGGCTAACATGCACATATCTCATCCAAAGGGACAAATCCAAGCCTATGCAGCGTGGCTTTTGAAGACGCTTATATCACTGAGACACGTCGTCCTGGGAACACGCCCATTTAGTGGAGAACAAAACAACAAACCGCAGCAGTGTATTGGAAGACAGGGAGATGAGATTAAAGCAGTGTCCAGCATTGTGCCGAGCGGAGCCGATGTGTTTCGGGCAGATTGTCAGACGCCTCCGCTCAAACGCTGCCACTTGAATGTAAATGCTGCGCGAGAAGAGCCAGGATCCCTATGGAAAGAGACTGCTTTCCATGAAAACAAGGCAATATAGAGGCCGCTCTGTGTTGGAGTGCTGGGGTCATCTGGCCGCTCTCTGCTTGTTTTGTTCATTCACAATGGCGGGTCCCTGCAGGGCTAACCGAGCAGTGTATACAGCAGTGGAGGAACGAAGATGTCATCACAGCTCCAGTAGCCGTGAGCACGTGCTAATTATTCTGACGGGAGATGAAGCGACAGCAGTGCCATTTTTCTGCCATCCTTTCACACAAAAATGATGCTTCTCGAGCTTAAAAATAGCCAATGTTTTAAAGCGGGGAAAGGAAGTGGAGAGAGGGCAAGCACTATTTGCGACTCACGGCAACTTCCGGTGACTCGCGTGACTCGCGAGTCATGAGTCGCGGGTCACCAGTGCCTTACACATCTTTATCACCTGTAATGTGATTGTATGGCTCTCTATGTATTGTTAACCAGTGACTCGCGTGACTCGCGAGTCATGAGTCGCGACTCACCAGTACCTTACACAGCTTTATCACCTGTTATGCGTTGGTATGGCTCTCTATGTATTGTTAACCAGTGACTCGCGACTCACCAGTGCCTTACACAGCTTTATCAGCTGTTATGCGTTGGTATGGCTCTCTATGTATTGTTAACCAGTGACTCGCGAGTCATGAGTCGCGACTCACCAGTGCCTTACACATCTTTATCAGCTGTTATGCGTTGGTATGGCTCTCTATGTATTGTTAACCAGTGACTCGCGACTCACCAGTGCCTTACACATCTTTATCAGCTGTAATGTGATTGTAGGGCTCTCTATGTATTGTTAACCAGTGACTCGCGACTCACCAGTACCTTACACAGCTTTATCAGCTGTTATGCGTTGGTATGGCTCTCTATGTATTGTTAACCAGTGACTCGCGTGACTCACGAGTCATGAGTCGCGACTCACCAGTACCTTACACAGCTTTATCAGCTGTTATGCGTTGGTATGGCTCTCTATGTATTGTTAACCAGTGACTCGCGAGTCATGAGTCGCGACTCACCAGTGCCTTACACAGCTTTATCACCTGTTATGCGTTGGTATGGCTCTCTATGTATTGTTAACCAGTGACTCGCGACTCACCAGTGCCTTACACAGCTTTATCAGCTGTTATGCGTTGGTATGGCTCTCTATGTATTGTTAACCAGTGACTCGCGAGTCATGAGTCGCGACTCACCAGTGCCTTACACATCTTTATCAGCTGTAATGTGATTGTATGGCTCTCTATGTATTGTTAACCAGTGACTCGCGACTCACCAGTGCCTTACACAGCTTTATCACCTGTTATGCGTTGGTATGGCTCTCTATGTATTGTTAACCAGTGACTCACGAGTCATGAGTCGCGACTCACCAGTACCTTACACAGCTTTTTCAGCTGTTATGCGTTGGTATGGCTCTCTATGTATTGTTAACCAGTGACTCGCGAGTCATCACCAGTGCCTTACACAGCTTTATCAGCTATTACGCGTTTGTATTGCTCTCCATGAGATGTAGTGTGCATGGTCCAGGAAAGGTCCAGGAAAGGTTCTCTGTGATGTGCACACCCAGGAACTTAGTGCTGGTCACCCTCTCCACTGCAGCACCATTGATTGTTAGAGGAGCATGCTGGACCCGTGCTCTAAGAAAGTCCACAACAATCTCATTAAAGGGGCATTAAGGAGAAAAAAAACATCTTGATGGGTGCAGTGTGGCACCTTAATTAATCATGGCAGTGGTCTGTATGATGCACCAGGATCAAATGTTTTTAAGAGTATGGGGATCTACACTTTTTGGAAACTCTTTGATTTGATCCTGGCACGTCATGGAGGCAGCTATGATAGAAAGTGCAGGTGCCATGCTGCCCTCATACAGCCACTGGGCCACCAAAGCACAAATATATTTTTTTATTGTTTTCTCTTTTTTTTTTTTACCAAAAAAGTTCCTTAGTGCACTTTAAGGTAATATGATAGATTTGGGGTAATGAATTCTGTATTTTGAGCATCTGGAGTAGGTGACATGATGGTATTGGATGATGTCATTAACTTTGTTCTCTTTAATTCGCTATTTACACTGGTACAGGTGGCTTTTATAATTGTGTTAGTTTTTTTTTCAAGGGCCTGGAGGCAAATACATTTTTAGTTTAGTTTTTACTGTAATGAATTTCTTTTGTAACTAAAACCAGAATATTACTTTGCTTCATCTTTTGTGTTTGAAGTATACACTCTGCTCTGTATCTGCACATTTTGTGCGTTCGTTGAAGCTACAGAATTAAAACCATTTTAGGTGATTATGATTAAACATAAACTTAAGTCTAAACACGTAGCGAAAGTCAAAACTTTTAACTAGTGTTTATTTTATGTTTTGTTGTTTCTGTTTCAATGTCAGAGTATCATGGCTTTTCAAATTTTCACAAAATAATGAAAACACCGACATACAAAGGAAACAAAAATACCTCACCTGAAATTAGACGGCGCCCTCTGGTGGTATTAGACGAGTAGTGACTCGCGAGTCACGCAAGTCACTGGTTAACAATATATGGAGAGCAATACAAACACATAATAGCTGATAAAGCGTGTGTAAGGCACTGATAACATGTAAACTGTTCATCCAGATCCATATAGTGTCATTAAAAACAATATAAGCTGTGTAAGGCACTGGTGACTCGCGACTCATGACTCGCGAGTCACCGGAAGTTGCCGTGAGTCGCAAATAGTGCTTGCCCTTACTGAGGAAGTGGCCATGTTTGGATTACAGCCCCTTCCGTGTCAGTGTTTGTGAATGAGCACGACATGAGACAGGACGTCCGAAAATAAGCATTGCAAAGGGTGAGTTTGGTCTATTTCTTTTTTTGCTCTGACATTAAAACCAAGAGAAGAAAGGAGAAAACCAGCCAAACATTTCAACAATGACCACTGAGAGAAAAATGGATGTTCACCTCCTGCCGTGTCTCGCCATGAAGGACCCAGCTCCTTTAGCTCATCAGCTGAAGACATAAAGACCGACACATTTCTTCTTCTGAAACACTCAAGAGGCACCAAGAGCCCCCCCACACCTGCAGCACAGTGGAGGCGTCACAACAGGAGCTACAGGAAACAAGGAAGGGATAAACAAGGAGGTATCCGGGCATGACTCACAACTAAGCCACACATGCCTTCGGTCCCTACTACTGTTCTGACTAATGTTCGTTCACTGGAGAATAAGTCGGATTATATCAGTCTGTTACTTTCATCTAAGAAGACGGTGAAAGACTGTGGAGCGGAGGGAGCTGCGCAGGAGGAAGAGGAAGGAGGAGATATGATGTATATCTCGTTTGTTAGAAATTGAGGATGAACCAGACTTGAGCTTCCAAAGTCATGACATCGTCCTCTGGGCTTTTCTCAAACTGTTTAAGGTATAGTAATATAGCGTATGCAAACTTCTGACTTTGTAAAAAGTAATTAAAAAAACGTGTAGAAATTATGGCGCAGATGGTAGAGCGGGTCGTCTCATGATCGGAAGGTCGGGGGTTCGAATCCCGCCTCCTGAAGGTGCACATTGTCGTTGTGTCCTTGGGCAAGACACTTCACCCTCCTTGCCTCCAGTGTCTGCGTACACTGGTGTGTGAATGAGAGTGTGAATGGGTGAAGCCCCTATGAGAGACCAACAGGCCCGTTTGGAACCATGAGGCCGTCCTTCTGTGGACCCACCACCTGCAGGAGGAGCCATAGGAGCCTGGTGCAGCTCCAACAGCTGCCCCCACGACCCGGCAACGGACAAGTGGAAGAAAATGGATGGATGGATGGATGGGTGTAGAAAATTATATATCTCATTCTTCTGGAAGTTGACAAATATAAATATTTTTTAGAATTCTAATTGACCAAAGAAAAATAAAGGTTCATTTTGGTTTGATGTCAGATAGTGAAGTGTCTTTTCATGAAGCGCACGTGAACATCTGGTTCCCGTACATCATGGAGGAACTGACCTTTCTCTGAGGCATTTTTCGATGGTCTATCAGTTTGTTTAGTCCACTGCTCTCATAATGTTTTTGAAAATTAAACCTTATAAAAATAGTGTTTAGAAATAAGTAAAACGTGTGAAAACAGCTGTCTAAGCATCTGTTCAGTCTTATATTTAATAGGCATTAGAAGCTGGAGTAGGTGAGGAATCTTACCAACCTTCTCGATGGCGGGAGCGCTATGCACGGACTCGAAGTGTGACTCTGCAACTTTGACAGAAACCTCCTCTTCTATGACATTCTTTGCATTTGATATTTCCCTGCCCTTTGTTGGAGACAAAGGTCACTCTTGGTAGACAGCGTGGCAGTAAACCATCAGCGCTTTCTTTGACGCTCGCACCACAAAGGACGCTCGGAAAAGGACAGGAGAGAGACGAGGTTATGACATTACCCCCGCCGCCCTCCCTCTCCCCGCCCGTCTGGTCCCTATAGGCGGGCGTCCCGTCAGTCTCCTCTTAACCTTCGGCAGGACGGGACGGGTTCTGCGGAGCGAGAAACAAGGCCAGAGAAGGGCCGGGCAGAGGCGGGACACTGCGGGGGCCGAGAGGTTATGTGCGGTACAAGGCAGGTGGGAAAGGGTGGAGCAGGGGGGAGGACCGGACCACGTCGAAGAGCAGAGGGATGAATAAAACTCAGCTTCAACATGATCATTTACAGCAACTCAAATATGCAAATACTCTTAACACACAGGATGTTCCCTTTATGTAACCGTATTCATACAATGTCGTCCCCGATATGTCTGTTTTAGTGAAGGGTCTGCAGCACATCGATGTCTTCTACCTGTGCCATGGTATGAAAAGTAAAAGTCTGAGAAGCTTGTCTTGGCCATACAGTCTGTGCCTATGGGAGACGCAATGTCATTATCTGCGTCTTAGCGCGACAGAACTTTCCTTAAGTATTATCCCCTAATAACTCTTCACTTCTCCGAGACAAAGCGGGGGAAGGATTTTGCAAAGCCGTCATGAATGTTTCTCAGCAGGGCGATGATCAAAGACGGTAATGTGTTTTATGTCATTAGCTAAAGCTCATTGTAGTCTTTACATATTCCCCCCCCCCCCCCCAAAAAAAAAACTGTGGGAAGCAGGGGGTGTATGCAACTTCGGGCTGTGGAGCATGATCAGGCATAACATTATGACCATGGACTGACGGTGATGAGATACACAGGGGGAGTATTCGGAATAAATGTTGATGTTTAAGGTAAAGATTGTCTGGACAAGTGGGAGCTTCCCCAAAACAGCAGCTGCTGAGTAAAATAATGCGTTTGATTTGAACTTTGCCCCATGTCCGCTGCGGCCTGAAGAGGCCTGATGTCCGAACTGTTGAACAATCCACAGGCAGGGTTGAGAAACTTTATCTGGAAGCTAACCTCAGCTCGACACCTGTAGTTTTTGTCTTCATCAGTAGGCGTCAGTAGTGCACCCCCTCCCTAGGCCCCTCACTGCCCCCACACACTGCCCTTGTGATGCGTTCAAACAAAGAAGGGAAATCTCATTAATCTTGTACTGCAACATTCTGTGTTCTTTGGCATTTACAGTGCAGAGCTTTTGAGAGGAACATATCTGTTGAGAGGAATCCTCCCAACGGGCTCTAAACCTTGTCCTTTATTGCACCACTCAGCATAGGAACATCATCTACCAAAATCAGCTGTTAGGGCAGCTGTGTGGGGGTTTGTTGATGGGGAGTTACTGCCCTCTTCAACTGGCCCGCTCTACACTCTGGCTTTTTAATGCACCACACTATGCAGGGCTACATCATACTTCACATATAACTCAATTAAATAAATATATAATAATAATAATGATGATGATAATAATGATAATGATAATAATAATAATGATGATGATAATTAAACCCAAATTAAAATTATACTGAGAATGGTAATGACAACTGGGAAGTATCAAGATCTCGGAGTATAAGATCTATTGATTTACCTTTATAACATAAAAGTAACTCTTGGTAATCACTGGTAACAATCTGAAAGAAATATATTAAGGATCACATTTTTTGACTTGCTTTGTGCTAGACATCGTACATGAAACAAGATCGTTGTTGTAGTTGTGCGTTGTTTCAATTATTATATAAACAGTTCAAATATTGTTTTGTAAGTTTGTAAGTTGGTCTGTGCGAATGTAGCTGCTGAAATTCTTTTTGGATGAGGTCTTGTTGATGCTTTGTTCCTTCAGTGCCATTGTGTGAAATGTACTTTTTTATTGCACTTGGGGGTGGGGGGGGGGGGGCGCTCATAAGCTTTTTGCTTCAGCCCAGTCATGTTGAGCAGAATGTATACTGCTCAAATAAACTAATAAACTAAACTATTTCCCACAACCCTTGAATGCCTCATACACGTCCCTGTGTATGCTTTATAACAGAGGTCACTAAACGGCAGACCTTGGTCCGGGTCCGGACCCTTGAGCCAGCCCATCCGGACTCGAACTTTGGACCCGACCCTGAATCCCATCAGACGCACGGCTGCCTGTGCCCCCCCTCCCTCTCTGACTGCAGAGCAGTGAACTACAGCCCAGGTGAACAGAAAGAGAAAGTACTACATTTTATCGTAATCGCAAATAGCACAGCTGTTTCTCCATCAGCAGCAAGCAGGTCTGAACCTGGACTAAACCAGGACTAAACCAGGACTAAACCTGGACTAAACCAGGACTAAGCAGGGCTCAGTGTGTTGAACTGAGTAAACATACCACTGTCATATATTATGTGCACATTGTGCATAATAGAGGCTATGCACTCTGCTATTTAGGAGACAAAAAACCCCAACAAGGATTCCATTAATTGCATTATTTGCTTAATAATCCCAATCCCAATATAACCATGAATTAACCCCGTATGTTCTGCACCTTTGCTTGACAATTGTTTTTTCAATTCGGACCTTGGTGAAATTTAATTTGTGCACTCTGCTTTATAAAAGAAGCAAACACAAAGAGTCAAATGTTTGTCAGTTCCTGGGACCTGAGCTAAAAAAATTTTTTTTAAATTTACAATTTGGTCATTTTCAACCTAAATGGAAGTAAATAAACACACTAGCAGATTTAGAGGTTTATTGTTTTTTTAGGTATAGATTTTATTAAATGTATTTTTCGACGTGGCGCACTGTCTGTAGGTGGATGGTCATCGTCTACGTGGCACTCGCGACTATTTAACGCTCTTCATGTGGATAGATAACCAGACTCTGAATGGTCCATGCCCTAACCAATGTATTGACTGTTCAGCTGTCTCCAGGCCTGTATTATTATGTGTGTGTTAATAAAACTTCTCTCTACTTAAGACATCCAGACTCGGTTCCATCCTTCCACTCGTGTCTCTCCGGGCCCCTCCAGTAATCCTCTAACACTGAGGAACATCTTGCATTTGGAACACCTCCCATACGTTTTGCCTTCGCAGCCTTTATTTCGGCATCTCTCTGCACTCTTATGTCCAGCATCTCTACCAAGTGTGACGCTCCAATTTAATAATAATAATAATCTTCATCACTGTCTTCCTCACGCTCATCTTCAGCCAGTTGGAACCTGAAGTGGAGATACTGTTGGATGTGTCTGGTGCTTCAGTGCCTCTCAGTCAGACTTGTGCTGGATCCAAGAGTTGGATACATTGGCAACATAAAAAGGTCATGTCATGCACTCGGAGGAGCAGGGACTCGAACCGGCAACCTTTTCGTCATAAGATGAACTGCTTTATCTGGACTACCAATAACGCATGTGAGCTGCGACAAGTTAACCTCAAGTGAAAAAAAAAAAACAGGTCATCTAATACTTAGAGAAAAACGCACAATAACAGTGTTTAATGTGTTTTTAAATAAAGTCAGGTTGAAGTTTTATCACTTTATTGGCTGAATTTATTACATTTGTGAATGATTTTCATCTTGACAGGCCAATAATGTAATAGTTATTAAAGGTTCGCTCACTTGTTTTAGGTGCCACTCCTTTTGCGGGATCTTATGACAGTGATAAAGAACTCAGGTGGTCATAATGTTATGGCTGGACATGCTACGTGTGTGACAAAAGCCACCTTGTCAGCGTAGGAAAGATTGGTCTCCGATATGAACTTGTTTGCGTGTTAATGATCCAGCTGCCGCGCTTTGTCTCGGAGCAGCCAGGCACAAGTTGATAAAGTATTTGAGCGTGCCAGCCGCTGTGTTTTCCAACAAAGCATGAGTAAAGAGGAATCAATGAGGCCCTTCATGTAGATGGCTCATTGGCCAGCGGGGCTAATGGAGCAGAAACCGCTCGCGCTGGCATTGGCTGCTGCTCGCGATGCTTTCAAAGATAGATGGGAATCCGAAGCGCTCGCCTGTAGCTCGGACTCCGTCACTCAGAGCAGTCTGTCAATGCCCGTCTGACGAGTGGGACCGACCCACGACAGGTTTGGGGAGATATGAAGAGTACAGTGACTGACCAAAGATAAACGTTCTTAGATTAAAAAAAAAAGTGTCATGTCCAAGGACGGCTCGCTGGCTAAGCCCACCCTGTCAGTTTTTGAAAAAGAAGAAATAGTATTTGTCATTATTTATAGTTTATTTTATATCATAACTAATTGCCTAATGTCATTAATGTGTTATTTTATGCTGTCGCCACAAAGTCCTTGGTAGTCATTGTATATAAGATACCACTATTTACTATTTCATTGTAAATATCTCCACATTTCCTGCCTATCTGCACACCCTGAGTGTCTCTGAGAGCTGCATTTAACGTTTCTCCATTGTGAGATCAATAACGGCTTATCTTGTCTGATCACTACTAGACTAGAAAACTGACTCGTTTTTATTAGCCCTGCGCTTCTGCTCGTATAAACACACGCAGACGTGACAGTGACCGGTAGATGTCCATCGCACATGGGCCCAGCCCCAGCACATACGGTGCCATGCCATTAGTCCAACGCCCCATTAGTCCCAAAATGTCCCATTGAGCAGAGGTGCCATTAGGCCAACCCAGTTGTGCTGTGGATTAAAGAGACATATACAACCACTGGCCCTAACCTTAAGGTCAGTGGACTCTGGCCTGGACCTCATTTCACTTTTCAACCCCTACTCAATGGGACACTTTGAGACGTCGGACTAATGGGCCGACCCCGCACATACGCACGCATTGGGCCTCGATTGGGGCTGAGCAGCAAAGGACGGCGAAGTCACGCAGAGGCTCCTCATTGGTCACGTTCACTGGCACGCGGCTTCTGGAGAAACTATCACGGTTTCACGGCGCAGCACATGGATCATTCTCTGGTCGCAACAGGACCTTCTGCCGCGACGGAAGATGAAGTGTGGAAGCTGCTGTGGCGTTTGTGGGGTTTCAAAGAGGCTACGGCAAAGCTATACTGCGGTGGGTTCACTGGTTCTGTGGGTATTTGCTATGTGGTTGAATACTTCTTTTTAGTCTGACAAGCACCAGTAAATGCTTTAAGTATCTCACAGTAAAACATGCCACAGGTAGAATTGTACTTCTTAGCAGTAGTTTCAGTCATAGTTGTAGAATTAGCACATCAGAATAAGTCCTGAGCTCCACGTGAACATATCTGGGAGCACAATGTGAAATCAGCGCATTCGAACAAGGCCTCTCATCCAGGTTCAGCCTTTATCAGCGGCTCCTGAAGGCGGAGGGGCCGTCAGATGAAAAGTGATTTGTAGCTTTAACCTTACCGCCACAGAACGGGAGACGCGGGAGGTTGTAAATTCCACCCGGAGGCAGCCTGAAAGAAGAGGAGTCTCATTGTCATTCCCAGCATCAGTATGGGACAGGCGAGCTGCCGAGATGTGAGTGGGGAGAGCGGGGAGACGGGCGTCGGAGAGAACAGGGGCTGTTTAGTGAGTGGCCGCTGGACCACAGGATCAAGGATTTAACCTCCAAGAATGACTGAAAAGAGTTGTCACATTTCAAACTAATTATGTGTTGAAACATTTCTTCCGGTTGGCATAAATTCTCAAGGTTAAATCTCAGTTTAATCAGGGCCACTGCAGCCATTTTGGTGCCCGAAGCAGAAATAGCTCACAACTATAGCCTCAAAAACTAATATTGTTTCCTGAGAGACAGCGCCGCATTAAGCTTTTGAGTAAATAAAGGTGTGAGACGCAGTTAAAACCTCTTCAATGTATCTACGTAGTCGAATATTTCACCGCGTTGACCACCGGTTTGTGGCCCTCAAAATTCAGACGCCCCTGTCCTATACCAATACATTTGTCTAATGCGTGTGAGAGGTGGGTGTTTATTTGACTGTTGATCAGTCAAAAGTGAAACAGAATCTAAATGGGCCGTTTAATGGGAAGGCAATCAAGATCTCCCTACCACCACTGCCTTTTGGGACCTACTGTCCCGGCACCGTACTGTATTATGATGAAGGCGGGCTGGTTTTAGTCGGACGGTCCATAGATCCGGCTCTGCCTGCCCTCCCCAGAGCTGCACTCTCCCGTCAGCTGTGATGTGAATGAAGCAGTGGATTTGTTCTTTTTGTGAATCCTCCATACATCCCTCCACAGAGCCCCCTCTCGCCCGGGACAGAGCACCTCAGGCGGGGACGCGGCGGATGGAGACGTGCCTCCTGACGGGTGCCTGACCTTTCGTTCATGTTCGGGGGGGGGGGGGGAACAGGCGGAGGTGGATTTGGAGCTTCTCCTCCCGCCGGCTTTCGAGAGTGGATGCCTTTGTGGTTCGTACGGCGCGGGATTGCATCAGAGAGATCAGGGGATAAACAACAACGGGTTCTCACGCCTCCCGGATGAAGAGAGAGAGGACAGGGTCGAGGCAGTGGGGGGGTTGTGAATGTCCTGGATAATAAGGTCACAGCCCTCTATTAAGTCCTGTCCCGCAACGTCAACAATGGAACAGACCAGAGACTCGCCAGTTTAGTGTTTGGTCGGAGAACTCTGGGGGTATTTCCGCAGGAGTCTATGTTCTTTTCAAATCTTTACACCATCACATATCCGTTGTTTATGAAGAGATTGCTCGGGATGTGAAGGTGCGCTTGTTTTGTTGTCTCGAGCGCAGGAAATGACAGCGGCACAACGCGGAGCGGGGGCCCGGCTTGTTGCTCTTTGATCGCCGAGCGTGACGGGCTGCCTTTTCATAGCGCTTTGAAGAGAAAGGTTGTTCGGCACGGAAAGAGGAGAAAAGTGTTAAGTCCAAAGTACACGCTCGGCTACATCAATAGCAGCATCTTCGGCGTGGAGAAATGTCAATGTGAGCGAAAGAGCTTCAAATGCCGAGCGCACGGAGGAGCACGGGCGCGGCGGCTCTCGGGACAGGGCCGTCGGATTGTGTTCGGTCATAGTGAATGACTGAGAGAGAATGTGAAGAACATCGAGGTTTTGAAACTTTCAGAACGTACTCTTTAAAGTTTGGGAGAGGCAGGTTTATTTTTTCACAAAGTCTCCAGATGTCAAGGAGGAAGGTGTTAGACGCTCAAGCCCACCTTCTACTCTTGGTCCAGTCCCACAGCTCACAGAGGCTCTTTATTTGTAATGCCAGCTCCTATGACTAAAAACCATAATGAACCTGGAATCAATGATTTTGCCCCACAACATTACAAAAAATGTAAATGGGGCATTAAGGAATGTTAACAAAACACACACGAACAATTCAATCAATAACAAAGATGAACATAATATTATCTAAAATAAAGTACATTTCTGTCAATGACTGGAGGCCGCCATTGCTGTAGTACCTCCATATAGCCGCTATAGTCTCCCATTGAAAAGCATTGGACTTTAGACACGTTAAAGACAACTTTAACGCCTGGTTTCTATTTTTGAAACACTTTCTACGGCTGCATATTCCTCCTGTGATAACACCGGGTTAGTCACAATTAAAGTAACCGGGCTGGTTTTTTCGAAAGAACATTTTTTGAAATCTCGTACTTAGCGAGGGCCGGACTGTTAGAATTGGAGCTGCGCGAGCTACACGTCACGCAAGGGCGGAGTCTACAGTGAAGATCCCGCCCTTATGCCCTTATTAGGAACATGCTTCGTCAGAGCTGGGGAGGAGGAGTCTGTAAATCCGTCATGATTTCCCCTCGAGCGTGGTCACTGTGGTAAACGGGGAGGAGTGAGGAGGAGTCGTCAACGAGACCAGCCGACTTGATCAGCCGCTGCCTCTCCAAAGCATTGAAGTAAATTTAATGGAAGAGGCATGATGTCCCAGCTCCTATCTCTTTACATAGTGGTGCTCAGTGGTGCATGACTCCAGTTTCGTCCGCCATTACGGCCAATGGTCCCGTATGACGTGCAACGGGAGCGCTCAGAGCGGAGCGGGCGCCATTACGCCGTAAGTCAAATCTCTTAATATCATCGTTCTTTAAATATAAAAATGAATGTTTAAGGCCATTTCAGGCGAATAAGCTACTATGTTAAGATGACCTGGGGGGTCAGTTTGTCAGTGCGGGGCCAAATAAGCGAAGTTTCTCCGCTCTTGTACCGGAGCTTACAGCGGCCCTTCGAACGTACGTAGCCGCGCCAATGTACTCACGCTCGGCCACTTTTCCGAGAAGTTCCGTAAGTGCTGGCAGTCTGGTTATTGTGATAAAAATGATAGAAATCGAGTTTTTACTTCACTTTGTTTGCTAATATAAACTTACTACTAGAATTGTTTGGCTGAATACAAAGAAGGAGCACTACAAAAGTGTTCTATATTACATTTTCATAGGTAAAATGTGAGGTTTTGTTTTTATACAGCATTTATATGTATTACTGCACTGGATCCAGGGCTGAAATCATGCGTATTTTGTTTCAATGTAGGTTTTATTGGTACTGTATGTTATCTGAAAAGAAAAGTATAAATCACCACTGAAGTGACTTAAATTATTCATTTTTTTTTTTTTTTCTCTCTGTACAGAGAACTTGGTGGTGGATGACAGCGTTTCCTAAGGTATGACTGAGCCCCTACACGAGGCAGACCTGCTCAGGGGTAATTCAGAGATGGTCCTTCATCCACATCCACGATAAGTTGTTGTAAAATATCCCCGCTTTAGCTAATGCCGAAGAGTTATTCCTTTGATTTACAATATATGACTTTGTGTCATTGTAGGTCTATATCACTGGTGCCAAGATGACTGTGACTGGCCAGATCACACTGTCCTGATGATTGGAGAGTGGAGAGCAGAAGACAGGGTGAATTAACAGGTGGTCTATGGCAGGGCACCCAAGGGAAACTGGGATCACATGTATACAGTCCATGGTAACATATTGTAAAATATGTCCACTTTGTGGACCTGCACCTGTCCATAGGGGACAGGTGCTATGTGACTTGGGCAGCTCCAACAGCTGCCCCCACGACCCGGCAACGGACAAGTGGGAGAAAATGGATGGATGGATGGATGTCCACTTTGTGATAAAGACAATATTTACTCCTTTGATTTGCAGTAATCTAATATGGATTGTGTTTCCCTGAAGGTTTAACTCACTGGTGTCATGTGATGTGGACCTATTTTCATTTCTCTAATCATTGTCTGATCATTGACCTCATCACACACAGGTTTTGGGTCATTACAAAGTTTTGCTCATATTCGGTTAAAGCTTTTGTCCTAAGCCTATTGTATTCTCTTATATTGTTTATGACTCATATCTTAATATGTCAAAAAATTAACTTTCTGCAGAACTTGAAGTGGTATTATTATTATTAAAGCTATAATTCTTTTTATGTTTTGCTTATGCTTTTTTTATTTTATTTCTACAATATTGTTTTTTTTAAATCTAGGTACAGGTTTCTGATAAGAATTGGACTTAATGGTCCAATAGTATTCCATTTCTAGTGTTGGTTAATTCAAGACATTGAAAAGTATGTTAACAGTATAACAACTTAATTCTCTGGATAAATGTTGTTTTAGACTTTGATTGTGATGTTTCTGATCAGAACAACTTCACCACAGCTGTTTGTTCACTCACTGAGGTCCAAAGTGATATTTGTCCAAATAATTAAACACATGTTTATACAATTATAATGCAAAAAACGCAATGAAATAAAGCATATTTCATTTCTTGAGATTTGCAAACATTTAATCAAACAGAGGAAGGTGTTTTATTTTATTTTACAGTCTATGGTTAGAACAGTGTGACACACACACACACACACTGACCTACAAGTAAAACATTTTACAAGAAAAAACATCACAAGCACCAACTGGGACGGGAACAGATGGTCAGGATGCCAGCTCTGTCTGGGCTTCTGGTTGGACTCTGCAAAACATTGAGTAGGACATGTTGTTAAATAGATTTTGACATTTATAGCCAGACAAATGACTGGCATCCATTTTAGCAAATGCAATATACACCTCTCACTTATGGTCCCATTTTAAGTAATACTATGTTATTTGAATTAAGTTGCCATTAAATCAATGAATCACCGTTTAATGTGATTGATAAACTGACAGCATCAGTGGTGGAGGGAAAACACACCTTTCTTTCTTTAAAAGAACATTTACGTGTTTAACAAATGTACAGAGTAAAAACGTTAATGTATGTAAGTAGCCATGTTCATAAAGTTAAGAAGAAAACATTGAGTTACAAGTGCGTTTGTCAACATGAACAATTATTCTGTTGTCAGCCATGTATATTGTGCCGTTTCTGTTTCTGATCAAACTTTATTAAAGGTTATGATTCACGAACTGTCCATCATAAAGAGGTCACCTGACCTTACACTAAAAAAAACATTTATTTTGTCCTTTTCATTACGCTGCTTTCCGTCAAACATTTAAGCTATTTTCAAAAGCGTGCAGCCTAATCAGGAAACGATCACGTCTTCATTAGTTTATTGTTGTTGTTCATATTAGCTATAAGCCTAATTTTTAACATTAAAACACACGCCCGCCATGTGTAGGTTCACAATACATTTTAGTCCTGAGTAAAGAAAAACATTTACTTGAGGTGCTTGAGAAGACCTGTGCTCGTTCATGAGTCACGAGCACGTCCACAGGCCTGGTGACGTCACACGATTGGAAAACTTTAAAAAAATTATTTTGGATGCTTTACAATTGTTTTAAGGAAAAAAAAAGTATATGTCCTAAAAATAGTAATTTTTAAGAAATATATTAGCCTTAGTCTGAAACTCCAGATGCCCTGTGGACTATTTTACAGGCCGCTCCTTTTACATGAGTGTCTATGACAAAAAGGGCTTTTGAGCCGCAGGCTGCAATACCACGGCCTGCCACTAGCACGTAGTGAAATCGACTGCTCCAAAGGCTACTGCAGCGGCTCCATGGCCCGTGCATGATGGGAAAACGCCCACCTGTCAGGTGATTGGATATGAGTCTGCTGTGATCAGAAACAGCAGACCCCCCCCCCCTCCGTCTCTGCTCAGGGCAACACTTTACATCTGAACAAATAAAGTATGACTGACAGTTATGTATCGTCTCTGCATGTGGAGCAGTCGGAGTTTAACCTCTTAACCCCCACCTGAACCGAGTGCATTTTCCCCTGTTCGGCTTTACCCAAATCGAAAAGTTTCTTGGAAAAAAAGAAGCGTCAACAAAAAACGAGGATGAAAACGCAACAAAAAGTGACAAAAGCGCAACAAGAATATACAACAAAAAGTGAGGGAAACAGCCAAAGCGTGCGATTAGCTACAGCAGTAGAAACCGTAGTAACAATAACCTCTGAGCTTTAGGCTGTAAACATTTGGCAACATGAAGCTTAAGAAGAAGAAGAAAAAAGACTTGAAATCAAACCCAGTCCTTCACCTATCTTTTACCTCGTGCTGCGCGATTACTTATTCACCCGGCGTGCCCATGGTTTCTTTGAACTCGCACAACTTCATCCAAAATAGTCCCGAGGGTGCTCCCTGCGCCTCCAAACACGGCAGCACCCGTGTTTGGAAGTCTCTCCATGGACAGGCCATCTATAATAGATGGGGGGGGGGGGTCAGGGCACGGCAACGGAGAAACAAAATAAGTTTGGACAGAGGGGGGAAGTTTGATATCGGCTGAGCAAACAAAGACAAGTGTAAAGTACCGTACGAGCGTCAATAATAATAATAATGATAATGCATCGGTTTTAAATAGCGCTCAAAGACGCTTTACATTGCATTATTCATTTACTGGTGGTAAGCTACTGTTGTAGCCACAGCTGCCCTGGGTTAGACTGGCGGAAGTGAGGCAACCAGTCTGCGCCATCGGCGCCTCCGACCACCACCACTCACTCACTCACTACATTCACCCAGGCTTCCTGGTGTTACCAAACGGTCTGCCATCCAAGTACCGACCAGGCCCTTCCCTGCTTAGCTTCCAAGGTCTGACGGGACCAGGCCGAGCAAAGGCGGGACGGGTCCTGTGGACATAGCCTGACCTTTCCATACAGCATGCTACATTCATCTGACAAGCATTCACGGGTTGGACATATGGAATCGGTCCATTATGTGTAGCGAGAGAAAGGAACAGCGGGTCTATAATGACTGACGGAAAGTGCAGGTCTCATTATCGTGATGGACTGACGACTTCCCGCCTCGAAAATGTGTTAAGTCTGCACATATATTCTACCGGCCAATTTTCTTACAATGCTTCTCTTTTGTCCATGTACGATTCTTTTGATTATTTCATTACATTTCTCTGTGAGGCCCTAATGGGTGAGCCCCCCCGCTGTGACGTCATTAAACTTTCACCTGTATTAGCAAAGCATCGTTCAGCTATGGCGCTTTCATCAATTCAAGACACATATAAAACTCACATTTAAACGGGAACATTTGGGAGAATTATTGAGAGACCAACAGGCCCGGTTAGAACCGGACCCACCACCTGCAGGAGGAGCCATAGGGGCTGGTGCAGCTCCAACAGCTGCCCCCACGACCCAGCAACGGACCAGTGGAAGAAAATGGACAAAAGCCGTGATGATATTTTGGTATTTTGTTTCAGTCAGCGTCTGTACCAGGTTGGTCATTTGCTGCATATTCCAGATGAGTGACCGGTGGCCCGGTTATGTCCATGGTGCTATGACTCCATAAAACATGCCTAGCCCTCCTTTGCCAAACGGCGAGCTCAACATCAACATCCAAGTGGTGCGTGCAAACATTTCTGAGGAATATTTCCCAGGGTTTCCGCGGGGCATTAAAGGTCAATATATGAATGATGCCAAACTTAAAGGTGCATTATGCAACTTATTTGACCTCGTAGTGACACAGCGGCTGCATGAGTGGGCAGCATACGCCTCACGGTGGTCTCCAGGATCAATGGTTTGATCAAATGTAAATGTTTGGGTGGTATTAGTTCAGACAGACACTGTTTATTCATTCTTGTGATTTTGATGAAGCTCAGACCACATTTAGTGACCAATTTAGGCAGAAAATTCCAAACGGTGTACTCACTTTTTCTCGCCAATGTACGTGTATATTTAACTTTTTTTGTTCACTACCCCATACAGTTTACCTCTATTGCTATTGTTTACTTACTACTTTCCTGTTACTTCAGTCATTTTACTCTTTATAGGTGTCTGTGTAAGTTCTCAGTCGTACAGGAGTTGTCCATCTTCAATGAAGGTACTTGATTCATCTTCTGTACTCAGTAGTTGAAGTCTTCGAACGTTTCGCCTCTCATCCAAAAGGCTTCGTCAGCGACAGAGGTCACAATCTGCACGCAGCTGAATATATAGACCAACGGGGAGGAGTTAGGGTAAGCCAGGCTCCTCCCCTCTAATAACAGCTACTCTCACCTGTGGGTAAACCCCTTTGAAGTAGAGCGTCTCTAACGATCTGCTCACCTCAGTATCGGTGAGTCATGTCCTATTCATAGATGATCCCTACCCATTATCTGTCCTATTAATGGCTGATCACTGCTAATTACCTGCCTATTGTTCTTTAGTTGGCTGAGGTGCCGTCTCCTTGGACTGGCCCCGCCCTGTCGGTTTCTCCTGAAGGAGATTGGAGTAAAGTGACGGGAGATTAAATCTGAGGCCACCATTCCGGTTCATGGAGGGATTTTCTCTCTTAACAGAAATAGCTTCTTTAACCCCTCTTTCAAACCAACGTTCTTCTTTAGCTAAAATGTTGACCTCCCCGTCCTCAAAGGAGTGGTTGGAGGCTTTGAGGTGAAGGTGCACAGCCGACTGGGGGCCGCTTGTGCTTTCTCTTTGGCGTTGATAAAGTCTCTTCTGTAAAAACTGTTTAGTTTCTCCAATATAATGTTGTTTGCAGTGAATAGAATAAACTCTTTATAGAGTTCCATCTATATCTCCCACCTACTCATCACACAGCACACCCTTCATACTCCCCATACTCACATGTCTATCAGCTTAAGGCCGTACCCTCATGTGTCTGTGCTGTCTGATAGATTATTATGTCTCAATGAAATATAAAAAAAGAGAAGAAATGAACGGCAACTGGACTGGGTGAACCACTCCACGATGGCACGACTAAGCTTTTCATTTCAACCTCTTGACCCCCGCCTTAACCTTAACATTTCCTCCAGTTCGGTTTTACCCAAACCTGAAAGCTCCTCGACTGGAGCTGACAGCCTACAGGCCAGAGTTTTGTCACTTCTTCATCACTTTTCTGTCACGTTTTTTGTTGCTGTTTTGGATGTTTTGGATTTCAAGCGGCTTATAGATTTGGGTGTTGGCCTAAAACAAAGGGCGGGGTCCGGGGGGGTGTGTGCTTTTGCGTGGAGACGCGGCGCAAACTCTCAGGGGAACGAGAAGGCGGGATCACAGGTAAGAATTGATCAAGGGTGCTACAAAGGAAAAGAGCTTGTGTAAGGGGGGAGCGGGGGGGGGGGAGAAACGGGAAAACTCATCTGGGACGGCAGCCAGTTTGGGTGGAACAATAGCGAGCAGTGATTAGCACGGCAAGGTGGGACACGGCAATATGCTTAGCGCTGTCTTTTATCGCTTAACGTGCCAGCGGACCGGCCTCTCCGATCTCAGGGCCACCCCCCCCCCCCCCTCCCCACCCCCCCCCCGTGAGCAGGCAACGCGGGCAATTAACCCAGCCACCTGCTGCTGCCGCCGCACAGCAATCTCCTCACCGCCAATCCGGAGAGAGCAAAGAAATCTAAGCAGCGAAAATGTCCGGCGGGTTGGTATGGATCCTCTTTTAAAGAAGAAGGGGGGGCGGGGGGGGGGGGGGGGTAAACAAAGGAGAATCGGCGCTCACATCGATCCTTTTATTGCCCGAGCGCTGGAATGTACCATTTGTCAAAACGGGGCGCGAGGAGGGAGGAGGTCATCCATCTCGAAGGCGTGAGAGTTGGACCGAACCATCGGCAGTGATCGATCGGTGCAGATACCCCGGGGCGGGGGCGGCGACAGGGGGGGGGGGGGGGGGGGCGGGAAACTGCGGGGAACAAGTGCAAGAGAAGCAACAGCGACAGTGTTCATCTGATCGGAAAAAGAGGCTCAAATATTATACAGTAGATTTGAAGATTTTTTTTTTTTTTTCAATAAAAGCCCAGCTAATAGCCATTTCATAAGCAAACTTCAAATGTTCTTTTCCAGCATTGGTCCTCTACGTACTGTAGAATGTCATATATTTCCACATATACAGGAAATAAAGAATACAGTATGATATGAAGCAAAGATAACAAGGCTTATGTGGAGCACTTCATTATCGGGGTTATTTCAATGCGCTTTTCACAGCTCTGAAATACAAATCTATTCATCAGAGGAGCGAGTATCTGCCTAAAGCCGTCATATAAAAACTCATTATTCCACATCATGCTGTCGATATGAAAGTAAGCTTTGTATATGCAAGAAAAAGCTTCATCTGTGAGTTTCTATTATCTAAAAAGTGAGGAGAAACATATTTTGGAATTAACACGTCGGATGCCCTTTCTTTACCTGCCTCATACATTGTAATTTGCATTTTTGGATGAACTAACAGCATCCATTTCCATGTTTACAGTCATGCGGACATGTGACTGGGACTTGTTGTCGAGCCTTTAGCTTTTTCCCCCAAGATTGATGATGGGAGAGTGTGACCACTGTGCAAAGCCTTCTGCAGCACATCCCAAAGGTCCTCAATGGGGTTAAGATCTGGACTCTGTGGCTCCTGAACCACGGTGAATCCTGGCCTTGGAATCTTGGAATATGCCCGTGCCATCAGGGAAGATGATAGATCCAATGATGGAACTATGTCGTCCTGAGGTGTTTATGGGAAATTTAAGACTGTATTAAACTAGAAAAGTATATTTTGTGTGAGAATATTTCCTAGACATGCCATTTGTAACTTAAGAACTCATAACAATCGATTTGCAAAAATAATGGGCATTATTGACAGACTTTTTTTATTGTAATCTCTGCAATGTTTGAATGTTGAAGTTGTCACATATATATAAGACACCCAACTATATTTAATCTTATTTTAATGATGCAAAATTGAAATCAAAATAGTAATCTGTAAACTTACCTCTTTGGAAAAAAGTTCTTTTTTTTAAATGTTAATTTTCAGAATTTGCATTGTTCTGCTTCTGTTCCATACAATGGATATGGTACATAAAGAACGAAAAAAGAAGGAAGGAAAAAGAAAGAAAGGAAGGAAGAATTGAAAGGAAGGAAAGGAAGACGGAAGGAGGGAAAGAAGGAAGGAAGGAAAGACAGAAGGAAGGAGGAAGGAAAGAAGAAAAGAAGGAAGGATAGAAAGGAGGAAGGAGGAATGAAGGAAGGAAGGAAAGAAGAAAGGACCAAGGAAGGAAGGAAAGAAGGAAGGAGGAACAAAGGAAGGAAGAAAGGAAGAAAAAAGAAGGAAGGAGCAACGAAGGAAGGAAAGAAGGAGGACCGAAGGACGGAAGAAAGAAGGGAAGAAAGAAAGAAAAGAAGATAGGAGGAATGAAGGAAGGAAAGAAGGAAGGAAAAAAGAAAAAAGGAAGAATGAACGAACGAACGAAGGAAGAAAAGAAGCAAGGAAGGAAGAAGGAATGAAGGATGGAAGAAAAGAAGGAAAGAAAGAAGGAAGAAGGAAAGGAATATAGGAAGATAGAAAGGAAGGAGTGAAAAAAGAAGGAAGGAAGGATGAAAGAAGAGGAAGGATGTAAGGAAGGAATAACCTGGTTGTTGAGGATGAACTGCAGTAACAGATCCTCTGAGGCCGTTTTGGGACATGAAGGTCTATATATTCAGTATGAGTCTGGTCAGAAAGCATGCTCGCCTCTATAACTGATGGAAGGTCTTTGTCTTCTGCTCACTCCATCTGACTGACCACACCGCCGTGCTGACACTCTCTTTAAGCTCTTCCCAGTGACCCCCCCAGCTTACCCAGTGTCCCGCGCGCTGATGGAATATGACCCCTGCTTTTCACGCCGCGCGCCTGCTCTGCTAACTCCAATCTCCTCGGGCGCACGCTCTCCCCGGCGGGGGCCAAGCGCAGCCTCTCATTCAGACCCGAACGAGGAGCGTCGCTCACCTCCGGGACACATCGCTGAGCCGGGGTGAAGGGTCAGGCCTCCTGGATCCCCCGGAGAAAAGGCAATCTCTGGCACTTTCAAAAACACAGGCACTGCAGGCATGAGTCAAAACATCAAATACAACGGATTGTCTTGAAGCTTTTGACTGGCTGTGGTGAGGTTATAGGATAAAACAAAATAAACAGAAGAGCCGTGAACAGCATGGCATTGCTATTGGGCCGGCCTGTTATGGAAATGATCATTTACAAGCATATTTAGCGCAAACAAAGAAACCAAAATCAGGACCCTATGAATGCAGAGGTGAGAAGTAAGAAGAAATTTATAAAGCTTAAAAAGTTCCACCGCCGACTGTTTTGACTTTTTTTTTAATATAAGTACATTTTTGATGAAGCATTTTTGTATTCGTACTTTGCACAACAAGTAGCCTGTATGCTAACTATCGTAGCCACTTTAGCATAGTGACCTCTGGTGGTCCCTTCCCGGCAATTGGGAGCTATGTGCCATCCCATAAGCCACCACACCGCTCCCCTGATCGCGGGACAGCAGGTAACAGGTTAACCTTTTATTTAAAGGCCTAATTTTGAAAATGTTTGTCAAAATGTGACGAAATGGGTGTTTTTACCGCCACGGTCGTCCTTCAGAGTCAGTGTGTAATATTACTCACATATTGACTATTTGTGTTGTACATACACAACATCAACAACAACATACGAAGCAAATGACTTTTACAACATACTCTAATGGGACAAAAAGAATCTTTACCTACAAAAAGATATAAGAAGTATAAAAAGGGTGTCTTGAAAAACATCATATAATTAATAAAGGTCAGTATGGTTTTAGGTCCAAAAGAACTACCTCAATAGAGCAAAAAAAGTATGCAGTTGGTGTTTTTATTGATCTAAAAAAAGCCTTCGATACTATTAATCACTAAATCCTACTAAATAAGATGGAAAGATATGGAATTAGGGGGCTGGCTGGGGATTGGTTAAAAACTTATTAAACAGGAAGAGTACAATTTGTAAAAATGGGTCAGTATTTATCAAATACTCTTGGTGTTGCTTGTGGTGTCCCCCAGGGGTCAGTGTTGGGGCCAAACTTGTTTAATGTGTATATACATGATATTTTTAACACGTCCAAAGATCTGAAACTCATACTGTTTGCAGATGACACTAATATATTCTACTGTAGTGATGATTATAATGACCTCGTAAATACGGTAAACAGGGAACTAAATATAATAAAAAAGTGGATGGACACAAATAAATTATCCTTGAATATAAACAAAACTAAGATAATGATGTTTGGTAATCGCAATACTATGTCTGACCAGAAAATAAGTATTGATGGTGCCCAGGTTGAAATCGTAAATGAGACTACATTTTTGGGCGTAATTATTGATAGTAAATTGTCATGGAGACCCCATGTCAGACACATCAAAACAAAAATCCCAAAAAGCCTTTCAATTATAAATAAAGCAAAATTATACCTTTATGAAAATGCACTCCGTACTCTATACTGCACCTTGGTACTCCCATACCTTACGTATTGTGTGGAAGTGTGGGGAATACTTACAAGAACACAATTAATCCTCTGATCATATTACAGAAAAGAGCCATGCGGATCATTCACAAGGCTGGTTTTCTAGACCATGTTTATGCAGTCAAAGTTGTTCAAATTTGATGACCTTGTAAAATATAATACATCAATAGTCTTACACAAAGCATTCAACAAATTATTACCGCCTAAGCTACAACGTTTTTTTATAACTCCAGTGCGAGCTTATGACTGAGAGGTTTTGGATATTTTTCATTGTCGAGAGCTCAAAACACTCGTAAACGTTTCTGTGTGTCTGTATGAGTGGAACTCTGGAACAAACTGGACTTACAACACAAGCAATAACAAACTGCCCATCGATTCAAACTGTTATATAAACATCGGGTCTGGTCAAAATATAGAGATGAGGGTATTTCATTTAAATTACTGTTGTCTCATAGTGTTAACAAGTGCTCAATGTTCCTTTACCATCGTTGTTATAATTTGTCTTTTACCGTTATTGGTATATTGTCCATTACCATTGTTGGTAGTGTTCATTGACCTTGCATTGTTGGCATACATTTTGTAACAATGTAATAATTATTGTTACCTGTGGTAACGCCACCATGATATAACATGTGTATAATAATCCTTGAACAAAGTAACAGTGAAGCTGAATGTATTAAGCTCTGAATGGGGAACTGGGGGTGGGATTAAATAAGTGATCTTCTTCCCACTCCCTTTCAGATAGAAATGGAGCATCTGTTTTCATACTGTACTGTATATATTCTTTCTTTGTTGCCCATTGCCTGCCTGCCTGAAATAAAATATTCAATCAATCAATCAAAAGGAATAGGTATAGGTCCTTTAAGTACTAAAATCAAGTACTTTATAGTTAAATAATTGAATAATGGCGTGGCCGGGGCCCCGTACCCCGCCTGTTTAAACCGGTAGATCCGGTTTCCGCACGTCTGACTGACAGTGTTGAACCCGACCTGACATTTCTCAAACTCCCCATGATTACATTTCAGATTCAACCCTCCCACAGACGGATCTGTGCGTGGAGGTTCGCGCCGCCGATTGTGAGACGCCTTTTTTGAAGCAATTTTCCTTCATCAACTCACAGAATGTCACACATCGCTGTATCATTTATAGTAATCACCGGATGTTTATCAGTCAATCACGGCGGCGTTTGGGAAGTTGACAAATGTAAACAATGCAAGACCCTACAGGAAAGAAACTACGTTTAAAGTGAAGTCAACTTTTAGATTCCGGCATGAATATGAGAAAAGAAATGTTTTCATATAAAAATGCATAAAAATGGACAAAATTCGAAATAATAGATTGACCCAGGTTCATTTTGTTTGTAGTTATTTTCCTTAGAGGGGATTTTGGATCTAGTCATAAGTGAACATGTAAAAAAAAAAAAAATGACCTTGTTTTGAACTCATTATATCATGGCCTTGACTACAGTGAGTCCAGGATGTGGCTCGTCTGCTCACAGCGACCGGACCCCAGGAGCACATTACTCCAGCGCGTTCACAATCCCGTTTCAAATGTTACTGTTTGTTTTTAAAGCTGGGGTACCTGATTGTTTCCTGCACGTCCCAATTGTTCAAGCACATTGTTTATATGCACGTTTCAGGCCCGTGTACAGCTGTGAGCGGGGGCAAAGTGAAGAAGGGAGTGCCACCCCCAAAATAATCACTGATTTAGGTTCTGCTTCTATAAACAATAGATGAAGACCATGCAACAAGGTCTGTTTGTTTGTTGTGTTTACAACACACTCTGTCGTGGTAAAAACACATTTATTTTACAACAACAAAAAGTCCGATTTCTCTCCATGATCTGGCACCTTCTTATTTAAGTGACCTGCTGAACTTTCAGACTCCGGGCAGAACATCGAGGTCTTCTGACCAGTTCCTCTCAGACTGTCCACGGTCCAAACCAAAAACCAGAGGAGATCGAGCCTTTGCTGTTGCTGGCCCTGAACCCTGGGGTGCCATTAGTCCGACAACCATACTATCTATCTATCTATCTTATATATATATATATATATATATATATATATATATATATATATATATATATATTTATAATATAGCCAGTTTTGGGAGAATACTTTAGTAACTGCTTAGTCCAAACAGAGTACTGTATTCTGAATACTTTCACGTTGATTTTCATAATGTTAATGCATAAATGTGGCACATGATTGAGATGTTTAAGCTGTTGTTCCCGGACTGTTACCAACTTATTCACCACGAATGTGGAAACACAAAAAAAACACTTTGCAAATGCCCAGAGCCCAAATGGACAGAGCTAAACTTTCCCCCGGCCACTTTGACCCTTTTGGTCTTCTTAATGTTATGATTATGAAACTGAAATTTAATAAACAAGTACTTTGATGTATTCCTATAATATTACTGTATTTAGTAACTGTACCTGAATACAGTTACCCAAAATGAGTATTCTAAATATTCTAAATACAATGTATTCAGTTACTACCAACACTGAAACCAGATCTGTTTAAACGGCATAAACATTTATATTTGGTTAAATTCCCACAACTTGACTTTCACACGTGTCACTGTGGACGAGTAACAAATATCCAAAACGATTTTGTAAGAAAATCAAAACGGAGATGGGGGAGTATTTGCATCTATCTTTAGATCCTCGTGTATGTCATGCCTTTCACAACAAAGGCTTTTGCTTTTATTTTGTAAGGCCAACAGGAAGCGCTCCGTTCTTAATATGCTACTTGACAACAGGGAAGTTTAGAAATATTTACCGTTGTTTTAATAAAGGATTTAACATTTCCAAGACCTGGATAAACAGGACATTTGTGACGCGCTCCTCAACTGCGGAGAGAGATCCGAGAGCGCGAGGCGGCGGACCCAACGCGGATTGGTTCGCTCCTCCTTTTTCCGCAGGTAAACAGAGTCTACACGCTGTGAACGTGTCCCTGAAAAGCCAAAAGAGCCCGTATGAGGGGACTCTCATTCTAATGGGACAGCTTTAGGCGGAGGAGCGCGTGTGAGCCGTGGCGCTGACGGCTCAGTTCTGTGATGCGTAAAGGCGCACGGGGGCGGGGCCCGCAGCCAAATTGGCAAAACTGCGCCGTTACCGTGAGTGCAGAAAGTTCCGGGACAGAGCAGAGGAGACCCAGTCTGCCGAGGCTCTATATCGCATTCAAGTGCGTTTGAGCTCACGGTGTAATGTTATTGGCAGACTACTGTTCTGTGCGTAAGGTGAGAGAGCGCGCCTCTTCTCCTTCCGCAGTACCACCGGCAGTACCGGACCGTCCCGGCTTACTTACTTACCCATTAGTCCGACGTCTCATCAGTCTGAAGTCTCTCTGGCCCAGGTGTGTTGTGGATTAGAGAGACATACACAACCACTGGCCCTAACCTTCAGGTCAGTGGACTCTGGCCTGAACCTCATTCTATTTTCCAACTCCTACTCAATGGGACATTTTCCGACTAATGGGCCGACCCCGACTCTGGATCTCTCTGCCTCTGGAAATCAGAACGTGTCTCTTTGCACCGGCGTTGAATTCAAGCTGAGCCACTCTCTCTGATTATGCTGCCGTTGTTGTTGTTGTCGTTGTCGTTGCAGCACTTGACATGTTTTTTTGTCGCCATGCCTTCGCCTCGAAACCCAATCCACGACCCCCTGTACCACCGGCAACTCTACGACTTCCCCCCCGAGTACACGAACGACCCCCACAAACCCGGGGCGTCCCACGCGGCTCCATTCCCGCAGACGCCATATTGTTTACCAAACGGCACCGGACTCGTTCCAGCGCCGATCTGGCCGTGTAACCGGAGCCGCTTATTAAAATGTAAAAACTCGTTAGGAAGCCGCCGCCCGCTCCGCGGTGTGCGGCTGGGCGCTCGGGTTTCCCGCAGATGTTAATTTCTGGGTAATGAGTCATTATCGGCCGCTTGGCGCCGCGGCGGCCCGTGTGACTCCTCGCTATATAATTGTCGCCCGCTCTTTCGCTCGACTCCGGAATGGCTTCGCTTATCTATGATTGCTCCAAAAAAAAAAAAAGACGACTGGCAAATGCACACGCTCACGATATCTAACCCCAATGCTGAATTATTTATCCATATTGTAAACAGCTTGTCCATCAACACACTCGCGGCGGGTTTTTGGGGGGGTAAGCAGTTGGCTCACCGCGTATCGGAGTAGAAATGTCAAAACGGCAAAAGGCTGTTTTTCTCCCCCCCCCCCCTCTTGCTATTTCTGTATTGCCGACAGACCTCGACGACACCTCTGGCCATACACGAGTGGACGGCCCGAGAAAGGGGGGAGTTTTTAATCCAATATTAGCGGCACAGTGGCGTTGCGCTGGAAAATTGCTCGGGTTTTTTTTTTTTTTTTTTTTGCATGAAGGAGATCAAAGTGCCGGCCTCATTCCGCCCTCGGTGCTTGATATTTAAGTCCCCCCCCCCTCGTCGTTTGCATGGATCGCCTTCAACATCAAAGGCACCGCGCTCGGAACACAGTCCGTCGCGATGCAGGGTGGGGGGGTGGGGGGAAGGAAATGTGGTGAAATAAATGGGCGAGATATGAATGGGAACTTTTGAATGACTTGGCAAAGCCCGGCAGGTCCGGCGGCTTAGCCCCGGATCTGGTTGGCAGCGCCGCGTCTCCGAGCGAAACCAGATGGATTAGCGCTGAGAGAGAGAGAGAGAGAGAGAGAGAGAGAGAGAGAGAGAGAGAGAGAGAGAGAGAGAGAGAGAGAGAGAGAAAAAAAGAAAGAAAAAAAGAAAGAAGGAAAAATTCAGCTCGGACCGTGCTAGCAAGATGTCAGGATGACAGATGCGGCGCTAAGGCCCGACACATGCTTCCTGGAGGTCCGGGATTAGCCGGCGAGTCTCGCCGTATGTGCGTCCCGCCGCGGGAGTCTGCGTCTGGAATGCAAACACAAGCTTAACGGCGAGACACGGCCGGTGAAGGTATTGATTGTTCACGCGGTGGTCGAAGTGGAGATTTTGAGCTAGTTTTCTAGATGCAAGTTGGTCATTTTTATTAAAATGATATATCAGGATTTTACAATATCAGCCGATTTATCGCTGATACAAAAAAGCCGATATTTTCGGGATCAAAAATGGTAGAGACTTTGCATTGGAGAGGGCAAAGTCAGGGCTTTAAACAACTCCACAGCTCCACGGCACCGGCCTTAGAAAAACCTATATCGGTCGGCCTCTAATTTTTATACTCACTACTGCCACTTCAGGTCTTATGCGTTACTGCAGTATCAATTAAATAAAACCATACATTTCAATCTGGGTTTATCCATTATTTAGATTTCGTCAGTGTTGGTATGCACAAAATGCATTATTTCTATGTGAAAACATAAAATGACAGAAAATACCCTTTTTTCTAGTATTTATAACAGTAATGTTCAGCCAAAGTTTCAAATTGATATCTCTAAATTATATATATTTTTTCTCTATTCACCTGCAGCGTCTGGCCTTAACATCACATCCATCTTCCTCCATCCGGGCGGGGTGCTGACGAGAGCGTCCCGAAAATTCATTTACAGGCAATTTAATGTAATACCGGGCATCATTTTTTGTATTTTTTTACTGTTTTCCATAAAGATAAGTTACGAGCGGTTAAAAGAGGAGCGGGGAAAGTGCTTTAAAATTGAGGTCGTCAATGCTGCTGCGCGAGAGGTGGTCATCAGTTTTTCCCGCGCTTAGAAAAATACGACCAAAATGATTTCCCGACCGCGCTCCCCGGGCACGGCCTCGCACCGCAGCACAGACACTGAGCGATAAACACGCTAATTATCCGTTCGGTGTCATTCGGGTCTAAATAAAACAGGAAGATCCAGAGCTGCCAGATCTGACCCCGCGGATTTAGCATCACTCATTTGCCACGTCCGTTTTTATTAGCGCACATCTGTATCTTCATTAAGGGCTGGAGGATGGGACCGGGGGGGCAGGTGGGGGGCCAGAATGCTCGCTTAAACAGCGTTTGAAAGGGAGTTTAATAACTTCATGAGCTCAGACAGAGTGAAGTATTAGCCTATTCTTCACATTTATGGCATTGAACAATATTTTAACAGTAGGCAGGAGCTGGCCTTCAGAATGTCTTTTTCCTTTAGAAATGGAGAGAGAGATTTTTTTTATTCAAGCATTTACATTTTCCCAATTGTCTGTATGCGTCACGCGTTCCTTTTTACACAAAATAACATCCCTTAGAACTACAATGCAACAAAGGAGACAACAAGAAAAGCAAAATAAGGTTAGCAGTAACTGCATTTATATTTATTTATTTATTATTGTGTCTTGCACATTAGTGCCCAGCCCTCATGGGCTTATAAGACACATCAAAACAGAATTCAGATGACTGCCATAATAAATTCACAGAAACTGTACAATCAATCTTAACAGAACAACATCCACATCACACAGGAGGATACAAATTAATTTGTCTTCGATCCCAAGCTTTGGAGATATAGTGCCCTAAAGCACTATTTTATTTTATTTATTTCAAAAAGCTGCCTCAAAATTTTATCATGCGGAAACCAAAACACATCAGGATTTTCATGTTGCAGCTGTCGGAACAAAATCTCACGCAAATCAGAATAAAGTGGACAATACAAAACAAAATGAAACTCATCTTCCACCACTTTTAAATCACACAAAGTACAAAACCTCTCCTCCTGAGGTAGACCTTTGAACCTGCCCACCTCCACTGCCAGAGGCAAAGTGCCAGTTCTCAGTTGGGCACAGAGGGACCTTTGTTTTCTTCTTAGATTTAAGATAATGTATGATTCAGTTTCATATTTGTCCTTAAAGAGCTACTAAACACCCCTTCCACACTGAAAAAATGGGAGATGGGGGGTTGTTCATATTGTGAATATAACTTATGCTACTCTGTCATATTATAATTACACTCCTTTTCAAAACATGATATAATCTTAAAGCACTGGTATAAATAGTTGTGATGCGTAATCTGCAAGTTTCGGTCATCACGGCAATGAATGAAATAGTTATGTTTTGTGTTGACGCTCCACCCACTTCTCATGCCCCCACCCCCTTCGTTTTTGACCGGGAAAATAACTTTTACAGATAAACTGCAGCAGCCATCTTGACTTGAACTTCGAAGGCTGACGGTTTCCATAAGGTACTTTTATTTATTTTTAATCTCTTCATATTTACAACATAGACTTTTAAATCAGGGCAAAGTCAAACTGAGTGCTACTTTGCGCTGTAGCCTGCCTGCCTCGTTCGTAATGATTAAGAAATTAAATGTTACGCTAAGCTTTTTTCTTCTTGTGGCAGAAGGGTGCTGTATGCGCGCAGCGCAGTGCTAATAATGATTGTCATATGTTAGCAGTGCTAACATATGACGATTTTAGTGCCTGATTTGAACCTCTCTTATGATAGGGAAAATCTTTGGCTGTGGGTCGTATAATGAGCCAGGGCAAAGATTATTTTAAAAGATGTTATGCCAAAGACGTAATTTCCCGGTGGCTGCAGCTACTTCAGCTACTCCAGGCTGTGTGTCTCGCACTCCACCCGGGTAGAGGAACCGCTGCCTGTATCACCCGACAGTAAGCTTGTCTACCTGCTAACCCTGCTCTTAAAGACGCGCCACTGAGAGCGATGAACCACATGTGTTCTGGCACTGTGACTGAATAAAAGTTATACCGCTGTATATCAGGACATGTTCACTTTTAGGTTCATAAAGTAGCTAGCGGCAGCGGCTAATGGATCAGTCTGCGCACAACAAAGTTACGCTAAGACGGTGCGCAACTCTATGAACACCAACTCATCTAAGTTTAGCTATGATTGTAGCCTTCATATTTGACAATAACCGCCTGAAACGTGAGTGCATCTACAAGCTAAGCTATAAAGCTAACGGATAGCTCTTCTTTACAGTGTGTCTGAGGCTAATCTGACCGGGTAGCTGTCCATGACTTCGGGCTGCTCACAGGTAAGTGTTCTGACGTGGTTTCTGCTAATCACCGCTTTTGGCCACTCACTGTCGCTAGAATAAATCCTACACCAATCTTTGGTTTATTTGCTATAGGGTGGCGTATTCTGGCTGTATTCCTATAAATCATCAATACAAGTTTAAAATCTATATATCATATTTTTACTACCCTTTTACCATTTTAGTTCAAATAGAAGACAGTATATCTTCTGTTGTACAGAACCTGATTTTATGTTTTTAATAGGAATACTGTCTCTGTCCACACTTTACTGTGATGATACTGACGTTCTAAAACAAAATGTAGTCAACTAGGTTTTGTGCTAAGAGAGTATGATCCAGATTGTAAACTGCCAATCAAATCAATCAACCGTTAAAATTTGCACTACAATTGTGGCTTATTGGAGTGAATTAATATAACGTTTACATGTGTTCTCGTAAATTGTACCTGTTAAATATTGACACCAATTGGCCTTGTGTGTTAGGTTTTATGGTTAGATAGAATTGTGCCAGATATGTGGGGTCAAAAGTAAACAATGCGATCACATGCACAGGACGGCGATACGTAGCAATGTCGGCCTTTTCCACACAGTATTTCTTCTGCTTGAGCCTCATTATCAAAGCAACAATGCATTAGTACAGTAGTCCTGTCAAAGGTTTTGTCTTAGGTGATGTTTGAAGTGTGTGTCTATTCCATTCACAGCACAAGGTGCAGCTGACAAGACTGGAGTAGGAACTGGGGCGGAGCTGACACAGGTACTGGAGGGGCTAGGGGGGCCTATGGGAAACACAAGCACATTTTAAGTAAAAAATTACTTGAATAAAAAGTTATGCCTGCATCTACAGAGTGGTAAAGAAGTCAGTTTTGGTAATCCCATGGAAGCTGCACTGTATGTTTGCTTCCTGTGTTTGGTGAATCACCCAGACTCTGTTACAGACAACAAAGTCATGTTTCTATTGTATGTTTTTTATTTTTATTTTTTGAATCGATACCGTCGTAATAATACCTGATTGATTGATTGTGTGTGTGAGTGAGAGAGAATCATTGTGCATCAGTATTCTGATGCACAATGAAAAGTTAGATTTTTTTTTTTTGTGATAATACTGATAAGTTTATGCACTATGTTTGTCTTTTTTCAGATTAACGCCGAGTTCAAGAGACTGACAACCATCCCTCTTCAGTCCCGTTTCCTTTCTCACATCTTATCTAACAAACTCCTAGCCCTGTTTAAGAAGAGGGGAGGACAAATTGGAAAGAAGCTGCAAGAACTGATGAAATCCATGACAGATGTAAGAAGTGTAACATATTTTCCAAATTTATGTTTAATACTAGTGTCCTCTGTGATGTAGCTAAATCGACTTTTTGAATCTTTGATTGTGTTTATAAACTTTGCCAACTATTTGGAACTCCTGGTTCACTAGTTCAGTCCGTCCATTTTGAGTAATCTTATTTGCAGTGGTTGATTCTTCACCTGATTTAAGCGCATTTTTTAGATTTTGTATAAACATATGTATTATACTATATTTTATATATGATCATAGATCAGTGGTTCTTAACTTAAAGTTCACACACAAATGGTACCTCATAAAATAGTGACTTTCCAAATAGCACCGGGCCTGAATATAAATAAACTTTATCGATCCTTTTCAGAAAATTATGCTTTTGCAGCTGCACACACAAACTGCACATTCATACATCTATCATTCAGATATTGTTAAAGTACTGTTAATAAGCGGTTATCATTACCCCTTTCCTTTGAACTGTGTATTTGCAACTTGAATTATTATTTTTCTAAAGCAAGATTAAATTAGGAATAAACCTATAAAAAAAAAACTTTAAAAAGGCCTGTATCAGACGAAATTTTGTTAAAGCTGGGAGTAAACTATGTCTAAACAAAAACACCAAATGCATAACTAAAGCATGAGAAGAAGTACACATGTGTTTTTGTACGTAGTACTGTATGATTTGGGATCTAAGCCGGTCTGTTATGCACCCAGGAAACCAGTGATGAAGATGTCGATGCTGGAAGGGAGTGTATTTTGAAGGCATTATGCATTATGTACCTGAACGAGGACCCTGACATCTTGATAAAAGAGCATGTGGTGAGTACAATAATATTACCAGAGGTTGGCTTTGATTAATACTATACAATAGTTATATATATATATATAGGAAACATGTTTTAGATATTTAAAGGTTTATGTAGCAGCACGTGTTAGTAGCTATGACGAACTAGACCACGCATTTCTTTATAGCTGTATTAATTTTTGCTGCGACTGACTATAGCCCTGTTGAAACATGATACTGAATAGCTGTTTACAAAGCATTAAGCATCTACAAGATGAGCTATAAAACAAAACACAAATGATAAAGGCATTCATTGACTCTTGTCCTTCTATAGTTCTGTGTGTGGTGCACATGGTGTGTGCTGGGCACCAGGCACCAAGAGGGTTGCCTGGCCTGCCAAACTACATGCTTTTTAAAAGATTCTTCAAAGTCTATAGTCTAGGGGCGAGCGTGATCTCAGCAATTTCCCGGTGGGCGTGATTGACAGACGAGACCAACCAATTAGAGAAACGCTGGATATGACGCAGAAATAAGCGGCACAAAGATTTTTCAAAAACGTAATTTTTCATTTGATTTAAAACGGACGAAAGAGCAAAAAACAACAATATATCAGTTGCCGTGCCGCCATCTTTAATGTTTTGGAAGAGTGTGGTGACATCTCCGTCTCTCGGTCCGTGATTTGACTAATATGGGTAAAATCGGGAAATGATTGGAAATAAAAGGAGGAGCATCTGTTTGGCCAGGCAACAAGGGGGGAGCCGTAGAACTGTGTTATGAATACATACAATGCAATTATAATTGAAATTCACATTAAATATTTTAATGAGTATACCGAATTATAAAATGTGATCAAGGGTATTGGCGTAACAGCCGAAAAATCTTAACCAGACAATGTATTAATTTAGGACCTTCTGTTACTATGTTCGAATTGTTTGGCTGAAATACTGGGAATACTGTTCATGTTCTGTTAAAACCTGACCAATTCGGCTCCAAAGTTTGGGGGGAATGTGCAATCATAAATGTGCGGCAGCAGTTAAGAGTGGGGCAGGGCTAGGAAAACGGACAAGAACCTCAAAAGAGACAGGCAGCGGGCTGGAACGGTACATTCAAGGCTATTTGCACGCATTATCAGACCTTATTACTACACTCAACAAAAATTTAAACATAACAGTTTTGTTTTTGCTCTCATTCTTCATTGGGTCATCTCCATGTCTTTTAGCAGTTAGGAGAGGCAAACAAGCAGGTTTTGGTAAATCTATCTGCTCAAATAAATATTCACTCGATACAACTAGTATTTTTTTCAGTAAAGTGTGCTCAATTATTACCAAAAATTATATATGCACATTTACAAAAGCTACACACTGAGCTTCTACAATGTCATTTATTGAACTAATAATTTTGGAAATATTTGAGAATCCAGTAGTTTTTTCTTGTTTTCCAGATTTTATTCTTTATTTGTATTCCATGTCCTTGTATTGTTACTGCGTCTTAGATTTACATGACCCATTTGTCACATTTGGTACAGGTATTACTACAATATATACCACATTATACATCTTTTTTATAGACGTTGTGAAGAGTGTATCCTGGTTAATGTATTAACTTTTTGTTACTTTGCAGGGAAACAATGAAGCAGACTTTGAGGACTACACAGAAAACACTACAGTGGGAATCTTCACTGCCAAACAACATGCAGCCCAGTCAAAACCAGATGACATTGGAATAATCCTGGAAGGCCAAATAGTCATCCAAGAACTGGACAATGTTCCGTTGGCTATTGCCCTCCTCTTTGGACTGCTGTATGCCTTAAACACGGACTACCCTCCACAACAGAGGTATTTCTTTGAAGTGGTCCAAAAGGTGATTATGAAGCTTGATGGGGGCACTCTTTCCAGGAACGAGTTTAGCTTTTAATTAATATTTACTTATATTAACCTTATTTACCGGTTTTAGTTCTATTATTTCTTTATTTTCCCTCTTTTATCCTGTGCTATTTCACGCACAGTTTTAGCTGTTTTTAATGTATCTCTTATTAAATATTTATTTATTTATTTTTTAATTTATTTTATTCATTTATTTTTTATGTTCTCCTAGTGGTTCCTCTGAGGGAGCCCTCTGCCCCGGGAGTGCTGGTTGGCTGTGGCCGTGCGGGCGCTCTCCTGGGGGTGCCTGGATGGAAGCAGGACGTCTCTCCTACACCTACTCCGGGCCCCCTGAGTTGGCGCTCTGTGGCTGTGGCCGATGGGCTGCTCCTGGTGCAGACGGCTCCTTGGATGATGTTTCCTCTTTCGGTCCATCTGTACCCAGCCTTACGTACTCAACTCTATGTCCATTTTTATTTAAGACTTTTAACTGCTGGGCTGTCTGTACGTATATATGTCTGTGTGTCTGTGTGTGCGGGTGGTGGGTGGTGGGGTTGTAGTTATTTATGTATATTTACTGGTGGGGACGATTTTTATTATTTTTAATGATTTTTAAGCACTGTAAAGCACTTTGTGTTACATTTTGTATGAAAAGCGCTCTATAAATAAAGTTTGATTTGATTTGATTTGAAAGCTCAAGTCCTGAAAAATCGGCTCCTTGTATAGGGGTTTAGGAGGTTCACCGTTTCAACTGGCTTATAGGCCTCATCAGTGCTTGTTTGAGAAGAAAGTTATTGGTCTTTAATTGTGGCGTTTCTCGTAACTGTTTTATCACATTTGCGACTTTTTTTCTTCTTGTGAATGGAAGTCATGCCATTAGTTACATTTATTTAAATGTGGTTAGTTAATGAACAATTGTGGTTTATACTAGGCGTTCAAACACTTGGCATAATGTCTTAAAGGAGACATGCAAAACAAAGGTTTTAGAGGTTTTATCAATGTTTAAAATGTCAGTGCCAAAATTGTACCTGGAGAACTGTTTTACTAAATGCAGTTTACAAGTATGTTTACTTTAATTGTTTCAGTTACTGCTGAAGTGTTCCAACCTGTAGTTCTTGGATAATGCATATAACTTTCTAAGCAGTTAAGTGAATACAATAGGATGGAATGGAGTTTTCTTTCCCACTTCTTCCTGAAAAGGCAAAATCCAAATCCTGACCAGTCTTGTGGGTAAATTGTCTGCTTCCTTGAAACTTCACATTTTCTAAAATATCAACGCTGAAGCACCGTGAAGTGTTTTTCAGCCTCAATTGTGTGCACTTTAAGTTGAAATGTGAAGAACATTTAAAAAAAAATAATGATTTTTTCGTTTAGTATATTGAAATATTACATTGTTTTATTCTGAAATTTCCACTTATGATCCATGTTCACAATTTGTTTAATGTTGCACATATGTCTTCATTAAATCGGTTTGTTCATTTATGAACGAGCACTATTTTGATTTGTAGGTCAAAACTCATAACTTTTGTAGTGCGAAGTAGTTTATTTTAGACTCATTATTGTGTATATAAAATGTTAAACCAAATGATGTAATAAATATATAATACGTCAATATATGATGCTAATGTAACAAAAATACAAATGCTTTATGCATGGATACAATGGGTAAAATGCGAAAGTGAAACAGGATTTTTTTACGCTCAAATAGGATGTATTTTAAAAGAAGGAAATTCATGATTTTATTTGAAGTGAAGATGAAATTATTACGCTCAAAGATTATGTATTTATTATGAAGCTGAAACATAATTTTATTTGTAGCTAAAAAGCTGAAATTTTCATTCTCAAATAGTATGAATGTATCTGGAGGATATTACGTTAACACATTTTAAAACCAAAACAAGACATTATTGCGTGCAACCCACTGTCGGTAATTTTTTTACGCTTTCTCAGCGACCTTTTTCTTTCAGTGCAGAGTTTACTCCACCCACTCCCAAAATTCAAAAAACTCAGCGAAAGAGGCGTGGCGGGAGGCTTTGGGGGGACGCGGGGAGGGGGAGTGTGTGGGCGGTCTCTGCTCTGTTGACAGTCTCAGACCATGTGTGACCGGGACTGACTGACTCCCGTTATGCCGCATTTAGACAATGTTTGCGCCACTGCAGCCACCCGGACACTGCAGCCTCTCGTACCGGCTAGCTTCTCCGGACATGTGGGGCCACTTTCCCGGACTCTCGAGCCCGTCGTACCGGCTACATGCCGAGCACACGCGGCGGACATGTGGCGCTCGTATCTCCCCGTTCCCCCTCCTGGCTTTAGCGGACACTCAGTCACACACTGCCCCGCTCTGAGCCTCGAAGGCAGGGGATGGCTAACCGCTGCCCCGGTGTCTGTGAGCTCTCCCTGGGGGAGATGACAGTAAAAAGCCCTCAGCCCCGTCTCATAAACACTGACAGCCCTGATGAGCTCTGTCTGCCCGATACAGCGTTATCGTGTCTGTAGTTTCACGTGAAAACATCCAGCCATGTCACTAAATAAGTGAATCTGGGATTTTGGGGAAACATTTGTCTTTATTTAGTCGGAGAGGTCGGGGATGTGAGTGCTGTGGTTCACAGAGTGGAGCGGAGCCTGTAGGTCAAATCCCGTCTCGGGTCTTCTCTCCTCATCCTCCCGCTCCCTGGTCTCTGTGACAAGCATGTTGTGCATACGTCACAAAAGGGGAGGGGTCAGCTTTTATACCACAGCGGCAGATTTGGTGACGTATGATGGCTCTGAGACGTATGATGGTACGTCATCAGCCAACCCCTAAATTCAAATGTGTAAGTGCTGTTCAAACGTGAGAGGCGCTGAACAGACGGTTTTGTACAAAAATTGGATTTTGAACAAGTTTGCACTAAAATGTCAAAATAATGATAAGGACATGTAGATAACTGTGTTAGTGACACATATAGATAGTTTATCAGCAAAAAAAAGTTGATTAGGTGTTTAGTTGCTCTTTAAACTGAATATAATGTCTTAAACTGTATCTAGCAATGAGTCTAACATAGTGTACAAATACAGCAATATTTGTACACTAGCAATAATAGGGCGGCATGGTGGCACAGCGGTTAGCGCTCGTGCTTCACAGCGGTTAGCGCTGGTGCTTCACAGCTAGAAGGTCCCGGGTTCGATTCCCACCTGGACGGGGCCTTTCTGTGTGGAGTTTGCATGTTCTCCCCGTGTCTGCGTAGGTTTCCTCCGGGTACTCCGGTTTCCCCTACCACTAAAAACATGTACAATAGGCCCAGGGACTGCAGGTGGAAATTAGCACAAGTGCTATAACCTGGTACAATGCATCTCTCCTTTCTGAGGCTAATGTATATTGTACACTGTCCCTGTTCAAATAAATAAATACAAATATATCAGTTGCTGATTTCCTCCGTCAGAGACATCCACAGAAACAGCAGCACATACAGGTGAAGCTCTGAAAACTAGAATATCGGTAAAAAGGTGCATTTCTGTTATTCAACTTAAACTGTGAAACAAATGTATGACAGACTCATCACATGCAAAGTGAGATCATATGTATAGCCAGACCAAAATCACAAGTGATATTTAGTCTGGGGACCACCAATTCATTTTCTCGTAGGGGAGTGGTTTATGATTGTCCAGAGTCGTTTATTGTGCTGAATGTCTCTCATGTGTCTGCACGTAGCCATAGCCAATCGTATCAGATGACGTGTGACGTACCTGCTGTAAACTTTCGAGCTAAACTATTTAGAACACGGTCTAAAGCTTGATGGAAAGATGGCGCCGCGTCTGCTGCCGTCATGTCGGATCATAAATAGATGTTTATTTATTATTTATGCCTAAACAAACTACAAGCTTCCGTATGTCGAATCATCCCCCATCTTCCTCTTACCCCCCTCGTTCTGTGATTCACATTTTAAGTTGAATTACAGAAATAAATGAACTATTGAACGATATTCTCATTTTAAGATAAGCCTTTATTGATCTCACAGTGGAAACAATCACTTGTTACATTCGGCCCAGGGTGTGCAGGATAGACAGGAAATGTGCAAACAATTAAATAGTAAAAATAGAAGTATCTTATATACAATGACTACCAAAAATGTTTTGCCTCTAATGACAATGTACCATACATACGTATCAATAGACACGATACACACAATTATGTGTGTATCGTACAATCCACAGTACAGGCACAATATGATAAATGGAGTCATCCATATCACAACATCTAATCCAGTAGGAGTGTATTTGATAAATTAGACCAGCATGAGATATGTTCAGTTTTCACTCCATGAATTTGGGCGGCAGAGAGCTCCAGCTGAATGATACTGTATCTCTATAGCAGTGGTGTGTACCCCTTGGACCCCTACGTCAAGGGTGTGGACAATTATTTATAAAATAGACACAATTACTACTAAAAGACAAGGTTTTGTGCCTTTTCCTTCAAAATTCTGTTCAAATATCATTCAAGTTCACCTTCTGTCTTGAATCTGATATAACTCCAAGTACCTCCCGCTAAGTCCCCGAGTACCCCCAGGTTGGACAGGACAGGAGCCATTCAGAGGCTGCACTGTCTTCCTTCGGCGTGCTACCACTCTGGGGCAGCTGTGAGGCCACTCAGATTTAATTTGAACGTATCACCAAACAAAAGAAGCCTCGGAGTGCAGGCCATGGCTAGCAAGAGCAATCTACAATTTGTACTTTTTCTAAATAAACAGTGATGGGTTAAGAGCACGTTCCACATTACTGTATTAATAATAATCAATGGAACATATTTCTTTTCATTCCTCTGTATTCATTTGCCTGTCAGACGCTTTGCTGTGACATTCAATAGAAAGACACTACTGAAGGCCTTTTCATTGCTATTATGATTTGACTATTATTATCCATTATGCATTAGCAATTACTCTTGCTGATCAATTATTCAGGAGGTTGGGGACGGGGCGAGGGCACGCTGGCCTGCACTTTCACATGAGGAAAGTGGCTTCCTGACGTTTACATTGCCCAGTTTGACCCCGGGGACGGCGAGGGCCATAATATAGAAATGTTGTCCCAGGTGCGCCAGACCTAATTGGATGCCTAAGCGTTTGTTTTTGGAGCAGATGGGACAAGCATAGCAACTAGCTTAAGCGTTACAGGCTTATAGGACACGCTCACATGATTTATCCCAACGCTAACGCTAACAGACAGCTAGCTTGTATTTCCACATTCTGCCTGACTTTTACACTGCTCATTTTATGGGCGCTACCTGAGTGAGCTGATTATGAGACTAGCCGCAGGGCTAACTGTGAAAGCGAGTTCCCCGGTAATGGCTAATTAGCATCGCTTGGTAGCAATTTTAGGAAATAATCATAATAATAATCCATTAGTCACATATAGCGTTTTTCCAGCTGCTCAAAGTCGCTGATGAGACTGCCAGTGTGCTCCATCCATTCACACTCACTCGCTATGTTTACATGCGAAGTCTAATCCGACTAGGCTAAAGATTAGACTCTGATATGTTTTCCCCCAAAACCTGGCAAACCAGCGCAACTCCCGGCCAGCAGGGGGCACTATTTCCGGTTCACCTTTGGCTGCTATGATGTTTTTCAGAATCAGAATCAGAATTGTATTTATTGCCATTGTTTGAGAACAGGTTCACAAACTAGGATGTTTTTCTCGGTGCACTCGTGCAAGATAAAACATATAACACAGAATTTAGATAAAAAATAAGCTATGAAAACGTTCAAACTAAAAGGCTATAAGGGCATGCATAAAGAATATTAAAATAAATGAATTATAATACAAGTTAAATATGATTGGACAACAACAATTTAACATAGAACAACAGCGGTATTGTGCAAAGATTTTAGCAAAGAGCTAGCCAGACTAAAATCAAGTGATATTTTGTCTGGGGGACCACCAATTAATTTTCTGGTAGGACAGGTGTGGTTGTCCAGAGCCGTTTATTGTGCTGAATGTCTCTCATGCGTCTGCATGTAGCCATAGCCAATTGTATCATCGTATCAGATGACGTGTGACGTACCCGCTGTAAACTTTCGAGCTAAACTATTTAGAACACGGTCTAAAGCTTGATCGAAAGATGGCGCCGCGTCTGCTGCCGTCATGTTGGATCTGTAAATAAACTTTAATTATTTTTTTAATCCCTAAACAAACTACAAGCTTCCGTATGTCGAATAGTGCGTCATCGTCTTGCCGTCCCTCCTCGTCCCTCCTCGTCTCCAGGCTGCTGTGCAGTTGGAAATGATTTGAGCGCACACAACAGTCTGGCGTTAGCTAGGCTAAGCCCGGTTAGCCCAAGGTGCACCCACAGTTAACGCCAGGTTTCCCCGTGATTATACTCAAATCCACCTAAAACACTAATAAAGAGGCCGATTAGCACTCAGCGGCTAACCGCTAACGTTATACGACACTATGAAGCTCTTTGTGGAGGAGAATTGTGTAATAAACTATAAATTCAAGTACAGCTCAAAAGGCCTTTATATGTAGCTGGTGGTTTCAGTGACTTTATTGGTGCTTATTTTTTCTTTTCATGTGATGTATTGGAGCTAATCTTAGCTCCGTGTCTCACATAATCCGCACTGATACAGTCACAGAAGTCGCAATAGAAGCGTTCGGCCTTGTTGAATCTGTCGGGTTTACATGGGCCATCCTGTTCTATTCACACACATAGCCTGTGAGAAGTAACTTCCACATTTTACATTGACAGGATCCACTGAATGTGGATGGCTAATTAGTTTGTGGCTTCTCAGCAATAGTTTATTTCTGGAACAATAAAAATATTGCCCAAAAGTGTGTGGTAATTAGCCTGAATCTTTGTAGCATTAGCCAGTGAATGTATCTATGAATAGTGCATTTAATCCTATGGAGCACAAAGTCCCTTGTGAGAATTTCCCAACAGTTTTCTGGAAATTGTGCAATTCATAACATAAACAAACCATGTTCAAAGACGTTCAAAGCAAGGAGAACGCGCGAGGACATTTAATTAGGTCTTTACGTCATGACTAAGAAATGTGTGCAGGGAACAGGGAACGCTTGTTTAATTAGACTCTATGAATATCTGATAACCTTCACAGGGAAAGGCAGCATTTACGGAGTGCTCTTGAACTCACCATCTGTCCATTCACAGCCATTATCTCAGCCAGGTGTTCATTTATCAACAAACAGGAACATCTTTTTAGTTATTGTTCAATAACATCTGGAATGACAATCATGTTTTTAATCTATGCTCACGGCTCCCATGGCGACCAGCGGCTACGCTCATTGGTGCTGAAGTCAACTATTTAGGCAGAACTGGTGTCACACTTGTGCTTGTGGCTCTGGTGTTGTAACGTTCCACAAAGTCAGAGCATTATTTCCCTCATGCTCCCATGCTATTGTCACAGATCCATCACATGGACAAATGGCTATCTGCTGTGTTGAACGCAGACTATCTCTCTTAAACATGGCCTCGGTGGAGAGGGATACTGATCATATTTAGATGAGATGGGCCCCATCTCACGGCCATCACTCCTGCCTCAGCATACGCACTCCCCTCAGTGCGGCGGGACGGCTTTATCGACACTCGCGCGGCTGACAGATGCCAGAGTCACCTGGGATTAAAAATGAGGCCTGTCTGATAGATGGCCCGCGCTCCGAAAGATACACTCTGCAAAATGGAGGTACAGATTGTAAATGGCAGCCAAAGCACAATATAATATAGCGCAAAACGCCGAGCAGCGGAGAATTTATAGTAAGAGTAACTTTTAAAGATGATTAATAATGATTGGCTTTCCAATACGGATGGTCTGCTGTCTGCCAGAGAAAGCAACGTCAACTCACCTCTATGCTCTCTCAGGTACAATCCTTCTTCAAGGACTAGTACTTTGAGAGAATATTTTCTTTAGTAATAACATTCAATTATTACTTTGTTACAGGTTTGACTTTTAATATACTGGTAGCACCAAATACTAGAGTCATTCAAATACTAGTAATTCAAACTGTGGTAGTATTGTATTGTCACTAACACAAGCTTTAAAGTGTAGTGTAAGCAGAAGTAACAAACTTTAGTTTGTTTTCGACACGTCCCCAGCCTCTGCACTGACAGTACCCGTGCCCTGCGAGAACAGGTGCAGAGCCACATAAGCAAAGCAAGGCTGAACCTCGGCCAGAGATTTTATTTTTAGGCTAAAAATGCAGATCAGCTGAATATGCTCAGATTTCACGAGGGTAACAGCCGTGGGAACATATATTGGTTAGGGAGTGCTAAGGAGCAAGACTGTCCCCAAAAACGCTTCTCCAGTGCCTATTCTCTATGTATTCATATTTCACGCAGTGCACCTACTATCCACCAGGGTGTGCAGCAGCACTCTCAGCACCCTGGGTTATTTCACTAGGCCCACTGACTTTTCCCCGAACATTGAATCCCGCCACTATTGTGCTACAAAGTAACTGCCATGTCAAGTACAGCTGGTTTTACAATTACCACGGTTATAAAAGCTCACAGGTTCATCGTAACAATTTTAAGGCCTATGGAAAAACACCGTAGCGCATGTGCATCTGTGCCAAAGGGCGCACACTCACTGGTGAAAAGCTGAAGGAACGGCATCCAGTGTTAAATCCACCCCAATACACAAGGGAAGAGTCCCAAAAGAACCATGTGCAGCTGCGTTCGTTATGTCGCGGTAAAAAAACAAAGTGAAACCGCTGATCGGTCCAAGTGTTTAGACTCTAAACAAATGGACCGCAATTACAGTCAATTCATCAAACAACCGCTCAGAGGAAAGTCGGTTTGCTTCCTTTATCCCTTTAACTCAAAATCATCATTATATTATATTTGTCTGTTTGTTTTTCTCCAGGGTAAAAGCATAACGGTAAAAGATAACACGGGCTGAAGGTTCAGTAGGTTTCAATTAAACCGACCAACATAAAACATGTACATGTGATCTCTGGTTTGGTTGTTGTTCTCTGTATTTTCGTCCTTTATTTCTGATAATCGGGAATACTCGTAAAAATGGCGATATTCTTCTTCAGCGACTCAACCGTCCAGAATCGTGGTACATGTTACAAATGAGCCGTCCGTTCATTTTGAAATTAAAAGCACTCCTCTCGGCTGAATCGGCCCCTCTGAGTTTCTGTGTTTCTGTATAATGGGGCTGGTCTCTGTTTGCCTCTTTTGAACCGGACCCACGGAGGCGTGCTGCAAGGACCCGCCAACTCGCTGCACTGTGTCCATTCTCACAACTCCTCCACCGAAAGCTTTCCTGACGTCATAAAGCTCCACTTTGGCTCTTTTCAGCCGGGCTCCGACTGTGAACTGCCTAATAAGGGAAAAGTACCATGCAAAAAGACCTACACAAAGACCCTCTCCATGCCTCGCTCTCCACTGCCACGGGCCGCGGTGTTCCTTTAGAGAGGTTTAAAAAGGGAAAAAGAAAACGGACTGGTGAGTTTTAGTACATGCCCTTTTCGTGGGAATAAGTGCCACAGATTTGTGCTTGTCTAGTTTATGAAATGCAGGTACGAAAAGTCAGCGGAAGCAATCAAGCAGAAATATCAATGGTGAGTGGTGCCATTTGGAATCGTTTGAGGCTTTGGGAGAATCTGTGGGACGAGTTATCATTTTTCTGCAATTTCACAGAAGGGACGCGGGCGCTATTCTCCGAGAATGTCGTGACCTACACACCGCGAGGAGCTCACGGGAGCATCTCTGTTGTGCTTCGAAGCTTCTCAAGTGAAGAAAGAAAGGTCTGTGGCCTCTAACACTTTATGCTTAGGTTCCAAACCCCTTTCATCTATAACCAGTGGACCCACAGTCGCCCGTATCCCGACCTCATTTAAAATGGCGTCCGATCGATATGGATTTTTGGGGTCTGATACCGATGTGAAGGGGGTTGGCCGATAGCAGATATACATAGACCAATATTTGAAGTAATTTATTTTGATGTCAGAAGCCCCTTATGAGAGACCAACAGGCCCGGGTAGAACCATGAGGCCGTCCTTCTGTGGACCCACCACCTGCAGGAGGAGCCATAGGGGCTGGAGCAGTGTGATTTGGGCAGCTCCAACACCTCCCCCCACGACCCGGCAACGGACAAGTGGAAGAAAATGGATGGATGGATAATTTGATGTCATTTTTTTTATCTCTCAAATAGGGTATAGTTAAAGGAACAGGCCACCGTTTTTCCACACTGAGATCTGTTTTTACCTGAGCTTCGATGAGTTGATGCTCACCTGTCTGGTCTTTGTGCCCGTGGAAGAGCTTGGTCGCTTCTAACTTCACCCCCGTTTGGAGCCATAGGAATATACTGGGAGAGGCCAAATGCTAACAACATCTTTGGTTGTTTTGCGTGACTGAGCGCACGCACAAAGACCAGACAGGTACGTATCAACTCGTCTAAGCTCAGGTAAGAACATATCTCAATATGGAAAAAACGGTGGCCTGTCCCTTTAAGAACTTATTATAGTGAAGGTTTCAATCATAGAAATATAGGGAAATTAGGGGTGTTGAAAAGAATGTATTTGGGGATTTATTGCAATATTACATCGCGCGGTTCTCGTATCGATGCAAAAAAGTGTCTGAATGGATATTTAAACTTCTATTTCTGGGGGACATATTCATCGCAGCGTCTCTCTTTGGTCCGCACCGCGCAGCTTGAGTAACAATGGAATGTCCCGGGAGTTATCTGTGGATTGCTTTTTACAGTGGAGCCTCGCAGAGATTTGAAACAAGTTTTACTATGGAAGAGAAGGGGCTCTGTGACGCTCCGGGGCACTTTGAAAACTTTAAATTGGACCTCACTTTGGCTTTTACAGCAAAGACGGAGACCTTGATTATTACAAGAGCCACCACCTTTGTGCATAGGTTGCTTTTGCTCCGTACCGCCGCGTTCCTCCCCCCTCTTTCTCCACTTCACCGTCGAGTTGCTTTCACCACTCCACACAGCACAATGGATTTAGCTTTGACGCATTAAACGAAGCTGAGGGGGAACTAAATGCAGCAAGCTCATGATGCTAAACCTGTGTCAGGGGCGAGAAGTGCGTCAGTTCTGTTATTACTGATCAATAAGGACTCCCAACTATAGGAATACGGGTGCGTGCCGATGTTCCCCACGTGTGTCCGACCCGTTGATGTTCGCATTTCCTCCTCCTTTTGTGATTATAGAGGAAATATCAGCCTATTTACTTTTCGTTCTCCCTCTCGCTCTCTGTGTGTTCATATTTCAGCTGATCGCAGCTTGGGCATGTTATCCAGCTCTGCCCTCCCTCTCCCCCAGGCATCTGCTGTTTGACATCTCTGACTGAAGAAAAAGACGATTGAAACTACAGCTGCGTCTGTTGGCCTCCCAGTTTTTTCCAAACACGTGGTTTCGCTGAGGGCGCTGTGCATTTACGCATAATGGTCACGCATATGACGTGCCCCACGGACAGATAACCTGGAGCCCAGCGTTATACTCACATTTACAAAAACATAGGTCAGATTTGTTTTTTCTGTAAAAGAATAAATAAATGAATTGATTGTGCTCTTATGGTTTTTGAGATAGTAATGGATATTAAGGGCGCGTGCGTCATTGTGCATTGTTGTCTCGCTTTATCAATTTCACTCAATTAACCTGTCCCACTCAAACTTAGTAATTTTATAACTTGAACTTTAATTTGATGCATTTCTGATTTGGACTAAAAACAACAACAACAAAATATTAGCCTAAATAAAAACAATGATCAAAGGAATCCGTGTAGCCTTCGATCAGTGGTTATTCCGTCTCAAAATAAATGTGGAAAAACACAATTTATGGTTGTTTAATTGTGTTTCCCGTTTTTAAATACAATTGAAATTCAATAGAACATAATGAACATAAGCACAATTACGTGGTGCCGCGTAATTGTGCCATAAGCTACGCCCTCTACGGGCTTCGCTATTGGTTATAACCCGAGGCATCGCCTCGCGCCTGAGAGATAAAAACATCTACCCGCTCCAATCATGTCAAGGTGATGGTATATCCATCTGGGGTATATAAACCCCATCTGCCCACCGCTCATCTCCTTTTTTAACTCAGCGTTTGAGAGAGCAAGTTCTTTTCAGAACTCACTTCTGCGAGCACGTTCTTCTCAAAACGATACTTCTACTCACTTTCAGGATCTTCTCGCCGCTTCTCTGCTCGAAGATGACTTCACCTGCCGGTGTCGAGCTCCGCAGATGCGGCAAATGTCCCTCCATTCTCCTGCCTGAGGATCAGCACGAGCTGTGCTTCCGCTGCCTCGGTTGGCACCATGCAGTGGGGGACGCTGACTGCCAGGCGTTCCCCTCTGGGAAGAGCGCGAGCGTCGCCGGGGTTTCACGGGTCCGGATTCACCGGAACAGCCAGCTCAGGACGCTGTGCCCCTGATTCAGGACCCAGCCCCTTCAGCAAGCCCCAGGAGGAAGGAATGGAGTGAATATGATGAGGAGGATGATCGTCGCTGCTACGACGAAGACGCTGCCTCCATCTTCTCCGAGACGCCGTCCGGGCTACAGGGGGATCGTTATCCTCTCGACTATCTCCCCGCGTTGATTGCGTCTGCCGCAGACCGTATGGAGATTCCTCTGCCCCCGTCTCAACCTGCTGCTCCGGTGGAGGACTTCACCGAAGGCTTAGCTAGTCGTTCCCGCCGAAAGCCGCGCCCTGTCGTGATGTGCCCGGCTATGGCACCGATCAGGCACTTCGCTCTGCGTGAATGGGCTCATCCTCTCGCGGCAAAACATCCTGCACTGGGGTACGGGCCGTATTTCACGGTGCAGGACTGGACGTGGCGGTCCGGGGTCCCGCCGATTGAGGACGGAGTCAGGATGTCCCTCCTTCTGTCCTCATCCCCTTGACAAGGATAAGCTGATGATGGCCGTTTTTAGACCGCTGCTATGCTAACGCCGCTCAGGTAGTGGCTATTCGCTGGCCCCGCGCACGTTCTCCAAGTGCGTGGAGGCGGCGCTGGAGCCGCTTTGTCGTGGCGTCCAAGTTCCGACTTACATCGACGACTGGCTCATCCTGGCCTCGTCTCGGCAGGAGGCACAGGCTCACACGACGGCCCTATTGGAACACATCTCCCGATTGGGATTTGTGGTCAACCTGGAGAAAAGCGCGTTGTACCCCAGTCAGCATGTGACGTATCTGGGCCTGCAGCTCGACTCCAGGAACATGCGCGCCTCCCTCTCGGCCGAGAGGATAGAGGCGCTGCTGACACTGGGGAGAATGGTACTGGACAAGCCACAGGTGCCGTCCCAGTCCATTCGTTCCCTATTGGGCATGATGGCAGCCGCTCACTCTGTTGTTCATCTGGGTCTACTCCACATGAGGGGACTTCAGCGGTGGTTTGGTTGCCTCAGGCTGCACCCGGTGCGGGACACTCCTCCAGGAGTGGGGAGTGTTGGGAGAGTGCTCCTGCTCCTCCAGGAGTGGGGAGTGTTGGGGAGAGTGCTCCTGCTCCTCCGGGTGTGGGGCGTTTGCCGTGCACAGAAGTATCTTTGTTCAGAGATTCTGCTGTGGGCAAGTCCTCACAATCTCCATTGTTTTCACTTTAGACCATTTGGGAGCATTTGTGGCCGTATAGAATTATAATGTCATGAGAGTAAGCATAAATCAGGGGACAACTATTCTAAAACACAATGAAAGCCTAAATAATTCACTTTTGGGATTCACTCTAAACCCCATATGAATCACTGTATTGGCACAAACAAGTGTCTCTCTTGAGTTGAGGAAAATGCAGGTAGAATATTCTGTACGACCCCGGAGGCCCAGCAAACTGTCTTCCCCATGTGTGTGCATCTAAATTTGAGTTTTAGTCATTTCTAAACGTGATAGTTTTAGTCAGACCAAAATTGGGATAAATAATAATAATCTCTTGGCTTTATAGCTTTTGACAGATTACACCACAACAGGCGCTGGCAGACGTGTTAATGTGAACAGAACTGTTCTCTCCTCGTCCTCTGATCGTGGCTTCAGCGCCGTCTGCACATTCGTTCATCAACAGCTTCTGCGGTCACACACTACGGTATTTAAACCTGTCCAGAGAGAAGATAAAGTCCTCATCACACGCTCTGTCTGGTCTGACGAACCACCTTTTCCCATTTAGGTCTTTTTTCATTCATGTAAACTCTTAAACGTCTCATCCTGTTTTAGGCAAAGAGTCAGTTTCAGCTCGTCAGCTTTACGTTATCGTTTTGAAGCGGCGCAGTATAGCGCCGTTCTAAACCGAGTTTTAAATGTAATTCGTGGCTACACAACAGCTCTGGATGTTCTGCTCGGCTGCATCGCTCTGCGCCCGGAGGCTCTCCTCGTTTCCAGACTGCAGTGTGACTAAACTAAACAACCACAGAGCTAGAGCTACGCTTTAAGACAAAAGCATAATAAAGCATCAAATATCAGCGTATGCTAGCTGAAACACATGTGGAACTACAGTCTTATTTTGCTGGGAATGTGCTCTTTAGTGCTGAAGGGTCACTAAACACGCACTATAAAAAATAGTTTACTGTAAACTATAAATAAAGATGACCATGAGGGAAATTCTGTAAAAGTTATAAAATAATAGGCGATAAACCAATAGCCTACAGCATATAATAATATCAGAAATAATAAATAATAATAAAGTTGGAGATTAAACAGGACAATGTAGATTTCTAGCTAGTAGGCTATCCAACATCCATCCATCTTCTTCCACTTGTCCGTTGCCGGGTCGTGGGGGCAGCTGTTGGAGCTGCACCAGCCCCTATAGCGCCCCCTGCAGGTGGGGGGTCCACAGAAGGACGGCCTCATGGTTCTAACCGGGCCTGTTGGTCTCTCATAAGGGGGTTCTGAACCGCTCTTTGTCTGACCCGTCACCTAGGACCTGTTTGCCTTGGGAGACCCTACCAGGGGCACGAAGCCCCCGACAACAGAGCTCCAGGATCATTCGGGTGCTTAAACCCTCCACCACGTTAAGGTGGCGGTTCCATCAGGGGACGTTCAAAACCAGAATGTTTTTTTTCTTTTTGCCTTTGCATCAGGACGTCATGACACTGAATACACATGTTTCTACAGATTTGGCCTTTTAACCTCTTAACCCCCACCTGAACCGAGCTCATTTTCTCCAGTTCGGCCAACTTTACCCAAATCTAAAAGCTTCTTGACTGGAGAACTATAGGCCAGTGTAACATCTGATTCGAATGCTAAGACTAACAAAACTGATCTAAACTGATCTTTTTGCTTACGTTGTTGCCGTCACTTGAACTTTTTTTCCATCTCCTTTTTGATCACTTTTGTGCTATTGCTTTTTTGCGGCTTTTTTGGCACATTTTTGGCACTTTCTCCATAGCTTCCCTGTAAATGTTTTGTGGATTTTTTGCAGCTTTATTGATGTATTTTTTTATTTGTTATTTTTTGTTGCTGCACTTTCATCGTCTTCGTCTCATTCTGTTGTGCTATTTTTACGCTTTTTTTCATGAAGCTCTCTTGCATTTGGGTTATGATCAACTGGAGAAAATGTGTTCTGTTCAGGTGGGGGTCAAGAGGTTAAAGGCATGTGGTCCTAAACTTTTGATTAGCTGCAAAACAGCCAGACAGTTGTATTGTTGTTTTCATTAACAGCTTTACTCAGAAAAGGTTTTGTCTCGCTCCCATTTCTTCTTGTTAATATATAGAAGTTCTACTTGGAACCTCGTTAAGATCCAACCATGCAAAAAGTGATTTATTTTGTGCCATCTTTCAGCTGGTCGGGACTTGATCAGGACTATGTTACATCATTTTGAAACTCAAGCACTTAGCTACTGTGTTGGGTAACGTTCAACAAACTTTGAAGCGGATGTTGGATTATGGGCTTTAAAAATATGAGAGAGATTTTTGTTTTCCCTGATGCAATATAACCAGATACAGATTGGAGCTCCAACAGTAGCAAACTTAACAACCAAGGTGAATATAATGACTACTCTGTTTGACCAGGAAACAAAACAAGATTTTGGACTCAAACATGTAGATTTTGTATGATATGTTTTGATAAAAAACTTTTTTACATTTTGTTTATAGTGGTCAAAACAATGTTTTGCTGTCTGCATCTTTTACAGTTCCCTTTTGTTGGTGCAAAGTTGGCCTTAAATAAAGTTATCATAGAAAATGTTCTTCCTGTATGTGTCATCATTCCTCACATGAATTAGTGTTGTATGTTTCCTCAATTTAATTGAGGGAATAAACCTTTTAAAATGGGTTTAAGTTAATGTAGCATTTAAATAGACAGTTTGAGTATTCGAAAGTACTAATACACCTTGAACTTTTGCACATTTTGTCATGTTTACAACCATAAACGTAAAGATTTTATTTAGAATGTTTTACTGACAGTTCACACACAAGTAACAGACAACTGTGAAGTGAAAGCAAAATGATACATGATTCTGTTATTTTACAAAAAATAAAAAATAGAAAAGTGGGGCGTGCATAAGTATCCATACAGCATGACTTAATACTTAGTGGATCCCCCTTTTTCTGCAATAACAGCAGCAAGTCTTCTGGGGTTTGACTCTACAAGGTTTGCACATGTAGAGACTGACATTTTAGCCCATTCCTCTTTAATCTCCAAAATGATACATGATTCTGTTATTTTACAAAAAATAGAAAAGTGAAAAGTGGGGCGTGCATAAGTATTCATACAGCATTTTCTGAGTGCATTAAATTGCCTTTATAACATTCCTAATGACTGCAGAATGTTCACACCTCGCCCTAACCATTAAATAGAGGCCACCTGTGTGTAATCTACTCTCAGTATAATTCCAGCTGTTCTGTGAGGGCCTCAGAGCTATGGTCAGAGTGCTGAGCTGGGGGAATCTGTACATATAAGTCGTACTCTACACAAATCTGGCCTTCATGGACGAGTGGCAAGAAGAAAGCCATTATTGAAAGGAGGTCATAAGAAATCCCGTTTGAAGTTTGCTAGAAGTCATATGGAGGACACAGCTACCATGTGGAAGAAGGTGCTTTGGTCAGATGAGACAAACATTGAACTTTTTGTCCCAAATGCAAAACGTTCTGTATGGAGCAAACCTAACACTGCTCATCGTCCTGAGTGCACCATCCCCAGTGTCAAATATGGTGGGGGGAGCATCATGCTATGGGGCTGCTTTTCCTCAGCGGGGACTGGGAAGATTGTAAGAATAGTTGGGAAGATGGATGGAGCCAAATACAGAGACATTTTGGAGGAAAACCTGCTGGAGTCAGCAAGAGAATTGAGGCTGGGGCGGAGATTCACCTTCCAGCAGGACAATGACCCTAAACACAAACATCTACAATAGAATGGTTTAAAAACAAACATATTAATGTGTTAGAATGGCCCAGTCAAAGTCCTGACCTAAATCCTATTGAACATCTGTGGAAAGACCTGAAAACTGCTGTTCACAAACGCTCTCCTTCTAATGTGACAGAGCTCGAGTTGTTTTGTAAAGAGGAATGGGCTAAAATGTCAGTCTCTACATGTGCAAACCTTGTAGAGTCAAACCCCAGAAGACTTGCTGCTGTTATTGCAGCAAAAGGGGGTTCCACAAAGTATTCAGTCATGCTGTATGAATACTTATGCACGCCCCACTTTTCTATTTTCTATTTTTGTAAAATAACAGAATCAAGTTTCATTTTGCTTTCACTTCACAGTTGTCTGTTACTTGTGCGTGAACTTTCAGTAAAAAATTCTAAATAAAATCTTTATGTTTAGGGTTGTAAACATGACAAAATGTGCAAAGGTTCAAGGTGTATTAGTACTTTTGAAAGGCACTGTAATAATCTCAAATCATTTGGGTTCCTTAACCAATACTTGTAATGCTATTGTTGACTAAATGGTTTGAGTCCAAGTGAACTCAGTTGGTTTAGGTTTATATACCACAGCCATATGGTGCAGCGGGTTTCCCCACTTTATTTGAGTTATCAAAGCTAGTCTGGGTTTACAGTGTGAATAAGCTCCACCTCATAACTGAGGAGACTCCTCTAAATACAAACTTGTGATGGGCATATTCCTGGCACTGGCTCCCCATGCTGTGTTTACAGACATGAGCGTAATAGACTATACTCTGTCATTAGCCAGTCCATTGAGCTGGTTAATAATATGACTTACATGAGAAGGCCAAAGCGCCACTGCTGTACTCGCTATCACTTCCACAGAGCTGCCAGACGCCGTCACTTGTGCCTAATGCAAAGCTGCGATACACGACCGATCTATTACAGGAATATGACCAGTTTAAATGACAACTTTGGATACTGGCGGAGAGCGACACCGGAATTCATTTAAAAATGGAAGGGAAACAAATGCATACGACAAACTAATCAAAACGCTAAATTAAATTATACTTCCACTATGAATGAACAATTTGGCTATCGTCATGCCAACAAGACTTTCTCTACCATAGTGTTTCTGAATCCTTTCACTCACAATATGCCATCCTATTTCATTTGTTTTATTGAAGTTTCCCTTTGGAGCCGCTCTAGGCGTTGACATGACTTCAGACACTGCGTGAAAGGACGAGACACACTTTTCTACGTACGTACGATTATCACGCAGGTGAGTTTGTCCACCTGCTGGTGAACAGCTGAAAGGTGGCCACGGGGATGCAGCCTCTAGCTATCTGAGCCACTTTCTACAATGTGGAAATGTTGTTAGCCGTCGAATCCCGGACCTGACTTCATTTGAACCCAGGGCATAGGCGACGCAGGCGGCCGCCTAGGGCGCCATCTGCTGGAGGGGGAACTGTATTGTGGTTTAATTTTTGAACCCCACGCTCCCGCCATCTACAACATTGCAGATTAACTTTGGAACAGAAAGTCTTTTGTGGGAAGCCACGCAACATCGCAGTGAAAATTCGGAAATTCACAAAAGTTCAGTCTTGCCTAGGGAGCCTAATTGGCCCTGTTTGAACCCCATAATGAATAGGGAGGCATGGTTTCTTGTGCGTAGGTTTCCTCCGGGTACTCCGGTTTCCCCTACCACCAAAAACATGTACAATAGGCCGGCATGAATGATGTGAGTGAGTGAGTGAGTGAGTGAGTGGTTGGTGGTGGTCGGAGGGGCCGATGGCGCAGATTGGCTGCCTCGCTTCCGTCAGTCTACCCCAGGGCAGCTGTGGTTACAATAGTAGCTTACTACCACCAAGTATGGAGGGAATGAATAGTGCAATGTAAAGCGTCTTTGAGTGTCCAGAAAAGCGCTATATAAAACTGATGCATTATTATTATTATTATTATTTCTTTATCGACATATTATAAAATTATGTTTAGTGACCACTGGATGCCTGTCTGACCCCACAAAAAGGAGAAACTTGACTGAATTTGAGTTGAGGTCACTTTTATATACCTCTTTGTATCTAAAGTAAAGTCTCTGAAGGTTTGTACATTCATTAATGATTTCTAACGAAATGTGGTCGATGGGTTGACAAAAGCTGGAAACATCACAATCGTTCATAATGTGTGCTGATTGGTGGCTAATTCTAACGGCTGTAGGAAAAATACATTATCTGAAAAGTCTCCTGGACTAGCCTACTTGCTGACTGTCTTTATTTTATTCATTATCATAATATACGAGTGGAACACAAATTGTAAATGTGCCAGGTTATAGCAAAACTGCTCCTTTACATCTGTCGTCCCGGGGCAGGTCACACAGGTAACACAATGTGGGAAAACAAAACCCAATATAGAAATTGTACAAATGACATGTTTTGCTCATGAGTGCAGGACGGGTTTACTTTAAGATGATGTTTAAGTTGTTTTTTTAAAAGAGTCGGACGTTCTCTCATGACTGTTCCAAAACTGACCTCCTCTGACGGACAGGACAGTTTGTCCAAATGTTGATCTCCACATCGCCACCAGGGGGCGCTCTGGTGCGAGTAGTAGTAGTTAGAGAGTGAGGGCGGGGCAACAGGTTCTTAAATGATTGTAATTTTGAAAATGTGACATTTTTCCAGGATATTGCAGTGATGATATGACGAAGGATCAACATGTAGAATGTGAGGATTGAACGCTGCTTCTCCTTTTTATTTCCATGGATGCAGCTCTCTTGAAATTACAAAAATATTGGGATGGGAACACAGAAAATTGTCTATTCTTATAATTAGGGGAGACCGGGTATGGCTGTAACTACAAATGGCACCAATTCAAACCTCTGCAAGAATATCACAGACCTCGTGAGTTGATGTCAAATACACGGTGGTCCTTTGTTACGACCTACCCCAGTACCGGGGTAGGTCGTAACACTTGCTGGGGTAAGTTGTAACAGTTCAACAAAAGAAGCAAAAACAGAGGCCACATCATGTGATATGATTCAAATAGAGCTTTATTTAAATAAAAGAACAATCCAGAACAATGATTCTCTCTCTCTGACTGTCATATGTTTAACCTCACGTGGAGTCAGTCCATAATACAGGTCTGAGTCAAAAATCAGCCAACACTTCCTCCTGCACCTCAGAGGAAACTCTGTAGATGCTTCAGTGTGACCTGCACTGGGACGATCACTGGACCCCGGTCTCTCAGCTTCTGCAGTGTTTTACAGGATCTGCTCAGTGTATAATGGCAGACCCCATGAGCCTTTGCAACTGATCTGACCCGCCCTTCTTTATGACCTCATCAGTTCGTTTTTTTAAAACATTAGCTGGCACAAAATCTGTCAGTCTCTCTTTTCCACTGTTTAAGCATTCTGAAAAAGTATTCAAATCAAGTAAGTGTTATTAGTTGTATGATTGTGTTACAACCATCCCCACCCCTGTCAGCCATTGTTCAATGAGCTCTATTAGCATAATGGTTTGAAATTAGCAGGGGAAATGAGCATCACATTTTGCCTGAGAAACTACAATTTATTCTAATGTAAGTCATGGTTTTATGTGCAATATTCCATCCATCCATCTTCTTCCACTTGTCCGTTGCCGGGTCGTGGGGGCAGCCGTTGGAGCTGCTCCAGCCCCTATGGCTCCTCCTGCAGGTGGTGGGTCCACAGAAGGACGGCCTCATGGTTCTAACCGGGCCTGTTGGTCTCTCATAAGGGGCTTCTTCTATGTGCAATAGTATAAGCACTCAACAAAATATAGTCTTGGTCAAAAAAGTTACTTTCTTACCTCAAAATGTCAAAAATGTGTTTCTCTATAGAATCTGCATGAACCTGTTTACAACCACCATCCCCATGTGGGATCAGGGAGGAAGTGGGTAAACACTGATATGATCATGTGACTCCTATCTTATCCCTGAGTGGTGGAATTGGTGGTGTTACAACTCTCCCCATGTTACACCCATACCCAGTCTCCACTATCACATCGTGTAGTAAGTCAGGAGTCTGTGTTATTAGTAAAAGTAATTAGGCTTAGGGTTAGTTTACTGTTTAATGTGAATGTGACTAAACCTGGACCAAACAAAGACTAAACCAGGACTCGATTAGATTAGCCAGACTAGATTAGGACCAGGACTGAAGCCTGTCCAAACTAGGGCCAAAGTAGATCACCTTTCACCACAACACACGTGAACTAAGTCATGCTACAAGCCACCGGAGCAGCAGCACCTGTGAGCCACATGACTGTCAGTATTTTGGGCTTTTTCAGACATTTTTGGCTTTTTCAGACATTTGCAAAACACTGAAGCTCCTAACTCATCCGATCATGAATTACAAACGGTGTAATCAACATGAATTGATACTGATCTCATTGAAGCACTGATTCCTTGTCATTATCACATGATTGTACTGATAACGATAATGAAAGACAAAGCCGGAAGCACCCTTTATATAATTTATAGGAGCCCGACGGTTAGGAAGCTGAACCAACAAATAAAGCCAGCGCCTTTTCCCTCTCGGGACACTTGGCTGTTATCTCTTGATTAAACATGCTGTGCACTCGCGTCTGAGCTCATCATTAAAGGATGCGTAGAACGAAACACTGATCAGAAAATGTACTTTCTATACCGGCGTAATCAGGGCCATTTTCGATGAAATTTTTCAACAAACGAACAATCAAAGTCCCTTAAAAAAAAATTAAAATCGCCGTGTAAGTTCTGGTGGCGCTGCCGTTAACTTTCCATTTCAGCTTGTTGATTTGGGGGGAATTTGGCGGGCCATCTGCGAGTCCTGGGAGTCGGTTGGCACGGCCACATTTTCATATTTCGGGTTTGGAGGAGATTTAGGTGGGTTAGGGAAAAAAATGAATTCTAAAGCCAAGTTCACATAAAAAATAAAAAAAATGTGTCCACTCAATTTTAGCGGGATTTGAAGCGACGCGTGGTTTCAAGGGGCTGAGGAGATTCAACAGGGAACGAACAACTCTCAGTCACAGCCCAGGACAAAGGCTCTTTTATTTAGTCCTGCCCACTCTCCTCAGGATGGACCCGAGTTTAAATGGATCTCGTGGGCCCGTTCTTGTGCTTCTAAATGCAGGCTGTAGCGCTCTGTGAGATCTTCAGCTTTAGACCTGACAGAGTAAGTGGTCCTCCAGCCACAGGCACTGGCACAGCAGATGTGAGCATGCAAGATGACAGCCTCGTCTGGGCCCTGTCGTTGCGCCAGGCAGAAGACAGGTAGGTGTTTCCAGAATCAGAGTTGGTTTTATTGCCATAGTTATGAACAGGTTCACAACTAGGATTTTTTTTTCAGTCGATCGTGCAACATGAAACATAAAACATATAACTTTAGATAAATAATAAACTATAAAGACTTTAAACTATAAGGCTATAAAACTATAAGGGCATGCGTAAGAAGGGCTTTGATTAAGGAGCCTGGTTGGGTTTCTCTGGCATGTGTATGTTTGAGTATCAGTGTTAACAGTTTAGTTTCTCTTGTTTTGGGGAGATTTGGAGAGATTAATCCAAATTAATCTCTCCAGTCGATTAGACTATTGGAACGGCCTGTTCACGGGACAGCTGCAGTCTATCCAAAACGCTGCTGCTCGAGTCCTGACCAGAACCAGGAAATACGACCACATTAGTCCAGGCTTCCTGTGGCTCAGAGAATAGATTTTAAAACAGCTCTGCTAGTTTATAAGTCTCCTCATGGCCGGGCAGCAGTATGAATCGGGCCCCGAGAGCCTCAGGGAGGGGTCTCCTGGTGGTTCCTAGAGTCGCCACTAAACACAGTTTCAAGCAGCCAAAGTGTGGAACAGCCTCAGCGAGGACGTGACACAGGCCACAACTCCTACTATGTTTAAGAAAACTGAAAACAGGCCTATTTACTGTTGCCTATGGCCATTGATGGTATTTTAACCACTTTTAATTATTATTTTGTATATTTTTATGATTGTTTTGATTGATTTGTTTTTTGTGTTTTTATTGTGTATTTGGTGTTGCTGTGAGGCACATTGAGTTCCCTTGTGCATGAAATGTGCTGTATAAATACATTTATGCCTTTCCTCTTGTGACATAGCAACCACCTGGAGCACTCGACAGCTACACTGCATTGTGGCTTTGAGAAGATTACGACTATTTTTACATTTCATTTATTTATTTATTCATTTGAAATATTTATTCATTATTTTATAGAAGAACAAAACAAGAGAAGAGGAGTAGAAAGAACAAAGGCGGGAGCAGGACGCAGAGTACGAGTTTGTACGTGGCTCAGCAGCCCGGGCGAGACGTCGTGCACCCAGGACCACTCCACCCCCGCCGTCCTTAAAGGGCCTTAATGCCTGCTGAACTCAACATAATGAGTAAGGTGCGGACCAGGAGCGGGCAAACGCCACATGCATCAGTTTATGCTTGAACATTATCGTTTATGGCCGTACAATCAAAGGGAAACACAAACACAAGTTGAAGTAATACAAATAGGGAAAGCACATTACTTTTCATTTATGGTCGTAGAAAATGACCCACAGGGATTTGTCGTTTATAGTCAAAAATAAAAACACTGTACAACAATGAAAATCTATACCCAATGAAATACACTGTGCACAAACTGTCTGGCTATAGCCACAGTACATTGTCATTTTCACTTGTTTCAGATGAAAGCCTTGACTTGTATTACAATATGGTTATTTTTGGAACAGATTTGAGATAATGACATTGGCACATCCATACATGTATTTTCCTTCTACAGTATGTCGGGCCTGAGCTCCAGAGCAGCTCACAGACACGATGATTGGAGTGGATCAGCTGCTGGGACGTAGTCTGGTGAAGGTCAATGGGCGAAGCTAGCGCCGGCGGCTACAGACGAGAGGAAAGACTGCGCAGGGGATCCCCCTGTGTCCGGCCCGGCCTGTCCAGATTACCGCACATGTAATGGGCTCCTGCACTTGCAGTAATGGAACACAGAAAGGCTAAGCCGAGGTCTTACGTGAGGACTGAATATATATGTTAAAGAAAAGTGTGTCTGTGCAGAGGGCTTAGCCGAGCATTTCCTGGCCACCTTACAATAGAGCCGAGATAGCGAGCCAGCACAATCCCCGCTGAGCCGTAATGAGAAGTGAATGGAGTGCGGTATGGAAGGCTTTGGAGTTTGTATGTGTCGAGTTCATTTGTTTAATTGGCTCATTTGCAAACTGATGATACACATTGGGAGATAATGGAGAGCCCGCATCAGAATGCACGACACGGACGCACTAAGTGAAAGACCCTGGCACAGAAATGAAGCATCTTTTGTATCAAATGACAATTCTGAGGAAGGAAATCAAAGCCTTTGGAGAGCAAAGAATCCCAATAGGTTTCATCGTCCTTGTCAGTGAAGGTACATTGAAGAAATTGGAGCGATTGTGCAACATGAAACATAAACTAATAGATGAATATTATGTCCATAAGGTAATGCAGATAAACAAACAAATACATTAGGATTAAAAAATAAACAAGACATGGTAGAATTATTTAAGATCTGAATATGCTCATTATACAGTGCAAATTGCTGGTAAGAGGTTACTTAGTGTTCATGAGTCTGAGTAGTGGGCTGTTTACATGCAAGCGTTACTTCCTAGAGGCTCCTTAGGAGGTGCTGCTCTACCTGCCTCGTTATTATCTCAAGTTACAGATGGACAGTCACAGCATCACGTTAAAGACATCAGGAGCAAAGAATTTACTAGAGAAAACTTGCTGCTCATCACGATAAATGTTTTTGTTTTGAAGCATCCGTCCATCCATCCATTTTCTTCCTCTTTATCCGGGGCCGGGTCGCGGGGGCAGCAGTCTCAGCAGAGATGCCCAGACTTCCGGATCCACGCACACCTCCTCCAGCTGTTCTGGGGGGACCCCGAGGCGACACCAGGCCAGCTCGGAGACATAGTCCCACCAGCGTGTCCTGGGCCTTCTATGAGGCCTCCTCCCAATAGGACATGCCTGGAGCACCTCCCGAGGGAGGCGACCAGGAGGCATCCGGAACAGATGCCCTAGCCACCTCAGCTGGCGCTGTTCGACGTGGAGGAGCAGCGACTCTACTCCGAGCTCCTCCCGGGTAACTGAGCTCCTCACCCCCAGCCACCCTGCGAAGGAAACTTATTTCGGCAGCCTGTATCTGCGATCTTGTCCTTTAGCTAACATACAGGCTAACACTAAATAAAATAATAGGCCTGTCTTTTGTGTAAAACATTTTTGTGGTCTTTTTGAGCGGACTTCAACTAAAGCTGTTCCGTCTTCTTCAACGGTAAAACACATTGTAATCTACAACATGCAAAGTAGCCTCGCCCTGAAAGCTCCTCCATGTTTGACCATCTTCCTCAAATGAGATCCCTGGGTGCTGTATCAGAGAATTGATCAAATCTTTTTGTTCTGTTTTTTTTTTTTTATATATATTTTACAATGGGACAGGATTTTCAAAGAGAAAACAAGTCTTGGTGAATTTGTATTATCAATAGTTACTTTGTTTCAGCCGGGGGCCTGTTTTTCCTAGTTCCATTTGAAAAGACATATCGATCGCATTTTTAAAAAGATGGCTCTCCGAAATCCATCCACACCGTCCACAATCCTCTCCTCCCGCATTGCCCGACGATATCTGTTACTATGGCGACCGCAATTTTTTATTGTTCACAATAGCTGCGATGAAGCCGGGCCCTCAGGTTCGACAACAGACAAACAGAAGTGTCACATCCCGGAGTTTCAGACGGAGCCATCTGTTCCGACACGAGGATCCTTCTCCGTAATGAATGCGCACGCACTGCCTGCCCGTCCGCCGAGACGGTCCACGGGTTTAATAGGCCTCATATACAGAGACGATGGCAGATCCCTGGTAATTTCTCGAACCAGTGTGGAGCCGCTGTCAGCAAGTGTCCGGCTAACACTCCAGGATTGGACTCAATGAGAGCCAATTTGTCTGTGGATTCCAGCGCTAAGCATGACGTGTTATCCGTAAACTAGACATCAGCTTTGCATAACGGCACAACTGCATACGCTGTGTGTCCATGCGTTTATAGTCTTGGATGTTCTGGAGAAGGTACAGCATTTTGACCAACTTATACCAATGTTGTCCTTCGAGTGCTAAGAAAGTCCATCATGTGAAAAGAAAAATGTCAATGTTACACGGTGTCTATCCCGTGCACAGAAATGAATGCAATACAAGACTAGAGCTTTCCAAGTGAATGAAGACATGAGTTAACCTCTTAACCCCCGCCTTAACCCCGGTGCATTTTCTCCAGTTCAGCTTTAGGCAAATCCATAAGGTCGCAGTCTATACGCTTTATTTGAAAGCTAAGACTTACAAAACTCATCTGGACGGGGCCTTTCCGTGTGGAGTTCGCATGTTCTCCCCGGCCGTTTCACAAAGCCGAGGGACCTCGCCTCGCCGTGGTCAAAAGTGGGCGTGGTCAGGTCTCTATATCATCACTCGCCGCCCAAGTGCTGTTCCAATGTTCAAGTCCTCTGGAGGCCTGTGTCCTCCCTTTGGTTAGCATGTGGCTAATACGCCTCGCTCCAGACAAAATCACCCATAATGCACCACGGCTCTTGGGGGGGGGAATTTCACTTTTTTAAGAAAAGATGACAAGCTTTGACTTGTTTAAAAAAAGCAAACGTTTATGCCCGGATTTGGTCAAATAATGAATTTCAGGTTTTTGTCTTTTTTGTTGTTGTGGAAAAACTAAATCTATGATTTGTTTTGTAAATTTGAAATGTATATTATTTGATTCAAACATACAGAGGAAATGTCACTGCTGCATGGAGCAAAGGACTTCATTTGTTTCGTGGGCAATGAATTTAATTAATATAAGACACCTTTTATTTCTAAAGTTTTAGTGCCCCTTTCGATTTTTATTTAGTATTTTCAGATCGGTTTCATCATCTCGGATTGCTTTTTATTTGAATTTGTTTGTAGTACTCAACCAGCCTTTAGAATCCTCAGACCCATCCAGACCCTCCCTTGGATGAAACACAACTTCCTGTTTTATTTTGTGACGTCACTTCCTTTAGCTCTGAAGCGTGTTCCATTAGCAGCTCTTTTTGGACCAAAGCCTTGGACTGGAAGGATGTAAAGCGCTTTGTGGCCATGTCTGTGAAGGCGCTTTATAAATAAAGATCTTCTTCTTCTTCTAAATGGATCTTTCTCCTCGCATTGTCTCCATTGCTTTTTTGTTGGTTTTCATCACATATTTGCCACATTTTCATCGCTTTTTGTCATGTTTTTGTTGCTCTTTTTTGTTGCATTTTCATCCTTATCGTCTAATTTTTGTCGATATGTTGACACTTATTTTCAAGAAGCTTTTCGATTTGGGTAAAGCCAAACTGGAGAAAGTGTGCTCGGTTCAGGTGGAGGTTAAGGAAAAAGATGTTATTTGTGTTCTTATAGCCAGACCTGTATGTCATTTTGTATCTGACAGTTTCGGCTACAAGTGTGGCCTTCCTCCGAGGGTGTCCCGAACCCAAATCTAGAAGCTTCTTGAAAATACGGTCAAAATAACAACAAAAACGAGACATAAATGTGACGGAAATGCAACAACAAAAAAGCAATGAAAAGTGTTCGAAAAGCTATAAAATAGCGACAAAATAATTAGACAAAAACATGGCAAAAAAGCAATAAAAAATTTGATGAAAACGCGACAAAAAGTGACAGAGGAGTGATGATAAAACGACCATATTAGTCCAGTACTCCGGTCCCTGCACTGGCTTCCTGTCACTCAGAGAATAGAATTTAAAATCAGTTTTTCAGGGTAAAGGATCCAGCAAAGATTTGATCTGACGGTTCTTAATGAGAGTGTTCCGGGAAATGTTTGGCCTGATCCCTGTGGAAATATTGGTATACAATGTGGAAGTATTTTTATACATATTTTTATCATACTAGGCTTTAGTGATTATATATAAAACTGTGTTGATGTAACCTGTGCTTTAAGGTTCATTTGAAACTGGGGTTTGAAGCCTGACTTTACAGCTGATTGGTTCTTCGACAAGGACACGCCTACTACTTCCACTTCCTATATATATATATATATATATATATATATATATATATATATATATATATATATATATATATATATATATATATATATATATTGCTCGAACACAGGAAGTGCTCTCTCTTTGGCCAGGAGCCCGCTGGCCCAACATGTTGCATGCTGTTGGGAGATGTAGCGCTCAGATAACTTGTGTTTTAGAAGTGTATTATGAGGGAATAAAACTATGATTGATTTTTTTTTTTTTCATTGGTTTATTTGGTCAGGACAGTGCATGTTAATGAACATACATGGGTCTCATGCATGTAAACAAGCCACACCGGATTGTAGCCTTGGGCTAATTTCCATCCGTCGTCCTCCATGCGCACTCTCAAACACACTCTCATTCATCCTGACCTATTGTACATGTTTTTAGTGGTAGGGGAAACCGGAGTACCCGGAGGAAACCTACGCAGACACGGGGAGAACATGCAAACTCCACACAGAAAGGCCCCGTCCAGGTGGGAATCGAACCCCGGACCTTCTAGCTGTGAAGCACGAGCGCTAACCGCTGTGCTACCGTGCCGCCGATTTGAATCGATCGAGCTTCTGTTCAATCCAATAACGAAGACGCCAACACCCCCAAATCCATCACTTCAGTGTTCCTGGAACTACTAATTCACAAATGAAGCACTGTGTACAAGTCTTTTCATGGTTTAGCACCAAAGTCCATCTCTGACATGTTAGAGCCGTATGAACCATCTCGGGCCCTGAGAACTTCAGGGAGGGGTCTCCTGGTGGTTCCCAGAGTCAGGACTAAACACGGTGAGGCTAAAGCTAAAATCTGGAACAGTCTTCATGAGGATGTAAGACAGGCCTCAACTCTGACAATGTTCAAATCCAGGCTGAAAACAGCTCTTTTTACCCGAGCAGATGAAAACTGAAAGTATTTTATCTGCACTCTGGCCTTTTACTGTCATTGATACATTTTTATGTTGATGTTTAATTGATTGATTTGATCTGTTTTCTTGTAATTTTATGCAACTGTGAAGCACTTTGAATTGCCTTGTGTATGAATTGTGCTCTACAAATAAACTTGCCTAACATATAGAAATATGTGTGGCACTTTAGTAACTCAGCAACGGCCCTCCATCTTTGAGCAGTGTATGAAGCCGGATTCCCAGCGCCGAGTTGAGTTCGGGCACTAGACTCGGCCTCCCACTCAGTATGGAGCGCTCGTCAGTGCACGCTCGGCCCACTCAGGTCTGCGCCGGCCCCGGCCCCTGCTCTCACGCACTTGGCCCCCGTAATTAAAAAAGAGGAAGCGCGGCGCAATGGAGGACTGCGCGGTTTGACTCGAGCCCGGGGCCAATTAGGCGACTTCATCCCTGCAGCCTTTCACTGCAGGTGGGACAGGTGGAGTGCGCGGGAAAGAGTCGCCGCGGTTCATGTCCAGTCCATCACAGCATAACGTCGGTACGGTAATAAACTAAAGCTCTGTGAGTCAGATCCCTCTCCACCAAAACAGAAAAAACCTCGTATGCACCCAGTAGATAGAAGCAAATACGAGCATTCATTTTCTTAGATATTTTTACTGTTGAAAAAGGACAAAACAAACAGCTCGTCTCCATGGAGATACAGTATGACCACAGGCAGCCCAATGTGTGATTTATTGATTGGCTGTTTGTTCCGAGTTCAGTGCACATTACATCACTTGACTTTGTCCGCATTATTATATTATTTTGACTGACATTGATTGAACATCCGCGGCCCCCAACCTTTTTGGTCCCACGTACCCTTTGAGGCGTTCATTTGTACTCCGAGTACCTCCGAGGATCCTGCCAACATGTTAACAAAGTGACCAGCTAAACATAGATTATTCGATTCGATTATTAGTCGAGTGCTCTGTTCAAAATGTCAAAGTCAAACCGTCCAAACCAATTTAGTAAGATTCTCCTCAATTTCACCTTTTTTTTAATCTCAGGTCATTCAAAGGAGCCCCTGCCAAGTACCCCTGGTTGGGAAACTCTGCTGTACATAATTCGACTCGAAAAGGAGTGGGAGGAAGTATAACATAGAAGTTTCCACCCTGTTTAAATGATTGAAATTTTAAATAATACAATTTGAATTTCCTCATCCAAATCATTATTTGATTACACACTGCAAAAATAGCATTTCCTGCGTGGAGCATGTTTTGCACTGGCAACAGAATCCAAAATGTTATACAGTGTGCCTCTGTTGTCATTAATACATATTTTATCAATGTATTCTGGCTTGATTTTACATAGTCACAATACATTTTTATTCTATATTATCCTCATAAAAATAAATACATCTATAGCGGCTGATTTATGATCTTAGACTTACTTTTTATGCAAACTAGACGTTGACCAATATGGTTATTTCTAAGGTAGATTTTTGTGGATTTGTATCGGCCGATACCGAATTTTGTGGTCTGTAATCCTGTAAAAACACTCACTCCAGCCGTGGACGGTTTTATTCTATCACTCCAGTCATAGATTCAGTCGTAGTTTCTGTCCCAGCCATGATTAGCGGCCGTTAGCTATAGCATACAGTTGCTAACCGCGGCATTTTGTGGATATTAATACTAACTCAGCGATTGAATTCTCCGTGTTCTTAGCTTCAAAATTAGCATATCCATATTGGCTTCGGTTTAGATGGTGAAACTTGTGTTACTGTTTAAGGAACAGGCCACCGTTTTTCCACACTGAGATCTGTTCTTACTCGAGCTTAGACGAGTTGACGCGTACCTGTCTGATCTTTACACATGCGCTCCGTCACACAAAAAGACCAAAGATGTTGTTAGCATTTAGCCTCTTCTCCTCTCCTATGGGCCCAAACGGGGGTGAATTTAGAAGCAACCAAGCTCTTCCACGTTTCCCGTATTTAAATTATGGCTACGGAAGGAGCACCTCGACGTCTGCGCAGTAAATACTTAACTTTACTGCACAGATGTCGAAGTGCTCCTAAGTGCGCCTTTACAATATAGTTCCCCTGTGTGACTAGACTTGGGTCGTGTAACTGTAACGCGACAGGTACGCATCGACTCGTCTCTCATGTAAGAACATTTCTCAGTTTGGAAAAACCGTGGCCTGTTCCCTTAAAGGGATATTTCAGGATTTTTGACATAGGGTCTCATTTCCTAGTTATCCAGAGTGTTGTTGATTTATGGAGATTTTTTTTCTTAAATTCATGCAGTTCTTATATTTGAAGAGCTTAGTGGCGCTAGGCTTGGGCAAGGGTAAAGCATTTCTACGGTAACGGCTAGCCTGCATTAAAAACAGGCCAGTGCACCTGAGGTAAATCACTTATAACACCAGACTAACCATACAAATGTCTGTGTCGATACAATCATTTTTGAAATATAACTGACCTTGCGTCACATGAATTACCGCAGTTTGAGGGACTATTTTCTGGCAGAGCACTCCTCCGCTGCGTAGCTGTTACCGTAGAAATGCTTTAGCCTTGCCCTAGCCTAGCGCCACTAGACTCTTCAAATATAAGAACTGCATGTATTTAAGAAAAAAATATCTCCATAAATCAACAACACTTTGGATTAGAGATGCCGGACAAAGGGCATCTCTGCTCGATGGGACAAAACAGTGCTGTTTCTGCCAAAAAAAGGGCTGTAAAACTAAGGCCCCAAGTAGTGATTGTGATTTTGATTCCATTTGGATGAATTGCCCAGCCCTACTGTGCCCTACAAATAAATGTGCCTTACCTAAAAACTAAGGATTGATTGATATGCAAAACCACAAACACACATGCACCTCCTGAGCTCAGACCAACACGTGCCCCATGTTCACTCTGCCATACAGTGGCCGTGACCCTCCGCCGGCTGAGTTCCCCATTTGTTTTGTTCCGTGCCACTAAAAGGCCGAATAAAAGTTTTGCCGGTAAACACCTCGCCGCGGGGTGTTTGGGTTGAGTGTGCATGCGGCCGGCTCGCTTCATTATAAAACCAGGCCTGGAAATGACTTTGCTCTCTTTATCCAGGATGCCTCCATTACCCAAATGAGGCTGTGCTCTGTTGGCTCACTCCAATGTTTCCCCGTGTTTGAACAGTGCGCCCGGGCTGGAGTAAAGAGCGCCACGGCAAACAGGTAGGGCCATAATTGTGGGAAACTCATCTGGTGGGGGTTATGAGTGGATCTGCGGCGCGTGCCTCTGTCAGTGTAAGAAAATAGGCTTTAATAATTGAGGGGAAGATAATGGCGGCACATTAGAATGAGAAAGCCTTGTTAAATGTAGTTTCTTCTCCGGAGCACGGTGCCAAGAGTTTCTACAACAGCGGAATATTAAAGAGGTAAAAAATAAAACAGCTAAAACACTTGCTTTGTTATGTGGATCATCAATGCATATGGAGATGAGGCACAGATTACAGCGGCTGGGTCACATTGTTCAGACCAAATACACGATTATGCACGATTAGCAACAACTGATATTTGAAATGCTTTATCAATTCTCAACCCCTTGTACCTGGGTCTGGGCTGGAAGAGTCAGTACGTTGACCGCACAGGGGCAAAGGCAAGGCAAGTTTATTTGTAGAGCACAATAAATACACAAGGCAATTCAAAGTGCTTTCACAGTTGCATAAAATTACAAGAAAACAGATCAAATCAATCATTAAAACATCAACAGAAACATTAATCAATGACAGTAAAAGGCAAGAGTGCAGATAAAATACTTTCAGTTTTCATATGCTCGGGTAAAAAGAGCTGTTTTCAGCCTGGATTTGAACATTGTCAGAGTTGAGGCCTGTCTCACATCCTCATGAAGACTGTTCCAGATTTTAGCTTTAGCCTCACCGTGTTTAGTCCTGACTCTGGGAACCACCAGGAGACCCCTCCCTGAAGTTCTCAGGGCCCGAGATGGTTCATACGGCTCTAACATATCAGAGATGGACTTTGGTGCTAAACCATGAAAAGACTTGTACACAAGCAGAGCTGTTTTAAATTCTATTCTCTGAGCGACAGGAAGCCAGTGCAGAGACCGGAGCACTGGACTAATATGGTCATATTTCCTGGTTCTTGTCAGGACTCGAGCAGCAGCGTTCTGGATGTACTGCAGCTCTAACAGCTCGTTTAGAAAGGCCAGTGAGCAGCCGTTACAGTAGTCTAACCTGCTGGAGACAAATGCATGGATGAGTGTCTCTAAGTCTGGTTTTGACACTATTCCTCTGATCTTAATGTTTTTCAGATGGTAAAAAGCTGATGATGTCTGTGGGCCAAAAACAATGATCTCAGTTTTGTCTGAGTTTAGTTGGAGAAAGTTGTTTTGCATCCACAAACTGATCTGTTCGATGCAGTGACAGAGAGTATCTACAGGCCCATGTTCACCTGTTTCAGTGACAGAGAGTATCTCCAGGCCCATGTTCACCTGTTTCAGTGACAGAGAGTATCTCCAGGCCCATGTTCACCTGTTTCAGTGACAGAGAGTATCTACAGGCCCATGTTCACCTGTTTCAGTGACAGAGAGTATCTACAGGCCCCCTGTTCACCTGCCTGACGTAGATCTGAGTGTCATCTACGTAGTTGTGGTACGACACATTGTTGCTGTTTATTAGCTGACCCAATGGAAGCATGTACAAGTTGAATAAGAGGGGTCCCAAGATTGACCCCTGGGGGACTCCACAGGTCATGGAAATTTTTAGACACAGTTGCCAATTTTGACAAAGTACGTCCTATCCTCCAGATAGGACTTGAACCAGTTTAGCGCAGTACCAGAGATTCCCACCCAGTTTTCTAACCTGTGAAGTAAGATCCCGTGGTCCACTGTGTCAAAGGCAGCGCTCAGGTCCAGCAGAACTAAAACTGAGACCTTACCTGCGTTGGTGTTCATACGGATATCATTTGTCACCTTGATCAGAGCTGTCTCAGTGCTGTGGCGGGGCCTAAATCCTGACTGGAAAGTATCAAACACATTGTTAGATAGGAGAAAGTAAGTGAGCTGTTGATATATTACTTTCTCCAGGACATTTCCTAAGAATGGTAGGTTTGATATGGGCCGGTAGTTGTTCAGTATCTTGGGATCAAGGCTGCTCTTCTTTAGAAGAGGCTTAATGACCGCGGTTTTCAGAGCCTTTGGAAATGCCCCAGTCTCAAATGAGATGTTGACTAACTGAACAAGTTGTGGTAACAAGCTGGTCAGCACAGACTTCAGAAATCTAGTGGGCAATTCATCAAGGCAGCATGTGCATGAACTCAGACCGGAGATAACCTCTTCCATTGTTTTGTCAGTAACAGGTGTGAAATGTGTCAGCTCAAGGTGTTTATCTGGTGGCAGGGTTGCTATTTGTGTTGCTGAAATTATGGCATTTTTAATGCCTTGGATTTTGTCATAAAAAAATATTGCAAACTCATTGCACTTAGATGTAGAGATTAGTTCTAAGGGCAGTGAAACTGGAGGGTTAGTTAATCTGTTCACTGTGGAAAACAGAACACGAGAATTGTTTCTGTAGTTTGCGATGATTTTAGAGAAGTACTTCTCCCTTTCTCCACACAAGATCTGGTTGAACTCACAAAGCACTTCTTTGTATATCTCAAAATGAACCTGGAGCTTTGACTTGCGCCATTTGTGTTCGGCTTTTCGGCACTCCCTCCCTCAAAGAAGACACAAAAATGATCAGATAAAGCAACATCAACAACATTCACATTTGATATATTAACACCTTTTGTAATAACTAGATCTAGAGTGTGGCCTTTGTTGTGAGTCGCTTCACTCACGTGCTGAGTTCAACCAAACATTTCAAGAACAGCTCTAAATTATTTTGCATGCCTGTCATTGGTCACATCCACATGCACATTAAAATCACCTGAAATAACTAAACAATCAAAATCAGTCAATATGAATGAAAGTAATTCAATAAAATCTTCAATAAAACAATTCTGTGGTGGTTTGTAAATAGTCATATAAAGTATGGAAGATTGTTTTATCTCCATTTTGAAAGACACATACTCAAATGATTGAAAAACCCTAAATGACAATTTGTGGATGACTATATTGTCCCTGAATATGGCACAGACACCCCCGCCCCTTTGGTTTTGGCGTGTTTCAGACACAAAATAGAAATTTGATGGACTACGTGTTCCAAATTATTATGCAAAGGACATTTTTCTAAGATTTTCTAAAAGATCAACTCAACTGACAGGAAGCATAATTTTCCAGTCTTTAACTGTTAGAGGATAATATGAACGTGACTAAAAAAAACTCCCAGTGATGTATAAATTTAGTAAAAAGATCAACCTACTGTTCCAAATTATTTTGCACAGCAGCGTTTCAATACATTTTAAAGGTTGTAAAGAACTGAAAATGGTAATTTGTTGAATTTGCAGCATTAGGTCATATTTACTGAAATCAAAAGCAATATCAAACAAAAACATCTTAACAAGTCAAGTTATATTTTAACATAGGAGTCCTTCTTTGATAGCAGCTTCAAAATTCTTGCATCCATTAAACTTGTAAGTTTTTGGAGAGTTTCTGCTTGGATTTCTTTGCAGGATGTCAGAATAGCCTCCCAGAGCTGCTGTTTGGATGAAAACTGCCTCCCACCCTCATAGATGTTTTGCTTGAGGCTCCAAAGGTTCTAAATAGGGTTGAGGTCAGGGGAGGAGGGGGTCCACATCATGAGTTTCTCTCCTTTTATGCCCATAGCAGCCAATGATGCAGAGGTATTCTTTACAGCGGGACGGGTTGCGTTGTCAAGAATGAAGATGATTTAGTCATTTTCACACCTTCAGGGAGCCTAAAGGGGCCGACCAGCTCTCTCCCCATGATCCTTGCCCAAAACATGACTCCGCCCCCTCCTTGCTGACGTCACAGCCTTACTGGGACTTGGTGGCCATTCACCAAACATCCACTACTCCATTCATCTGACCATCCAGGATTACACGGCCTCATCAGTGAATAAGACTGTTTTGAAAATGAGTCTTCATGTGTTTCTGAGCCACTGCAGCCGTTTCTGCTCCTCAGCTTCAATAACAGTTTAGGGGAGGCCGGATAGAAGGTTTATGCACAACTGCAGCCTCTGGACGGTCCTACACCTTGATGTTCGGGAGACTCCAGCGGCACCACCAGCTCCAAATACCTGTTTGCTTCCTTTGTAGCAGCTGTTCTCTTGATCTAATGTGTTTGTCTGGCAGAAACCGTCCTCATCGTGCCTTTATCTGCACAAACCCGTGTGTTCTCTGTTAACAGTACGATGATCACGCTTAATCTTTCGTGAAATATTGAAGATTTTCATACCTAGTCCAAGGCATTCAACTATTTCACACTTTTCATCAGTAGGATTATTGTTTGAAAATGGGAGTTTTCCCTTAACTGGACTCACCTGACTGAATCATCCCAGGCGTCTGAGATTGATGTCAGTGATTCAAAGAGCCCTGAGACACAAAACCATCCATGAGTTTCATTGAAAAACTTTATGGCACTGAAATACAATTTGTATAATATTTTGGAACGTGGTGTATAAATACTGCCTAATGAACATTTAATTTCAAAACCAACGTATTATTTTTCACATTGCATTTGCACCGGGACGCACTGAACCGTGAGAGAGCATTGATATTTGTTACCCTGTAGGCTGCTGTATCAATCTGCCCCTCACGCCCCATGATAAAAGCTACTACAACTACCAACATTCAACAATAATAAGACTGAGCCACAAATGCCTCCAGGTTTACATCATTTTAACAACACTGCGGATGATTAAAATCTCCAACGCTCCCCCTACGCCCACAGCAGCTTTCGGATTACACCGGATATCGCAGCCAAAGTGTAATAACATGTTACCAGTAGCGTTCCCTCATTTCCATACAGAGGTGGTCCCGCCCCACGGCCCCGCTGATAAATGGATCAGATTTGGTGTCACTTCCCTTCGTTTAATGACTTGCTTTTTGGCTCGGCGTTACCAATTAATCATCTCATTAAATGCAAGAGCCTGCCTGTGAGGGGAAGACGCTGCATCGCGGGACTCCCGTTTCTCACGCGTTTATTAGTCGGAATGGGCGCAGCGGTTGGACACGGCCCGCCGCGGGGGGGAGGGGGGGGCGCGCGTTTCCGAAACTCGCGGTTGACCTCCAAATTCGGCGCTTTCATCTCCGCATGCCACGCGCACCCATTGTTCCCGTTATTCGTCGGATTTAAATAAAGGGGGAGACCGTTCGCGCCCCTGACCCGTCTTTGATTCGTCCTGAAGTGCTTTCATCACAGCGAACACGTGGGGCTCCCTTGGACGTTTAGTCGGAGCCAGCAGGTTTGCTCGATGGGGGGTTTTCATTCTTCCGTGAAACTGGAAGCTAGTTAGCAAAATGACAATGCGATTCTTTTACCCGGTGACGCACAGGCGACTTGGTAAATACGCTGTCCAATCATTATCACAACGGGACTGGAGACTTAACAATAAAACGCGCCACGCTGAGTTATCACATCTTTGATAGTTACGCTCGGGGCCATTACTTTCTCGGATCATTAGAGACGACAGGCAGAATACAGCTGAGGGACTCATTATAATCAGGAGATCAAATATTTAAAGCAGTACTAAGTAACTCGTGCCCCTGGAGGCCATAAGCGCCACTGCAGGTGTCGTAGCATGTTGCGTTTTTTTACTCATTAATTGTCCGTGAGAGTAAAAACTACGCTGACAGAAAAGACAAAGGGACAGAGGGATATTGTTCATCCAATTACACAGTGGGGATCATTTTTTTCACTCAAACTTGGCTGTAAATACTGTTTAAGTGGTGCTAGCCCGCAGTTAGCTTTGCCCGTTAGCCTGTTAGCTTCTTCTTCGTGATTCCATTAGTGTGTATTAGTTGCTCCGGTCCGGAGGCAGGCAAGTGGCAATTGCGGTTTTCTGTCCAGAGACACCAGGGGGAGATGAAAGACCCCCCAATCAAACCATTAACACTTGTATTACCCCCAGAGGGACTACGGAGAGGATTTATTAAGAGTAGCTTTACTTTGAAAATAATAAGAAGTCAAAAGTAGAAACCAAAATAATGACTGAGTCGTGAGTAACTGTAGCAGTGTTGGACAAGTTACTTTAAAGCTGCAATATATTATATATTAGTAGTTACTGTTGGGAAAATGTAGCTGAGTTACACAACTTTGAGTTACTTATGAGTTACTTTAGGCAAATATAAAAAAATATAAACTGAAAGTAGTAATAGCCACTGAGCAAAAGTGCAGTCAAAGATTTCCTTTTCTTTCCCCCATTCTCTCCTGTTTTGTCATTAGCTATACACACCTGCAGATCTTATACACCAGAATCCACTTGATGCTGTTTATTTGGGTAATTATAGGGTACATACATTTAAATGCACTTATAACTTGATTTACTTGAATTTGTAATATGTTGTAACAACCCTCTGGGATTGCCCCATGTATGGAGCGATACTCACCCTCTCGGCCCCACCGGCCGCTCCATTCCGAGCATACGCCCCCGAGCCTTGGGAAACGCATCCCATTTGTCCACCGTTCGCGCAGCCGGTCGAGCTGTTTGCCTTCCTGGTTCTTGAAAAATGTCAGTCTGCGAGCAGCAGCAGGAGGAGCAGCAGTGCGTAGTAGCCGCGTGGACAGAGCACGCTCATTTAAGACTGCAATTAGAGGCGTCCACTCCGCCGGTAGCCGTGTATCTTATTCAACCGCTGTTTGTCCAAAATATTACTATTTAGCCCTGTTCAAAGTATCCGTGAAACACGGAAGTCCCACAGCTGGTGCGTCCCGCATGTTGCTGACGTCATCACGTCACGCGTCATTGGACACCTCCCCCGTGAGTTTTCTTAGATTTGTATTTTGCCCCATTGTGATGATGCTTTGTATTTTGATGTAAAAATGTAATTGTTCTTATTTAGACCATACCACTGCGCCTGAGTGACCTGACTGGCACACACACGCACAGACAGTGGCAGTGAGTTTGTGTTTGTGTATCTATGCTGGTTAAATGTATTGATTGCTCATGCATTGTATGAAAATATTTGTGATCCTTCTGTTAGAGTGGGGGTTTGTGTGGAGCCGCCTTCCCCAAACCTTTTCGAAGCGGGACTGTGTTACTTCGTTTGTAAAAGACATTTCATGGACAATTTATATGCGGGTTATTTTGGGGAGTTTTGTGGGGTTCTCTTTTCTGTTATTCTAAAACAAAAATATACCACAAAGCATTTAACTGGTGTTCCTTGCCTTGTGTCATCCAGAAAAGGGTGTATGCCAAGTAGTGTATGTCCTTGTGTGTGTATTGGCCTAAGATATTCAAACTGAACACGAATACAGTATCCTATGTTCCAGGAGGGAGACCTGGATGGCACCCCGGAAAGAGAACCAAAATTAATACAAATATTATAGGGCCAGTCCGTCACAATGTTACCCCCAACACTGTTCACTAAGTAAGTGCTTTATTTCATTGTACGGTTGTACAATGAAATAGTGTTCAGGTGTTAGTCCTGAGCCGTTGCGACAGAGCCACACACATTTTTAGAAATGAGAAACCGTAGCACCCGGAGGAAACCTGGCTGCCTTCAGTCTCCTCTGAGCCTCTGAAATGGTGCAGCACCTCCTGTGTTTGTCCATGTTTCAGAGTGTGGTGTCCTGCACGGGTCAGCTCCACCTCCTCCTTCCTAGTGACCTAAATTATGAGAAAAAAAAGAAAATGCCAGAAGATAATATACAAAAAGTGTTTTTCTGAAGAACAAAATACAATCTATGTCTATTAAATTTGTTACAAGAAGCTTTTTCCATTAAAGATTTACTATTTACTAACATTGCCTGTCCTGCCAGACACTCCTCCTTTCTGTTCGAAAGAAGAACCGTCTGGGCGGCTGATTTTACCCACATCGGTCCAATCACGCACCAAGAGACGGAGGCCGTCACCACCACGCACTCTTCCAAAACATTAAAGATGGCGGCCGATACACTGTTTTCTTCTGCTCTTTTGTCCGAGGTTTTTGTAAAGGCTTTCTGCCGCTTGTTACTGCATCGTATCTAGCGTTGCTCTAATTGGTGGATGTCGTCTGTCAATCACGGCCACCGGGAAATTGTTGAGATCATCCCAGACTATATGTCTTTGAAATATCTATGAAAAGGCATGTCGTTTGGCAGGCCAGGCAATTACTAACAAATAACTATATTTTCTTTTACTCAAGTAAGAGTACGGATACTTCATTATAATATTATTTAAGCAGTAAAAAGTACCATATGGTCAAACTACTGTAGGGAGTACAATTACTTCAAAACGTTAGTACTTGAGTAAATGTAACTGAGTACTTCCCACCTCTGATTATAATAAAGGTGGGTAGGTGGGAATAATATACTGTAGGTAAATAATCTCAGTGCAATGCATTCATTCATTGCTATGATAATATGACTTGCATCAGAACCAGCCCGTTCATTTCCACATTAGCATGTGTGTGTCCAGAATGTTGTATCAACATAATGCTAACATCCAAGGGCAACGTCTGTTTCCTGTGTTTTATTGCTATGAAGAGTTAGCCATAATAAACATTAGTATGTAGAGAAAACAAGCAGCTGTTGAATACTTCACCACAGGAGACTTCTGTGTTTACACCCACAACCGTAACGCTTATTTGATGCTAACACAAATGAAAATAACACCGCCTGGATAAATGGAGACTGTGTTGGAGATTATGGAGACTAACATAACAATAGGCCCTTCGGGGATTGAAAGCCAGTCATAGGTTTTGTAAAGGTCCGGCTCTTAGAGGTCACTTGTTATTCACACACAAACCTCCCCGGCCGATTTCCAGTTCAGTGGAAACCTCAGATCACTCCTAAAATCAAATCACACACTCCATTCATGAACGTCTACCTTCCTGCCACATTTGATTTTAAAAAGTAAAAATCAAATCAAAACCTGCATTGGAGATGGCGCTGACAAGGTGGGCGTCAATTATGGATGGAAAAACAGCCTTTACAGAATACGAACAATATTTTACAGGACGCCACTCATGCGGGGGGGAGATAAGCTCAGCGAGGCCAGATATCTCTGAAGGCTAGCTCTGATACGGCTACATACGTACGGCCGGGCTGGTTTACTGGTGGCAGCTCCAGATAAGTCACACCCTCTTATCTCCTCCACCGCTATCCCAGAATCCAGCACAGTTCCATTTTTTAAGAGAGGAAAAAAATAAAAAATAAAAAGAATCTCTCTGGCAACGCAAAGACATCTGTTCGCTCATGCAGACCAGTGTCCGGCGCACCGAGACGCCCGGCACACTGAATTATATCTCACTTGAGGCAGAGGACTTGAAAGTTCACATGAATGAATGTACGGAGAGCCTTTCATGTGGAGCTGGAGGGACCTGAAGGCTCCAACGTGGAAAAAGCCATCTCGTCTTATTAGAACGCTCCAGCCCGCACAACACGCGTGAGGACATTGGGCAGAGGACAATCTTGTGAAGATAGCACTGGTGGCAAACAGAGAATTTGTAGATGCAATAAATGTATCTGGACTCCCCACAGGGAAAAAATGATGACTTCTGGTGGAGTGGCTGGAATGAAGGTGAAGAGAAGTAAAAAGGGAAGAGAGGCAGCTTTAAATGAGTGAGAACATGATGGAATACTGAGCATTAGACTGACATTACAAAACTCCAGCTGCTATTAGGAGCATGTAGTGGACTAGTCAATATTAGATCCAGTTTAATAGTGAAACAAAATAGGTGGCCCAGGGCTCAAAGCAACCCCCCCCCAAGATATTTACCGAAGGTTTACAAATTTCACTGAACCTGCAGAAATGACAGAAATGATGGGAATTGGGCCATGAAATCATCCTATTCATTTTCCTCTATAAATGTCATATTGAGTAAAGTATTTAAACAAATTCAACTCAAAACTCATCAAAACATTTTTTGCGCTAAATTATGACCATGATCTTTGCATGGCTACAATCGAGAGCAATTCACCTCTGGTTTTCTAAGGCAGCACTACATGAATGTGAAAGAACCCAATTGACATTTCAAGGCTTAGGTGGTGTCAGCCGCACGTTGGTGTAATTATTTCAGCAGAAACCGCACAGTAGAGCCATGCGGCGCTACCAGCTAGCATCACATGAATCAATCGACTTTGCGTGCACTTTGAATTCAGCATGTGGGTCGGTAGCTTTGCAAACGGTGCAGGGCGGTTGTCTCTCAGGTGGGTGTGTCTATGCAAAAATGGAAGCATATTTCTTTTGCTGTCAATCCTAAAAAAAAATCCCACACCTCAGACTTTCTTTTGGGGAGTAAAGTTATTCCCCGCCTCGTTCACCTATCATGACAGCTGAAGTGGGCTTGCTTAATAGGGGAGTTGGGGACCCCTTGTGGTCAAACACCGCATCTCACTACCAAGCTACTTTATAGCAGAGGGACCGGCGGTGGTTTTTCTGGTGTATTTAGAAAGTCTTCTAGTGCGATGATCCCAATTACAAAAAACTGTGGCGATCAATTAATTATCCCTAGTCTAGTTCAATCTTAACTTTTAGGAAAAGTAGTGTGCAGCCTGCCATTGATGAACATGACTAACAGGCCCCAGGTTTACGTTCATAAATGGTTATAATAACTAAAATATCCATTTGTAATAAAAGGGAATTCTAATTTAATGTGTTTTGCTGAGAGCATGCCAGCCAAGACCCCCCTGTTAGTTGTGGTGTGCCTCAGGGATCAGTCCTGGGGCCAGTCCTCTTTGTTATATTCATGCTTCCATTCCATTTGCTATGCTGATGACACACAGCTGTACATTAGAACTGCTCCAAAGCCCTCATGGCCCTCTCATGTGCTGCTGCTTGTCTTGAGGAAATAAAATGATGGATGAAGAGAAACTTCCCTCAGCTCAACAGTAGCGAAACCGAACCCCTACTCATCAGATCACCAACTCTTTCTCACTTCGCTCGTTGCTCTCTCCTCGTCTGTAACTAATCTTGGTGTCAAGTTCAATCGACAGCAATGACCCTCAATGACCCGGTTCCACCACCGCCGAAATATCTTCAAAATCCGCCCACTCCTATCCCTCTCTCCGACACAGAAAACCTTGTCCATGCCCTAATCTACAGTACTCCAGACTAGATTTCTGTTCACTGTATCACTCCCATCCTATACTCTCTCTACTGGCTCCCAGTTTCATTTCGTAATTATGAACCATCATACCAACAAACAACTCATCCCTCTCTAAAGCTCCACCCGCTCCAGGACCCCCCCACCCGGCTTTCGAACCATGGGGATAACGCCTTTAGTTCAGCCGAACCTAAGTCTGAGAGTACTAAGAACATATTTGTAAATTATAATAAAGCAAAGGGGTAGAACGTTACTTTTCCAGGCCTAAGTCTTGGATGTCCCAGCTCCACAGGCTACAGTCGGAGCCTCCTTCCAGCCCCCAGGCTTCAGTCTTTCAGACCCCAATCAGCACCACCCCCACCTGGGCTCGTTATCGCCGGGGAAGTGTCGGCTGATTGGGCCTTATCCCGAGCTGGGCCACAGGAGTACATCCAGGTACAAGAGGTGCAAAGATAGACACATGTTACACCGTCCGTAATATTTTGGGCGGTATGGTAGCGCTGCAAGAACGTCCCGGGTTCGACTCCCACCTGGACGGGGCCTTTCTGTGTGGGGTTTGCATGTTCTCCCCGTGTCTGCGTAGGTCTACTCCGGGTACTCCGGTTTCCCCTACCACAAACAATATGTACAATAGGTTTCCCTCTGGGGCCAGGACTCCCTTAATCTCAGTGGGACGTTCCACTTCAAATAAAAATAAATAAAAATACAGTATATCTGCCAAAGTGTTGCATTAAAACACTGGTCTTTTTTTTTTACTTGGGGGGGGGTCTGCTGCAACTTAAAAGTAACAGAGGTATTATAAACATAGGTTGTAAGTATTGTAAACATAAAGAGAAAACTGTGAATGTAACTCTAAAATCATAAACAAAAAAGTATCATAAATAGAAACAAATATTCGGAGCGGTCATTCGTGGCAAGAACACAACCAATTAAAAAGATTACATTTTTTTCAGTGTCACAGGTGACCTAACCAGGGAAAGCCTACTAGAGCAAAAGTCACTTTCTTGAAAGTCTAAAATTTAGACACTATGGTTCAAATATAGGACGTTTAATCTTTGCACTATTTGTTAATAATACTTTTTGCACATGTTTGTTTGCATTGTTATGGGAGAAAGATACCATTTCAAACGTGACAGTCTGTGTTATTCAGTACTGCTTTTGAATTGAAATAAAGATACAGTTGTGTTGAAATAAAGTTAAGTTTGTGTTTTATATATTACATATACACATATATTACATATACACATATCACAGTAGGTTTAGTATGTTAGTAAATCTATTATTGAGTTAGTCGACTAAAATTGTTTGGTATTTTAGATGACTAAAACTTGACTAAAACTAAAATGAATTATAGTCAAAAGACTAAGACTAAAACTAAATGAAACTTTCTTGTCAAAATTAACACAGGTTTACAATTGTAAAGTTACGATACATTTATTTCTGACCCTTTTTTAAATGGAGGCGGGCTCAACGCCCATTGGCTGGACTGACAGGATGTTACGTCATCACTATAGGCTGAACTCAAACACTGCAGAGGCTGTGTCCCTGACCCCTCATTCATAACATAGGCCCGCACAATATAGTAGACTATATATTATCCTTATATAGTATATAAGGATACTATATAGTAGACAATATAGTATCCTTATATAGTATATAAGGATGTCACGCGCGCTGTGGAGTGCAGGAAGTTTTTATTTTATTTATTTATTTAAATCAGAATTAATGTATTGTTACAAATACAGATCAACAGTTCAGGCACTTTTACAGATTTGACAATATTGAATAATAATGATAATGCATTGGTTTTAAATAGCGCTTTTCTGCACACTCAAAGATGCTTTACATTACATTATTCATTCACTCCATACTTGGTGGTGGTAAGCTACTATTGTAGTCACAGCAGCCTTGGGGCAGACTGACGGAAGCGAGGCAGCCAGGCCGTACCCTGCTTACCTTCCGAGATGTGACGGGATGGGGCACAGCAGAGGCGGGATGGCCCTGCTACACGTGGACAAGGCCTTAGTTGTACTTACTCAAAATAGATGAGATCAATGTCTACGTCACATCAGCGGCGCCTAAAGGTTACCGCCCCTTTTTGGGGATAACAGGAGCTCTCATTGGTTGAAATGAACGAGGAAAGACCGTCTGACAACTTTGAATTTACATATGAAAATTATTATAATTTTTTTTTATTTGTATGATTTATTTATTGAACAAGAAAAAGAAACCATGGAAGTGACCTGTCGGTTCAGATAATTCACAGAGAAGACGGTTAACGTTTTTAAACTGAGCTGAAACCCCTGAGATCATCACATCAGGAACATTTGCTTGTGTGGTCGCTTTAGAATGTCATTACAACTTCAGCTTTTACTCTGTCCCGTTGAAATTGTCATTAAATTAAAATCATACAGCCTACAATGTCGTTTTGTAGCTTTAGAGCTAACGGTATGGTTCATTCAGGAGCTAACCTACTAGCTGCTAATGCTAACGTTAATGTGTGTTTAAAAACCAGAGAAGCTATAATTAGGCCAAACGCTGAGCACGTTTAATAAGATGTTACAAAGAGCATAATACACGGCCACCAGAGGGAGCTGTTTCCCCAATAATAAGCCCTGACAGATAGTAGCATCCATGAACTCGCTTATTTAATTTTCCACAAAACATTTCAAACATGACAGTGAGTTGATGAGTCCGTGATCAAGAACGGCCATGTTCCTGTGTTTCTGACACTGGTTTGGAATATTGTGTTTAGGACAAGGAACGATCCCTGTTCCCACAAACACAACCATGTCATGTTTAACTCTTGATTCCCCCAAAAGGGCCGTGGCTCAGCAGCAGTTCCCCGATCTTCTTCCCATCTATACCTTTTCTCCAGCACTGGCTCGGTCTGTTCCGTTTAACCCTTTAGGACACCTGCATCGCGTTAGCAGACTGCGGCTAACGTCCAAACAAATAACCAGTCCGACCTGGCAGATTGCACACCCGCCTGGCAACACCTGAGGAAGCCATTTTCTCTTCTTCTGCTCCATCTGGCACCAACATAAACACAGGCAGCTCCCGGGCAACTTCCAACGTCTTCATCCTCCTCCTCCTCCTCGCTGGATACTGCGGGCACCAAAACACCAATTAGACCCGAGAGGCGCTACAGGAGCGAATTGGAGAGTGAGTGAAAGAAAAATCAATTATGCCCAAAGCCCTTATTAACAATTAGCTGTGGAGAGGGGCCTCGCCGTGCTTTTGTTGTGGCTGATTGTTACAGAGTGGCGTCCCGCGCAGAGGCTGATTTGTTTGTGTCACTATTGTCTGCGCCGGGCCCGCATGGGAGTGCTTTCACATTTGTTCAAACAAACGCACAACTTTTTTTTCAATTTGCGCGGCTGTGTCACTGGAGGATGTGGAGGGAGCGAGCGGTTTACTTTGAAGATATTCAAACAAATACTCCTGCCACAGCCCGCTGAGAGGAATCCCGCTTTATCTCTCTTTAGGGCGGGACGTCTGAGTTATAGGCTTACAATATCACATATAAAATAATGCTCAGTCGAAATGGCAACGCGTAGCCGCTCAGAGGTGGATTTATTGTCCTATTATTGGACACATTGACTGGTATCGGGCTGTTTGTGTGCGTTAGCTTTTTTTGGCCACTCCGTCTGTGAAGCGGAACATTCTGCATCGGAAAATAAGTGATCGATAAATGGAGGTTATATGTTTATTATTATATATAATATTATGTAACACGCTACTTTTCCAGAGGAGTATGAGCTAACTTACTTTTGTTTATTGGGGCAGTTAACACTCGACTCAAAAGGAGCGGGCCGAAGCAAGAGCTTATAAACGCCCACCCCCAAAATCCACACGATAAAATAATACAAAGGAACAAAGAGCAAAAGGAAAAAACACAGAGGAAACGACAGCAAAAAAAAAAAGATTATACATTTTTTGTATAATCTTTTCTACTGATCATAGTAAAAAAGACCATTTACAGATGTCATGACAGGAACACATGTACTGTATACGTTCACCACAAAGGAATAACTAAATACAAAACAATAATGCACACACACACACACACACACACACACACACACACACACACAACAGCATGAATATAAATGAACCTTATCCTATTGCAAAATCATACTATCATACTATCATACAATCATACTATCATACAATCATACTATCATACAATCATACTATCATACTATCATACAATCATACAATCATACTATCATACAATCATACAATCATACTATCATACTATCATACAATCATACAATCATACTATCATACAATCATACAATCATACTATCATACTATCATACAATCATACTATCATACAATCATACTATCATACAATCATACTATCATACTATCATACAATCATACAATCATACTATCATACAATCATACAATCATACTATCATACTATCATACAATCATACAATCATACTATCATACAATCATACTATCATACTATCATACTATCATACTATCATACAATCATACAATCATACTATCATACTATCATACAATCATACAATCATACTATCATACAATCATACTATCATACTATCATACTATCATACAATCATACAATCATACTATCATACTATCATACATACAATCATACTACCATACTACCATACAATCATACTATCATACTATCATACTATCATACAATCATACAATCATACATACAATCATACAATCATACATACAATCATACAATCATACTATCATACAATCATACAATCATACAATCATACTATCATACTATCATACAATCATACAATCATACAATCATACTATCATACTATCATACAATCATACTATCATACTATCATACAATCATACTATCATACTATCATACAATCATACAATCATACAATCATACTATCATACTATCATACAATCATACAATCATACAATCATACAATCATACAATCATACAATCATACTATCATACTACCATACTACCATACAATCATACTATCATACTATCATACTATCATACTATCATACATACAATCATACAATCATACAATCATACAATTATACTATCATACAATTATACAATTAGCAGGATCACATTCTGATTTGCAGCATTAGCAAAAGAGAACCTGTTACACTTCAAAGTGTAACACAGACCGAACTGACAAACTATTATTTGAAATATTCACATCATTAATTAACAGAAACGATGCACAACCACAACAGAAAAGAGCAACAAAAATGTGATGAAAAAGCAACACAAATACCACAAAAGAGCAACAAAAAAGTGACAAGGAACAATGAAAATGTTGCAAAAATGTGACGAAACCGAGACCGGGGGGGAAAAAACAAAACGATGAAAAGGCAACTAAAGAGCAACAAAACCACAAAACAAGCGATAGAAACACAAGAAACTACAGAAACACGACAAAAATGTGACAAAAATGTGGCGACAAGATGACAAAAAAAGTTGAAAATGCGGTCGGTTAATCTGTCAATATTCACTAATATTGACAGATTATCCACGTGTCCCTGAAGGCATAATCCAAAGATTGGATTTGTTACTAATATGTCACAAAATAAAACCACACGTTTAAATCTGGGTCGATCCATTATTCAGATTTTGTCGCTAAAAATATCAGCAATGTTGGCCATTTTTATATGAAAACAGAAAATGACAGAAAACATTTTTCTCATATTTATATCACTATCAGTAAGTTTCAGTAGTAAAAGTATTTGTCTCCCATATCCACCTGCAGTGTCTGGTCTTCACCTCACACCTCCAGCCCTCTCTCAGCGCAGACTTTCTGACCATTTTGAGCACGAGCGATATTTACCCACACAAAAAAATACATCAACAAAACTAAAAATGGAAAATACAAAACACAATCATTCAACCCGCCTCCACGAGTTTCCCTCCGACTACCCTGAACTGCCTGCACAGTCCCAGCCCCCCCTCATGTCACATAGTCAGGCGCACCCATACACACCCACATCCATTTCACATTTCTCAGGATCTGACATACTTCCCATTTCCAGCATTCTGAAAGTAGAGCGAAGCCATGCACAATGGTTTAAGCTGCGTCCTGTCCCATGTAATAATCAGGAGATCCCAAATTTGGAAGAAATCTGGTATATTTCCTCGGAGGAAACATACCAGTCTTTCCAGTACAATATTTAACCAGGTTAGAATCTGTTGGTGCAGCTTCATTTAGCCGGTGTTGTAAAATAGTGAATCGAGCACTATACAGTAATAATGATTTCAGGTTTAGGTTTGGGTCTTCGATGGGTAACCCCAAGACCACAAAGACATATTTACCCAAATATAAAAGCTTCTCGACTGGAGAGCGTCAGTGTAACGCCTCATTTGAAAGCTAAGACCCACAAAAGTGATTGTAACTTTTTGTCATCTTGTCGCCGCCTTTTTGTCACATTTTTGTCATGTTTTTTCATAACTTTTTCGTGACTTTTTTTTTTGTGTGGCTTTTTTGGCGTGTTTTTGTCACGCTTTTTTTTAAACTCACTTTTTTGTGGCTTTTGTGTTGCTTTGTCATTGCTCGTTTTCATTGCTTTGTTGGGTTTTTTGTCTCTTTCTTGTCATGTTTTTGTCGGCACAATTCTGTTGCGTTTTCATCCTCGTTTTCGTCGCTATGTTGATGATGCCTTTCTTTGAAGCTTTTAGATTTGGGTAAAGCTCGGTAAGAGGTTAAGGAGAAAATGGAGAAGCCAGACCGGTGGCCAGTCCGCCCCTGCCCAAGATACATTATTTTTTACAATTTCAGACACATTTTCACATTATTCTTTGGACCAGACCACATCAAATGAACATGTTTACGGAATTATTTGTAACTTATGCATTACTTGATTCTTGTGATTTGTAACAACAACCATTCTTTGTTCATCTGTAATTTTTTTTTATCTCCATTGTAAGTGAATTCGAGATAAGAGTTTCTCTAAGACATGGGGGCCAGCTCCTTGCTTCTATTGTGGAACAGAATTCAAAACGTTTCCGATTTGCAAAAACCTATAGGAATTGTTACTCGGCAGTTTGAATCCATCTAAATGATCTCACTGTATTGCCTTCATATAAGCGATGAATGGTCTTGAAATCCTGGATCTACACAGGAGGGAAGGAAGTTGTGATTGTCAATTATTGCAGCTAAAAAAGAATATTTAGTATTAATGGAAATCAGCACAGGATGAATGAGAGTGTGTTTGTGAGTGCGGTGTGGCCTGTTCATTAACACGCAGCGTCCCGGCCAAAGAAACCAATAAACTAAAAGCAATGGCACGTCCCAGCTCTTCACACGAGTACATTAATAAGCCACTCGATACTGGAATATACCAACGTCCACAGATCGGGCGCTCCGTTGTTACGTCACTAATCTCTAAGGCGCGACAGTTGGTAGAGCGGGTCGTCTTTTTGGATTAGAATCCCAGCTCCCTCAACTGCACACTGTCGTTGTGTCCTTGGGCAAGACACTTCACTCTCCTTGCCTCCAGTGTCTGCGTACATTGGTGTCTGAATGAGAGAGCGAATGGGTGACTGGTTCCTTATTGTAAAGCGCTTTGGGCCTGATATAATTTGATCTCATTTACCATTTTACAAATCAAGCGGAGCTGAATACAACGCTGCATTGGGTGGCTGTCATTGGATTTGAGAGGATTTATTCAACTGAATAATTGTTGGATTGTGATGAAATGTGATTTGATTACCATGATTAGAAAATGTTTTAGAAACTTTTAGGCGACGTTCTTTCCAGTTTATTCAGCTTTAGATTTAGCTAAAGCATGACTTGGCTAACACATGTCCTGACATTAAACATTTGATTAACAATTTATTTTATGTTTAAAGCAAAATAAATGGTAGAATTTGGAGCCTGACGTGTCCGGCACGGTTACGTTAAACTTAAATTTGCAGACATCGATTTGAATCATTTACTTACTCAGTTTGATAGCTGCAGCAGCTACAAAATGGAACATTCAACACACCAGCTTTTAGGCAGGATTTACTGAGAAAAACTTAATTTATGGAACACAATCTGTCACTTACAGGCAAAAACGCTGTTTAACACCGCCGTTGTTTTCACCTCCACATCTGCGACGCTCTGAAATGACCAGAAGAGCCCTATACAATATATAATCGCACTTCCCCTTTATCCAGGAGCAGGCATGAGGTATTCTGTCACTGAACTGAGGTGAGGAGCCAGAGTTCTGTATGAATGCTTGTGATGTAGTGCAGATCAGTAAAACAAAGTGGAATTTGACCCTTATTCCAACAAAATGTCAAACAATGGAAGAACCTTTGAAGGGAAATGAACTCGCATAAGCTCACGTAATTAAACTTTAATTAAGTCGACGGCTCACTACGACCTTTCAGACCAATATCACATTTCCTCATTCGGCCCTAAATTGCCGTTTCGTTTTGAGGAAGATGGAAACCAATGCTTTTATTATTTTATCACACCAAAATAAGTTTTTCGTAGCATTGTCACTGTTGTCACTTTTAAACTAAACTAAAGTGAGGAAAAATGATTTCTTGGTTAGCGTTAAAGGCTAATGTGCGTTCTGAGTCGGGCCGTGGCTTTGCACCTGTGCAGTGATGCGTCGCTGTAAAGTCTGTAGGGAGGGATACGAGGAGCAGCACAGGCATCCTAGCAAAGATGCTAACGTCCCATTACCATGTGTTACCTGGAGCCTTTATGGAAATGTAGTGCAGTAGAAATATATTCATGTTCCAAATGTAGTGCAGTAAAAGTCAAAAGTTCTAAACAAAAATACAACGCACGTACTGTAAAGTACACATCATACAGACCATTTTGAGCATCTACCCCTTATTCCGACAACCCTCCATTTGCGACGTCCCCCCAATCCCACACTTTTTGATCCCCCCATTCTGACAACAGTTAGGGTAATGGTTCTGCTCCTTGTACTCTCTTGTGATCGTGACGTGACACATTTTCGAAATCTTCTGTCTTGTGTGAGTGGATGTGAGCGTAAATATACAGTTGTGGTCAAAATAATAGCAATGTGTTTAAAAACGTTAGTTAAGCACAAAATCTTACTATACTAGATTTATTTCGATGCATTGGAAGCATTGCCCATGGTTTTCTAAATCAAAACATGAAGAGAAATTTATCATTTATTCAAGTACTTTGTAGAACATTTAAAAAAATAAACATTGGGCTGTTCCAAAAAATAGCAGTGTCTGCATTTGTCTTTACAAGCTCAATATGAACTAGATAAAACATTTATTCCCCATAGGATTTAGCTTTCCTGTGAATCAATAAACTAATATTTAGTTGTATGACCACAGTTTATTAGAACTGCTTCACATCAGTGTTGCATAAAGTCAACCAACTTCTGGCCCCTGTCCACACCAGCCCAACATGCTTTGACAACATTCCACAATTCCTTGGTTTTGTGTCAGAAACTGCATTGTGATGTCACCCCACAAGGTTTCTATGGGATTAAGGTCCGGGAATTGGGCAGGCCACTCCATAAAATAAATGTTCTTGGTCTGGAACAAAGATTTAGCTTACTGGTGTGTTTGGGGTCATTGTCTTGTTGAAACACTAATTTCAAGGGCATTTCCCCTTCAGCAAATGGCAACATGACCTCTTCAAGTATGTTGATATGTCCAAACTAACCCATGAGCCCTGGTATTCCATAAATAGGCCCCACACCATAGTTAGAGAAACATGCCCATATCATGATGCCTGCCCCACTATGCTTCACTGTCTTCAGAGTGGACTGTGGCTTGAATTCAGAGTTTGGGGGTCGTCTGACAAACTGTCTGCAGCCCTTGGACCCAAAAAGAGCAATCTTACTTTCATCAGTCCCCAAAATGTTTCTCCATTTCTCTTTCGGCCAGATGATGTGTTCTCTTTTTTTTGGGGGGGGAGGGACCATTTTGTGCTCCATGAACATTAGTGAGGCACTAGATACAAATAGCATCTGCACACGCAGGTCACACGTAGTGCGATATCCGGATGCCGCGGCCCTTCCTCTTCCCGTCAAGGACTAGCGTTGTCTTGCACAAATCAGCAGAGAGATACTGATGGAAGTCACTGGCCACGAGTTCAAAACATTACGGTGGAGTCGACTGCAGGAAACATCTGTGTTTATTGGGGAGGAGTTTTTATCTCAGAACTCACGGCTAGCATCACAAAGAACACCAACAAAATGAAACAACTAAAAACTATTTATACTAAAGACGGCTCGTTAAAAAAAATCTTGCTACTATAATTTCCATTTAGCGTTAGCTGTTAGCTTCAGGACAAACACACCTACCGTGATGAGCGCAGATGTTTCCAGTTCATTCTTTGATGCTATATTTTTAACCTGACTCACAGTCTGCCATGTAATCTGGGCTATTGAGTCATTTGTACTAACTCTTAGGGAAAGTAAGGGACAGGAAGAGCAGCGGCTCCTGAGGATCCCATCGGCGACCCGTGAGCCTACAGTTTCTGAATTAAAATGCGAGGAAGCCGTGCATTCGTACGCTTAGCTCCTCATAGTTATAAAGCATAAAGATTAGATATTGTTTTTTGTATATATTTTTACACAAGAGACGAGAGCAACTTCCAAACTTCTGTTTGTCTTGACCTACGTCGACCCCAGATCTCCAGTTGACAGTGGTATTACTCTGTTGACTGGAATGTGATGGAGGAGCGTAGAAAGCTGTCAGTTTAGCCCGCCCCCAGCCCCATGATAAGCTCTGAACATCATTTACCCTGTCAGCCAAACCGGATCGGAATATTTATAGGAGGCAGAGCCGAGGCCTGGAACATGGCGTCGCGATAAAAGCGGAGATCAAACTGGTGTAAAAGTCCCCCAGGCGCCGACTCGGAGGACGGGCCCAGCGCTGGGAGTGGACGGAAATAACCACAGTGCAAGAAAACAGCCTAATATTAAATGAGAATAATGTTCTTGGGTTATTCAATTTGTACAGTCTGGGGCTCACTGATTGAATAGATTAGTTGGCAAACATAGTCATAGCAATTTCCTTTTTTAGTTCAGCCGGTAAAACGAATAGGTTGATGACAGCTATGATGAAAAATGCTAGTGGACTTAATATAGACAGTCTGGCAGCACATTTGCATGGATTTTTAAAGTGGAATCAGAACAAAATTCACTCATTCTCGAGTTAACCGTGTGTTTCCAAACATAACCCGATGTCTTCCATCACCGCGGGTACAGTAGGTGCAGCTTCAAACTGTAGATACGTACTGCTCTTCTGATCCCGAGTCTACGCCTCAAAACCGCTTTTGAGAATTTCCTTTCTGACTTGAGTTGGTGAAAGGTGAAAAGTTGCGCAGCTCTAGGAACCGGATCTACTTTTTGGACCGAGAGAGGCAGAGATAATGAGGCCTGGCCTACATATTATTATGGAAAAGAGTTCCAGGCGACAAACAACGAGGCAGTGTGTGGTTTATGTGGCTTGATCAAACACAGATCATTTCCTCGTGGATAGCCCTCACATTCACACTGTCTGCAAACAACTGCTCCCTACTGGACAATCGCAGAGTGTATCTATTAGCTACTACTTTACCTACCGACGCACTACAGATTTGTAAAGCAGCAGTTCAGACTTACAGTTTTGCTCAGAAGTTTACATACCATATTTTGGTTTTGTGAAGTAATTTATGGTCAAACAACTAAGTTTGCTCTTTTTTAAATCATAATAAAATGACCCTGACCAAAAGTTTACATACCCCAGTTCTTTCTACTGTGTTTTGCCCCCTTTAACATCAATGACAGCTTGGATTCTTTTGTGGTAGTTGTGGATGGGCATCTTAATTTCCTCGGATGGTAAAACTGGCCCCCCCTGAACCGCCACCTTAACGTGGTGGAGGGGTTTGAGCACCCGAATGATCCTGGAGCTCTGTTGTCGGGGGCTTTGTGCCCCTGGTAGGGTCTCCCAGGGCAAACAGGTCCTAGGTGACGGATCAGACAAAGAGCGGTTCAGAAGCCCCTTATGAGAGACCAACAGGCCCGGGTAGAACCATGAGGCCGTCCTTCTGTGGACCCACCACGAGCAGGAGGAGCCATAGGGGCTGGAGCGACCCGGCAACGGACAAAAGGAAGAAGCTGGATGGATGGATGGATGGATGGATGGAAACTGGCCATTCTTTGAGGCAAAAAGCCTCTACTTCCTGTAAATTCCTGGTCTGTCTTGCATGAACTCCACGTTTGAGATCTCTCCAGAGTGGCTCAGTGATATTGAGGTCAGGAGACTGAGATGTACACTCCAGAACCTTCACTTTATTCTGCTGGAGCCACTGAGAGGTCGACATGGCCTTGTGCTTTGGATCATTGTCATGTTGGAACGTCCAAGTGTGTCCCATGAAAAGCTTCCAGGCTGATGAGCGACACTTTTCCTCCAGTATTCTTTGATAACATGCTGCATTCACCCTAAAATAAGTTTGGACCAAGTTTCCTGAAGCTCACACATCCCAAAAACATGAGTGATCCACCTACGTGTTTCACTGTAGGAATGGTGCATCGTTCATCACAGGCCTTGTTGACTCCACCAAATGTAACATTTATGATTATGGCCAAAAAGTCCCATTATGGTTTCATCATTCCACATTGTTTCAGAAATGTTGAGGCTTGTCTCTGAGCTGTTTGGCATATTGTAAGCTGATAGTTTGCGGCATTTGTGAAGTAATGGCATTTTTCTGGTGACTCGGCCATGCAGCCCATTTTTTGCATCTTGAAACAGCTACACCACTTTTTTTTTAGAGAGTCCTGTATTTCAGCTGAAGTTATATCTTTGCTTTTCTTGCCATCCACAAATCTTCTGCCAGTTACTGACATTTTTTTTTGGTCGACCTGACCGTGGTTTGGTTTCAACAACTGCTGATTAATACTGTGTTTGGCTAAGATCGTAGGGCTGGGCAATTAATCGGAATCGCAATCTCTACTTTGGTCAATCTCAATAATTGTCATGGAAGTTTATAATTGTCAGGTTTACAGCCATTTCTCTGGCAGAAACAGTTCCTGGTTTTGGAGTTTATATGAGAAAATGGAAGATTTTCGAGTGTTAAATGAAACTGGAGGAAAGCTTTGGTTTGAGCTGAGGTTTGTATATCATGGGAAAATCAAATCGAAAATCGAGATTGATCAATATGAATCGTGTTAAATGTCTTTGCCATATTGTCCAGCCCTATAACAACGTACAGTACTACATCTCTATAGCACCAAAGTAAATGTGGTCATGTCTTTTATTAGATGCCTAATAATGAACACTCCAGAACAGTGGGTGGCGCTGTGCAGATGTACTGTCAATGTCACTGACTCATGTCAAGGAAGAGAATTGTCCCCATTGTGTTTCCGTACGGACAGTGAATAGAGGGGCAATTTTTTTGTTAGCAACGCCATTTTTCTGTCATTTCACTTCCTAACCCCTGCCTTAACCGAACACATTTTTTTTTCCAATTTGGCATTACCTGAATAAAAGCTTATTGAAAAACGCGCCAAAATAGCAGCAAAATTGACAAAAACGAGATTAAAAATAAAAATACTAAGTAAATTAAGTGACAAAAAGTGACAAAAATGCATCCAAAAAAGTGCCTTGTCACTACAACACTTTTATTGATTTTAGACTGAAGACCTGTTGTACATGAATGCGTCTGCTCAATGTCTCCATAACATTGACACTGTATACAGTATCATGCTTCTCTGAGGTTCATTAGTAACTGTCGGGCCTTGACCCAACATTGTGAACTGTATTTTTCAGTTGGGTGGCCTTCTTTGTACTCCCGGATGCTGGGTCATTGGTATACTTTTATTTCTAAGGCCATGCTTGGTCTAAAGCCCTCCTACATCTGTAACTTGGGCCCAATCTCAATTCTCTTTTTTGCTCTATACCTTGAAACAGAGGGCTATGGGCGAGGGTTGCAAAGACCGCCCTAAGAAACGGGACAGCCCTTCATTTGACTGCATTTTACCGCTAACACAGATGATTAAGGTTATGTAAGTTTGGAATGGAATCTTATTTGTATATATTTTTTTGATCAATTAGAACACATTTATATGAAAGAAAATGTGAAAAAGCTAGCCTCTACTTGTCTCTATAGCATGTTTCTACTGAACCAGTTCATCAGTAACAGACTGATGCTGTTTTGTAACACCTAAACAACAGGACTCGGTCTCAGCCCAAGCCCTAGAGATTTTCTTCTATTTCTGCTTCATCCGGCGTTACATTCTCCTTCCCCCTGTCCGTGTGTTGCTGCTTCTACCGCCGGGACGGGCAGAGGTAGACCCGCTCACAGTGCGCTCAGAGTGGGGACGGGCAGAGGTAGACTCGCTCACAGTGCGCTCAGAGTGGGGACGGGCAGAGGTAGACTCGCTCACAGTGCGCTCAGAGTGGGGACGGGCAGAGGTAGACTCGTTCACAGTGTGCTCAGGGTAGGGACAGGCAGAGGTAGACCCGCCCACAGTGCACTCAGAGTGGGGACGGGCAGAGGTAGACTCGTTCACAGTGTGCTCAGGGTGGGGACGGGCAGAGGTAGACTCGTTCACAGTGTGCTCAGGGTGGGGACGGGCAGAGGTAGACTCGTTCACAGTGTGCTCAGGGTGGGGACGGGCAGAGGTAGACTCGTTCACAGTGTGCTCAGGGTGGGGACGGGCAGAGGTAGACTCGTTCACAGTGCACTCAGGGTGGGGACGGGCAGAGGTAGACTCGTTCACAGTGTGCTCAGGGTAGGGACGGGCAGAGGAAGACTCGCTCACAGTGCACTCAGGGTGGGGACGGGCAGAGGTAGACCCGCTCACAGTGTGCTCAGGGTGGGGACGGGCAGAGGTAGACTCGTTCACAGTGTGCTCAGGGTGGGGACGGGCAGAGGTACACTGAAAAAATGGGAGATGGGGGGTTGTTCATATTGTGAATATAACTTATGCTACTCTGTCATATTATAATTACACTCCTTTTCAAAACATGATATAATCTTAAAGCACTGGTATAAATAGTTGTGATGCGTAATCTGCAAGTTTCGGTCATCACGGCAATGAATGAAATAGTTATGTTTTGTGTTGACGCTCCACCCACTTCTCATGCCCCCACCCCCTTCGTTTTTGACCGGGAAAATAACTTTTACAGATAAACTGCAGCAGCCATCTTGACTTGAACTTCGAAGGCTGACGGTTTCCATAAGGTACTTTTATTTATTTTTAATCTCTTCATATTTACAACATAGACTTTTAAATCAGGGCAAAGTCAAACTGAGTGCTACTTTGCGCTGTAGCTTGCCTGCCTCGTTCGTAATGATTAAGAAATTAAATGTTACGCTAAGCTTTTTTCTTCTTGTGGCAGAAGGGTGCTGTATGCGCGCAGCGCAGTGCTAATAATGATTGTCATATGTTAGCAGTGCTAACATATGACGATTTTAGTGCCTGATTTGAACCTCTCTTATGATAGGGAAAATCTTTGGCTGTGGGTCGTATAATGAGCCAGGGCAAAGATTATTTTAAAAGATGTTATGCCAAAGACGTAATTTCCCGGTGGCTGCAGCTACTTCAGCTACTCCAGGCTGTGTGTCTCGCACTCCACCCGGGTAGAGGAACCGCTGCCTGTATCACCCGACAGTAAGCTTGTCTACCTGCTAACCCTGCTCTTAAAGACGCGCCACTGAGAGCGATGAACCACATGTGTTCTGGCACTGTGACTGAATAAAAGTTATACCGCTGTATATCAGGACATGTTCACTTTTAGGTTCATAAAGTAGCTAGCGGCAGCGGCTAATGGATCAGTCTGCGCACAACAAAGTTACGCTAAGACGGTGCGCAACTCTATGAACACCAACTCATCTAAGTTTAGCTATGATTGTAGCCTTCATATTTGACAATAACCGCCTGAAACGTGAGTGCATCTACAAGCTAAGCTATAAAGCTAACGGATAGCTCTTCTTTACAGTGTGTCTGAGGCTAATCTGACCGGGTAGCTGTCCATGACTTCGGGCTGCTCACAGGTAAGTGTTCTGACGTGGTTTCTGCTAATCACCGCTTTTGGCCACTCACTGTCGCTAGAATAAATCCTACACCAATCTTTGGTTTATTTGCTATAGGGTGGCGTATTCTGGCTGTATTCCTATAAATCATCAATACAAGTTTAAAATCTATATATCATATTTTTACTACCCTTTTACCATTTTAGTTCAAATAGAAGACAGTATATCTTCTGTTGTACAGAACCTGATTTTATGTTTTTAATAGGAATACTGTCTCTGTCCACACTTTACTGTGATGATACTGACGTTCTAAAACAAAATGTAGTCAACTAGGTTTTGTGAGAGTATGCTTAAGAGAGTATGATCCAGATTGTAAACTGCCAATCAAATCAATCAACCGTTAAAATTTGCACTACAATTGTGGCTTATTGGAGTGAATTAATATAACGTTTACATGTGTTCTCGTAAATTGTACCTGTTAAATATTGACACCAATTGGCCTTGTGTGTTAGGTTTTATGGTTAGATAGAATTGTGCCAGATATGTGGGGTCAAAAGTAAACAATGCGATCACATGCACAGGACGGCGATACGTAGCAATGTCGGCCTTTTCCACACAGTATTTCTTCTGCTTGAGCCTCATTATCAAAGCAACAATGCATTAGTACAGTAGTCCTGTCAAAGGTTTTGTCTTAGGTGATGTTTGAAGTGTGTGTCTATTCCATTCACAGCACAAGGTGCAGCTGACAAGACTGGAGTAGGAACTGGGGCGGAGCTGACACAGGTACTGGAGGGGCTAGGGGGGCCTATGGGAAACACAAGCACATTTTAAGTAAAAAATTACTTGAATAAAAAGTTATGCCTGCATCTACAGAGTGGTAAAGAAGTCAGTTTTGGTAATCCCATGGAAGCTGCTCTGTATGTTTGCTTCCTGTGTTTGGTGAATCACCCAGACTCTGTTACAGACAACAAAGTCATGTTTCTATTGTATGTTTTTTATTTTTATTTTTTGAATCGATACCGTCGTAATAATACCTGATTGATTGATTGTGTGTGTGAGTGAGAGAGAATCATTGTGCATCAGTATTCTGATGCACAATGAAAAGTTAGATTTTTTTTTTTTGTGATAATACTGATAAGTTTATGCACTATGTTTGTCTTTTTTCAGATTAACGCCGAGTTCAAGAGACTGACAACCATCCCTCTTCAGTCCCGTTTCCTTTCTCACATCTTATCTAACAAACTCCTAGCCCTGTTTAAGAAGAGGGGAGGACAAATTGGAAAGAAGCTGCAAGAACTGATGAAATCCATGACAGATGTAAGAAGTGTAACATATTTTCCAAATTTATGTTTAATACTAGTGTCCTCTGTGATGTAGCTAAATCGACTTTTTGAATCTTTGATTGTGTTTATAAACTTTGCCAACTATTTGGAACTCCTGGTTCACTAGTTCAGTCCGTCCATTTTGAGTAATCTTATTTGCAGTGGTTGATTCTTCACCTGATTTAAGCGCATTTTTTAGATTTTGTATAAACATATGTATTATACTATATTTTATATATGATCATAGATCAGTGGTTCTTAACTTAAAGTTCACACACAAATGGTACCTCATAAAATAGTGACTTTCCAAATAGCACCGGGCCTGAATATAAATAAACTTTATCGATCCTTTTCAGAAAATTATGCTTTTGCAGCTGCACACACAAACTGCACATTCATACATCTATCATTCAGATATTGTTAAAGTACTGTTAATAAGCGGTTATCATTACCCCTTTCCTTTGAACTGTGTATTTGCAACTTGAATTATTATTTTTCTAAAGCAAGATTAAATTAGGAATAAACCTATAAAAAAAAAACTTTAAAAAGGCCTGTATCAGACGAAATTTTGTTAAAGCTGGGAGTAAACTATGTCTAAACAAAAACACCAAATGCATAACTAAAGCATGAGAAGAAGTACACATGTGTTTTTGTACGTAGTACTGTATGATTTGGGATCTAAGCCGGTCTGTTATGCACCCAGGAAACCAGTGATGAAGATGTCGATGCTGGAAGGGAGTGTATTTTGAAGGCATTATGCATTATGTACCTGAACGAGGACCCTGACATCTTGATAAAAGAGCATGTGGTGAGTACAATAATATTACCAGAGGTTGGCTTTGATTAATACTATACAATAGTTATATATATATATATAGGAAACATGTTTTAGATATTTAAAGGTTTATGTAGCAGCACGTGTTAGTAGCTATGACGAACTAGACCACGCATTTCTTTATAGCTGTATTAATTTTTGCTGCGACTGACTATAGCCCTGTTGAAACATGATACTGAATAGCTGTTTACAAAGCATTAAGCATCTACAAGATGAGCTATAAAACAAAACACAAATGATAAAGGCATTCATTGACTCTTGTCCTTCTATAGTTCTGTGTGTGGTGCACATGGTGTGTGCTGGGCACCAGGCACCAAGAGGGTTGCCTGGCCTGCCAAACTACATGCTTTTTAAAAGATTCTTCAAAGTCTATAGTCTAGGGGCGAGCGTGATCTCAGCAATTTCCCGGTGGGCGTGATTGACAGACGAGACCAACCAATTAGAGAAACGCTGGATATGACGCAGAAATAAGCGGCACAAAGATTTTTCAAAAACGTAATTTTTCATTTGATTTAAAACGGACGAAAGAGCAAAAAACAACAATATATCAGTTGCCGTGCCGCCATCTTTAATGTTTTGGAAGAGTGTGGTGACATCTCCGTCTCTCGGTCCGTGATTTGACTAATATGGGTAAAATCGGGAAATGATTGGAAATAAAAGGAGGAGCATCTGTTTGGCCAGGCAACAAGGGGGGAGCCGTAGAACTGTGTTATGAATACATACAATGCAATTATAATTGAAATTCACATTAAATATTTTAATGAGTATACCGAATTATAAAATGTGATCAAGGGTATTGGCGTAACAGCCGAAAAATCTTAACCAGACAATGTATTAATTTAGGACCTTCTGTTACTATGTTCGAATTGTTTGGCTGAAATACTGGGAATACTGTTCATGTTCTGTTAAAACCTGACCAATTCGGCTCCAAAGTTTGGGGGGAATGTGCAATCATAAATGTGCGGCAGCAGTTAAGAGTGGGGCAGGGCTAGGAAAACGGACAAGAACCTCAAAAGAGACAGGCAGCGGGCTGGAACGGTACATTCAAGGCTATTTGCACGCATTATCAGACCTTATTACTACACTCAACAAAAATTTAAACATAACAGTTTTGTTTTTGCTCTCATTCTTCATTGGGTCATCTCCATGTCTTTTAGCAGTTAGGAGAGGCAAACAAGCAGGTTTTGGTAAATCTATCTGCTCAAATAAATATTCACTCGATACAACTAGTATTTTTTTCAGTAAAGTGTGCTCAATTATTACCAAAAATTATATATGCACATTTACAAAAGCTACACACTGAGCTTCTACAATGTCATTTATTGAACTAATAATTTTGGAAATATTTGAGAATCCAGTAGTTTTTTCTTGTTTTCCAGATTTTATTCTTTATTTGTATTCCATGTCCTTGTATTGTTACTGCGTCTTAGATTTACATGACCCATTTGTCACATTTGGTACAGGTATTACTACAATATATACCACATTATACATCTTTTTTATAGACGTTGTGAAGAGTGTATCCTGGTTAATGTATTAACTTTTTGTTACTTTGCAGGGAAACAATGAAGCAGACTTTGAGGACTACACAGAAAACACTACAGTGGGAATCTTCACTGCCAAACAACATGCAGCCCAGTCAAAACCAGATGACATTGGAATAATCCTGGAAGGCCAAATAGTCAACCAAGAACTGGACAATGTTCCGTTGGCTATTGCCCTCCTCTTTGGACTGCTGTATGCCTTAAACATGGACTACCCTCCACAACAGAGGTATTTCTTTGAAGTGGTCCAAAAGGTGATTATGAAGCTTGATGGGGGCACTCTTTCCAGGAAAGAGTTTAGCTTTTAATTAATATTTACTTATATTAACCTTATTTACCGGTTTTAGTTCTATTATTTCTTTATTTTCCCTCTTTTATCCTGTGCTATTTCACGCACAGTTTTAGCTGTTTTTAATGTATATCTTATTAAATATTTATTTATTTATTTTTATTTATTTTATTCATTTATTTTTTATGTTCTCCTAGTGGTTCCTCTGAGGGAGCCCTCTGCCCCGGGAGTGCTGGTTGGCTGTGGCCGTGCGGGCGCTCTCCTGGGGGTGCCTGGATGGAAGCAGGACGTCTCTCCTACACCTACTCCGGGCCCCCTGAGTTGGCGCTCTGTGGCTGTGGGCGATGGGCTGCTCCTGGTGCAGACGGCTCCTTGGATGATGTTTCCTCTTTCGGTCCATCTGTACCCAGCCTTACGTACTCAACTCTATGTCCATTTTTATTTAAGACTTTTAACTGCTGGGCTGTCTGTACGTATATATGTCTGTGTGTCTGTGTGTGCGGGTGGGGTGGTGGGGTTGTAGTTATTTATGTATATTTACTGGTGGGGACGATTTTTATTATTTTTAATGATTTTTAAGCACTGTAAAGCACTTTGTGTTACATTTTGTATGAAAAGCGCTCTATAAATAAAGTTTGATTTGATTTGATTTGAAAGCTCAAGTCCTGAAAAATCGGCTCCTTGTATAGGGGTTTAGGAGGTTCACCGTTTCAACTGGCTTATAGGCCTCATCAGTGCTTGTTTGAGAAGAAAGTTATTGGTCTTTAATTGTGGCGTTTCTCGTAACTGTTTTATCACATTTGCGACTTTTTTTCTTCTTGTGAATGGAAGTCATGCCATTAGTTACATTTATTTAAATGTGGTTAGTTAATGAACAATTGTGGTTTATACTAGGCGTTCAAACACTTGGCATAATGTCTTAAAGGAGACATGCAAAACAAAGGTTTTAGAGGTTTTATCAATGTTTAAAATGTCAGTGCCAAAATTGTACCTGGAGAACTGTTTTACTAAATGCAGTTTACAAGTATGTTTACTTTAATTGTTTCAGTTACTGCTGAAGTGTTCCAACCTGTAGTTCTTGGATAATGCATATAACTTTCTAAGCAGTTAAGTGAATACAATAGGATGGAATGGAGTTTTCTTTCCCACTTCTTCCTGAAAAGGCAAAATCCAAATCCTGACCAGTCTTGTGGGTAAATTGTCTGCTTCCTTGAAACTTCACATTTTCTAAAATATCAAAGCTGAAGCACCGTGAAGTGTTTTTCAGCCTCAATTGTGTGCACTTTAAGTTGAAATGTGAAGAACATTTAAAAAAAAATAATGATTTTTTCGTTTAGTATATTGAAATATTACATTGTTTTATTCTGAAATTTCCACTTATGATCCATGTTCACAATTTGTTTAATGTTGCACATATGTCTTCATTAAATCGGTTTGTTCATTTATGAACGAGCACTATTTTGATTTGTAGGTCAAAACTCATAACTTTTGTAGTGCGAAGTAGTTTATTTTAGACTCATTATTGTGTATATAAAATGTTAAACCAAATGATGTAATAAATATATAATACGTCAATATATGATGCTAATGTAACAAAAATACAAATGCTTTATGCATGGATACAATGGGTAAAATGCGAAAGTGAAACAGGATTTTTTTACGCTCAAATAGGATGTATTTTAAAAGAAGGAAATTCATGATTTTATTTGAAGTGAAGATGAAATTATTACGCTCAAAGATTATGTATTTATTATGAAGCTGAAACATAATTTTATTTGTAGCTAAAAAGCTGAAATTTTCATTCTCAAATAGTATGAATGTATCTGGAGGATATTACGTTAACACATTTTAAAACCAAAACAAGACATTATTGCGTGCAACCCACTGTCGGTAATTTTTTTACGCTTTCTCAGCGACCTTTTTCTTTCAGTGTAGACTCGTTCACAGTGTGCTCAGGGTGGGGACGGGCAGAGGTAGACTCGCTCACAGTGTGCTCAGGGTGGGGACGGGCAGAGGTAGACCCGCTCACCGTGCACTCAGGGTGGGGACGGGCAGAGGTAGACCCGTTCACAGTGTGCTCAGGGTGGGGACGGGCAGAGGTAGACCCGCTCACCGTGCACTCAGGGTGGGGACGGGCAGAGGTAGACCCGTTCACCGTGCACTCAGGGTGGGGACGGGCAGAGGTAGACCCGCTCACCGTGCACTCAGGGTGGGGACGGGCAGAGGTAGACTCGTTCACAGTGTGCTCAGGGTGGGGACGGGCAGAGGTAGACTCGTTCACAGTGTGCTCAGGGTAGGGACGGGCAGAGGTAGACTCGCTCACAGTGCACTCAGGGTGGGGACGGGCAGAGGTAGACTCGCTCACAGTGTGCTCAGGGTGGGGACGGGCAGAGGTAGACCCGCTCACCGTGCACTCAGGGTGGGGACGGGCAGAGGTAGACTCGTTCACAGTGTGCTCAGGGTGGGGACGGGCAGAGGTAGACTCGTTCACAGTGTGCTCAGGGTAGGGACGGGCAGAGGTAGACTCGCTCACAGTGCACTCAGGGTGGGGACGGGCAGAGGTAGACCCGCTCACCGTGCACTCAGGGTGGGGACGGGCAGAGGTAGACTCGTTCACAGTGTGCTCAGGGTGGGGACGGGCAGAGGTAGACTCGTTCACAGTGCACTCAGGGTGGGGACGGGCAGAGGTAGACCCGCTCACAGTGCGCTCAGGGCGGGGACGGGCAGAGGTAGACCCGCCCACAGTGCACTCAGAGTGGGGACGGGCAGAGGTAGCGGCACGGGGGGACAACGGGCGCAGCAGCGAGGCACTGAATCCCACGTGTTATGACAATAGTGACGTATCGAAAGTTTGGAAAGAAACTCCAAAGTCAGCTAATACAGCACAAATAAACGGAGCGTTCGCAGCAGCAAAGCAAAAAACGTAGAACGGACACGTTTATAGCAATGGACTGTTCTAATTGTTGCACAAAGCAAATAAAGTCACGAGTTCTGCCACTTTATAAATGTTGTAAGAGTGCTTATTGATCATCATTTCGCAGCTTATTTCCGTGTTTTGTCAAACTCCTTCTACCCCTTCGTCTGTAGTCTGCATCAGAAAAACCCTGGCTTTGAGGGCTATGTGGCCCTACCCCTCTCCCTCACCCCTACCCCTCACCACAAAATAGAATTGGGACACCCCTTCGTCTCTCGTGAACGTGCAAAGCGGAGGGGAAGGGCTAAGCGGAGGGCTAAGGGGTAGAATTGAGATTGGGCCCTAATCTCACGGAGGAGTATTGGCTCTTACAGTATCTTTTGCTGCCTCTTGGCCAGGACTCCCTTGAATTTTTATTTTTATTTTTTATCTCAATGGGACTTTTCTGGTTAAATAAATGGAAAAAAATATATCAGTTTTGCAGGTTTAGCTTTCAAATTAGTCTGGCCTATAGGCTGTATGCTTTTAGATGTGGATAACGTGGAACTGGAGAAAATGTGCTCGTTGAAGGCGGGGGTTAAGAGGTTAAACTAATATTTATTTACTGTAGCAAATACTTTGATACTTTGTATCTATAGAACTTTGACCACCGTAGAACACAAGCCAGAGGCCGATCATTTTACCAGAAGAAGTTTCTAAACGCCCTCAACTCAACCAACCCAGCCCAGTCGACTGTATTTGAAAATGTCAGTGGATGATCCCTGGACAAAGAGAGCAAACATACAAGTACCCTACTTACTTATTAAGTACATTTTCTCGTCAGGAAAGACTTGACACTGCTTTACTTTTTCTCCTAAAAGAAAAAACAAAAAAAACATATCTTACCCAGAATTTCCCCAAAGCACAAACTTCCTATGATGCAGTAAATACAGTGTTTAGTCGTCTCTCTCTGGTGGAGCTGTCACCTTGGTCGACTTGTTCTGAAGCGTGGAACATATTAAGTAATGGGAACGTTTCTGCCTGTGTGCGCGGCAGAAAATTAAGGTAAGTTAATTTAGCGCTCTATTGAGTAGTCCATTTTATTCCCCGTCACATCCCAAGGTGACAGCTCCGTGCTCTTTCTTACAGTGCACCTTGTTTTGGGGGCAGAGCGGCAGAGTGGGGAGCCACACGACCCGCTCTCTAATCAGCTCTGGAGACGGCGTGCCTTCACTCAGGGACCAGGCGTGCAGGCCACTCTCCCCGTGTCACAGAACCCAGGGGTGGCAGGTGAGGGGAGGTGGGAGAAACAGGAGGCAGCTGCTTTTGAGCCACATAAACAATGAGTATGTTTCATATAAGAAATAATGGGGATATTTGAGATGATTAATGGGCATTCTGCATAGTCACTGAATCATTTAAACACATTAAAAAACAGTCAGGTCCAATTTCTAGACAGTATTGTGTGTACTTCCTGTTAGCTAGCATAGGCTAAGATGACTTCCTGTCAACATTTTAACGTAAATTAATAGGGATGTAATGATTCATCGGAAATCGATTTAAAATCGATTTAATATGCGTAAAATGTGAATCGATGTAAAAAATAAAATAATTGATTTTAAAGCCACTCTCAGCTACTCCATTTTGCGCGACCGAAACAGACCGGAACATACTAGCTCGTTGTTTCTAAGACAAGTTGGTATGAAGAAGTCATTCTTTAAAAAAAAAAAAAAAAAAAAGGGTTAAAAAAATCGGGAAAAATCGAAATCGGGAACTTCAAATCGGAAATCGAATCGAATCGGGGCTTGAGTGAATCGTTACATCCCTATAAATGAATAATAAAATAAACATCAAGCTGAGTGTTACATAAACATTATAAACATTATTTCAGATAGTGGGGCTAACTCCTTTGGAGAGAGAACCCATGTTGGCTATTCTATTCTGTCTCCTCCGACAGAGCATGGTCCAAAAAGGCGGGAAACTCCGCCCCCGTGGGGAGGGCTGAGCAGCTACAAGCCTCCACATGCTCCGAGGCCTGTCAATCAAAGCCTCAAGCTTAAACTCTGTAATTATACAGAACAAAAATCAGCACACTTAAAAAATATGATACCCAGCCCAGTGTTGTCACATGGGTCACAGCGATTACAAATTTAAAAAAGAAACTCTCTGGAGTCAGGCTTTTAAGCAGTAAAACCTTCTTTTGGGGTTGCCCCCGATCACCAACCATAAGGCAAGGCAAGTTTATTTGTAGAGCACAATTCATACACAAGGCAATTCAGTGTTTCACAGTTTCAGAAAATTACAAGAAAACAGATCAAATCAATCAATAAAACATCAACATAAAGCTAATCAATGACAGTAAAAGGCAAGAGTGCAGATAAAATACTTTCAGTTTTCATATGGGGCGACCGTGGCGCAGATGGTAGAGCGGGTCGTCTCATGATCGGAAGGTCAGGGGTTCGAATCCCGCCTCCTGAAGGTGCACGCTGTCGTTGGGTCCTTGTTCACCCACCTTGCCTCCAGTGTCTACGTACATTGGTGTATGAATGGGTGAGAGGTTCCTTACTGTAAAGCACTTTGAGTGCCTAATGTAGGTGGAAAAGCGCTATATAAGTTGAGCACCTTCCTCACCCGTTGACTCAAACACAGCAGTTGCTAAATTAGCATCATGTTTCTACACTGTAATAAAAAAAAGCCATTTCAACTCAAACATTTAAGTTATAAGACTGCCACCACATTCTTAAATTGGAAAGATCAACTTAAAGATTCAAGTTCTGAAAAACAGTTAATCTAACTCACATTATTTTGTTCATGTAATTCATGCATTATCCTTCTCTCAACTTATATTTTTCCCCATCCACAACTTATTTTCTAGTATTAGCACTAGGAAAATATTATTGCTCACTCAACTTAATTTATGTTATTGGCACAAGGTCATTTTTGTTTCTTGCTTAACGTAATTTCTATTGCTTGCTCAACTTAATTTCTTTCATTGGCACAAGGTAATCTCATTTTCTTGCTAAACTTAAATTTCACCCCTTCACCTATAGTAGGACAATGTAATTCCAACTGTGTACTTATTTGTCAGTCTTTGCCAAATCATACAATTTATGCAAGAAGTAAAAAAAAAAAAAAAAAGACAAACTTATATAAAACAAACATGCACTTTATTAATTGCAAAACATTTTTCTGTTTCAAGCAGCAATTATAAACACCATTAGCTTACAATAGCCATTCTCATGTCCAGCGTATTGCAGAAATTGTGAGGATCCAAATATCCCGTGCAGCTCTCCAACACTATGAATTTACTCTTGTCTTTAAAAGTGCAACTTTTGCTCTTCTATTCAAATGTACATACATTTTTGAAAGAAAATTTACAAGTAACTATAAGATAAATACTGATAATTGGGCGATTACATTTAATTCAAGATTGTTTTATTTGTCAAACCATGTGGTCGGGTGAGGACTGATTAGAATCAGTCAATGTAGAAACATTACATCTGTTGTAATGTTTCTACATTACAACAGATGTAATGTAGAAACAAGTTATGTATGAGACATATTTTGATACCAGTGGGGTGCTCCAGATTGGATAGAATGGTGTTGCAAGTAATGCAAGTAATGCACTGCATAACATTTAAAACAATATGAAAAAAGGATTAGGTTGGTAATTTTGTGAGAGTTTGCATGCAGTTAACTGGACATATCCCAGAAACATACTTTGTTTCAATTCTGCATGACTGGAATTTTCAGAAATGTCCTGATTTTTTAGACAAAATGAAAAAATATGAAGAAAAAAAAATGAATCATTCTGTAAGAAACCGGGAAGTGGTTGCCACGGTGGGTAAGGATCCTTTTGGGGGCCTCAGAGGCTCTACTTTGTCTCCTCCAAAAGGTTGAACACAAAAGACTTTGAAATGTTAACCTCTTAACCCCCACCTGTCCCGAGAATATTTTTCAGTTTGGCTTTATCCAAATCTAAACCTTCTTGAAAACGCATTAAAAAGAGAGTGACAAAAGAAAATGAGGATGAAAATGCAACAAAAAAGGGAAAAGCAAAATTGACCAAAAAAACCTATGCAAGTGCAACAAACCGTAGAAAAAAAATTCTATAAAAAAATACGGCAAAAAGTAGATGAAAAAAATGTCACAAAAGCATCGACAACAAAGCAACAACGCAAGGAAAAAGATCAGTAAAGCCTCAAGTCTGTAAGCTTGAGTTGCGAATATTTTAGATTTGGGTAAAGCCGAACTGGAGAATATCCACCTGCTTAAGGCGGGTGGCAAGTAGTTAAACAAGTTACATCAACTGTACAATTGCACAAGATAAAACTAACTCTGCTGTGTAAGTCATGTAAAATTCTTGCTTGCCATCATCAATTTGGTATATACTAATGTAACACGAAAAACAGTACATTTTTGTACACGTTAGAGAACAAACATGGACAGTATTAAAAAAAAAAGTTTAAATAAAAAAAAAAGCTATTTTCTAACCAGCTTTTAAAACCACAAGCATTATAGCAAAACAGCTTATGTTCTGAATATTCTTGCATTGGTCAAGTCATGACAGATTTCAAACCAACAGCTTAGGTTTGAGGCTTCTTACCCGTCGAGAGCAGTTGGGCGTTAGTTCCACGAAAATGTGTTGCACTGCTTCAAATGTGTACCTGAGTTCTTTAGGAAAGTACATGTTGAGTCCATAAAGGAGTCCAAACAGGTAGGCAAAGGCAGAAGGAAGGTCTGGCAGATCAGCAAGAACGATGTCCTCCTCTAACACAATGGCAATGTTTACCACTGTGGGCACTGAAGCAGGTCCAACGTGGTCCTCCAGAACAGTGAGGAGGCCCACCTTCGAATGCTCTCTCAACTGGATCTGTGTCCTGTTAAAAAAAAAAAAAAAAAGGTTATAAAAACATCCCTGGTATATGGATTACATTTGGAAAAATAAAAGCATTTACACTTACCACGCAATACTTCAAGAGGTATTTTGTTGATGCTGGAATATGTTTGACACCTAAGACAAAAAAAACGAAACAAGTAAGAACTAATCCTAATTCTCATTTAAAGTCCTACCAACAGATCTATAATACTCTAGGATAGGGGTCTTCTACCTTTTTTTATTTGGTGAACTATTTTTGCCTAACAAAAATGGCAATGAGCTACGTGTGTGTGTGTATGTATATATATATATATATATATATATATATATATATATATATATATATATATTTGGCAAATCAAGGTAAACATAAATGATTAATCAGTAAAGAAATGCTGGCAAGCACAGCGGTTAGTTTGTGCTTCACAGCTAGAAGGTTCGTATTTGATTCCTACCTGGATGGGCCTTTCTGTGTGGAGTTTGCATGCTCTCCCCGTGTCTGCGTAGGTTTCCTCCGGGTACTCTAGTTTCCCCTACCACTGAAAACATGTACAATAGACCAAATAAACCAACCAATAATAATAAAAAAAAAATAACATTTACAACCAAAGATACCCATTTGGCTTTCGAGTAAGAACATACCTGTTCTTCCAAGAAGAGTGTAGGCCATCTGAGCTGCACTTCCATGACCAGGGGCTGCATCTCCATGATTTCTTTTCTTCTGAGAGAGAACGTCAGGTCCATCTTTTGTTCGATGAGTGGCATGTCCTTTCCCCTCTTTTTCATTTCATCCACTGAGATGCATCTTTTTTCTTCGAGGGCATGGTCATTATATTTTCCTGGATGTTGAGGCATAAAATGATTAAATCTTGTAATTAAAATCTTCAATAATTCTTTGAGAAGCACTTTTCGAAACATAACAATGTTTGCATGTATAGAAAAAGACTAGCTGCTTTGTGCTCAATACTCATAATTTGCAGACTCATTATCCTCTTCATAATTTGGAAATTCACGTGAAACACACGTAATTCTTCTGCCTCCTCAGATGTATTTACTATCTGACAGTTACTCCCCTAGCCAGAGTTGCAAAGAGTCTCTAGGGGTTGCGCTCTAATGCAGTTTTTTTTATGCCCTTTGCATTTCTGTGCTTCTTACTTGTGTGTGCAGTAAAGGGTTTTGGATTGTTTGTGGTAAATTTACAATGTTTGAAAGGACAGCACAGAGTTTCTTGATTTTTATGTGTGAAATAAAAGTATTCTGTGAGCAGATTTCTTTGAAATTACAAAAATAAGTGAAAAACTCCTGCCTTTTTACAATCGCGTGTGCTTTTCCAAGATGAGTTTTTCGTCCACTTTGTATCTTGAAGGTGCACACACAGTCACTGTGAATATAGGGCGAGTGGAAACCTCTTCTATGACTGTGGCGATGATGCCTGAGAAGAACGTCTTTCCTTGACCCAACAAAGCTGCTGATGCAGCACTTCAACAGCTAGAACGACAAATGGACACCAAGTTAATAATGAGAAAAGACAAAAGCTTATCTGCAAATACAAGTAAATTACATTTCAGTAATTTGATCAATTTCAGTAATTTGACTAATTTTGATAACTTCCTTTTGAAAATATACGTTAACATAACTTAGGTGGCTTTTCTCCTTTTAACAATGTATATGTTGGTTACTTATCAAAAGAAGGGGTACAGGTTTGATTAATTCATTACACAACAGGAATAGTGTTCAGGATTAAATGTCGCTCTGCCATGTGTCTGGAGCAAGGCAAGTTTTTTCAGGCGAAAAAAACACTAACATTTTTTTTTTTATATATATATAAAAGCATTGTGTAGTATCCAAATGCTTTAATGTGAACAATAACTCGCATCATGTTCACATCAAACCATTTTGAGACTACATAGTGAGATGGATTTACCAGAACCAGGAGTTAAGGATTTGTCCCACAACACCTGAAATTACATGCAGACATAGCCACTCAATGCAAGTAGAGGTTGGCACACTAACCTCTATTTGCATTGTGTTTACCCACACACGCTCACCTGCCCTCTCAAAGCCCCTAAAATCAAAGATACATCTTTAAATTATGCCATGGCTATTCCTTTAATAATTTAGCGTTAGCAAATCTGCTATTTTGTGTTAATGATGATTTGCCACGTTAGCCGTTTGTGCTGCGTCTATGCCACTACAGGACAAGCTCTTACCATCGCGGGTACAATCACATTCGACATCCACCAAGTCCGCTTCCTGGTGAAAACGGGCAGATTACATTATCTGTGCAGGCGCTGTAGCTGCTTGTTGCCTCCGCGATGTCTATTTTCGAAGTCAAGCGGCAAAGGCAGTGAAAGTTAGCTTACGTTAGCAAAGTTAGCCCTGCTAGCAGCCTCATATGAATATGAGCGGACCTGCCGTAGCACGAATGCTGATGATGGTGCTCGGTTGCTACTCTTGCTAAAGTCCAATATTCAATCTCGTAGATGAATAATCCGCTAATGTAGAAATATTAGCAACATCACCGAGGCGGGCTTTCCTTCTATCTATAGCACTTTCACAGCCTAGTAGATAGCTCCACAGTACATTATCTGAACTCACTTGACCTGGTTACATTTTTATACGTACCAGGCGGGAAATCAATACACCGTTTAATGTTAATGGTTATTAAAAATAAGGGGGGAACTCTGTTGTTCTATATTAAAAGAGCAAAATACTTGCCTCATTGATCCCTTGAGTGAAGAGTCAAGTTGCGGTGACGGTGGTGGTGGTAATGGCGGACCGAATCCTTGAAAAATAAATTCAAAAAATTCCGAGTAGGATCAAATGCGCATGCGTGCGCAGGCGCAGTAAGGGATATTGGCTCGACTAATGTAAAATAACAGTTTCTTCATTTGGCCAACAAAAAATGTAAACCTAGACACACGTTTGACCCTTAACACATTTAATTCATTTGATCCAACTAAAGTAGTACAGTTTACCAGGCAATTTGTAATGTTGTGTTGTAGTAAGTGAATAATACAAGTTAGCTCGGCAACATCAAGTTGGATTTATTAGAGTGTATGTGACATAAGATGCACAGAGACAAAATAACTGTTGTTATTTCACTGGGTTCATAATATGATGAGGACAATGCAATAGCTAAAGTGAGTATCACTGCATTGTAATTTGACCTTTACCCTTTGGCGACAGAGACGTGTCTCCGATGACACGGCCTCCTCACACCTCCATGACGCTGAAACATCCCGCCATCATTTCCTGTCGGAGACAAAATGACCCCGGTCTTTTACAAGGACATGTCTCACACATCTACGCTGCCCAGTTTAGTGAATACAAACCTCGTCAGGCGCTCACGGCTTCTACTTGATACTTTTTCAATGTAAAATAGACACGTGCGATGTGCCTGGTTTGAAAATGTGAATCATAAACTCAGCAGTGTACTTAATACGGACCTACTTGAGTTATTGATCTGCAAACTGTGTGTTCTGCAGAAGCAAACGTTGAAAAATAGTCATCAGGATCAGGGCTTTGAGTTGAATACTTTTCACTTCTCAACCAACAAGCTTTGTCCATTGTGAAGTAGAACTAGTCAGGCCTTCGTTGTAGTTTTGCTGCGTGCTAATAGAGCTATTACTGTATACTCTGAAGTAATACTATTCATTCAACGCGGTAAATGCGCTGGTGCTGTTCTGTATTCAAAGCACGGCCTCTAATAAATCTCTCGCAAAATCAAAATGGGCCTCACGTCTGGAGCCGCTCTAATAACAAAGAGCAGAGGAGTAAATAGAACAACTCCACTTGAAAGAGGAGCATCTTTGAAATAAACCACAATGAAAACGCGGCGGCTGCTCTGTAATATAGTCAAATTAAGGCAGAGCCAATTAGCAACATGTGTCAGCTCCGCGGCGCCGCAAACAAAACAAGTGGAGTGACAGGATCCGACGAGGAGGACTGCTCAGCGCTAATTGCAGGTGCATCGGGACAATTAAAGCACTTTGCCGAACGCAGGGAGGATATGTGGGTGTGCAAGAAGAGAGATCATCTGACCTGTTTATTTGTTTATTTGTTTATTTATTTGGATCCCCATTAGCTGTCTCCAAATGGACAGCTACTCTTCCTGGGGTCCGGTTCAAGCAATTACAATATTCACATCATGCAGTTAAATTGAAAAAAACACTTCACATACAAAACCTCTCCTCAGTTCTACGCACACATACTGTACATATAAAGAATTTAAATATACTGTATATGAAGATATAGACATACACACACAAACAGACTTAGGCTTCCATCAGAAAATGTCTTTTCAATATGAAAAGTTAATTGTTTCTAATTTGCTAGATGCTTGCTTAAAAAAAAAGCTATGTAGAAATAGAATGTTTTTGGTACGAAGTGTTCTTAAGTTTCTGTTACAGTGAAAGAATGCAGAGCCAAAGGCAGATAAAAACTACACTCTCTCATCCGAGGGGGTGACTCAAGGTCAACTGATAAGAGTCGGCTGGACTCGCTGACCTAAACGGGACCCATGGGAAACCACTACACGTAGAAATAGGCTCATGAATATTCATATTTGGTGTGTGGTATGAAAAAGTCTGACTTCCTGAGGATTTCAGTCTCCGTATGGTACGGGGTGCTGACGAGACTCATTTTGTTAGGGACCTAAGGAAGCAGACGTCTGTATTAGATCATTTGTTAGGAGAATAAACTTTCGTAAACTTCAATCTCCTGATTTCTGGTCATCAATCCTGGTATGTATTATTAGCTGATAGAGAAGTGCTGACGACAATGACAACTCCTTCCAGTGTGAATACGCAGTGTTGTCCCGGAGGGGTAATGGTAAGATAGGGGAAAGTAAAATACGACGTAGTAATATTATTTCATTGTGTACAAGGTAACCAAGGACAACACAAAGAAAAGGTTTTTCTTCATATGGTGACTCGAGACGTGCTGAAGGGGGAGTAGTCGTCAGCTGCGGATGGCGGCGAAGGTCCGGTCCGATAAATCATTGCGGTAAACATACCAGTGCTATCTTCCACAATCACTCAACCACGGCTTCACGGACGCGTCCATCCATAAGGTAAGACTACTTTTTGAGTTGCCTTGTGTACGAAATGCGCGGTATAAATAAAGTTGCCTTGCCTTGCCTTGCCTTTTGACTACTATTTTTTAACGAGTGTCAAAGTACGTCTTTTTGGCATATTTTTCCAAATTTTAGTTAAACATAGTAAAAGAAGCTAAAGGTGTTGAATGGTTTAAATCTGTGAATTGATGGTGGAAGATAGAAGAGTCGTAAAAATAACGGAAGAGTTAAGGTAACAGAGTTATAGGACTACGCGTTGGGTTCATCCCTCTAAAAGCCGTAAGGTACGTAGGTAGGACCTCCCAGATCCGTGGACGCACGGAACAAATACTACAGAGTTGGGGACTGTAGAAATTAAAGGGTCGAGGACCCAATCTAGAAATTAAAGGGTCGTGGACCCAAATAAATAGTATTTAAAGGGTCGCGGACCCAAATAAAGAGTATTTAAAGGGTCGTGGACCCAAATAAAGTGTACTTAAAGGGTCGTGGACCCAGGGTCGTGGACCCAAATAAAGAGTATTTAAAGGGTCGCGGACCCAAATAAAGAGTATTTAAAGGGTCGCGGACCCAAATAAACAGTATACTTTCACGAGGAAAAGCACGTAAGTTTACAATGAATAAAGGACGAAACGAATGTAAGAGAATGTGTGAATTAAAAACTTGTGAAGAATGGGTGAGGGATTTGGGAAATTCCTCACCATGGTGGAAATGGACACGCAAAGGACAACGGAAGGCGGAAAAAAAACATGAGAACAAGGGAGCCCTGGATAGAAGAATGCATAAATGGAAAAGAAGATAATGGAGAAAGCAGAAATGGAGACAAAATGAGGAAACGAGTGGAACCAGTCCTTGAACTGGCCACAGCAGAATGGACGAGAAAGAACAAAATATTCTCCCCCGAGTCCGGGGGCGGGACCCAAATGCCGGTAAGGACGGATTCCGCTTTGGCCCCTACGGCCCCGCCTCTTTATGTCCCCGCCCACTTGGGAGCATATCCACAGTTAACAGTACAAGGGGTAGTGGATGTGGACGTTAAAGGCTCACATCCCTTATCTGACAAGGAATCAAAAGCAGTAATGGACATACAAAAAAGAGAATTACCCACTCGTATCTTCGGGCCCTCCCCCGGCAGAGGGGGACCCCGCCCCGACAACTTACAAACCCCTGTCTAGTGTGGAGTTGCAACACTTGAAAGACATTCTACCGCCCCTGCAGAATGGGGGGAAAAATTGGTTCCGTACATTAGAGTTGCAGTGTGCTAATGCGCAGCTAGCGGTGGGGGACTTAAAAGGCCTTGTTTCTGCCTGCGCCCCCCCACACGCAGTCACTCAGATCCTGAGGCTCACAGGACTAAAGGACGCCCCAATGTATGAACCTTTTGATCCATATTCGGAAGCGTTTATCGACCAAGTGGACCAAATGTACCCACCCCCTTGTCCACAACCTCCTTCGTTTCCCACGTATATGGCAGGCGCTTGCCCCTCACAATTTATGGATAAATGTATCCAACTGTACATCTCCTCTATGCATGTGCACCCATACAGGCAGCCTCAGACTTCCTGCTTGTTCTTGCAGAACGTGCTGGACGTTCTACCTGAACCAGTCAAAACAAATTTGAAAAATGTGCCGGGACTAACCGCAGACCCCACGTTATTCCTGACACATTTCAAACACCACGCTGACATCTTTAACAAAAAGTGTCAAGACAAAACTCAAAACATTGAAACCATGCAGGAGGAACTCCTGAAAAATCAACTGACCCAGGCGCGTCAACAATTGACAGCAGCCAAGAAAGACAAAAAGACTCAAATGGTGGCAACCACTCCCATACCTGCACCTACGCAGTGGCCCAGCTCACCAGCAAGCGTCTTATACGCGTCCCATAAACAGCCGTCCGGCCCGACCTCTCAAATGCACATACATGTCCATGGGATGGGGGGACAAACATCAGGGCAGAGGGGCGGTTTCAGGGGACGTAGGGGATGGGGATCTGGAGGAGTGGGTTTTGGGGGACGAGGAGCCGCAGCTCAAACACCGTATGGATGTTTTTCCTGGGGGTCACCGGACCACTACTCACGGGATTGCCCTGTCGAAATTACGGGCTGTTTCAACTGTGGAGATCAAGCTCACTGGTTACGGGACTGTCCGGAGCCCCCAGCACCAGCCCCCCCGACAATGGGTCGCGGGGGCCGAGGTGCTCTACGGATGAGGTCTACCAGTGGAGGGGATTTCCTACCAGGACAACAAGCGCCACCGCCTTGGCACAGGGGCGGAGCAAGAGGGAGGGGAGGCAACTACCCGGTGCACGACACACACGGTTACCTGCCCTATGGATACTAGGGGTGCCCGATGAGTCCTGGCCCCACCCCAGAACCGTTTGTCCCTGTAGAGGTGGGTGGGGAAAAGTTGATGATGTTGGTGGACACAGGGGCTACGCACTCCACGACCAGGAGAGCTACGCCTGGAATGTTAAGCACAAAGAGCATCAGCCTCTCGGGACTCACGGGACAAGCGACCCCTCTACGCATGACTAAAGAATTGACTTTGAAACTTGCCGGACAGACATTTAAATCCTTCCTGATATACTCACCACAAACGCCAGTGAACTTATTGGGGCGAGACATTTTGCAAGCCACAGGGGCAGTGATCAACTGCTCACCGGACGCTATGTATATCACCTGGCCGAATGGACATTGTGTGACCTGTACACCCACCAGGACACATGGACAATATGTATTTCGAGAAGAAAACGTGACAAATGGTGTTTCCATCTATTGGCTACGACTGGAACCTGGTACTCCGGAATTGGAAGGACTATATGCAAAGATGCTTGAATGGAAACCATGGTTCAGCATGCTCCACCCCTACGCCCCTCCAAAGGATCCCCTACATTGCACCCTATTTTACGATCGCAACTCAGACGCTCAATACCAATTGGCGTTCGATTGTGAGGTTAGAGGTAACACCTATTCGCTCACTTCCACACACTTATATGTACATAAATCAGGTGTGGTTGCCCCAGTGACTCTACCAGAAGAAATTATGCCATTTTATAAACATGACACCCTAACGGACCCACATGTCTCACTGTTTCTAGGCCCAGGACATGAGGCTCGAGAATTAGGACCCTTAACACATGTGCTGAACAAAACGTTGGATTGGGAATGTACTGCCATGGGTAATGTACAATATAGCCCAAGCACCCAGGCCTATAAAATTGATATAGGCCTCTCATCAGATGCCTCTGTAGCAGAAGAAGAAATTGTTTCTCGCTCGCATGGCCGCGAGTTGACGGATCATGAAGGAGCAGCGGCCATGCTGGCTCATTTCCCGGAGGACTTGTGGTCAAGGGGTCCGGCGGACATTGGTTACTGTACTAAAATCGATCCTGTAAAACTGGATGTAATCCCAGGATCTCGCGTGTATGTTCCTCAACGTAACTTTAGGACCAAAGAACAGCTGGAGGGTATTGAAACGGCGTTAACAGACTTATGGAAAGCAGGAGTTTTAGAATTATCAGACTCGCCTTGGAACACTCCGTTAAACCCGGTTCCCAAACCAGATGGTACTTTTCGACCGGCCCACGATTTACGTAGAGTAAATGAGGTTACCACTACACCCCTTTTGCCAGTCCCAGACCCACACAAATGTCTGTCAGTACTTTCTCCAGACATGGGTTATTTCTCAGTAATTGACTTAAAGCATGCCTTCTTCACCATTCCACTGGCTCCTGAGAGTAGGTACCAATTTGCTTTCACCCATGAAGGCGTAAAACTACAATATAAAGTGCTTCCCCAAGGACACAAGAACTCACCGGGAATCTTCAACCAGGTACTTAAAAATTGTTTGGCACCCATCACGGTGTTGCCTGGTTCAGCTGACCAGCAGTATGTGGATGACCTACTTATTGGAGCAGTTACGGCTCAGGATTGTTTGGACATGACTGCAGCAGTGTTGAGTCGCTTACACCTGTGGGGTTTTAAGGTCTGAAAATCTAAACTTCAGTGCTGTCGCCCCCAGGTTTCTTTCTTAGGTAAAGTGATTGGCGCAGACAGTCTTTCCCCAAGCGCCTCCCAGAAACAATCGATCTTAAGTGCGGATCGGCCAGATACGGTCCGCTCTCTGCTTTCCTTTCTGGGTTTGGCCAATTACTCACGCCATCATGTTAAAAATCTACGGATTGCGCTTTATATGCTGACACTTTGGCCTCCCTGTTGAGGAAAGTGGCGCATGTGGTCATGGGTCATCCTTTGGTGGTTTATACCACCCATTCAGTGGTGGCCTATGTACAGTCCAAAACCTTTGCCCTAACTCCGCAAAGACAGCTTAAGCTGGCTAATGAATTGACGGCCCCAAACCTAACTTTCGCAGCTGACGATGCGCCAACAATTTCTACAGGCATGGGGCTGCCTGGACTACCTCATTGTTGCCAAAACGTTTCCCAGAAGCAATCAGAAATCCGTCCTGGATTGTCCGACAAACCTATCCCACACTCTAGGTCATTGTTCACGGATGGACATTGCCACCAACTTCCTGATGGTTCTTTGTCGGCTGGGGCTGCGGTTGTGGAGCTCCTCCCTCCCGATCGCACCCAGGTGGTGGCGCAGTGGGGCCCTGAAGGGGGTTCCTCGGCGCAGTATGCTGAACTCATGGCTCTGAAATTGGCCTTGGAAATATCACAGGACCAGAAAGTTACCATCTATACGGACTCAGCCTGTTTGTGGCTTAGTACTTAGAGATTTAGCAGGGTGGATGAAGAATGGCTTCTTGACCGCTAAGGGCACTCCGGTAGCCCATAAAGACCTTGGTGAAGAGGTGGCACGTTTGTTGCTACTGCCACATACTTTGGCCATAGTTAAGGTGCCGGGCCACTCAAAGGCGGGCTCCATGACGGCCATTGGAAATAGAGCCGCCGATTTAGCGGACAAAACAGCTGGTGGGTATCCCTTGGAAAACATGGTCCCACAAGAACAAGTTTGGGCCATGATACAACAAATACAGCTCCCTATTCTTGACTCGTTGACTCATATATCTGATGTATGGGTTAAGGTGGCGAGTGTGGATGGACGGGATATTGCCCACACTGAAAACGGACAGTTATGGATGCCACAAGACGTGTGGGATCGTCTGTCGCTCCTGGCCTCTTCTTTGCCCCCAGGGCGAAGACATGAGCTGGAATTTCATCTGGACACCTATTAGAAACCCGCATACGGCACTCCCTCCTTTCAAGGTCCGCTGAGCGTGGTAGACTGTCAGACAGCACACAGGAAGTATGACTCTGACTTTTGGCAACGGCACCCGAAGGCCCAACCCCATTCTGACGGGGTGTATCGGGGGCCCACGGGGTTAACCTTTTTGGCTCCGTGTATGGAGGAACAGGTTCTGACGGAGCTACATGGAGTTCATCACCAGGGTCCACGGACCATGGCTCGCTTGTTGGAACAGTACTACTATCATCGTACTCCATTCTTGTTGTGTAAAACCTTTGTACAGGCTTGTGTTGGCTGTGGCATGTTTAACCCGCACCCACATCACAAGAGTGGGGCGGGTCTTGTAAAAACTGGACGGTTTCCCGGTGATGTGATTCAGATTGACTTTACAGATATGCTTGTGCCCGTAAAGGGCAAACGCTTCCTTTTGGGCATTGTGGATACGTTCTCTGGATGGCCAGCTTTCTACCCTTGCAAACGGGAAAGTTCGGCTGAGGTTATGGCAGTGCTTTTGAAAGAATGGATCCCACTTTTTGGGGTCCCGTCTGAACTGCATAGTGACTCGGGAACTCACTTCACGGCGACTGACGTGAAGAGCTTGTGTTCCCTGCTGGGAATAAACAAATCATTCTCTTGTGTGTACTATCCACAGGGGAATGCCAAGGTGGAACGCATGAACCGCACCCTCAAGACGGTGCTGGCCAAAATGTTACAAGATACTCCCAAAAGCACTTGGTTGTCGGCTCTCCCGGCTGCTCTGTTCCATCTACGCTCCTCTGTGAATGCTACCACGTGTTTCACACCATTTGAGTTGATGTTTGGCAGGGCTATGCCCGGTGGATTACCTAAGGCTAACTCCACCCCTTTACCTGAAGTTATGAACATCTTCCAGTTCAGGCCGTACTTTGAGGCTCTACAGTCAGTACTTAAGGAACTGACCCCAATTGTACATAACGATGTTGTTGTTTCTGATCATACAGCGCACCTGCCTGAGCAGGTATACGTCAGAAACCACGCTCGTACGGCCTGGCACAAACCACGTTATCTTGGACCTTTCACGGTGACTCAAAGAACTGCAACAGCTGTGAAAGTTGAAGGCCGGGATAACTGGTACTACTGGACTCATCTTAAACCCTGCTCAGACTCCACGGGGTTAGTGTGGACTGACCCTGAACGTGTTAGAAATGATAGTGGGACCTATGGCCCCACTGAAGGGGGAGGGGGACAACTCCCACCCCCACCCAGGAGATCACAAAGACTCCGCAATCAGAAAGACAATGCTGAAACTTAAGGAAAAAATGTGGAGTACGGGCCCCTTACGGTGTCCATTTTGGGTGTGGGGACTGATACTGGCCTTAAGTATGACAATAATACCAATTATGTTAATTGTGGAAGACCAAAACAGTTGTGAGGGGAGAGTAAGGGGACATCCCTTTCCCCAACTAAAGACAGAATACTTGAGAGTGTGTCGTCAAATAGGCACAAAACCAGGCGGAAATTTGGTAATCTATTGTAATCAAGAAGGAACATTGGCGGTAGCAATGAGAGGTCCAGTGTCGGACCAACACACCCGGGAATGGATTACTCAATGTACAGAAAATGCAAAGAAAACATGGGAAAACCGAAAGAAAGAGAAGGTTTTGTTGAAACCAATGTTTTACGATGTATCTAACATGTCTGTTCCCACAGAAGGCGATGGATCTAGGAAGCGACGGTCTCTTAATGTAGAAGGCCAGGGTCCAGACGAGAATAAATGGGTAAAACTGTGTGGTGGGTTCTGGAGGATCTCACTGAGGTCATTGGCGAGGTCTTGGATCAAATGGAGCGCAGCCCAGAGCTAAAGGCCGTAGCAGCGGTAGCCATGCAAAACAGGGTAGCTTTAGACGCCTTATATGCAGAGCAAGGTGGTATGTGTACGGCAGTGGGCATTGACCACTGTTGTACATACATTCCCGATGACTCTGGGAATTGGACAGCAATGAGGAATAAGGTAAGGGAGTTAAAGGAATTCCTAGAGTCCCAAGAAGACCAAGGGCCACAATGGACTTGGCTCAACTGGCTAAATTCCGGTTCCTGGATCCATGTCCTTCAAAAGGTGGGTATAGTAATTGGTGTAATACGGTTGATGTGTTGTGTGTTGTTTTGTTGTCCCTCTCGTTCGCTGCATGGTCTCCAGGGCTCTGGGGACTTTGGGGGGATTGTACGCAGCAGTGGCTCTGCCCCCGGAGGACCCAGAGGCCGGGGACAGGCCCCTGCCTGAAGGGGGTGAGCCAAGCCTGTATCACCTCAGGGCATTGAAGGCTCTGGAATATGAGTGGGAGAACACACAGGAAGGATGTGGAGAGGGAAACTGTGGCTCAGATTATCTTTAAGAACCATATTAAGAATGTTATGTTGTGTTTTGCTTCGCTGTGCTTATATTTTGCAGAAATGTTTATTTCCATATTAATTCGGGATGGAGCCTATGGAACCGAGGAAGTAAAATGTATAATTGAACCCAGTCCTGGGAGCTACAGGTTCCGGATGGAACGATTCGTGAGTGGTAACTACATATGGGAAGAAAGTGATGATTTTACAGGACTGGAGGACCTGGTTGTGTATGCCCAAGCCAAACTCGACACCTGGTGGTGGTACTATACAATGGGCAGGGGACAACTATGTTTTGACGACGGCTGCACCTTCGTTAATTAGAAACGAGGTGATCTCGGTCAAGATCAGAAGGGGGTGTGAAAAGTTAATTGTTTCTAATTTGCTAGATGCTTGCTTAAAAAAAAAAAGCTATGTAGAAATAGAATGTTTTTGGTACGAAGTGTTCTTAAGTTTCTGTTACAGTGAAAGAATGCAGAGCCAAAGGCAGATAAAAACTACACTCTCTCATCCGAGGGGGTGACTCAAGGTCAACTGATAAGAGTCGGCTGGACTCGCTGACCTAAACGGGACCCATGGGAAACCACTACACGTAGAAATAGGCTCATGAATATTCATATTTGGTGTGTGGTATGAAAAAGTCTGACTTCCTGAGGATTTCAGTCTCCTTATGGTACGGGGTGCTGACGAGACTCATTTTGTTAGGGACCTAAGGAAGCAGACGTCTGTATTAGATCATTTGTTAGGAGAATAAACTTTCGTAAACTTCAATCTCCTGATTTCTGGTCATCAATCCTGGTATGTATTATTAGCTGATAGAGAAGTGCTGACGACAATGACAACTCCTCTTCCAGTGTGAATACGCAGTGTTGTCCCGGAGGGGTAATGGTAAGATAGGGGAAAGTAAAATACGACGTAGTAATATTATTTCATTGTGTACAAGGTAACCAAGGACAACACAAAGAAAAAAGGTTTTTCTTCAAATAGTCTTTTAAAAGAGAGCTTTGTTCCAGCCAGTTTAACAGCCGGTGGCAGTTTGTTCCATAAAGTCACAGCTCTAAATATGACCGACCTACGCACGGCTTCTGTTCTGGGTTTGGGGCGGGTCAAATGACCCTGAGCCGCTTGCCTAGTTGGATAGTTGTGCAGATCTCTCACATAATGTAAAAGGTTGTACAAATTAGTAGGTTTTTGACTATAGCATATATTTGTGAAGAAAGTCATTAAATGACATTTGAGTCTATCTTCTACTCTGAGCCATGAGAGACGGTCATGATGCTCAGCTGAGCTCTGTCCCCACACGAGTGGGCAGCCCAGAGCCAGCCTGGCAGCCTGTGGACAATATGGCCGCCTGCTGCCGGACTCAGGGGTCTGCCATCGAAGGAAACAGGTTCCCAGAGGTCCACATGTTGTAGGAATAACACAGACAAAGAGCAGCGTGAAAAGTATGACTCAAAACCTTTTCATCTCAAAGTGTCAGACAATGCATTTAACAATAAAACAGTCAGCAGTCCTTCATGTGAACAATTTATGAAAATAATGCCCAGGTTATTCCATCAGTGGATTTCTTATTTCCTGATGGCATTTCCAAGATGACAATGCCAGGATTCATGAATTGGACTGGTCACCACAGACTTCAGATCTTAACCCCATTGAGAATCCCTGGGATGTGCTGGAGAAGGCTTTGCGCGGTGGTCACACTCTCCCATCATTGATACAAGATCTTGGTGAAAAATGAATCCAACACTAGATCTTACTGAAACAATCCCACAGCAAATGTGCTGTAATGAAGGCGCTACAACCTAATACGATCAAAGGTTTAGTGTCAGGAGGGCCAGCTCCTCAGGTGTATTAGCCAAGCTCACCTCCATCATGGACAACACCTCCCACCCACTGCACGGGACTGTAGAGGAGCTGAGCAGCTCTTTCAGTGGAAGACTGAGACACCTTCAGTGTAAGAAATGCCAAATGTAACAAGTGAATTTCTCCATTGTGAGATCAATACAGGATTATCTTATCTATCTTATCTTAAAAGTTTAAGACCAGTTGAAAAAATGATCAAGGTTCAAAGTCGTACTTCAATATCAGACATTGTCCGATATTCACACTGTCCTGATGCAAAGGGGCTGCAGAGGCGGGACGTAGTAAGAGTTATTGCATTCGAATGTGTGACCTTTTCTTGGTCAGGCAGCGTATTATGCTGCCATTTGATGAAACCATTTCAACGCAAACTAAATGTAAATAATTGAACATGCTGTACTAAATCACGACCAAAACAAGGCTAACATTGATCTGAATCAGGAACATACATTATGAGATTTAGCAATTGTTTGAAGTTACTTTGCATTTTTTCCTTTTGGCTGTGTAAGAATGTGTAGATCTCTTAATGATTGTGTGATGTGTTGTACATGGATAACTGTGTGACAAAGTGATAACAACAGGTTTCCCATTGCAGTTTCAGCTGACGCCCTGGACCCAAAGCCGTTTCTAGTTTGGTGTTTCTGCCATTATCAAAAAGTCAAACCGCAGCATGACTTTCCGTTGAACGGAAGACAAAGGTCCGCCATCGTATCGTCAAATCTCCGAGGACACTTTGCTGCACGCCGCTGAACCGACAATGGCCGCCGCGTCATATTCTCCGCTGTAGGTGAGGGATACGGCGGCGGCGGCGGACGATGAGATAAAAGGCTGTGGCATCCATCATCGTTTGGGGAAGGTCAGCGCGCCGGGCGGTCAACCCCTTCGCTTTTGAAACGGAGAGCGGACATTGCCGAGCGATGATCCCCGGACATTCATTCGACTGACCTCGGCTTTATTAGCGGGACACAGACACATGTTGACCACGGCTTTTTAATTAGTCCGACCCGGCGGGCTGAGGCGGTAATGTCTGGTCACGCAATTCAATTAAGAGAGGGCTGCTACAGCAAAGCTACGGCAGAACACTCGCCCCGCCATCAGCACCGAGGTCCTTTCGCTGAGTGGACTTTGATGGACGAGATCTTTGCATCGCTTTGGTTATTTGCAGCTACACAATCACACGAGCGACGGTCGTGTAGATAGCTCGATGAAGGGAAAAAGTAATCCAACATTCGGTGGACGGAGCTGGACCCGCGGCACCCCGCCAACTCCGTGATTGAAGAGGGAAGCTTCTGTCTGTCTCTGCCTGTCAGCTGGGGGGGCTGCAATCCAGAGAAGACGTGTGAAAACATCTCCCATGTGAAAACGTCGCACATGTGTCACGATGTGTCAAAAAACCCGTGCGTTTTTTTTGCAGCAGCAAGTAAAGCGAGACACGGAGGCCGAAATAGTCAGTGGCATAGCTTTAACCTCTTAATGGATGAAAAAGCGTGACGTAAATGTAGGGCTGGGCGATTTTGGAAAAAGAATAATCACGATTATTTTCCCCATATGGATCGATCTCGATTTTCGATTCGAGTTTGTTTTAAAGACAATAAATGTGGCCTTTCCTGGACTAGTGGGTGAACAGACGCCGCAAGCAGACTGAAAACTGCAGCGAAGACGAGCTCCGCACTGGGTAAAACATCCCCATGTGACCCCTTCACCTGCCCATGCGACAAACAAACATCTGCAACAAAGTGGAATGTTTGAAGAATGTCAGAGGCAGACAGCGATGTGTGCGGAGCCTCACAAGCTCCCTAACAACTTCATATGTACATAAAGAAATAGTAAACCATTATAAGTATAAAAGACAACTCATTAATCACTGTTAGAAGTCCAGCTAATCCACGGCTGCAGCCTCAACAATAATCCATGGTCCGAATCCAGCGATCGATAGTTTTCCTCTTCGAAGGGAAACTGTTCGTCCTCGTGCAGCGTCCGGATCCTCTGACGGCTCCTCGCGTGAGTTACAGTTAAATTCACCAGATCCTCTTCTCTTGCTGTCCATGTGCTTCCTGTTTGTTTGGACCGAGAGATCCCTGGGCTTGACCTGACAGGCGCTGCAGCATTAGCCAGTTCTCCTGTCGATTAAAACACACCACACGATTGTCGAGATCGACCTTTATTAACATCGCGATTCGATTCTTTTTCATTTATTTATTTATTAATTCATCCATGTTCATATTTTTCTTTACTGGGTCATACATTAATATGAACAGTACATGGTGAAAAGGAGCATGATGAAGACATTGTCTTATTGTCCATGCCCCTTTGTAGTTATTACAAGAACATCGATGACCATTTCAACATACAGGTTATATTTTTGTATATTCCTCCATCAGCATGTCCTTGAACATATTTCTGAATGTATCTACAGATATTGTTTGAGAACATTTGAATGTGTTCTTTCATGAATAACATAATCTTACCCCAGCAACCCAGAAACCCCTCGGTCCTATTGAGGTTCGGGAGAAAGGCACCTTGTGTCATCTGTGATCACGGTAAATATGTTCTGGTACCAACTTGTGCTCAATTTTCCACATGGTCAGCTTCACAAAAAGGTCATTCGTGTGTTCTCTAGAGCCTTTATGACTTATAATTCTTACAGCCTTTTTTTTGTAGCAAAGACATTCGATATATTTCACTATTGCATGCGATTAAAATTCGATTAATTGCCCAGACGTACGTATAATATATGCAACAAAAAGTTACACAAAACAGCAACACATTTAAAAACACGGCAACAACGCGATCAGGTTTGTAGCTTTCACATGAGCCGTTACTGGCCTATAAACTGTGATCACCAGGCGAGAAACTTTTAGATTTTAGAAGTCGAACTGGAGAAATGCGCTTGGTTATGAGGTTAAATGAAATGAGTGAAAGGACCGTGAAATAAATGCAGAAACAAAAGTATTTTATAGCCACCTGCTTTTGAGGAAACAGCACTAACAAGACAGACACTTGTAATAACACCTGCGTAGCTCTTTAGCGGGATGCTGCTAATGAGCTAAAGGCTTCCATTAACGCTTTCAACAGCTCTTTAGGGTAATGCTAATGCTAAGAGGCTGTTAAAAGGCTATGCTTCTACGGCTAATGTGGAGCAGGTGAGAACAGCCTTAAGTATATCAGATATCGGAAAATAGATTGTTGAAGTCATACCAGGTAATATGTCACCTTAAACTGTAATAAAACTTGTATAAATGCATTTATTTAATTATTTATAGGGCTGGCTACCATTAAGCAACACCAGTATCGGAACAATTGAAGTATCGACAGCAGGTAAAACAAATCTTCTATCTTTAGATCCAAGTATTGATGCTGTTGTTCCAGGGACAAGATTAACCTCTTAACCCCCGCATGAACCGAGCACATTTTCTCCAATTTGGCTTTACCCAAATCTAAAAAGCAACAAAAACACGGATACAAAATACAAATGTGACAAGAACGCAGCGACAATGCAACAGAAATGTTACGGTCAGTTTTGTAGGTCTTAGCTTTCAAATGAGGCGTAACACTGGCCTATAGGCTGTAAGCTCCAGTGGAGAAGCTTTTAGATTTGGGTAAAGCTGTAAGCTTTGTCGGTGTCTGGCTGGGCATTAGGAGCGTGTTTGGCGTCACAGATTCAGTTTCTTTGCTGTTGTTGCGACATATAACCTGAAATGATCCGCTGTGTGTCTTTAAGTAGAACCCACTTTGACCAACTTTTTGTAGTTTTTGGTTTGAAGAGTGGGGGCTCTACAGTAAAGTAGCTTTGATCATTTAGACGCATCTTCCATGGGCACTTTTGTATCTGAGGAATGGCTTTTTGCAGTTAATTAAATCCGAGACAAATGGCAGCGTGTTATCGCACTAATACAAAACCCTTCATATCCAACCGCGCTCATAAATCACAAATACAGATACCACCACCAACCTTTTCATTTTGTAAGCGGCTCAGTCATATACACACGGCCCGACCACGCCCCCGGAACGAGGAGCACCAAGCGGGAGCGGTGCCTCCAAACAGAGGGCTAGCGTGTCATTAGCATAAGCGCCACGTCGGTGAAACTTTCTCGTGTTTTCTTTGTAGGTCCTTCCATTTTGAACTGCGAATGTTGCCGGAGTTTTGTGTCGACTTACACTTTAAAGTAGCTATTGTGATATGGATTTAGCGAAAAGATATTTGTGTAGGCTAGATGGGAGCAACACCTACGCCACTGAGAAGGTTAGCGCCCCCCTCGTCGAACAACTTCTAATTTACACATGAAAAAGGTTTCATTTGCTTTTAGTTTGTCCCTATATATTGTCATTAAATCAAAATCCTACAGCCTACGATGTCGTTTTGTAGCTTATGAGAGGAAATGGTACATGCGGCTAATCTACTAGCTGCTAATGCTAACCTTTAAAGACCCGGCTGTATCCAAATGTCCACACTATTCCCTATATAGTGGATGCGCCATTTTGTAGGGGTGTCCGAATGTCCAAAATGAACAAAGTAGTACACTCAAAGTCTCCCACAATGCACTCTAAAAAGCAGTACAGCGGTGGTCAATATAGACCACAATGCATTGCGACGAGAACGGCCGACAGCGACAAGTCTTTGAACTAAACACACCGCGACTGAATGAAATCAGTTGTTTCAATCACGTGCTGCATATTTCTCATGAATACACTTGTTGAATATAAATGTTTACGGTGAAAAGATGCTAACGTTAGCGGCTTACCTTTAGCTGGAGCTGTTAAATGACCGATAGCCTCCTCTCTCTGACAAAAAGACAGTTTTCCAGGGTGTTTCCTTCATTCATGTAAAATCCATGTGAAATAAAACGTATCAGACTCATATTTATCCATAAATATTCCACTGTCTCTTGAGTTTGGTCGGTCTTTATCGAGTTTAGGGAACTTATAGTAGCTGTAGTGCACTCATTCTGCTGGCGTCCAGACACCGGGCTGACTTTTTTAGTTTAGTTTAGTTCAGTTTATTTGTTTATTTGAGCATTCTGCTCAAAAGGAGTGGGCTGAAGCAAAAAGCTTATGAGCCCCCCCCCAATTTCAGTGCAATAAAAAAAGTACATTTCACACAATGGTACCGAAAGAACAAAACATCAACAAGACCTCATCCAAAGATAATTTGATACATTTCAGCAGCTACATTAGCACAGACCTACTTACAAACTTACAAAACAATATTTGAACTGTTTACATGATTAATTGAAACAAAGCAGAACTACAACAACGATCTTGTTTTTCCTCCCCCGATAATTATTTATTTATATTTTAAGGCAACCAAAGGTGACATATTGCATGAGGTTTTTAACACTACATTGTTCGACATATACATTAAAATAACAATGACATATTTTTTAATTGTACTGTTCTCCCAAACACACTCATGTCATATAACTCTTGTTTCCACACAAAGGGGACGCTGACTCAGCAAACGTTCCCAGATGTTGCTCCCATCTTTTGTGAAAATACGACAATCTCGTCCTTACTAATCAGTTGCATTTACAATTAGTCGGGAGCACTTTTCTGTCTAATCAAGTATATTTGAGGTTCCTCTTCCACATCTAATGCCAACTCTTTCTCAAAGTTAAACCGCCTTTTCAATTGAGATGATCTCACATTCCAATTAGACGTTCCTGTTGCTGTTTGGAGTTTCTGACAGGCTGTAAACAACTCGCTTCATCTTCAGGCCGTGGCCTGATTGGCCCCCGGGTCCTCGCTTTGGACGTGCCTGATTCGGGAGGAGACCCGTTGTCATGGATGTAGTCACAGATCCATCTTCGCGGCTGGATGCCTCCCCTCTGATGGTCTCCTCCATATTCATGAGTGATCTCAGCAGAAGGTTATTATCCATAAATGTCATTCCATAATTAATTAGTCCTGCCTGCGCTCGCTCTCGCTGCCTCATTAGACCGCCTCGCATTGTATTCAAATCCGCACGGCCCCAAAAACGGATTTATGTCAAACTTTCGGGGAAATTTTTCTACATTGTAAAAGATTGGAACGGACATTTCTGGCCCTGAACTCGACAACAGAAAATGCGTGTGGGATCACCTTGGTATGTCTAATGCGGTCCAAGGAGAGGAGACAATCACTGGGGGTAATTTGGTGGCGTTTAGGAAATAGATTTTTAAAGCCACCCCAGAGGCACATCTATTACACTAGCTTTGAGTTTTAATACAAATCCACTCTGAATTTGCACAATGCCACGAGGAACGCGCCGCTGCACATTAGGCTAATAGAGACGCGCGGGAACCCAAACGCCAAAGAGTCTGACATTTACCCCGTCACGCGCTCAATTACGGCGAATTCTATCCGGAGGCTGCACACGGGGACGCGTGGTGCTCCGCTTTCAAAGATAATAATGTATCGCGGGCTATAAGCTATAAGGGAGCTCATGCTAGGGCTGGTATGGACTCAGTATCGGCCTCAGCGCTAGCACCGATAGCATCGGGATTGGAGGTTCCACCGGCGCCACACTCGAGTGTGTCCATCACCAAAGTCGTCCTTGTCTCGCGCCTGCTAAGAACACAAGGACAATGTATCGAAATGTCAAGAGAGTTGTAGCTCGAAGCGGTTCATTTGAATGATCTGGAGTTCTATTAAGCGCCGATCACAGTTAAAAGGTCACTTAGATCCATTTAGAGACAGGATTAAGTTAAGAATGTATTTACAAGAGTAAATTATGATGGTATTATAATGTAATTATAATGTTATTATAATGTAATTATGATGTTATTATAATGTTATTATGATTTTATTTTAATGTAATTATGATGTTATTATAATTTTATTATGATATTATGTTATTATGTTATTATAATGTAATTATGATGTTATTATTATGTAATTATGATGTTATTTTAATGGTATTATGATGTTATTATTATGTAATTATGATGTTATTATAATGTTATGATGTCATTATTATAATGTTTTTTAAGTTATTATAATGTTATTATGATGTTATTATAACGTTAATATGACATTATTGTAATGTTATGATGTTATTATAACATTATTATGATATTATTGTAATGTTATGATGTTATTATAACGTTATTATGATGTTATTATAATGTAATTATGATGTTATTATAACGTTATTATGATGTTATTTTAATGGTATTATGATGTTATTATTATGTAATTATGATGTTATTATAATGTTATGATGTCATTATTATAATGTTTTTTAAGTTATTATAATGTTATTATGATGTTATTATAACGTTATTATGATGTTATTGTAATGCGACAGTGGCGCAGATGGTGGGGTCGTCTCGTGATCGGAAGGAAGGTCGTTGTGTCCTTGGGCACGACACTTCACCCACCTTGCCTCCAGTGTCTGTCTGCGTACACTGGTGTATGAGAGAGTGAATGGGTGTGTGGATGCTGTAAAGCGCTTTGAGTGCTTAATGTAGGTGGAACAGCACTATATAAGTTGAGGCCATTTTACCAATTTAAGGTAATGCAGTGAAGTGAGGCTGTGGTTCAGTAAATAAACCATCCAGTGCTTCTTCCACTTCATGTAGCAGATGAGTGTCTTTTACATTATGACCTTCAAATTGGGCAGGGCAGGCATATCTATAGAGCATTTGTACAAAGAGTAATTCCCAACCACAGTTATGGGGAAGAGAATGCCATTTGAATAACATTTTGCAGTAAAATGTGTGAGTTTGAGAATACATAGCACTTTGAACATGGCACATTGTCCCTTTACAAATGAAATGAACTTTTAGTTGGCTCAATAATTGGCCAAACCCTCAGGGCAGTGGCCGAATTAAATATTCAAAAGGTTTGGAACAACTGCTTTACAGAAGGGAATGCGCTTAAAGTATTCTGTAAAATCTCACTCATTCTTAGGTAAACTTGATCGAATCATCAGCGTATGAGCAGTTTACTGCAGGATATTGCTGCAAATGCAAAGTTTCTGCCGCTTCACTTTTGCCATTACCTCCAGAACGTTTGGCGTTATGTCCGCCTGAGCTCCTGTGATAATTCACCCAGCTTCTCTAAATGATCGTATCTAATTGGGCGCGATTACAGACGTTCTTTGGAGTGTGCGCCGTGGCTGGCGGTGGACAAACGTGAAGCTGTAAGTCTGTCCTATCGGAGGTGCGGGTAAATTCTAAAACGATACGTGCATCTATTTCCCCGGGGGCTGACGCGGATTAGGCAAAACAAGCCGGCGTGAACTGCACGCCATTTGAATGCATCGCACAAGATTGAATTATTTAGCCACATAACAGCCTATTAGGGAGATCATTGGTGGGAAACACTGGGACTAACAGCTCTGGGAGAACGGACGAGGCTTGAGGCCATGAATAAATCCCAAATTATTTTGTTATAGGCGAGAAATTCTGTTACAAATCGACCGACGTCTCTCTTTGTCCTCAATTGTAACAACTTTTAAGATCCCCTTTCTGACTCCGTAATAACTTTGAATGATTGAAATCATAAACGTCTACAATTCCCGCGATACTGTGTCTCTTTTATTTACTGTACTGTCATTGTCCTTTTCGCGTGTCCCTCCGTGAAAGACTTATCACCGGCTATATTTCAGTCCCGCAGTGTTTGGAAAACCCTACCCTCCGGCGTGTCCTTGAGGTCCGGCCCCGCTCTCATTCGTCATCCCCCCCAAAAAAAACCACATTGTGACCACAGCGCCGACGGGCTGAGGGCTGTGTTTTATCTCCTGACATTTACGTGTTTTGAATACAAAGATACTGGTGATTTATGGCACTGGAGAGGTTCCCTTTAGGAGGACGGGCCCATTCGCCCGAGTCATCCGGAGGTGATATAACAGAAGTCGGCGAGTTCCGGGGTGAGTCGTCGGTCTTTCCGTCCACTTAATGGGGTTACACGGGGTTTGGACGGACATAAAAATGCTAAGTGAAATGCGGTGGAATATGGGCTCAGGAATGATTCGCTTGTGGCCGGTTTCCAAAAGTGTCTTCATTCACCTCTTCAACTTGTGCCAGTCTCCAAAGAGCTGCCTTTAAAGATTCGGGTTAGCCTTTGCCAACAGATAATTGAGACTTGGTATAAGACCCACGGAACCTCATTCTGATTTGGAATTCAAAGGCTTCCCCATTTTATAATCAGTGATAAGATAGCAGAGAAAACAAGAGCTGAAAATGTCCGTTCATATTACGGACGCATCAGTTCACTGTCAATTTTATATTGTATGAAAAAATATATGAGCTTATTGATTGTGGCTGTGTGTGACTGTATGCCCTTTGTGACATCTTTAATCAGTAAATGATACTCAGACTTATTAAACGTGCTCAGCGTTAGGACTAATTAATGATTCTATGGTGCGTTCCAGGAAAACTCGTACATTTCCCACCCCGCCTTGGAACGCTGCTCGAACTGGTAATTACAACTTGTAAACTCGGAGATGTCCAGACTGCCACGAGTTGGGATATGAGATGAAGACAGTAATGGCGGAGCCGCTAATGATAAAACTGTACAAAACCACTGCATCAGTCAAGTGGATGTTACTTTTAATAATAATAATAATGCATCGGTTTTATATAGCGCTTTTCTGGACACTCAAAGACACTTTACATTGCATTATTCATTCACTCCATACTTGGTGGTAGTAAGCTACTATTGTAGCCACAGCAGCCCTGGGGTAGACTGACAGAAGCGAGGCAACCAGTCTGTGCCATGGGCCCCTCCGACCACCACCAACCACTCACTCACTACATTCACCCAGGCTTCCTGGTGTTACCAAACGGTCTCCCATCAAAGCACCGACCAGGCCCTTCCCTGCTTAGCTTCCAAGATCTTAGTTCCAACGTTCATATAACACAGTGGTTCCCAACCTTTTTTCCTTGAAAAAAATAAAAACTGTCCAAACTGTGGCCCCCACAAATGTATCAAAACATGAACATAATATTTGCTAACAAATATTTATTTCAAACAAATACACTGAAATTGGAGTGTTTAATGCACCTGTAGTCCTTACGCAGTCATATTTGATGATTTTAGTGGTTCGGTTGGGAACCACTAATATACCATTAGCATCGTATGAGCTAACTGTTACAGCATTAGCCGTTTTGTTTACATACGAGTTTATTCGCATGGAACGCTCTGACGTCGTCAAATTCTAAGTGGGAAAAGTACCAGTTACCAGTTGCCTGGAAAGCACCAGTACATTGCACATTAACGTTAGCATAAACAGCTAGTAGATACAGTTAGCTGCTGAATGAACCATGAGCCATTTGCTAAAAAGCTACAAAACTACATCGTAGGCTGTATGATTTTAATTTAATGATAATATAAAAGCGACAGACTAAAAGCTGAAGCTGTACAGTAATGAGATAAAGCAACCTGTGAAAACGTTACACAAGCAAATGTCACTGATGTGAAGATCACAGTGGTTTCAGCTCAGTTTAAACACGGTAACCGTCTTCTCTGTGAATGATCTGAAGCGAAATGTCCCTTCCATGGCTTCATTTTCACATTCGATAAAAAAAAATAAAACTGATAAAAATGTTTTTTCATTTGTAAATTAGAAGTTCTCAAACAATCTCTGCCCATTCATTTCAATGGACGAGAGCTGCTGTTTTCTCCCAAAGGGGGCGCTAACCTTCTCAGTGACGTAGATGTTGCTTCCATCTACAGTATAAGACCTTCCCCAAGAGAGAGAGAGAGGGGTTATAATGATGGTATTTTGATTTATGTTTTAGTAATAAGTAATATGTAAAACATTGCCCAAGTAAATGACTAAATGCTCAAAGTAAATTAACGGAGTCGTACCCACCTCTGGTTTTAGCCCCGTTTCCACTGAAGCCTTGAATTCTCCTGTTGCTCTCATACATTTGCTTTTCGCTCAAAGCTGTGAGGTGTTTGTTGTTCTTGCGTACAGATGAAAGCTCCTCAGAAGTGCGTTCTCTGTGGCACCACCGATCCGCCGCTCTTTTGAAGCGCGTGTCATTAGGGCTGGGCTTTTCTAAAGAGACACAGGTCGGGGCTTGAAGGAAAACGCGTATTTGTTCCCACGCTTCGCATCGTCTAACAGGATCACAGCCTGTGTGTGAGAGTCGGACGGGCAACGTTTTGGAAATGGATCTGAGCGCTTTTACGCATCAATGGAGGAAAACCCGCGCTCAGGGTGTGTTCATCACGGCACAGTTGATTCGCTAGCATGATGTTAGCTAAACATCAAACCTTTTCTTCTGTTTGTTTTTCCCACAGCTGCCTGCAGATGGCACTCCAGATCAATGCGAAGTCTAAACACTTTTTCATGCACATAGGCTGACTGTATGTGCACTCATTCTGATGGTGATTTGACTCCTTTCTCCTCGCCTCTGCAGTTGATGCTTGTGGCTTTTTATTGTGCTCTTTACTGTAGGCTACATCATTAACACACTTACTACCAGCCATTTTCAAATCAGCCAGAGGTTTTTCATGATTTTGATTTCAGTTCTAGGTCCATGTAATCAAGCAGAACAGTGACTTTGACGCTAATATGTTTTGCTTTAGTGACGCCTCAAACATCTGAACAGAGGTCTCCTTCAATAAAACAGCAAAAAAACGGCTTCTCTCTCGTGTGAGATGTGATGAAAGGCGCTGCCATGATACAACACTTTACCACGAGAACCAGCGCCAACCAAAGCCTGTTCCAGTGTAAGTTGCCTGTATTTCTCCGTACGTTGCACCATTCTCTCTGGATCTCGCTCTGCTCTCGTTGCCATAGTCCTTCACGGTATCAAACCAGTAGCCTCTTACTACTGCTGCCTCGATCGCATGCAAAGAGCACTGCTGCTACCTGCCAAACTCCAGAAGAATGAGAGTTAGAATTTTCTACACATTTTTAAATCATAAGTTTACATAGACTAAGATTACTATACTATAAACAATTTGGGAAAGGCCAGATGATGATGTCATGACCTTGGAAGCTCAAGTCTGGTTCATCATATTGAAGGTTCAGGTTCATTGGTTACAACAATGATGGAACGGTCCAATCATCAGACAGATCAGAAAGAAGGTTCTGTGTCTCAGAGATGAACGTGCTGTGTCTGAAATGTGAAGATCAACCCGAGAACAAATGTAAAAGACCTGGAGAAGATGCTGAACCTGGTAAGAGTTTGTCATTATCCAGTACCGACATTGGCTGAGAGGGAACTCTGCCAGGAAGAAGCTCTGACTCCAAAAGAAACATCAAAAAGCCATTTTGGAGTTTGCAAATAAAAAAAGGATAAAGACTTTAATTTTGGAGACATTTCCTGTGGTCTGATGAAACAAATGAATAAAATGTTTGGCCATAATGACCATCGTTATGTTTGGAGGAAAAAGCCTGAGAACACCTTCCCAACTGTGAAATACGGAGGTGGCAGCATCATGCGGTGGGCTGTCCCGTCGCCAGACGCCAGTCTTAAGGGGGGCATATGAAATCCACGAGGGGGCACATTTACTATACATACACTCTACTGTTTTTGGAGCATGTTTTGAATAAACAGGAGAGGGCCTGGCTCGGTCAGTGCTGTGGGCGTGTCCACTTTTCAAGCCTTCAGCAGTAAAACACACACTTCCAACAAATACGCGGACTTCAGCGCTTTGTAGTAAAATACAGATCGCTTGTTTCCAGCCGCACCTGTCCCTGCCTTTGCCCAAAGACACAGATATACGCAGAGCCTAAAGGGTCCGACATTGTGGATTCTCAGAGGGGGGGGCACAAGCATCTTGGGGGACGGGCACAGCCCCCAATGGCCCGCCCATAGCGACGGGTATGGCTGTGGGGTTGTTTTGCTGCGGGAGGGACTGGTGCACTTCACACAATAGATGACATCATGAGGAAAGAACACTATGTGGAAATATTGGAACAACATCTCCAGACATCAGCAGGAAGTTAAAGCTTGGACAGATGGGTCTTAGAAATGGACAATGACCCAAAGCAAACGGCCAAACTGGTTACAAAGTGGCTTAAGGAAAACAAAGTCATTGTTTTGAAGTGGTCATCACAAAGTCCTGATCTCAATCCAGTTGAAAAGGTTTGGGCAGAGCTGAAAAGGCATAGGCACGCAATATAAACTAAATGTGTCTCAGATACACCAGTTCTGTTTGGAGGAATGGACCAAAACTCATCCAACTATTGTGAGAAGCTTGTGGAAGGAAATCCAACACGTTTGACCCAAGTTATACAGTTTAAAGGCAATTCTACCAAATATTAATGAAATGTATGTAAACTTTTGGTTTTATAAAAAAAAATAATGCAAATTGTGTAGAAATAATATCTCTCATGCTGCTGGCATTTAACACATACAAATAATTTGTAAAATTCGAATAGACAAAAAAAAAGTAACTCATGTCAGACAGTGAGAAAAAAAATACAAATGTTTCTTTTTATTGAAGTGTATGTAAGCACATGGTTCTCACTGTATTTCTGTAATTCAACTTAAAATGTGAAACTAATATATGATATAGACTCATCACATGCAAAGTGACATATGTCAAGCCTTTATTTGTTATAATGTTGATGATTATGGCTTACAGTCCATTTTAGTTTGGGGTTTTTACAAGCTGAGCCATAATCATCAACATGATAACAAATAAAGGCTGTACAATACATATGTCACTTTGCATGTGATGTGTCTATATTAGTTTCACAGATTAAGATGAATAATAGAAATGAATGCACTTTTTAACCATATTCTAATTTTCCGAGTTTCACCTGTACATGTACATTATTACATGACAGAGTTCGGACTTAATGTGACTTTATTAACAGCGAAGTCGACCTTTCGGAATATGTGGTCGTTCAAGCTCTAGAGAGCAGCTGTGTCCGAATCACAGAACGAGCGACTATCTACTACGAGTCCATTAAACTGTGGTAATAATGGATTTATGCGATAAACACAACTTTTGATCAACATTTGAAAATGATAATTCAAGTGGTTTATTCAAGAAAACACATGATTAAGACGGCTGTTCCTTCCTTCTGTTGGGTTATGCCCATTTTATCCTATGGGCTCTGCAGGAGGGACTGATTAAGCATACTATTACCAGATCTATTTTCTGCAGGCATTAATCCATCTCCTATTTTCACCTATTCAAAGCCGCACAGCGGGATCGCCAGAGAAAGAAAGTGGATTGACTTAAGTTGCACTAAAGACTTTGAGAAACTCCCGTCACTTCTATATGTGCCATTGTTCCCTCGTCAAACGGCTCTCCCGGTTGGGATTACGGTACCGCGGGCGTCACGGGACTCTCTGCAAAAGCCCAGATTAGAGGGAGAATATTAAAGTAAAGCTTAGTGTTATCTGTGCCGCGCGGATATATGGTGGAGGCTTTATCACCTGTGCTGGGCCCGGCGCTGGCGGACCCCCGTGGCGGCCATGTTTACGGTGTAAACGGGGCCGGGCAGCATGTGTGTGTGAAAGAGCGGCTCAGGGAGCGTGAGACATCATTCTCACACATGGACGAGATGGCACAGAGTCCAGATCATAACCCCAGTGACAATCTTTGGGACGTGCTGGAGAAGGCAGTGGTCACACTCTCCCATCATCAATACAAGCTCTTTTGACATGGCAGAAGTGATTTTTAACGCCACGTGCAAAGAAACTCTGTGCACTTATCCTTTCTGAACAGGGGAATGAAGAAACATGTGAGATGTAAAAGCCCATTGGACACAATGGAAGCAACATTTTTTTTGTAAAACTGTATAAAAATGACCAGAACTGTCCTGCAAAACGTGCAACGGGATGTGTTTTGGATGATGTAATTGTATTTTGTATAAAAGCTCAAACAATGTCACTATGTCCAAAAATATTTAGATATGTTTTAACCTCTTAAACCCCACCTTAACCGGGCACATTTTTGGCATTACCCAAACCTAAAAGCTTCTTGAAAAATAGCAACAAAAATGAAACGTCAACAGGGATGAAAACGCAAGAAAAAAAGCATAAAAAATAAAATAAAAAACGACACAACAAAGTGATGGAAACAACAAAAAGTTACAAAAAAGCAACAAAAAGCGGCAACAACTCTAGGACAGACCGTGTTAGTTGTGTAGACCTTAGCTTTCAAATGAGGCGTTACTCTGGCCATTCGGCTGTGAGCTCCAGTCGAGACACTTTTAGATTTGGGTAAAGCTGAACTGGGGTAAATGTGCTCGGTTAAATCCTTCAATGACTCTCCATGCTTTTGAATGCATGGCCTTTGTTTTTTGTGGCAGTTATTGCGTGAGTGAAGATTTGTGTTTCCCACATCTGGAGATACCGTGGGCTAACTAGGGTTGCAAAGGGGCAGAAAATTCCCGATAAATTTCAACTTTTAATGGAAACTTTGGCTCATAAATAAAAATAAATAAATAAAAATGGTCAAAATGCTTAAAAAAAACATGAGTTTAGCTTTTTTGTTGTTGAATAAACAACTGGTAAACTATTAGCTACCCATGAATGATGTTTATGAACCATAACACAGGTCTGAGTGATGTCACATGACCCATACACGTGTGACATCAGACTGTGATGGTTCACTTCAGCTGTCACTCACTCACTCATGATGAACACTGACCAATACAGTACGAGGAGTGGGCGGGGCCTGTGTCTGACACAGAGCTGCATTAATCAGAACAAACCTAAACTATAGACCTTTAAAACCATATCATAATATTGTTCTGCACACACTGGGTGAATAAAGGCAACATGGAAACAAACATGGAATGTTCCATTTCCTAAAACACTGTCCTCGAACCCTGGTGTCAGACGCCGCTAAAGGATTTCTTTAAGAGTAGATAGTTCAGTGTATAACTATCAGATCAAACGTGTGTGCTTCAGTTTATATGTGTCTGTAAAGAAGCGACCATCAGTTGTGTTAATTCCCTGTTCATCCCCATTAATTCCCACATATTCCTGTTAATTCCCATGGAAAATTTCCCACGTTGAAAATTCCCAGAATTGTGCGACCCTAGGACAAACTGACGCAGATAATAGAAATAGAACAGGAACTGAAACCCAAGCGCAGTACAGGCGTGTAATATCAATCCTGCACCTCTGTTTGAGAACCCCTGGCATCACGCCCTCCTCATTTCAGTTCAACGCCCACACTGCTCATAGTCTTAATTCCCCTTTGGAGTGGGTTTTTATCATCAGAAGCTCTCTTTCAGGCGCAGACACATTTAGACAGGGCTAATGGAGGTTGGAGACGTGACCTTGATAGAAATAGAAGTGTGTCCTTTCAAAGAATGAGCAGGAAAGAAAAAATATATATTACAGATGGGTCAATGCGCTTATAAGAATGGAGGAGAAGAGAAAACGCGGATGATGTAATACTTTCAAATCAGTAATCAGTTGGGATTTGTGTTCAGCGGGACGGTTAAAGGTAGAATGACATAAAAGAGTCGCTCAGATTTGATTTTTCCAACCAGGGTTTTTGTCACATGATTTTGAGTTGCAAACCCCTTGAACCCTAACTCAAGGGTGTTGTAGAGCTCAATAAAATGTCTCTTAATTAGAACTAACACAATGTTGTGTGTCCAAAATAAAGCTACAATTCAAACATTTGTAAAGTGTCATTTAAATAGCCTTTCCTTTTAAAACATTTATTTATTTATTGTATGTATTATTTTATTTGACAGGGACAGTACACATTATTGAACATTTCTGTAAATGTGTCAGTATTCGCTGCAAAGCTAGTTTTCAACTGTTGTCCCGGGGCCAGGTGTATAATGCCAACAACAATTATAAAACACAAAACAGTTTAAAGGTTGAGGCTACACACCTACACAACAAATGCTGACACAACTCACACACCAACAACATCCGAACGCTCGTTCTGTGACTTGCACAATAGAATGGAGATGTTGGTGCACGGGCAGGTCATACAGTTCAAACAGACATTATAAGGATAAATATGTACAATTATTATTTACAAAGCAACGCCTGAGCAGAGGCTCGGCTCAGTCCTGCAGGAGGAGGTCTGTACAGGGTCTAATGAGCACATCGTTGATTGGATTTCAACCACTTTTTTAATTGATTACTAAATGTGTTAAATGTGGGGCATTCTCTTATAGTGAGCGGGCTGCTGTTCCAGATGTTACAGCCCCTGACTGAAAGAACAGTCTGGCCAAAGGTGGTCTGTCTGAAGGCTCTTCACAGTCTCCTCTAACCATAGCCCGAGTGGTTCTGCCAGAAGAGGATTTCAATTTTACAAATTCCCCTAATGGCGGTGGTGCCAGTCCGTTGAGTATTTTATAGACCATACAAGCAAATTTAAAGTATTTCAAATGTTCGAAGTTTAGAAGGTTGTACGTCTCAAGAATGCAGCAGTGGTTACGAAACAGGTTTTCTGGCAAAAAACCTTTAAAGCTTTTTTATATAAAGGATTCTATTTGTCTAAAAGTGGTTTCATTTGTACGAGACCAGTTTGTAAAACAATATTCGATGTGCGAGAACACCACAGCATGAAACATTGTGTCATTGATGAGCGAATATATCTGAAGTTATGAAGACGTGACGTGACCTTTGAATGTGAGAGTAGAGTCAAGAACTACTCCAAGGTATTTGAACTATTTGAGAAATACATGTGACTTAGTAGTTTCTTTGTTTTGTTTGGAAAACATCTACATACAGTCTTTTTAGTGTTTAAAAGGACATGGGCCATTTCAGAATAATGTTCTAACAGTCGATTTCCTGCACCCCTGGTTGGGAAACACTCGTTTAAACCACCATGCTCCATTTTGTTTTCATGTCCCACCTTCTGTCCGAGTTCCCATTCCACGCAATAGACTTCGATCGATGTCTTGTCCTGGTCCTTCCTCACTCCTGAAAAAAAGTCTTGGTCATCTCTGTAAAAACCTTGGCATCAAAACATATACCTTTCAGTCATGTGACCTTTGTTGTTATGGCGGCCATTTTGAATACCGAAGTAGAATTATGCAGTACTACAACATGTAACAATATCTCTACTAAAAAAGAAAGACAACTGATTGACAGTGGCAGTTTTATGTCCTCCTAATCAATACCCAGGAAAACATCGGCCCCAGTGTCTGTAGCGAAGACCCCGCCCTTATGCCCGTATTAGGAACATTCTTCGTCAGAGCTGGGGAGGAGGAGTCTGTAAACACGCCATGATTTCCCCCCTCGAACGTGGTCATTGTGGTAAACGGGGGAGAGTGAGGAATGACGGTCTATTAATAATATGTCTATGGCGTGGACCTGCTTTGACTTAGCCTGGCCTTTGCCATCCGTAAACTCCGGTCAAATATTTTTCCCTGCATGTACATCTGGGTTTGATCTCAATGGCTGCGATTCAATCGGTTGAATTTCATCCTACCATTCAGCGAGCGGGGGAGGCGGGTGTTGTAGGTGACGTCAAGCATAGCTTGACTCGGCCGGGCGCATTACTTCACAACCAAACGCTAGCGATTGGGTAAAATCAGACCCAATCGTTTCAAACTTTAAACAGAGTTCACTCCTCCCACTTGTAAACGAAGCTCAATTGAGAAAGTCCAGACCCTCTGTACGAAACAAGTACGAGGGTCTGGTAAAACCAGGCTAGCTTTGACTGCTTTAATCACATTTTCTCTAAAACATCACCCGGGACGCTTCAATCCAACCGCCTTCGTTTGAAGTTTGAACATCTCAAGAAAAAATAACTATGTGTTATAATTCTGCATGCAGTTTAATTATTTATACCATTGCGTATCATTATCCAAAGTGCTGCAAGAAGAGTGACCAGTACAGTGGACCCAGCAGGTTCAGTGCCTTGCGAAAGTATTCGGCCCCCTTGAACCTTTCGACCTTTTTCCACATTTCAGGCTTCAAACATAAAGATATAAAACTGTAATTTTTTGTGAAGAACCAACAACAAGTGGCACACAATCATGAAGTGAAACGAAATTTATTGGATATTTCAAAATATTTTAACAAATAAACAACTGAAAAATTGGGCGTGCAAAATTATTCAGCCCCCTTAAGTTAATACTTTGTAGCGCCACCTTTTGCTGCGATTACTGCTGTAAGTCCTTGGGGTTTGTCTCTATCAGTTTTGCACATTGAGAGACTGAAATATTTGCAAAACAGCTGGAGCTCAGTGAAGTTGGATGGACAGCGTTTGTGAACAGCAGTTTTCAGTTCTTTCCACAGATTCTCGATTGGATTCAGGTCTGGACTTTGACTTGGCCATTCTAACACCTGGATATGTTTATTTGTGAACCACTCTATTGTAGATGTTGCTTTATGTTTTGGATCATTGTCTTGTTGGAAGACAAATCTCCGTCCCAGTATCAGGTCTTTTGCAGACTCCATCAGGTTTTCTTCCAGAATGGTCCTGTATTTGGCTCCATCCATCAATTTGAACCATCTTCCCTGTCCCTGCTGAAGAAAAGCCCAAACCATGATGCTGCCACCACCATGTTTGACAGTGGGGATGGTGTGTTCAGGGTGATGAGCTGTGTTGCTTTTACGCCAAACATGATGCTCTCTGCGCTTTAAACTGACCCCTGAGACTATCACAGAGGAGGTGCATTTATACGGAGACTTGTTCACACACAGGTGGATTCTATTTATCATCATTAGTCATTTAGGTCAACATTGGATCATTCAGAGATCCTCGCTGAACTTCTGGAGAGAGTTTGCTGCACTGAAAGTAAAGGGGCTGAATCATTTTGCACGCCCAATTTTTCAGTTGTTTATTTGTTAAAAATGTTTGAAATATCCAATAAATTTCGTTTCACTTCATGATTGTGTCCCACTTGTTGTTGGTTCTTCACAAAAAATTACAGTTTTATATCTTTATGTTTGAAGCCTGAAATGTGGCAAAAGGATCGAAAAGTTCAAGGGGGCCGAATATTTTCGCAAGGCACTGCATAAACGCTCAGACTGCCATGCCTCCTCTCCGTCATAATAAAGATTACAGGATAAAGATAATGAAGATTACAGAAGAATGACACGATGTGAGAGTTTTCTACCAGGACATGTTTATTTACAGCGGCCAATGACAGGAGTCACAAGTGTTCCACAGGTACGTACAGAGAGACATCACTAGATCCCAGCTCCTGCACAAAGCACGCTCGGTGGGACAGTCCAGGAGGGAATGGGGAGGACATACACTGTACACTTTACCCCTACGCAAAGGGAGGGATCATGACGGAGGAGTGGACAGGGGGAGGGTGAGGTTGGGGGAGGGAGGAGAGAGTTCATATTGAAATACAAAAGAACATGTACAAATCGTCCCAGGCTCCAGGCACTGTGCTCCCGTATTTACAGTTGTCGTAACAGGCAGCCGCGCCGCTTCCATGGCAGGACCATCCGTTAAGAGATATGCACGGTACAAGGAAAAACAAAGCCGGGCGCTACGGAAAAGGCTCGATAAAAACCGGTGTGAGAGGGGGTGGTGGTGGGGGGGGGGAGCGGGGCCCGTAGACACACGCATGGAGTGAGAAATTAATCACTGTCGACAAGTACATAATCAGGTTTTAGCTATCGGAGCGCACTCCCTAACTCACTGTGAGCGCTCTGGCACTGCTCCACTGTCAGAGACGGATGCGAGCCACACTCAGATGACTTTAAAGGGATTACATGTACTGCGGGAACATCTTCCGCCCGATCAACACCATATGGCAGCAATATCTGTGAGGAACTTGGTGGTTGAGCGAAGAAAAGTGTCAACCGGGTTAAGGGAGTGAAGAAAGCAAACCAAGAGAAGAAAAGGGGTCGATTCAGGGTGAAAGCAGCTCGTCACTCCATCTAGTGGTTGTCACGGAAAGTCTTCACGGAGCTAATGAAAAGAATTTGACGAAACAATACGGAAAATGCAAATGCGGCTTTTGTTGTGCGCGAATGGAAAAGGTCCTACACAAGAAAAAAAATCGATCTTATTGTAGCTCATGACTCCGTCTAGTGGTGAAAGGCAATATGACATGCAGTAACAGACCACGTTACTTCATTATTGACATCTTTGGAGAATCATGGAGTCACAATACTATGTGGAAATATTTGGAAATGGCCGACTCGTGTGTCGCTCGGACATGTAATCCCTTTAGGATGCATATTACACACATTTCAATAGACTTTTTGTGACAATAACTTATACCAAAATAAAAATCTGCTATTCTGACATAATTTCTGACGTATTCATATGTAAACACCCGCACGAAATGTACACAGAGGTAAAAACGGACAGCGCGTGCAGATACATTCGACACACATACATGCAACCTGATTCGTGTGGGGGGGGCGCACCACCGCCCGTGTCGCCCCGGGTCCATGCATGCATGTATGCGCACACACACACAATCGTACACAATGTAACAATCCTTCACGTCCAAAATACATAACCGCTTCCTGTCCAGTGTCTCCTTCTCCATTAGACCGCGTGGCTACAGCAGCGCCTGCTGATGTGAAATGCATTCGGCGGTCTGAGGGGGGGGGGGGAGGGGAAGGGTGGGGGGTATGAGAAGGCACGCTAATGCTGGAATTACTGCCTCCGTTGAATTGCCGTGAAATAGCTTCAGGCCGTGGATTCTTTTCAAGGGAAAAAGCAAATGACATAAACAAATGTAATATTGCACCATTACTGAATTTCCCACCGAAACACAAAACAAAGAAACAATTTTTCATCCAAGGGAATGGGAGGAAAAGTCATTGCATTAAAAAAAAAAAAAAAACACACACATCCCTCTGGGTATTTTTACATAAAAGCTCTGTAAAATACTTTTTTTTTCACCTATGTACAACACATGACAACATTAGAGAAATCAGCCCGCGCGTGTTAAAAGGTCCCAGACACAAGTTGATGAAGGAAAGGAAACAAGCCATTGATCCATTGGTGTATGAATTTGTTCCTGTGCCTGCCGCCCCGAAGCCATCGCTCACGCCCCGGCTGTTTACAGACAGCCCGGCGTTACATCACCCCGGCGTTCAGGCAGCGTCGCAACGCGGCGACATTCATTTCTCCAGTTGTGTATCGAGAGAGAGGAAATGAGCTCGCAGTGCAGTTCACCTCTGGCGACAGTTTAGTGAAGAATGAGTGAGCGTATTTGTGTGCGCGAACGGAGAGAATGCACAATAGCGTTTCAATCAAGACGCTAACGATCGTGTCAGCGCATTTTTACGTAGCCTAACAGTGGACATCGACGGCTGCGCCAAATTCCGTGTCGAGTTATGAAAAGCCCCTCCAAAGACATCATCAATTTGACAGTCTTCATTTGGGTATGTTTTGCTAACATTAAAACCGAGTTCTAGCTAGCTTTAAAAAGAACAAAACTCAAGCTCTTTAGCTTAACACCAGTGTGGCCTTGAAGGCGTAAAAAAGGTTTGAGATGTAACCTTGCTTGCTCTGCTAAAAGCTATTGTTCTTAGCTAAAGGCTACAGGTTGAAAACAATCACGGATAAATAAACCTTATACACGGACAAATAGTGAGTGGTCTGCGTCCTAGCGTGGCCAACATAAAGCTGGTGTACATACAGTGGGCTAGAGGGGCTCATAAAACAATGAAAAACAAATGGACAGTGATGGTTTGTCAGTGTGTTAGCGCTGCCAACATAACACTAGCTAGCTAAGGGCTGAATACATTTTCAAACCACTCACTGCCAAAGAGACTCGGAGATGAAACAAACATAGCTTAAAACACACAGAAAAAAACTGCTGAATTTTGCCCAGCAGTAATGTCCGGCCAGTGTGTTAGCTTTGCCAACAAAAAGCTAGCATATTCCGCTACAGGGGACAAACTTTTGACGGCGGAAACATGATGCCAGCCCAAATCAAAACACACACCAAAAAAAAAAAGAGGAAACTGTAGCAATATATGTGGCTTCAAAAGATCTGAATTCTCTCCAGCAGAGCATTGGCCTGCGTGTTAGCTCTGACAACCGAAAAGCTAGCAATCTCTCTGCTGAGGGCACAGGAGCGCTGAACTGCTGCCCGAACCGTGGCGATGAGGAGACACACACACACACACACACAAAAAAAATAAAACATGGACAAAGACCATAGAGTAACCTTCCACTGATACACATATCACTCAGGGCGTCGAAAAGGTTGCCCTGTCGGTTCCGATTCCTCTCGATTATTTCTATGTACACTTGCCAGTCGCGAGGGCATTTGCTATAAACAGATATGCTATTCTCCAGGATGCTTTCTCTGGGTTTTGGTCTCGTGATCCGAATGTTCTTTTGGTGGCGAAAGGGTTAGACCGTCCCATTGATTTCTTTATTTTTTACGCTTTGCTAATGTTGGGCTGTGTGTGCAGGCTGTTGTCACTGTGCACTTTGATCTCAATCGTATCCGGCTTGAGAGACTCTTTTCCATTTTCTTCCTTCAGCGGTAACTTCCTGTAAGAGACAAAACACGGACAAAACATACGAAGAGGTAAGATTTTGGCACTGAAAGCAAGGTAATCACATAAAAAGCACACAGGATGCACTTACAGGCCAATTTATGAAAGCTAGTACACGAAAATGACCAGCTAGATGGAGTTTCTGTGTGGAACGGGCATGTTCAATAATGCTAGCTAAATTACCACAAAATACTGGCATGAAAGACAGTGCATAATGGGGTTTCTCCACAAAAAAAAGTGCACTTTTAGCCGGAGAACTCACCAGTAATCACCTTTCCAGACCTTTTGGTGCATGAATGAGTTGCCCCCACTGGGATTAATAAAGCTGGATTTAATTGAAGCGAAAAGTCAGCGGTGGATATTGAATATAGCAGCCTCAAGAACAGCAAGGGGCGCTTACTCATATCCGGCACTCTGTCATGCTAATGGCATTTTGGCCCCTCCCTGTACCTTCTATTCATAATTCCGGTGTGGCATCCCAAATCAAAATGGGCGTTAGCAACAGTGACAACAATGTGCCCTGCTTGACTGAAGAGGATTTATTAAACTGAATGAAATTGTGATGAAATGTCATCCCATTACCATGATAACCCGCCTATAGAGGCAAAAGTCCGATAGAAACAGGAATTGGACTTAATTGCTCTAGACTCATGTTTGTTTTATAAAGTTAAGATCTGTTAAGTTAAGATCTGTTTTAATGTTTTAAACGTAATCCACACAATTTATTTAGATCCGCATTCGTCGATTCTAATCTATACTCAAGTATTCAAGATTGATAGCTGTAATTCCAAGGAAATGATGAGAAGATTGATTTACTCTCAAATCTCAGTAGTAGCACTGAGTACATACCACACTGAATATTACAATTTCAAAGTGTCTATGATGCCGTCGGACGGTTCCCGCCTATTTTACCGTCAGAAGTGTAGGGTTAGGGGAGGTAAAGAAATTTGAATTTCTTCTCCGTCATGTTATGGTTGGAACATCCAACAGCTTTTCGGCATGATTTACTGACAGCTTTATTTAATTTATCGTACACAATATGTCATTCACAGGCAAAAGAGCAATCTAATAAGGCAGTGGTTTTCACCGACTAGGGGGCGTTGCAAATGCCCGGATGCAATTGTTAATACCAAGAAAATTTGGTAACGCTTTATAGCACAGCCCACAAGTTCCATGTGTAGGTACAGGGAACAAGAAAGTAATTAGACATGTAAGTACAGTTTAAGTACAGTTTATAATGTGAAATAAAGGTTTCCAAAGTGTAACAAAGGTGTACAACGTGTAGTTCGAGGTGTGTTGGCCAACATATGCATGTGCTAGCTTTATAAAGAGCATACAAGTTTCATAAATCATGGAAAATGACCGCATAACTAATGTGCAAATACACCATACCTAATGTGTAACTGCAGGTGAGCGTGGGCTGTAATCTAAAGTGGGACGCTAAGAGTACGCTAAGAGACCTTGTACCCCTTTGTTACAAGGGGTCGGCCCATTAGTCCGACGTCTCATTATTCCGAAAATGTCCCATTGAGTAGGAGTTGAAAAATTAAATTATGTTCAGGCAAGAGTCCACTGACCTTAGGGTTAGGGCCAGTGGTTGTGTATGTCTCTAATCAACAACACAACTGGGTTAGAGATGTCGGACTAATGGCACCTCTGCTCAATGGGACATTTTCGGAATAATGAGACGTTGGACTAATGGGTTGTCGGACCAATGGCATGGCACCATGTTACACATACACCTACATGTTGTACACCTGAATTGCACCATTATTAAACCTATTAATTACCAGTACTTACATTACTTTCTTGTCAACTGTACCTGCGCATGGAACTCGTCATCTAAAGTGTTACCGAAAATTCACGTCTGGTTGAATTTTGGATGACAAGCTGATACAGATGTCTGAGTCAGTTGGAACATATCCCGGACAAGTGCATGACTAGAGGAGAAAGGAACAAAGCTGTCCCGATAAAGAGACAAGGTAAGGGGACAAAAGTGACACGGCCTTATCACACAGTTGTCAAGTCGCGGTTTCGATGCCACGGACGGCGTGCGCGACGGGACAGACAGCTGAGTCAGGATTTTAAAAGGACATTCTGTGACATCCCGGCTTTTAGAAAGGCGATGACTGAGTGAGACTACATCCTTGTCTTTGTGCGGAATCAGATATTTTCCGGGATAGTGGTAGGCAATCGACTACTATTGAACGTGGTGATTTTTGATGGTGTTTTTGCGTGTTGCTAACAAACACGTCTAGGTTTCGATGGTTGGCTGCAAGGGAGCTTTGATTATCCCATGGGTGGCAACATTCATGGCAGACAAAAACAGGAAAAGTAAGTCACTCACACAAACACAGCACGAGAATTCAGTTTCATGAAAAGTGCGCACAAAAGCCCAGCCCCTAATTAAAGTCTAAAGTGCGTTACGCAGGAGCTTCAAGAAGGACACTTTTACCTCTTTTCCATCCCATTTACGTCTTGTTTATATGCTGCATTTCCTTTTTATGCAGCGTCTAAATACTTTACCAACCCAAAAGTCGTTCAAATAGTTCAGTATCCACCTGGGGTCTACACATGTATAAATAATGCAAAAGTTATTGAGGAACAAACGTCTGTGTTTTGTAGTTTCATCTCACAAATAAAGTGCTTTACTTAAATTCTACGGAGGGACGTCTCAGGGCAATTTGTCAAAGCCGAAGCAACTCGTTTTATCCGCAAATAACAACCTCCACAGTCACTCCGGTAAACAGGGAGAAATGAAAGTACGTATTGAGTTGTAAATCTTTCTTTGCACATCAAAGCTAGCGCTCCGTTCGCTTTTATTTATTTTTTTCCGGAGCGACTCTGGGATTGATATGGATTTCATAAAAGGGATCAATAAGGATGCCCATGTTTACTGGCGCTCATTTTGTCATTGTTATGGTGTTTTGAAGTCATAGGGATAAGGCTGAAGAGATTGGGTGGAGTGTGCTGCCGTGATCGATATTTACAGGTAGGGTATATGTAGAAGTGGTATTATTTCACAAATGTTTCCCATCTGGGTTTGAACATATGAACCAGGACCGTGAACCCTACAGTTGCAACAAGCGATACAGCCTCCTTAGGCTTCAATAATATATAAAGAAAGTATATAGTGCATTCGGAAAGTATTCACACCCCTACACTGTTTATGTTACAGCGTCACTCCAAAATTGATTTAATTTGTTTGTTCCACCACCAATCTACACACACTATCCCATTTCAACAAAAGTTTTGCAGATGTATTAAAAAGGCCTTTATGGTGGAGTGCTGCAGAGATTCTCCCATTTAGTCAGAATAACCGGAGCTCTGTCAGAGTGACCATCAGGTTCCTGGAAGGACCCTGACCCTTCCCCTGCTTAGTTTGGACGGGCGTACAGCTCTAGGAAGAGTCCTGGTGGTTCTGAACTTCTTCCATTTACGAATGATGTAGGCCACTGTGCTCTTTGGGACCTTCAACAATTTTTCTGTCCCATTCCTTGGATGTGTGCCTCGATACAAACCTGTTTCAGAGTCTACAGACAGTTCTTTTGACAGGGTTTAGTTTCTGCTCTGACATGCATCTGTCAGCTGTGGGACCTTTATAGAGAGGTGTGTGTCTTTCCAAATTAAGTTAGATTGATGAAACAGAAAACAATTTGAATCCATTTTGGAACAAGGCTGTAACGTAACGAAATATAGTGAAAGTGCAGCAGTGTGAGTACTTTCCGTGTGCACCTGTATAGTTCACTAAAGAATCTGAATCTTGTGTTCCTCAAGGGACGGCTTTGACCTCTGAATATTTGACCTTGCTACCTTTAAGCCAATTGTCGATGTTTACGCTGCAAAACTACAGATTCAGCGCTGCAGGGGCGATTTCTGAAACTGTTCTGAAACACAATCACAAACTTTACTTTGGACATGACTAAAGTGAGAAACCAGCACCCTTACATAACTGATAACAAATACAGCGGTTTAAAGGCTGCAGAAAAGTACTTAAGAACGGCTTTGCCCTTGTTGTACTTCAAGGTTAAACGGAACATTTCAAATCTGTGGGTATGTACCGCTGGCAATCAATCATTTCAAGGTTACTTTCCACAATAACTAATATCTAAAGGGCCCATGTCACCGCAAAGAGTTGCAGAGAGTGCCTTGGCTGGCTGGTCTTCGCAGTTCTGACTGATTGCATGCATACAAATGGCCTGGAGACTACAGGAAGTCCCATTTTTTACAGAGACTACCCGGAGACTAGCCTTATCTCCAGGGGATGTCTCAGAGACATCTCAACCAGCGGCAACTCGAGTCTCCAACTCGTCTCCAGGCCGGTGAGATGGGCTTGTTTAGACTCCCCTGTTCTTCTCAAATCCCTCACATTCCGACACTAATCTTGGCTGACAATTCACAACGCTTCTCTTATTTAACGATTGGAGGCACTGCTTAATAAGTAAATACATGAACAAGGCAGTGGTTTGCGCGAGTAGAAGCTGGGATAGTTTGTAATTTACCACACTCTACCCAGTATCCCGTCGGGTAGCCAACCCCTAATGAGTGCTTTGGAGTAACCGTACCACAGGCTTTGAATACTTAATCTGTGTTTCCATATTGATCGGTTATATTAGCTCAGATGTCTTTCTGTATATGCCCGGTTCATGCCGCGGCGTGATACCGGGCCCTAATAAGCCAGTGCGCTGCGATAGGCCAGAGGGGGCTCCCTATTGGTTGACTGGTGGATGCCGTACTTCCTGTGCGCTGGAGCCAATTTCATGTGTCATTAACCCCATGCAAACGTAGACTGTACCGGGCCGGGGGATGTGGAGGAGCGCTAGCACATATGGGAGCTCCGCAGACGCTTCTGTGTACTTTGTAAAATCAAGGAAGTAATGCGGCTCGTAATGAGGGCGACAGTCCAAACAACTAGAGCGGCACATTAGGAGAACCTGGAGTGAGAGTAGTGTAGGGCACAGACTGCACACCTTTTTCAGTCTTAACAGATTGGTGGTGTTTTTCTGTCTGTATTCCACTCTGTCATTGGTCGCCGCAGGTAAAATCACCCACGCTTCTCCTCTGCGTCCACAATCGGGCTTAACAATCAAACACGTTGATTTCCTGTGACTGAGGTATAGTCATAATGTCAAAGAGCACATTTCCTGGTTTCACTCCTCTGGCACTGGGGCTGATGGACTGTGCTTCGCCTTTTACTTTGAATGAATTAACGTTAGTATAAAATTATGCCCCCTCCTGGAACCGCCACCTAAACGTGGTGGAAGGGTTTGAGCTCTGTAGTTGGGGGCTTGGTGCCCCTGGTAGGGTCTCCCAGGGCAAACAGGTCCTAGGTGACGGGTCAGACAAAGAGCGGTTCAGAAGCCCCTTATGAGAGACCAACAGGCCCGGTTAGAACCATGAGTCCTTCTGTGGACCCACCACCTGCAGGGGGCGCCATAGGGGCTGGTGCAGCTCCAACAGCTGCCCCCACGACCCGGCAACGGACAAGTGGAAGAAGATGGATGGATGGATAAAATGATGCCTTTATATTAGCTATTAGTTATAACCTTTTGGTGAGTTTATAATATTATTGAATATTGATTTAAATTAACCTCTTGTTCTTTACGCGAAGTTAACTTTTTATTCTAACATTGTTTTGTCCACCAGTCTCTTTTATTAAAGGTTATCACTCTCCAGATGCTAAAATGACCCAGAATGCAGGAAATTGCTTGTGTTTGGCTCAAAGTTTCTAGGGGGGGGGACACATCGGCCCCTGATACACATAACATCCTTATGGAATCTTAACCCCCCAGTGTTGAGACAAACGCGTCGCCCTTGGGTTTAGCCGCATCTTCCTGCCGTCCACATTACACGATTCAAACACCAGTCCAGTCGCTGACCCTCCACGCGACGAGACCGCCTTCGACTGACTCGGGAAAGACTCACCCGGGAATCAGAGCAAAATCGGGCAAAACAAAAATGGTGTAGTGTGTGCTCAGCTTAAGCTACTGGGACATTTTCTGTCATAAAGACAGAAATGGCTCTTGATTAAATGTCAGGCACGCAGCTAGCCGCCTCACGGTTTCCATTATCAATGCGCCGGGTACGAGGAAAGTGGTCGTTAAAAGTTGTGTGTGTCTAGAATGATATGTCATGGCTGGAGTCACACAGGGCTGCGTTGGCGTTGATTATGGGGTTTAGTGTGTTCTCTGCATGCTGCGATAATCACTGCTGTGTGTAATATGTATTGTTTTATGGAACGTTTTTCACGGTTTAAAAAAAAGCTAAATTACTTGTGCATATAAAGTCTCGAACCTGGCTAAAAATATTCAAAGTGAGAGACAAGCGTGCTACTTTTGGAAAAATACATGGTTCCGAAAGTAACAGCAGCATGACAGTTGACTGGAATCAAATATTACAGAGCTCAACAGTCTCGCCCCACTCCAAACCTGCTCTGATCCTGGAAGTAAAAGAACATGGACCATGGGTTAAAAGTGGGCCAAAAGTGGCCTTCAAGGGATTTGACTTAGGTCTACAACTCATTTGTGCAGAAACTACCCTGTAATGGTTGGTATGGACACTAGTCTTTCCAAGCTTAATGGGAGATATTATGGAAAATGTACTTTTACAGCGTTTTATAATGTTATAATGCCGTTCTCTCATCAAAAACATGTCTGGAGTTGCGTTTAGAGCAGTTTGCTCCAGCTCCCAGAAGCTTCTCTAATCTCGGGTTAAGCTTAATCCTTTCATCACAAAGTAAAATCGCTCGCCATAGCTTCACTACAGCCACACAGACCACGCAGACTATTTCTTTTCCGTCTTTATTGAAACAGCTGTGCTGCAAAGAGGAGCAAGAGGAAGGACGGTGAGATCGGACGACTACTATTTTGTTTTAGCTGTTACAGCATTTTCTAACCAACAAAGTCTAAGATAGTGATAGTGATAGTGATGATACCTGCAAAAAGCACAATACTCTCTCTCTTTTAGGGGAAATTAATCATGAATCTGTTTTTGAATCATCTCTTTATGCTGCATTTGGTCCTCGGACCCCGACAACAACCAGACTTCCTCTGAGAACAAATATTTGGACAGCTTTGACCATGCTGTTTGAAAAATGTAATCAAGACGTTTAGAGCAGAGGTCTCCAAGTAAATGTTGCTGGGGGCCAAAATATATCGGGAGTGTATTGCCAGGGCCCATAAACAAAAGCTCCAGTAAAATATATGTTGATTGGGAATATACTATTGAGTGAATGATGAAAAAGCCTGCACACTTACTAGCCTGGCTAACGCCAGACTAAAATCACAAGTGATATTGAGTCTGGGCACCACCAATTCATTTTCTCGTAGGGGAGGTGTGGTTTAGGATTGTCCACAGCCAGACAAAACGTTGTCTCATTAAATGCAGTCATTTGGGAGTAAGTGTGCAGACTTTTTCATCATCACTGTTTACCATAGTAGCCTTGCACCTGGTGGTGTGTATATATTGTTTGCAATACATGAATAATAATGAGCCTGCTTACACTTGTATTGCACTTAACAAGCCTGTGTCACAAGTCTCTACACTGTAGTCATTATTCATTCACTCAGCGCTTGGTAGTGGTAAGCTACTATTGTAGCCACATCTGCCCAAGGGCAGACTGTCTATTTACCACGTGAATATAATGTGATCTCTTATTATGTCAGTACCCTCTGCTGGATACTTGTGGAATTATTTCCTTCCTTTAATTGAGCTGCCCCCTAGTGGCTGGAGTGAGCATTATGGTTATTTCTTTACAAATTCATAACTCCGCACAGGAATGGGCTGGAGACTTACTTTTTTCATTTGTATATTCCCAAATGTGTGCTCTACAACCAGGGGCCGGATTGAATCCTCTTGCAGGCGCCTGTTGGAGGTCCCTGGTTTAGAGGCTCAAAAGCTAATCATGTGCTATGTGCTAACTACTGACCATAGCACATAACCTCAACCGAGCGCATTTTCTCAGTTGGGCTTTATGGATCTTTTTCCTTGCGTTTTTGTCCCCGTTTTAATGCTTTTTTCAAGAAGTACAAACTTGAGAAAATGTGGTTGGTTCAGAGGTTAAGAGGTTAAATGACAGAAAACAATGAACATGAAAGGTTTCGATGAATATATGGTGTTTTATGTCCCACACAGTTCCCACATTATTATCGTTATTATTACCTCCTTCGTTTGAACTCGATGGAGGAATGTGTAGAAACGCACTTCCAGAACCAGAGTGGTTTTTGAGGTGGGTGGTCACAGCCGCGCTCCATTGGTAAAGACACTTAAAAGTTTTAATTTGTAAAGTTGAGTGAGTAAGTACGTCAGCAATAACGCCAGGAAGGCCCAGTCAGTGAGGGCGCGGAGAAAGTTTACCAAGGTGTATGGTTTGACTATTTACCTACTTTTTGTATGATCCAACCCGACAGCAGAAACGATCAAAGTATCAGTGTGAGCGTGCACGGGCCCCCCTGCTCCCTGCTCTCATCACACTTGTCTCTTTTCCATTTCCAGGGTAATCTTTGGGAAAAACAGTGCATTCGCTAAAGCAAACAGGCAGGCTACATTTTATGCAATATTAACTTTGGAGTGGAGCGCATTAGCCCAAACTATCACCGCGGCGATGGCAAATTTGTTCTTCAGCGAGGTGAGACCGGAGCGCGGCCCACAGTGCCTCCCGTGTGCAGCTGGGGGGGCCAAACAAAGTGCTCATGTCGCGCCGGATGACTGGACCGCTGGCTCTTACCGAAATATGAGTCGTGGAATAGCACCACCAGTCACTGCGCGTACATGCAAGGGGGGGGGGGGGGGTTCAATCTCAGATATTCAGAGTATGAAAATGATACTTTGAAGGTCCTCAACACTTACTGGCCCTTAGCGCTGCTCTATTGACTCGCTCCATTCGAGCAGTTAGCTTTAGCCCATCTTTAGCTCGATAACCGCTGGCGGGATACGGCTCACGGACTGGACTCGGGCTTAGGGCTGGGTACCGTTACATTCTTCATTTAATGACACCCAGTTTTCGACACCGATACCTGAACGATACTGTTTCCGATGCCTATACTGAAAATTGGGAGAATTCATTTAAAAAAAAATATACACAATTTGTGTAAAAATTGGGAAAACAAGAAAAAATTGGGGTAAAAATAAGGAAAACCTAAAGTTTTTTTCTGATACCAGACAAGTATTTTTTTAATGCTTGATCGTTTAGCCCTACACGGGAAACTGTTCGAATACGAGGCTGTTTTGGCTGTAGCCGTTCGGTAAGTGGCTCCGCCCTCAAACGTTGACATTTTTCCATCCACAAATGTATATGTATGTAAGAGGTAATTTTCAAGCTACGTATTGTTTGACAGTCTTCATCATCAAATCTTAGTATTTTTTGGTTAATTCTTTTCATTTTTTGCTCATTTCAAATGTATCACATGCATGCTTACAACAGACTAGCTGGAGCTAACCAGGAAGTGTACGTCTATTGCCTTAATCTGCGTGTTGCTATTTGCTGTTTACAACCTTTTACACTCTCTATAGGCGATGTCGTAAAGCCACTTTGCATTAACAAAGTGACTTGATTAAATGTGTTGAATCATTGGCCTAATAAAGCTGCAACGGAAACATAAATGCCGCTCTGAGACAGCAGGCCATGACTCAGCAAAAACCCAGCCTCGGCGGTCTGGTTTGTTATAGACTTCAGACTGGCATGATGACGACTTTAAAACTCCCCCGGGAAACCAATGAATAACTGACAAAGCTGCCACAAGGTTTAGAGACCAATCATGATCATAGTTGTTTAAATGGGTACATTTAAATTTGGAGATATCGTATCAAACTATGCATCTTCACTGACTGAAGTCAAGATGCTACATTCAAAAGTAGAGCTGATACTTTAAGGAAATGTGATTGTTGTAATGTTCCTGGAGAGCACAAAGCCTGCTGAGGAGAACATTTGTGGACATTAGCTAAAGCTGCTGAGCTACAGGTCACACAAACGTCTCCAGGAGAAAGCCCTGAATGTTTCCTTAGACCGCGTTAGCATGCTAACGTCATGAGCATCTTAAACCCCGACTCAGACCTCATGACAAACTGTAAAAATCACAGAGAAAGGTTTTCTGTTTCCTCTTGGATGTGTTTCTTCTGAGCAGTGGAGGCAGGATAAAATATTGGAACGCATTGTATTGCAATACTTTGTGCTGCAATACTATCAAGTATCACACTAGGCATTTTGATCACACATTCCTCTGGTTTCCAGTAACAGTTACACAATTTTCGCTAAAACATAGTTTTAAATTATATTTCAGATTTTGCTAAAGATTGTACCCTGTTTTCTTCAGTTTGACTATGTTTGTGATGTTTATAGTTTCACTTCCTTATTGGACACTGACAGGAAGTGACATGGATAGAGGCAAACAGTTTTAAACCGTTGCCGTGCCGACCATGTTCAGTCAATGGGAAATGAGTCGAACTTTACCTTCATCTATGTCACTTCCCGTCAGCAGCTTAAACATTTAAATCAAAATAACTTTTCTGCCCAACATTAAAATTGATGACTGATGAACTTGCAACTGATGTTATCCTTCTAAATAAGTCATATTTTCAAAAAACCTTTAATGCACTTTTCAATCTTAACACTTCAATAAATGGCATTTGGTTTATCGGCTACAAATCCGTTTGTAGGGGATTTTACACTGGAATTCACCAGATCCTCTTCCCGTGCCGCATGCCTTCCTGTTTGTCTGTCCTAGTATTCCCTGGGCTTGACCTGACAGGCGCTGCGGCATCAGCGGGGTTCCGATTTTTTTTCCAGAGTGGCTAATTCTCCTATCGATTAAAACCAATGGCCGCTGACCGCTCTGCTTTGTGACTACGACACTGGAGGCCGCCATTGCTCCCCCTTTGCTGTAGTACCTCCATATGACCGCTATTCCCCCATTGGAATGCATTGGACTTTAGACACGTTAAAAACAACTTTAATGCCCGGTGCCTAATGGTTTAGAAGTGGCTAGAGCTAGATATTCCTCCTGTGATTACGCTGGGTTAAAAACAACCTTGGGCACCAGGCTGGTTATCGTAGTATACATTTTAGAAATCTTGCATAATTAATGAGGGCCTGACTTTGATTGACAGGCCGTTTACGTCGCTGCCTGGCCCATCGGCTAGAATGGGCGCGATTACAACAGAAATGCACGCCCATTACACGCCCCGCGAGGGCCAAGCAGGGCGGGGTCTACAGTCAAGATCCCGCCCTTATGCCCTTTGTAGGAACATGCTTCGTCAGAGCTGGGGAGGAGGAGCCTGTAAATCCGCCATGATTTCCCCCTCGAACGTGGTCATTGTGGTAAACGGGGAGGAGTGAGGAGGAGCTGTCTATTCTTTTTAACAGTCTATGATTAAAACGCACCACGCGATTATTGAAATAGAGCTTTCTTGATATATATATCGCGATTCGATGCCCCTGTCCCACTATTTCCAAAGACAAATGGAGAAAGGAAAAATGCAGTGGAAATTCCAGCCGCGCCGTATGAGGTTTGAGACTTTTTTTTCAGAAACGTTTGGGCTGGTTTGACTGCTGACCGTGGAAACTTAGCATCAAGTCCGACATTCTGTACAGGGAGTCTCGTAAACCCTGTCAACCCAGTAAAGAAAATAACTAAAATAACTCGAGTCACAATCCGAATGCTGGTCAGAAAAAGGCAGTTCCAAAGTGCCCTGCTCTAACTGTAAGTCGCACAGAGGCGGGCTCAGCGGGTCAAATGATGTTAGGACAGGAAAGTAAAATAGTTAGGTATACGCACATGCAGAGTTGTCGATGGGGTCACTGGCGTCGGGGGCATGCATTTCTTATGAGAGAGAGAGAGAGAGCACATGGTAGACATCATACAGGATGGAGGTGAACATCGGCAGCACACATGCGTGACGGGAGTCCAGACCAGGAGCACACGGGCTGGGCATGCGGATGAGGACGAGGAACATCCAGACACACACGCACGCACACGCACACACGCACACACACACTGGCCACGGAAAGACAGTTTCGGGGACATACTGTGGTTGAAAAGGTGGTTGGGCTGCTGTTGTAGGTGTACCTAAATGGTAAAGAGAAGGCTGCTTTTCTCACGGGTAGAACACGGAGCTTTAGACTACGAGGCGCTACAGTGCTTGAAGAGATTCATTCTGCTTTTTGTTGGTTTGTTTGGGTATGACGAGCCGCCGACAGTAAAACGGTGGACACAAATGTACGTTGTGATGTCCTGCCTTTTCATTTATCTCCTGTACTGTATGCTGGTCCTCATGCCTTAGCCCAGCAAACCATCTCAACAAGACCTGTCAAATTGATTTCCCAAGAATTGCTTATAATTGCTAACTGCGCACTCTAATTGCTGCATAAATGGGTAAGTACGGCTAAACACTAAGCTAATGTTTACACACAGCGTTCTTTTGTAACCTGTTGTGCTGTTTGTGTCGTAATTATGAGGTTTGCTGATTAACCGTGCGAAAACAGTCAGGAAACATGCACTGGCCATGATTTTATTTTTTTTTTATTTTTTTTTCGTAGGACAGTTCTGCCATTGTGTACATTTCTCAGCCAATTGGAATGCAGATTGATCACGCCGCATGAATGAATACAGGCCTATATAATATATATAAATATATTATTTCATAATATTGATCTTATTGTATAATTTCTGATAGTAAAGCTTTCTTCTTCCCTTTAGTTTGATTTAATAATAATAATAATAATGCCTTACACTTGTATTGCGCTTTACAAGTCTGTATTACCAAGTTTTTCTCAAAGCGCCACATTGTCGTCATTGTCGATTTAAATCATAAAGGCCTATCACTGGGCCTATTAGTGGCTCCTATGATGCTTCAGGAGGAATTTTTTTCCAGGTTTTTGAGGGTTTCTGGTAGGTCTTTGGCATGGAATTTATATGTAACCATGGCTACGGTGCAATAGATACAGACGGCAGAAAAATCTAAACTTTCTCTAATTATTCAAAAACTTCTTTAACAAATGTTGAATTATGAATATAGTTTTCTACTAAATAATGATACAAAGACATGGGGAGGAGCAAAGTGGTTCAACAGCCCATAAATAGGCAAGGCAAGGCAAGGCAAGTTTATTTGTAGAGCACAATTCATACACAAGGCAATTCAAAGTGCTTCACAGTTGCATAAAATTACAAGAAAACAGATCAAATCAATCATTAAAACATCAACATAAAAATGTATCAATTACAGTAAAAGGCCAGAGTGCAGATAAAATACTTTCAGTTTTCATATGCTCGGGTAAAAAGAGCTGTTTTCAGCCTGGATTTGAACATTGTCAGAGTTGAGGCCTGTCTCACATCCTCATGAAGACTGTTCCAGATTTTAGCTGCATGAAACTGAAACGCAGCCTCACCGTGTTTAGTCCTGACTCTGGGAACCACCAGGAGACCCCTCCCTGAAGTTCTCAGGGCCCGAGATGGTTCATACGGCTCTAACATGTCAGAGATGTACTTTGGTGCTAAACCATGAAACGACTTGTACACGAGCAGAGCTGTTTTAAATTCTATTCTCTGAGTGACAGGAAGCCAGTGCAGAGACCGGAGCACTGGACTAATATGGTCATATTTCCTGGTTCTTGTCAGGACTCGAGCAGCAGCGTTCTGGATGTTCTGCAGCTGTCTAACAGCTCGTTTAGAAAGGCCAGTGAGCAGGCCGTTACAGTAGTCTAACCTGCTGGAGACAAATGCATGGATGAGTGTCTCCAAGTCTGGTTTTGACACTATTCCTCTGATCTTAGCAATGTTTTTCAGATGGTAAAAAGCTGATGATGTTATTGCTTTAATGTGGCTGTTTAAGTTCAGGTCTGAGTCCATGATTACTCCTAGATTTCTAACCTGATTTTTTGGTTTTAGAGAGAGAGACTCAAGGTGACTGATAACACTTTGTCTTTGTGTCTGTGGGCCAAAAACAATGATCTCAGTTTTGTCTGAGTTTAGTTGGAGAAAGTTGTTTTGCATCCACAAACTGATCTGTTCGATGCAGTGACAGAGAGTATCTACAGGCCCATGTTCACCTGCCGTCAGTGACACGTAGATCTGAGTGTCATCTGCGTAGTTATGGTACGACACATTGTTGCTGTTTATTAGCTGACCCAATGGAAGCATGTACAAGTTGAATAAGAGGGGTCCCAAGATTGACCCCTGGGGGACTCCACAGGTCATGGAAATTTTGTCTGAGACACAGTTGCCAATTTCGACAAAGTACGTCCTATCCTCCAGATAGGACTTGAACCAGTTTAGCGCAGTACCAGAGATTCCCACCCAGTTTTCTAACCTGTGAAGTAAGATCCCATGGTCCACTGTGTCAAAGGCAGCGCTCAGGTCCAGCAGAACTAAAACTGAGACCTTACCTGCGTTGGTGTTCATACGGATATCATTTGTCACCTTGATCAGAGCTGTCTCAGTGCTGTGGTGGGGCCTAAAACCTGATTGGAAAGTATCAAACACATTGTTAGATAGGAGAAAGTAAGTGAGCTGTTGATATATTACTTTCTCCAGGACTTTTCCTAAGAATGGTAGGTTTGATATGGGCCGGTAGTTGTTCAGTATCTTGGGATCAAGGCTGCTCTTAAATACATAAATAACATGATGCTTCATCATGCTACATGCTAACACTAGCTACGACTGCAATTTTTTTTGCTTCTACTGAACAATCTGCTGTGAAAAAAACATCCAAATGGGCCCGATTTAGATTCGACTCTATTTGTATGTGATAAATAGGTTTATATTCCACCAGAAAACGGATAAAGAGTGAAACATTTTATTTCCCAAACATACTTCCTTCCCCCTCGGCGAGGCCACGCCCCTTCTGTGACGCGATGCCGTCTGTATCTCTCAGCAGTGAAAACCTGGCTACCGCCATAGATATAGACGGCATTGCATCATACAAGGGGGCGTGGCCTCGCCGAGGGGGAAGGAAGTATGTTTTTGGAAACCAAGGGGGGGATACGCCCCTTTTCACCCAATTTCAGTACGTGCTAGTGGCAGGCCGTGGTATTGCAGCCTGCGGCTCAAAAAGCCCTTTTTGTCATAGACACTCATGTAAAAGGAGCGGCCTGTAAAATGGTCCACAGGGCATCTAGAGTTTCAGACTAAGGCTAATATATTTCTTAAAAAATACTATTTTTAGGACATATACTTTTTTCTTTCCAAAATATTTGTTTAAAAGTTTTCCAATGGTGTGACGTCACCAGGCCTGTGGACGTGCTCGTGACTCATGAACGAGCACAGGTCTTCTCCGTGTGATCTCTGCGGTCTGAGAGCCAAACCATTGATTCAAACAAATAATGAACGGGAATCTACGGGACTGAACTAAGATAAACGCTAAGAAGCACCTCAAGTAAATGTTTTTCTTTACTCAGTACTAAAAGGTATTGCGAACCTACACATGGCGGGCGTGTGTTTTAATGTTAAAAATTAGGCTTATAGCTAACATGAACAACAACAACAATAAACTAATGAAGACGTGATAGTTTCCTGATTAGGCTGCACGCTTTTGAAAATAGCTTAAATGTTTGACGGAAAGCAATGTAATGAAAAGAACAAAATAAATGGGTTTTAAGCGTAAGGTCAGGTGACCTCTTTATGATGGACAGTTCGTGAATCATAACCTTTAATAAAGTTTGATCAGAAACAGAAACGGCACAATATACATGGCTGACAACAGAATAATTGTTCATGTTGAAAAACGCACTTGTAACTACATTTTTCACTTCTTAACTTATGAACATGGCTACTTACATACATTAACTTATAGAACACGTTTGTAGTGCTCCTTCTTTGTATTCAGCCAAACAATTCTAGTAGTGAGTTTATATTAGCAAACAAAGTGAAGTAAAAACTGGATTTCTATCATTTTTATCACAATAACCAGGCTGCCAGCACTTACGGAACTTCTCGGAAACGTGGCCGAGCGTGAGTACATTAGCGCGGCTACGTACATTCGAAGGGCAGATGCTCCGGTTGTACAAGATTGGAGAAACTTGGTTTATTTGGCCCCGCACTGACAAACTGACCCCCCAGGTCATCTTAACATAGTAGCTTATTCGCCTGAAATGGCCTTAAACATTCATTTTGTATTTAAAGAACGATGATATTAAGAGATTTGATACGGCTTAATGGCGTCGGCTCCGCTCTGAGGGGCTTCCTCGACAGCTGTGCGCGTACACGCTGCCTTCCCCGTCTTGAGCCTAGATACAGGTGACGCGTCATACGGGTACCATGGGCCTTAATGGTGGACGAAACAGGAGTCATGCGCTATTGAGCACAACTATTGAAAGAGATAGGAGCTGAGACTTCATGCCTCTTCCATTCAATATACTTCAATGTTGGAAACACACACTTCATGCTAACATGAAGCATCATGCTAGCATTCTCCGTTATTTATGTATTTATGGGCTGTTGAACCACTTTGCTCCTCTCCATGTCTTTGTATCTTTATTTAGTAGAAAACTATATTCATAATTCAGCATTTGTTGAAGCAGTTTTTATAGAAAGTTTAGATTTTCTCTTCTTTGCAGCTCAACTCCTTCAAACATGACCTTATATGGGCGACATCAGAGATGATGTCTGTAAGTAAGTAAAGGTGCTATGCGTCATTGAAAGGTCATAATGTATTAATATACACTTTTATTAAGTAGTATAGTGCACCTTTAAGTAATGATTGCAATTCCACAATATTTATTAAGCCTACTTATTTTAAACACAATGTAATATTGTTTCTTGTGTAAATGAACTTAACCTAACCCGCCTGAGTGAAGAAGTCATTAACCGGTAAAAACATTGGTAGTCTGCAAGTATATTACTCCTTTCTGATTGGCTGAAAAATGTGCAGAGTGACAGAACTATTCTGCTCTGGCCTTGTCCACCATTTTTACAGTCAACGGCAAAAAAGAAAAAAAGCGTAACATTTTTGAGAGATGTTATTTGTATCAAGGTCCACAATCAAAATCAATGTTTTGTGTGCGTTCTCCATCTACTGTTGCTAATCCCTTAATCACTGTGCCCCCCCCCCCAGGTGACGATACACCCACAGCAGATGCTCCCCTCTGCAAGCATGGATGGCCCGGTGACTGACAGAGCAATCGTACGGAGCGCTGCGGCCCCCTCTCGTGACACTCACAGGTACGCCGCCTTGCCCTCCTCCATCTCCTTGCCCTTGCCGCTGGTCGCCGTCTTCTTGCTGCAGACGGTCCGCGTGATGCACATGAGCAGGCCGCAGTGGCGCAGGAAGAAGCAGCTGACGTCCACCAGGACCAGGAGCAGCAGGAGGGCGCCCAGTCCCAGCCCCACCACGGCCCCCAGGCCCAGGCCGCTGAACAGGGATTCTGCTAAGACGGGCAATGAGCACATGGGGAGAGAGAGAGAGAGAGAGAGAGAGAGAGAGAGAGAGAGGGAGGGGGGGGGGAGAGAGAGAGAGAGAGGTGAGAGAGAGAGGGAGAGAGGGGGGGAGAGAGAGAGAGAGGGGGAGAGAGAGAGAGAGGGGAGAGAGAGAGAGAGAGAGGGGAGAGAGAGAGAGAGAGGGAGAGAGGGGAGAGAGAGAGAGAGTGAGAGAGAGAGAGACAGACAGAGACAGACAAGGAAAACACTGTTAGCAAAACGGGACATGGGGATCCACAACTAACACACATTTAAAGTGCATACGACACATTTGATACACTTTTTGTTCAAACACAGGAAACACAATTATATTTAAGATTTACTTTAGTTTGACCATTTTTGTGATGTTTATAGTTTCACTTCCTTATTGGACACTGACAGGAAGTGACATAGATGAATGGGAAATTTACCTCTATCTACGGCACTTCCTGTCATTAGCTTAAAAATTCAAAAAATCAAAATAACTTTTCTGAAATAAAAAGATAATTATTAACCATTATCATATTTTTAAAACCTGTTAAATGCAAATTAAAGGGATATTTCAGGATTTTTGACATTGGGCCTCATTTCCTAGTTATCCACAGTGTTGTTGATTTCTGGAGATTTTTTTTTTTTTAATTCATGCAGTTCATTTGAAGAGTTTACTGCCGCTAGGCTAGTGCTAGGCTAGCGCATTTCTACGGTATCAGCTAGCCTGCATTAAAAACAGTCTGACCCGCTCCACAGTGCACCGGAGGCAAATCACGTATAACGGCAGACTAACCATATAAATGTCTGTGTCGATAGAGTAATTTTATCCATTTTGCATTTAGAAGCACTTATATTTTATCAGCATCAGCTTCGTGGGTGTAAGCTACGCAGTGGCGGAGTGATCTGCTAGAAAATAGTCCCTCAAAATGCGATATATCATTTGATGCTAGGTCAGTTATATGTCCCTTTAAGGCAAGATGCTGCAGGTGAATGGGGGGAAACAAAAATCAGTAATATCAATTTAAATCTTGAGTCAGTGGATTACTGACATAAATTTGAGAAAACAATGTATTATAATTATGGATCAAGCCAGGTTTGAGTTTAGTTATAACAATCTTTTCAGAGGGGATTATGGATCAGGCTTAGTTTTAGGATAGTTATTAGTGAAAAAATCTGTAAAATTCAAATTTCTCATTTTGACCATATTTGGACTGCAGCGTCATCTCGGCCGCCTTCCGTGCTACACGTGGATACCAAACCGGGCAATGTTTGTGAATGAATAAGCGTGGGAAAGATGAGTCGGCAGCGATGCTCTACTGAAAAACTGTGGCGAGTGAGTCGAGGAGAAGCCATAAAAGAAGCATTGCAAAGGTCACGGGAGAAAACTAGCAAAACATTGACCTCTGCGTGAAACATGGATGCATTTGCCTTAAGGAGGATTGAATCACAATTACAACATCACAAAGACAGCGGTCATTTAGGAAGCACAATATCCTTTACGAACGGGTCTTTTTTACCCTAGACTTTATTGAACGGCACATGTTCAATAGCGCGGGATTGGCGAAGAGAGACACTCAGCAAATTGCTGCAGTGTGAGGTCTACACAGTCCAATACTGCCCGGATCCTTTCTTTGTATTTTCCGCCGTCTCCCTTGGCCCTCGGACGGCGAGCGTTTCGGAGTTAGAAAGACGTCTCATTGATTGCGCTCATGCCAAGTGCTTCTACCTCGGGACGGCGGCAAATTGACTTTACGGTTACATTTTAACAGGCCTTAGTTCAAGTCAATGTGCCTTGTCTTTTTCGGTCCAGACTGCTCTTCTGTGGCGGACTATTTGACAACATCGACCACCTTCCAGTCCTTGTCATCCGAGTGTTTGAGACTGTTCGAGAAAAAGTCGACGCACAAAAGCGCAAATTAACGAACCCTCCTCCATCCCGTTTGAACGACACAAAGAAGCGTTCCTCTTTAACCAAACAGAACATTGCATTACTTGTTGGACCAGTTCTTGCCCGACAAACTTCTGCGGACACGGTTGAACCTATCTGAAGGGCACTGAAGTCTGTGCGGCGCGCTGGCCCCTTTCCAAGAGTTAGATAAGTCCTAATCCAGCCCACCTCAGCTCCACACTCTCCCCAGTGGAAGAACTCAATTAGAATCCAGCATCTCCTCCAAAACAAATCAATTTCTACTGCCTTACCATCCGAAGGAGAACACGGTGCTATTCGCTTTGAGAAGAGTTTATTAGTTATTACATCGGCCTCGGAAAGTTCCCGGACCTCATTCGCTGTTTCGATTTTATTATGCAGTTAGATACTAAAATGATACGCATTTGTTTTCCATTGGTTTAATGCCAAGGCTTTACCGAACGAGCGTTCATTGAACATTTTTCAAATGTTTTGAGAGAATATGAAAAACGTTTTGTACCGGGAAAACAAATGGCTCCAATTTCTAGTTCCACAGTAGTTTTTTTTCCCCCCAAACCCTTTTCATTTGTAGCTCTATAAAAATAGTATTTACCCCAGAACTATTTGATCATAACGTCCCTTTTCTAGCGTTTTATTGGTCCTTTCTTAAAATAAGTCTGAATCTCACCTTCTCAGAGGGGAACTGACTTACAGCCGTCTCAAAGATGTATTTACATGCAATGGTTCTTTCCATCCGGTCTCCCAGTTTGGGTGTTAATAACTAAGGACATTCTTGAACCTGTGGTCAGACTGTGTTACAAGCTCCTGGTTGGATCCACCACTGCATTGCTCCTTCACAGTCTGGTGCCCTGACCTTCCAGAGCTCCATCTGCTGAACAGCTGCCCATCACCAGCCTCACTGTCTGCTCTGGTCCCGAGACCCAGCTCTAGATCTGAGCGTAAAACCAGATCCGCCACAAACACACCACGCTTCAGGAACACTTACAGAAATCACATCACTGTCTGTGAGCTCACAAAGGCCTGGAACGGGATCCATGACCACGAGAACTATACAGTGAAACACCTGGCTGCTAGGGCTGGGTTCAGTTAAACCATACCAATCTGGTATCGGAAAAAAACTGCAGGTACTACTGGTATCAAAAAAATAAAAGTATGGCAAGATAACAACCAACAAATCTATCATTAGATCCAGGTCAGTACATTTTGCTGGAGGCCAAATTATATCGGGAGGGAATTGGTCCATAAACAAAAGCTCCAGTAAAATATGTTTTGATTGGGAAAATACTATTGAGGAAACGTTTTTTCAATAAATTAATAATAAGAATAGTAATGATAATAATAATACATTCGTTTTATATAGCTCTTTTCTGGACACTCAGAGACGCTTTACATTGCATTATTCATTCACTCCATACCTGGTGGTGGTAAGCTACTATTGTAGCCATAGCTGCCCTGGGGTAGACTGACGGAAGTGAGGCAACCAGTCTGCACCATCGGCCCCTCCGACCACCACCAACCACTCATTCACACACCACATTCACCAGACTTCCTGGTGTTCCCAAACGGTCTCCCATCCAAGTCCTGCCAGGCCGTTCCCTGTTTAGCTTCCAAGGTCTGACGGGATCAGAGCAAAGGCGGGACGGCCATAATAATGAGCCTGACAGGACTGTGCCCTCGGCTTACGCCTAACAAGCCTGTGTCACAAGTCTCTCCTACACGGTCGTCATTATTCAGTCACTCAGCACTCTGTGCTGGTAAGCTACTATTGTAGCCACAGCCGCCTATAGGGGCAGACTGTCAATTTACCACATGATTATAATGTGTTGTTTATATCCTGATCTCCTATTATATCAGTGCCCTCTGCTGGACACATGCAGAATTCTTTCCTTTCTTTCCTTTCTTTAAGCCCCTAGTGGCTGGAATGAACATTCTGGTTATTTCTTTAAAAATCCATAAATCTGCACAGGAATGGGCAGAACTTTTTTTTTGACATACTCATGAACAGTGTTGGGAACGTTACTTTAAAAAAGTAATTAGTTATAGTTACTCACTACTTGTTCCAAAAAGTTAGTTAGTTAGTTAGTAACTGAATTACTCTATAATGAAAGTAACTCGTTACCAGGGAAAGTAACTATTTGCGTTACTGTTAAAAAAAAAATTGCGTTATATATATAAAATAATTTGTATTGTTTTTTTTTAGCAGTTTTCAAAGGTCAGTTGAAATGAGAAGAACAAACAGGTGTTTTTATTTATGTACTATCATGTCAAAGATGTTCATAGTAACTGAATGAACTGAATGGGGGGTAGAGTGTGTGGGGGGGGGGGACCTCTGTGACCTATGGAAGTAAGTAAGTAATGTTTATTTATATAGCACCTTTCACAGACAGAGGTCACAAAGTGCTTCACAAAAAAATAAAAAAATAAAAATGATTGAAATATAACACATTTACAATCACAAAACATGGTGGTCATAAAACAACCCTTTTCCCACTGGAATTAAAACGCTTTCTCAAACAAGTAGGTTTTGAACGGTATTGACCAGTATTTGCGCCGCTGTTTTATTAATGTAGGAATACGGCCGTATTCAAAGAGAATGAGGAGTAAAAGAAACATGTGCCAACGATCAGACTTTACGCACAGGCATTGTGCAAGTCTCTCCGATCATTCATCAGGCTAAATATAAGGCTAAATGCCCTAACAGAAACTTAGCGCCTACTGTCTCTCTGGAGTGGAGAGAGAGAGGGAGAGGGGGAAGACGTGTCTCCACCGATTCTGCATCTTTGGGTTAAAAATAAGATCCAACACTAGATCAATGATCATCACCTCGATTCTCCCCCGCGGCCGCCCCGTGCTGTGGGGATGACGAGCCGCAGGTCGGGGACACACGTAGTTTTTGGAACAGAGAGCACGAGCTCTGCGCACACAGGCAGCGTGAGTCTCCGTGAAACTCCGCCCACCCTCTCCGCTGCTCCTGCTGCATGAGCGACACCGCGGAGCTCATTCAGTCGAGTAACGAGCCACTTTGTTGACCCAGTAACGATAACGGCGTCGTAACGACGGGGAGAGTAATGAATTAGATTACTCCGTTACTGAAAAAATAACGGCGTTACGTAACGCCGTTCTTTTAAACGGCGTTATTCCAAACACTGCTCATGAATCATCTGTCAAATCTGGCCCGCGGGCCGCCAGTTGGAGACCCCTGCTTTAGATCCAGGATTTGATGCTGTGGATCCAGGAACAGCAATAAAGGAAGTGACTAGGTTGTTTCAGCTCAAATAAATGAAGCTTGCCCACATTTTTTCTAATTTTCCCCCCAATTTTGTTTAAATTTTGTATTACTAATATTTTCCCTTTTCCCCCCACTTTTCCCCAAATTTGAACCCAATTTATTCCACATTTTTGCCACAATTTCTCCCAATTTTTCCCCAAATGATTCCCCATTTTTCCTACATTTCCTACATTAGAGATGAACCCGATATTGTAAATGTGCAGATCTTCCGCACATTATTGTTCTGTTTTCTGGTTCGTCGACAAACATGTTAGTATAGGTTTCGGAACCAAGTATTATTAAAGTACTGATATCGGTCCCCGGCCCTAATCATTGCTATGACAGACATTTTATAACATTTCATAAATCATTTGCACAGTGCTTCCATTTTGCTACTTGTTAACTTGCTCCAAGTCTCAGCCACAGGACACTACTTTCTTCACTCCGAGTAGCACTTAGCGTATGGAATTTCTACATTACAGGTCGTCAAGCTTGGACAATGAGAAAATGAATGCAGCGCAGATAAGTGGACCTCCCGCGGGCAGCGTGGTATAGAGGAGTGGGCAGGAGCAGAACAGGTTGAACAAATATGGACTGGAGACGGCAGCTGGAGGTCAAGGCCTGCCTGGAGAAACGAGGAGAAGTGGAGCTCAAGAGACGGCACGACTCAGAGAGGCTCTCAAGTGGGAAAGAGCTGGAGAGTCGAGATGGAAAGAGAGCAGTTATATGCTCATTCCGTCAACAGTCTATGTGACCCAATGAAAAATGTGTGTCTTAGCTTTCAAGCTTGTAGATTTGGGTAAGGCTGAACTGGAGATACTGTGTAAGAGGTTAACTCAGAGACGGCATTATATATCATCATAAAACTGTATTTCATCAGTGCACAAGCTAAAGAAGCGACATGGTGGAGCGGTCAGGCCAAGGCACAATCTAAACATGCTCACTTTCCGCTCACAGTATACGCTAATCCTGGCGGAGAGCTCTGATTACTTTTACTGATTACTTTGGTTTCACGTCTCCCCAAGAAGGGTCGCACAATCAGAACGCGCCTGTTTTATGGCACTTTCCAATTAGGGCCGGTCTAGACGACACCTCTTATGTGAAGCCAAATCATATACACACATACTGTATGCTTGGCACACTGTTCTGATTGAGAGCGTTCGGATGATGTCATAGTCTGACGCTATCGTTTGGATCATTTTGTCATCCATATGTACCCGGTTTGGAAGCTACAAATCTCCCACCTAGTAGTTCAGCAGATAAAGCCATTTGCTTTGGCTTTAAAGACTTCAGGTGGAGTCAACAAGCAAAGGTGAAAGGATTCCTGTTTAATATTTCATAGAGCAGACTATAAAGAAAATGGAGTCCAATATGGCCCACGCTAACCTTAAAAATGTGTTTCAGGATTCAGTAGGCACAGTTTATTGAACGTAATAGCTTTTCTTAGAATGGCTGTCTGAAACTGTCAGGCTGCACATGTCTCTGCACAATTCAGGTGATGGTTTAAGTAAGGATTAAAAAAAGGAGGCGTGCGATATACAGTTTTAATGCACAGAGTGAAGAACACCACGACGAGCAGCGGAGTGGTGTTCCTCCGACTTGCTCCTGTGCTGACCCGGAGGGTGCACAGGTCACACGTCAAGTACATGGATGGATCAATGAGCACATCGGACTACAGTTTTTTTTCCCTCTTGACATTTTTTGTGGATACACAGATTTTTTGCATCATTGGCTGCTATGGACATAAAAGGAGAGAAACTCATGATGTGGACCCCCTCCTCCCCTGACCTCAACCCTATTGAGAACCTTTGGAGCCTCAAGCAAAACATCTATGAGGGTGGGAGGCAGTTCACATCCAAACAGCAGCTCTGGGAGGCTAGTTTCATGGATTTAGAAGGGCTCCTATGTTAAAATATAACTTGACCTGTTAAGATGGTTTTGATTGAAATAGCTTTTGATTTCAGTAAATATGACCTCCTAATGCTGCAAATTCAACAAATCATAATTTTCAGTTAATTACAACCTTTAAAATGTATTGAAACTATGAGTTGCATAATAATTTGGAACATTAGATTTTGAGTTGTTTGTTATATTTATTTTTGAATAAAAAACTGTTATCACTGGGAGTTTTTTTTCAGTCACATTCATAATATGAATGTCATTTTCCAGTCTTTAACTGTTATCCTCTAAAATTTGAGTTGATATTTTAGAAGATCTTAGAAAAATATTGTTTGGATAATAATTTGGAACGTGGTGTACTTGACCAATGCTTCAAGAAGAACGTGCTGTAGGCGACGAGAAGAGCAATAACTTCACAATATGCGCAATGCAAATCCCTTTTCTCTCCTATCTGAGCACAAACACACGGGCAGGTGCAGCATTTAGAGGCTATTTTCCGAATTCGCACAGAGCCCAGTGACAGCGGGACTGAAGGCTGTGTGGAATCTACTCTGAGCAGGGGCGAATCCGAGCATACAGGGGCTGGGGCATTACAGGGGAACCACTGACAGAAAAACTGTCAGAAACAAAAAAATAGACTATTTTATATTTATCTTTCAGGACTGCAGGAAAAGCAACTGACGTTTAAAAAGACTATTGTTTACATTTTTCTAAAGCAGGCCACCCAGTCATAAATTGATGTCCCAGTAATGTTGTACAGGAGCATTCAAAATACATACTTTTTTCTATTGATCATTGATTAGACTTTAAATCCAAATACATTACATTTCGAAAAGTTTGATAAAATTGCTAAATCACTTGTTTTAGGCTTAACGCTGACGTTTGAGACTTGAGGTGACTAAAGCAAGACTTGACTGGACTTGACTCGTCTTTGATCCCAGGACCAGCAGACTTGGACTTGCTTTGGGACTTCGACCTTCACAACTCGGACTTGAATCAAGAATCAATTTAGTGACTTGCTCCCACCTCTGCTCATGCAATTTCCACACTTTTGTCCTTTCTGTTTGATGGCGCTGCTTCTAAACTCTCAAAAGTCAGGTGATGTGGTGTAAATGAAAAACAAATAAATACATAAATAAAAACATAAATTTAGCATGCTTCTGGCTAAGAATGCTTAAGAATTGTTTTGTTCTATCAGTACAGAAAAGTTTATAAGCCCCAATTATAAATGCTACTTTAACAAAACTTTGACAACTTCCCAAACTACCAACTTGCCCGACCAAAATGATTACCGCTAGCAAAACATGAAAGCGCTAGCTGCTGTAACGTTATTCTCAGAGGTCAATACTTAGCATAAATTTGTACCAGCAGCGCAGAAAGCAGGGAAACTAGTGCTTCTAAAGCCTAAAATTGTCAGACATTTCAGCTTTTTAGCCTCAAACTCATTTCCATTTCAAAATCCGCTGCTCGGTGTGCACTGGGGCGCGGCTAGCACAAGAGCACAATCCGGTCTCCAGCCAAAGACTCTTCTGTTTTCCACTCAGAGCCGAGGCGACACACAATGGCAGCACTGGCACTAAGTCAGGAGGCACAATACCATAGACTCTAAGGCTAAGCTAGCGGCTAAGGGGTGGCTAATTAGCGCGCACTGCCTTTGAGTGCGCGGGGATTTGAAAGTTAGCGAGAGGATCGATATATTCTCAAGGCAAGAGTTTGAAAGTTTATCTGACTTCATTTAGTAAACAGCTCTGCGTCCCCCGAAGCGTTTAAAGCGGGTTTTTTCTCTCTCTCAATTCTATGATAATGACGCTAGCCTTGAGCTTTGAGACCCGTGTTTACAATCTCCAATCAAATAATATTGCTTTTATAGACTGCAACACCTTTTAACGGTTGGGAAATGCCCATAAATAATGCCCAGAGCAATATCAAAACATACCTATTTAATAAAGAAAAGCTGGCCGTTGTAACTTTAGATGAAAAACACAATTTTGTGTTTGAAGCAAAGCCCAGTAGTCTTTACCTTTCATTAAAATGTGATTAAAAATTGGAAACGTGTACAGAGTGTTTGTCTAAAAGCTGCAGCCTGTTTGCATTAAGTCAGTTAAAGGTTAAATTAGGTCACTCAATCAAAATGTATATATATATATATATATATATATATATATAGCCTTAAAGGTGCACTATGCAACTTTTTGATATTATTAGGGATTTGACCTTTCAGTGACCCGGCGGATGCATGGGCGGTTAGCAGTTAGCGGTTTACGTATCATCTAGATGAACCGTAGCACGCTCCAGGATCAATTGTTTTTAAAGTTTCCCCCACTGATTGCAAAATGCAGCTGCCCTCCTTTTGACAAACACATCAAGACGCTCCCACATAACCCAAATCCTCTCCTCCCTCCACTGGCAAGGGGGCGATCGTGCTTTTGCGATGAGAGAGCCTAAACTGTCGAGCTGTGAGTCGTCACTGACCTGCCACTGTCCTAGTCGCTGATCTATTTTGTCTGTGTGCCGGTGTTTTTATATTTTATGTCATTTTATGCTGAATATTTTTTCCTCTGTGTTTTTATGTGAAGCACTTTGGTCTGCCAACGTGTTGCTGTAAAGTGCTACAGAAATACACTTTGATTGATTGATTGAATTGTATCTATGGTTACATATACATTTAATTCATAAAACCTCCCAGAAAACCTAAAAAGACTGATATAAAACATATCCTGAGGCATCATGGAGCCACCGGGATGGAAAGTAAAGGCACCGAGTTAACCACTCATACAAGGCCACTGGGTCACTGAAAGGTCAAATATGCACTCATGTCAACTTTTCTTGTTTTTACATAAAAAGTTGCATAGTGCCCCTTTAAATGTCATTATAAGCATCAAACTGGCATTAAATCTACATTTCATGGAAAATTATGACAGTGCTGAACAATTTGTACTGTACAAGTTCAACGAGAATAAATAACGGTCTAAAACAGGGAGTAGGCAACGTCAGGCCCGGGGGCCAAATCCGGCCCTCAAGCATAAAACCTCTGGCCCTGAATATTTATATTTTTATTACACAATCCAGAGCTCAAATACCTGGTAATGTATCAGGTAAAATACTGTCAAATGCCTGGAGTTTTTCTGGCTGCTAACACTGCATCTGGCCCTGTATGACGTTCAGCTCTGGCATTTGTAAAAATGGAGCTACATGTTAAAGGTTTCACCATTGGTATTTTGATGAAGAAAATCGGCCCTCGCCCAAGCAAACTTGCTTTGGTCTAAATTATATTCAGTTGCAGTTTTGACTGAAACTGACCATAATTGTATTGCCCAAAGTGAAATGTTAACAAAAGGAGCATTGTGGACTATGATTTTAAACTCATGTTGCTAATTCTTGTATTGTTTAAAGTCATCAGTGCTCACTTTGTATATCATAGCACTTGACTTGGATGTGTCTGTTTTCCAAGATAACAACAAATATATTTTTATGAACCATTACCATGCACTTAAGAGGACATATTTCCCAATTGTGTAAACAGTCTCCCATTTTGCCTCCATTTCACCCCGGTATAATTACCCTCTACATCTAATACGTCTGCTCGGGAGTGGATTTGTCGAATTAAGCCCGATAAATGGCCGCCGCTATCATGTTATTTTATGATTATATGCATGAGAATTAGCCATCCAGCGGCCATTACCGTAATAGCCTGAAATTGCATAATGTCACAGAATTACCCATGTCATCAAATGCGTTCCCTTTTAGTCCATTTCCCTGGATGTAGCTCCGAGAGTGGCTTGATTTTTTAAATTGAATCCAAAAAAAAAAAGAGGTGCCCAGAAAGTCTTTCCCGAGTGAAGGATCAACTTTATGAATGAGCAAATTAAAAAGGGAGTGAGCGACTCTTCACATAACGCCACTTCAGGCACAGAGTGGACAGGTAATGAGGGACATTTGTAAGTAAAGGTTAGACGTGCCAACACCATGCAGAGGCCAGACTGAGAAGATGCCTTTAAGTGCTGAAACGGGCCCGTTGTCATAGAAACACAGCATCATAAATGCAATAAGGTGGCTGATGTGCATTTTCATTGCAGCAGTTGGACTGACGACACTTCAAAAAGAGAAAAGAAGCAACGGGTTTCAAACAGGTGTCATCTGGATTAGGTTATTCAGAGATGAAGATGTTTCGCCTTCCATCCAGGGAGCTTTCTCTGTTCAGGGAAAGAGTTAACACATAAATATTTTCTACCAAAAATATATACTGTAATTTTCAGACTATAGAGCGCACCTGAACATAAGCTGCAGCAACAAAATCTATACAGGCCGCACTGGTCTATAAGCCCAGCTGTCCACGCTGTCCTAAGCACAGTAGAAAGTATTCATGAGACAACTTAAAGAATGGCTTCATGGTCAGCAAAAATGTCACCACTAGGAGGCGATCTAGTTCAGGAACATTTGGTATGTGCGATACTTCATTTTAGCAATTTAGTATTTAGTGTTTTTGTACGTTGTACTGTCTGTGCATGTTTTGTACTGTACTGTTATGTGTACTATGTCATACATGTTTTGTCATGCTCATGTATGTTCTGTGTTGGTGGTATGTTTTTTTACCCCATGGGACGGCGGATAGAAATGTGCTCAGAGATAAATCCAGCAGATTTACAGCACTGCTCATTAATATGCATTGTCCCATTCAAATACATGTATAAATGAAATGAAATTAAATGAATGAATTTCATTAAGGACTATATACAGGACTTTTCTCTGTGCACGTTCAAATATTTCAAGAGAACACCAGCCTACAGGTACATTTAAATTACTTTTATGAAAGTGTGTTAAGAACTTAAAAGTTTAAATGAATTTGATGATCTTATTTATTTATTTATTTGGTGGGGACAGTGCATGTTAATGAACATACATGGTTCTCATGCATCTTATTGGTTAAACCCGTGTGTGTCCAGTCAAACTGAAACGCTGCCTTCCCAGCGACTCCTCATGGGACAGTGTTTCGAGCCGCCCTCCTCGGCCGCCTGTGCACACAGCATCAGGACGTTCCCGAGAGCTGGCTCCATGTTTGATCCATTTACCACACGCTTCGCTGTGGCCCTCCATCACATTTAAGCGCTGGCGGAATTAGTTGCATTTATTTTGCACCTGAAGCCACGTTACAGGCACGGGAGAGCAGACAGAGGACAGCCATAGGGTTTGCACCTGTCCCAGTTAATGTGCACATGAGAGGGGTACATGTGAAGGGCACCTCCATCATCTCCACAACTTTATGTTTAGATTCGGAGCCGTCACTGCGTCTTTCTCACGAGTGTTTTTGGACCCCTGGTGCTTCGATATTGATGACAAACAATATTCAGTATGGCTGTAAAAATCTTTACATTATGCACACTGTTGTGTAAGCCGTGAGGTTCACCGTAGGTTAGCGCTCATGTAGCTAGAAGCTAGAAGGTCCCGAGTTCGATTCCCACCTGGACGGAGCCTTTCTTCTGTGGAGTTTGCATGTTCTCCCTGTGTCTGCGTAGGTCTCCTCCGGGTACTCCGGTTTCCCCTACCACTAAAAACATGTACAATAGGCCAGGATGAATGAGAGTGTGTTTGAGAGTGCGCATGGAGGACGACGGACGGAAATGAGCCCAACGCTACAATCCGGAGTGGCTTCTTCATGAACAAATAAACCAATAAAGTAAACTACAGTCTGGAAATTACAGTGATAGAAACAATAAGCACTAGTTCGATGCTGCACAGAAAATAGAAGTGATGATCTCCAAGAATTAGACAGATTCTCCTGAACGTGCACAAAGCAGGGGGACAAATAACACGTAAAACTGGCCTAAAGGGGTATGCTAATCAATCGTGCCAAAACAGCATCTTCTCTCACCAACTTAAACAACATTCATTCCTATTTCTCTGCTCTATTAACCATTTCCACGACGTCTTCCTGATTACTCACTGATAAATGGGCCCATTAGCTCGTGTTATTCACCCGCCTCGCTCGCGCCACATGCCCACTCATTTATACACATCTGCATTTGACAATAGCGAGTCATTACGGCGGGACTGACCGCTCCGGATCGGACTACGTTTGTGATGACAGAATGAGCTCGCAGTGATTGGTGGAAGGTGCTAATCGGTCGCCGGGTAAACATAATCATTTGTGGATTCGTGAAGGTGTGTGTGTGAGAGGGGAAGCGTACGGGGAGATGGAAGTCTGTCTATGTGGAGCCTCCTTAGATAATTAAATGTGATCATTAGCTGGTGTCTGGTCTGGAGGAGATGGATGACGATGCCGCGTGTCCGTTTGGAAGTGCTCTCCAACTAGCTTTTAGAAAACGTGAGGATGTGTGATTAGATTTGAGGAGTAGGATGCTCTTCAAAAGGAGTTTAAAGGAGCTTATGAGCTGAAGACATTTCAGACCTACACATTTCTAAGTGTGGATACCTGCTCCTCCAAGGTCCATAATATTACATGTGGTGTGCCTCAAGGTTCGATTTTAGGCCCAGTGCTTTTTAACCTGTATATGCTCCCTCTTGGTGATGTCATCAGGAGACATGGAGTCAACTTTCATAGTTACGCTGATGATACACAGTTGTACATCTCCATGTCTCCTGAGGACACCAGGCCAATGGATGCACTTTTTAACTGCATTTTAGATATCAAATCCTGGATGGCAGAAAACTTTCTCCAGCTTAACCAGGACAAAACTGAAGTTTTAGTCATCGGTCCTCAGGCCCAGAGAGAGAAACTTTTACCCAAACTACAGTCATTGTCTTTTAATCCTTCCTCACAGGTGAAGAACCTGGGTGTGATTTTTGACTCTGAGCTGACTTTAATTCCACACATTAAGAATATCACAAAGATAGGTTTTTACCATCTAAAGAACATAGCCAGAGTCCGCCCCATTCTCTCTCGGGCCAACACGGAGACGCTAATGCATGCTTTTATCACCAGTCGTATCGACTACTGTAATGCCCTGCTTTCTGGTCTTCCCAAAAAGAGTATCTCAGGTTTACAACTTTTACAAAATTCAGCAGCTCGTGTCCTGACGAAGACCAGGAGGCGGGACCACATTACACCGGTTTTAGAGTCACTGCATTGGCTCCCCGTGTGTTTCAGGATCCATTTTAAAGTTCTTTTAATGGTTTTTAAATGTCTTAATGGTCTTGGTCCTTCTTATCTTTCAGAATTGATTTTACCATATGAGCCTTCGCGGTCCCTTCGCTCCTCTGGCAGGGGTCTCCTAGTTATTCCTAAAGTCAACAGAAAGACTCACGGCGAGGCGTCTTTCCAATACTATGGCCCTCGCCTCTGGAACGACCTGAGGAGGAGCTCAGGACCGCAGAGAACGTTCATGTTTTTAAGAGCAGGCTCAAGACCCACCTTTTTAGTTTAGCTTTTAATTAATATTTACTTATATTAACCTTATTTACCGGTTTTAGTTCTATTATTTCTTTATTTTCCCTCTTTTATCCTGTGCTATTTCACGCACAGTTTTAGCTGTTTTTAATGTATCTCTTATTAAATATTTATTTATTTATTTTTATTTATTTTATTCATTTATTTTTTATGTTCTCCTAGTGGTTCCTCTGAGGGAGCCCTCTGCCCCGGGAGTGCTGGTTGGCTGTGGCCGTGCGGGCGCTCTCCTGGGGGTGCCTGGATGGAGGTAGGACGTCTCTCCTACACCTACTCCGGGCCCCCTGGGTTGGCGCTCTGTGGCTGTGGCCGATGGGCTGCTCCTGGTGCAGACGGCTCCTTGGATGATGTTTCCTCTTTCGGTCCATCTGTACCCAGCCTTACGTACTCAACTCTATGTCCATTTTTATTTAAGACTTTTAACTGCTGGGCTGTCTGTACGTATATATGTCTGTGTGTCTGTGTGTGCGGGTGGTGGGTGGTGGGGTTGTAGTTATTTATGTATATTTACTGGTGGGGACGATTTTTATTATTTTTAATGATTTTTAAGCACTGTAAAGCACTTTGTGTTACATTTTGTATGAAAAGCGCTCTATAAATAAAGTTTGATTTGATTTGATTCTTTTTCTGAAACACTGAAGAGGCACTAAGAGCCCAAGCATCACAAGAGGAGCTACAAAAAACAAGGAAGGAACAAAGGAGGAGGTATCCAGGAAAGACTCACAGCTAAGCCCCACACTCTATTGCTCTGGCTAATGGTCGTTCACTGGAGAATAAAACAGATGGGGCCAGATCTTGTGCACAAACTCTAACTGACAAAAGGAACTTGAGGAAAAAGTGCTTGTCCACCCCAAATACTTCCCTACGTTAAGCCTGTGATCTTGCAGTGATCTGGTTCTGATTCTGAAGCTCCTACTACTCAGCGCAAACTGTTACGCTATAGTCTTCATTTGGAAACACAAGATCAGGCCCTAAGCTCTTCCCAGAAGATGGTGTGAAAGGCTGTTGTGGGGCGGAGGGAGCTGCGCAGGAGGAAGGAGGAGCTGACCAGTGCAGGACACCACGCTCTGAGACAAGGACAAACCCAGGAGGCGCGGCACAGTTTCAGAGGATCACTAAGGCAGTGTCTCGGTTTCCTCCATCTCCAAAAACATGCTGTTCCGGTTGGCCCACAGTGGTGGCAGGCTCAGTGGCTGCGGCTCAGGACTAACACCTGAACACTATTTCGTTGTACAATGAAAAATAAAGCACTTACTTATGTATATCTAAAGGAGGTAAATTGGTGTGAATGTTCACAGATATTATATAAAAAACATCTGATCTGTGTCTCATGAATGCACCATAATTACAAAAGAGTTCCTAAATCAGCTGATTTCCACGTTTAAACAGTTTCACTTGTTTTTACCGTGACTTAAACGCCGTACTGCACGTGGTTCTTTTGGGACTCTTCCTTTGGCCACGTTACGCAATCATCGTGTGACAATGCTTTTGATAGAAGCATTGTCACAGATTTTGATAGAATCAATCATGATAAACTATTTACAAAACTATCTAATAGAGGTGTTCCAGCTTATCTCATTAGAATTCTAATTTTCTGGTACTCGCAGCAGACCATGCAGGTGAAATGGGGTGAATCTGTGTCTGACTCCTTCAGGGTCAGCAATGGGGTCAGGCAGGGTGGGATATTGTCCCCACTGCTCTTTAATATTTACATGGACGATCTTTCTGTACAGCTCAATAATTGTAAGACTGGATGTGTCGCAGGAGGTTCTGTCATTAATCACCTCATGTATGCAGATGACCTGGTTGTGTTCTGTCCATACAGTGCAGGACTTCAACATCTCCTGAATATCTGTTCACAATATGGCTTCGATAATGATATTAAATATAACGCCATGAAAAGCTATATAATGGTTGTGAGAACCAAGGATGATGGGTCTCTAACATTCCCTGAGTTCACCCCAGTGTTCTTAATGTCACAAATGAGATGAAGTATTTGGGTCATTATATCTGTAGTGACCTCACTGATGACCGGGACATGCACAGGCAGGTGTGTAAACTCTATGGACAATCTAACATGTTGGTCAGGAAGTTTCATATGTGTTCTGTGGATGTCAAACTTAATCTGTTTAAAGCTTTTTGCTGTCCTCTGTACACTGCGCAGCTGTGGCAAAGTTTTAAAAAGTCCAGCTTGCAGAGGCTCACAGTTGCATATAATGACTCAATGAGGCTGCTGTTAAAGATGCCTAGACACTGTAGTGCGAGTCAGATGTTTGCTGACTGTGACGTTCGCTCTTGTCCTGCTGCACTTCGTCATTGTTATTATAAATTTATGTGTAGACTGAATAACTCTCAGAAGGCCATTATACGGACTCTGGTGTGTCCTGAGATCAGCTCAATGAGATTCAGGTCAAAAATGTGGAATCATTGGCGCTCATGTCTTTATGTGAGTGGCAGCTAGAGTATTGCTAGTGCCTTGTTTTATTGCTGTAATTATTTCCAGTATTATAGTGTGTGTATGTATATATATATATAATGTATTTTACCTTTTACTTATTATTCTAATGTTTAATATAAATATGGATCAAGTGTTCTCACTTGTGTCCTTAATAAAGAATAATAAAGATTGAAGAAGAAGAATGGATAACATTTGTTCTCTGCACTCCAGGTGAATTCACCTGCCACTGACTTGATGTGTTTTGGGGTTTCTTCAGCCTTTACCAGCGAGCGGGCACTGTTCGGCACAGATACACATTCACAACAGCTCAAGAGTTCACCATGTGGGCCCCAAAACCCTAACCATTATCGTGAGGTTTGAGAACGGTGGCAATTGTAACGTCTTGGCCTCCATATTTGAAACCAGGGATCTCCAACCAGCAGCCCGGTATACCTTCTTGGCCTTCTACATTTCCACAAGCACTTCAAAAGTCACATTCTGGATGTATTTTATTTTCGTTCTGCGCATTTCGAACAGAATCTACAATATAACAATATATATAACTAAATAAATAAAGTAAAGTCTCTTCGAAGGATAAGCAGCTCTGGTATGTAAAAGTAGCTCACGGGTAAAAAAGGAACTTTGAGGAACTTACAATATCAATGTGAACACGAACAGTTTGCTGCACAATAATAGTCAAATGTGTAGATAATGTATCCATCGAAGGTAAAAGCACCATTTCCTGTGGCAGTGGCGTTGGCGGCCTCCTCCCAGCCCGTCTATCCCAGCCATGATGGACAGCTCAATCAGATTGTGCTTGAGAGTCTCATCAAAGATCCTTTACTGATGCACGAGAGGCCCACGCTAGGCCAAACTTTTCCTGGACACGACGGCCACAAATCAAATGGGAAACTTTTACAGCGATCCATTACATTAATCAGGCCGCTCGTAAATCTTCTAAATACACGGCGTGATTTTCAAAAGTCTCGCAGTGAAACGGGCGCCCCTTTCAATCGCCGCCTTTATAGAAGTGATGCCAGCCCCGCGTCGAGGCCGTCCCAGGTCAAAGACAATGGTTATTATGATGGCCCTGATTAAGTTTGATGAATATTTCAATAGCCGCGGCGGATTTAATCACCTGTGACCGTCAGCTCGGCGGGGGTAAATAAGACTAACACAAAGGCACATGAATGACAGAGTTTAACGAGGTTTGTGCTGTTCAATAAACAGTCATCGCCGTTTTATATCGGCTGCGGAAAGTAATGACTGGCCTGATGGAGGTTTCTGAACGGGCCATTGGACTTAAATTTGTCTGGATTTCATATCAAAGTGTTTTTTTGTTTTTTTTATATCCGCTCCTTAAAAGGTGAAGCAGAGAAGCGTCAATGGGGCGGAAAAAGAAGTCGACTTATGAGTTTGAAACGTTTGCTGGAGATGACTGACATGAATATGAGGAGAATGCATTGGAGGTATAGGGCTGGGCAATGAATTGAATTTTAATATAATTCAATTTTAATGAAGGGCGATCTCCGACTGCAGCATCTGTTTACTTGCTGGTCCAGGAGAGGCCACGTTTGTTGTTTTTTTATCAATAAAACCAAAAAATCCAATGGAAAATCGAGATCGATCAATATGGGGGAAATCATTCTGATTCATTTGTTTTCCAAAATCCCCTAATTGAAAGTTTTCTCTCATTATATGTAAACCTATAAATAAAATAAAAATGTATGTGTACAGACTGCCTGTATTTTCCGTGGAATGTAAACAATAGATCGAGCCAGATTTAAACGTATGCTTTTATCTTGTTAATGCATTGGTTCAAAACATTTTTGGGGATATCTTATTGATCTCAAGCTAACCAAATTTGGATTTTTAAGTTTCAACACTCAATAAATCTAAATCCTCGGAAATAGAACCCTTCAAAATGTTAAGTCAATGTTGAAGCCTGTTGGAGCGTAAAAAACAGTATAATAACCGTATTCGGACCGCGGTTGTGCTACACGTGGATACCAAACATTCAGTATTTGTGAATGAATAAGCACGGGACGGACGAGGGAACAAAACGCCATAGGATTAGAATTGTAAAGGGTGAGTTTGTTCTTTTTCTTACCCGGACATTAAAACTAAGAAGAAGAACTCAAAATCCATTATGTTTTCACCTTCCTTAAACCTATGATTGATTTATTCCTCAAACCGTGGCGTGTTTCATACACAGTTATTTTGAAACTTCATACGTTCCACGCACAATCTGGAGCTTTTATCCATGTTAGATGTTTTTGCTTGACTTTGAACATTAGCGACGCCCCCGTCTCCTCCATCCCAACGACACGGCCGTGCTGTTCACATTATCATGAAAATGACCCGCTGATATTTCTGCATGAAAGCCACTTTGACCTGGATAGTTTGAAAGTGAGTTGAAAGCAGGGGAAGGCGAGTGAACTTCTTGAACCTCTTTCTGAGGCGTCTGCACTGATTCTGGGCGCAGACACGTTGGACCCCGAGGCGCCTCGCTCAGATCTTTGGGACGAGGTGGGTTTCCAGAGCAGTGTCCAGCCTCTGAACCTATAGGGACCTCATTTCATCACGGAGACGGGCTTTTGAAAAGTCGGCTTTGACCGACCGGGCGGGTTTCGTCACCAGGGGCACAGGGCAGCATTGTGCACGTCGGAGAGGGCGCGGATTATTATAGTAAAGGTTTTAATTGAATCCCATGTGGGTTTCTCTAAGGCTGATGCTGATATGCACCAGGGGGCGCTGTATGAGGGGCATAGGGCTGATTTATGTTTAGTGGGAGCTCATTTGAAAGACAAAAATCAGCAGATTCTAAGACCAAATCTAGGGCCCGACCGATATATCAGGCCGATATTTGGGCTATCAGCCGATATCGGCCGGCAAAAAGGCCTCAGGGGAGCGGAGAAACATCGCGGTGAAACTCGGTCATGGAGTCAAGTCAAGTCAAATCGAGTCATAGCTTTTGTCAAGTCAAGTCAAGTCTTGCTTTAGCCGGCAAGTCACCTCAGTGTTCAGCCTAATTTTCCCTGTTGATCTATTAATTTTTATTTTCAAAATGTAATGGATTTGAATTTAAAGTATAATTAATATTTAATAGCCATTTTAAACATGAGTTGCTTTTCCCTGCAACCTGAAAGAGATTAATAATAATGATCTTTATTTGTGTTAGTCTTTCTGTCAGTGGTTCCCCTGTAATGCCCCAGCCCCTGTATGCTTGGATTCGCCCCTGCTCAGAGTAGATTCTGCACAGCCTTCAGTCTCGCTGTCACTGGGCTCTGTGTGGATGTGGAAAGTAGCCTCTAAATGCTGCACCTTTCACGTTAAAGACTTAAAACATCGAATTAATTAATTTTTGTCAATTAATCCAGCGCTTACTCTCGTCGTCCTGGAGGAGCCTGTCTGGCCGTAGCTTCAGTCATTGTTTCAAACGTTTTCCTGCCCTTAATAAATGTCTGTGAATCTTCACCTCTTCACTCACTGTAGAAAACTTTGAATGCGTCCAAAGGAACATTTCCCGAAAAATTGCGACTCGAGTCTGAGTATTATATATATTTATATATTTTATGTTGTAGACTTTTGCGTAGAACCTATAAAACCTTATGGTTCATAAGAGGCGGAGACTAACCCTTTGTTGTTCTGGAATCTGCCGTTTTTTTGTCTTCCAAACGAGCTCCCTCTAAAGTACCTACTAAACATGAATGTCCTGAATAAATCAGCCCAATGCCCCTCACACAGCGCCCCCTGCTGTCACAGACTATTCAAAAAATGTGGCCAAAAATATGGTTGGTGCATATCGGCATCAGCCTTAGAGAAACCCACATCGGTCGACCTCGATTTAATATAAAAATATTTCTATATATATATCTAGAGGCCAATAGAGACATAAAAAAACCACAAATGAAATTACTTAAAATATCGGCCAACTCCTTTTCATATCGGTATCAGACCAAAAGTCCAAATCGGTCTCTAGCTCCTATCATTCCGAAATTATAAGCAAAAGTCTACAACATAAATTATATACAATGGGTGTACAAACTTGTGATCGATTTTTACCGTGATAAAAACGGGGAGTCTCTCAAATCTATCACGTTCGTTTCCGGAGAGATCAGAAATATGAAATATCCAAATATATATCGGTCGGGCTCTGATTGTTTCTTGATGGATAAAGACTACATAAAGTACTTTGCAGCCCCTCCCCCTCTCCAGCCGTGCAGACACCTCACGCAGGGCGAGTGTCTTTTGGGGAAGATAACGCGGACAAGCGTTTTGATTGGACAAAGGCAGAGGAGTGAATCGAGCGGGGACCAAGGGCAAGGGTGCAATCAATGTTATTTCTCTAAACTGAAGGAGGGGGAGAAGGTTACGACGCCCGCTGCAAGAAGAAGATCCAATACTCACAAATGCATAATACATCCGGAGAAATTGGTTTGGCGCGAGACAACCTATATACAGTGAGCATATTTTAGTGACGCATACAGAGAAAGGAAAAACACCGAAGCACAGGGCGAGTGTTGAAGAAGAGAGCGCTGAGAGGGCAGGATATTGACGCTGAAGCAAAAAGCAATTCTGCAATTTACAATTTGATTAGGAGAAGTGGACAGTGGAGAGTTCTTTATGGGGCGACTTTAGAAACAGAGGGAAACCAAGTTTATTACGCTTGGAAAATGTGGGAATTCAAATAGAGTTTTACAATGCTACAGTTTTTGACTTTTCATCGTTACCCAAACATTTCCAAATGAATTTTAAGAGTATGGCTATCGAGTGGTATCATGTTTATTTACGTGCACACCAAGGCACCGACCACGCCATCACAAATAGGACGTTTTTGAATGATCCGTGTCCACGTTAGTCCAATGTTGTAAGCCACACTGGCGTCTTGTTCCCTGTTTGTTGCTTTAGCCACAATAGCATTTACCCCCCTGTGTCCTCTCTTCCCACGATGCACCTCAGTCGGGCTAACGAGAGACGACAGCCAATCGAAGCCCGCCGCCTGGTTGCTCGCTGCGGTCCCTTTGTGTTTGAAGGCCATTTAAGCCGATGTAGTAATGACGGAGGCAAAACGCTGGCTCCGTGCCCCTAGCAGCACAAATCAACCAAAAAGCAGCGGGAATTACCAGTGGGAAAAAAACACACAAACAAAAAAAAAACACCTTTGTTTTTTCGTGTGCCAATGTGAGGCCCGGGGAGAAAATTGCACATGTATTGAGTTCAAACGCTACAAGTGTTTTCGGATCTGTGCCGAGTTAGGTTTACGTCTTGTAGCATTTCTCTTTTTCTTATGGGCTCGCACAAAAGCCAGCCTTTGTAACGCTAAAAATTCAGAAATGTGAAGTGTGAATGACTCGTTCAGTCAGACCTTGACATCATTGATAAGATGAGGCTGTTTTTTCTTCAAAAGATCTTCTCAAGGTGTTATGGTTACTTTGTAATTTGCAAATCAAGTGTTCATTATTGCCTCTCAAGAGCAAACTTAAGACTCATCTATTTGTTCAGGCTTTTAATTAGCTACATGTTGGGCTGCTATGATTTTTGGTGTTGTCTTGACCTTTTATATTGAGTGCACTTGTGTTTCTAAAGTGTGTGCACTTTGTGGCTTTTTGTCTGTGAAAGGCGCTTTACAAATGAAGCTTACTTATTTACTTACTCTTAAACAGTTCAAGACATTGAGATTGTTTTATTAATGCATCCACAATCCACTGCAAACACTGTATGTGATTGGCACTCTCAGACCAGAACAGGATTGCCGAAACCCAACCCAGATAGCAAGCCGATGTGGCCCACATCCGGCAAAGATGTGGCACATGTGGCATTGGTGTGGCCCGTAGAAGCAGATGTGAACCAGAAGTGGGCCATATAAAAAATAACCACCAATGGCCCACTTATTGCAAAACACGCATGGGCCACTTATGGCATGGTTGTTCTCATAACAACCAGAAGTGAACCAAATGTGGCCCACATACAAAATATAAAATATGGCCCACACATAGGTAAACATTTCATGGGCCATAAGTGGCAAAGATATGGCACTTCCGGCATTGATATCTCCAGATAAACCAGAAGTCAACCAGATGTGGCCCATTTATAAATGATCAGCTATGGCCCATTTATGGCCAAACATACATGGGCCCCTTATGGCAAAGGTATGGCACTTCCGGTAATAATATCTCCAGATAAACCAGAAGTCAACCAGATGTGGCCCATTTATAAATTATCAGCTATGGCCCATTTGTGGCAAAACCTATATGGGCCACTTATGGCAAAGGTATGGTACTTCCTGCATGGTTAGACCTAGAATAACCAGAGGTGAACCAAATGGGGCCCACATACAAAATATCAAATATGGCCCAAACGTGTCAAAACATGATATGGGCCACTAGTGGCAAATATATGGCAAGGCAAGGCAAGTTTATTTGTAGAGCACAATTCATACACAAGGCAATTCAAAGTGCTTCACAGTTGCATAAAATTACAAGAAAACAGATCAAATCAATCATTAAAACATCAACATAAAAATTTATCAATGACAGTAAAAGGCAAGAGTGCAGATAAAATACTTTCAGTTTTCATATGCTCGGGTAAAAAGAGCTGTTTTCAGCCTGGATTTGAACATTGTCAGAGTTGAGGCCTGTCTCACATCCTCATGAAGACTGTTCCAGATTTTAGCTGCATGAAACTGAAACGCAGCCTCACCGTGTTTAGTCCTGACTCTGGGAACCACCAGGAGACCCCTCCCTGAAGTTCTCAGGGCCCGAGATGGTTCATACGGCTCTAACATGTCAGAGATGTACTTTGGTGCTAAACCATGAAACGACTTGTACACGAGCAGAGCTGTTTTAATTTCTATTCTCTGAGTGACAGGAAGCCAGTGCAGAGACCGGAGCACTGGACTAATATGGTCATATTTCCTGGTTCTTGTCAGGACTCGAGCAGCAGCGTTCTGGATGTTCTGCAGCTGTCTAACAGCTCGTTTAGAAAGGCCAGTGAGCAGGCCGTTACAGTAGTCTAACCTGCTGGAGACAAATGCATGGATGAGTGTCTCTAAGTCTGGTTTTGACACTATTCCTCTGATCTTAATGTTTTTCAGATGGTAAAAAGCTGATGATGTTATTGCTTTAATGTGGCTGTTTAAGTTCAGGTCTGAGTCCATGATTACTCCTAGATTTCTAACCTGATTTTTTGGTTTTAGAGAGAGAGACTCAAGGTGACTGATAACACTTTGTCTTTGTGTCTGTGGGCCAAAAACAATGATCTCAGTTTTGTCTGAGTTTAGTTGGAGAAAGTTGTTTTGCATCCACAAACTGATCTGTTCGATGCAGTGACAGAGAGTATCTACAGGCCCATGTTCACCTGCCGTCAGTGACACGTAGATCTGAGTGTCATCTGCGTAGTTATGGTACGACACATTGTTGCTGTTTATTAGCTGACCCAATGGAAGCATGTACAAGTTGAATAAGAGGGGTCCCAAGATTGACCCCTGGGGGACTCCACAGGTCATGGAAATTTTGTCTGAGACACAGTTGCCAATTTCGACAAAGTACGTCCTATCCTCCAGATAGGACTTGAACCAGTTTAGCGCAGTACCAGAGATTCCCACCCAGTTTTCTAACCTGTGAAGTAAGATCCCGTGGTCCACTGTGTCAAAGGCAGCGCTCAGGTCCAGCAGAACTAAAACTGAGACCTTACCTGCGTTGGTGTTCATACGGATATCATTTGTCACCTTGATCAGAGCTGTCTCAGTGCTGTGGTGGGGCCTAAAACCTGATTGGAAAGTATCAAACACATTGTTAGATAGGAGAAAGTAAGTGAGCTGTTGATATATTACTTTCTCCAGGACTTTTCCTAAGAATGGTAGGTTTGATATGGGCCGGTAGTTGTTCAGTATCTTGGGATCAAGGCTGCTCTTCTTTAGAAGAGGCTTAATGACCGCGGTTTTCAGAGCCTTTGGAAATGCTCCCGTCTCAAATGAAATGTTGACTAACTGAACAAGTTGTGGTAACAAGCTGGTCAGCACAGACTTCAGAAATCTAGTGGGTAATTCATCAAGGCAGCATGTGCATGAACTCAGACCGGAGATAACCTCTTCCATTGTTTTGTCAGTAACAGGTGTGAAATGTGTCAGCTCAAGGTGTTTATCTGGTGGCAGGGTTGCTATTTGTGTTGCTGAAATTATGGCATTTTTAATGCCTTGGACTTTGTCATAAAAAAATATTGCAAACTCATTGCACTTAGATGTAGAGATTAGTTCTAAGGGCAGTGAAACTGGAGGGTTAGTTAATCTGTTTACTGTTGAAAACAGAACGCGAGAATTGTTTCTGCAGTTTGCGATGATTTTAGAGAAGTACTTCTCCCTTTCTCCACGCAAAATCTGGTTGAACTCACAAAGCACTTCTTTGTATATCTCAAAATGAACCTGGAGCTTTGACTTGCGCCATTTCCGTTCGGCTTTTCGGCACTCCCTTTTCTGTGCCCTGACCGAATCTTCACTTCTCCAAGGTGCCCTTTGTCTATTGTTAACCATTTTAACCTTGACAGGAGCAATAGTATCCAAAACATTTAAGACGCTTGATGTGTAAGAGTCCAACAGATTATCAACATTAGAACATGGAGGATTTTCAAATCTGATCATTTCCATAAACTGTGTCCTTGTTGTATCATTTATGTGTCTTCTTTGAATAACTCCAGGCCCGACCTCTGGTTTGGGTGTAACAGACAGGTCAAAGAAGACACAAAAATGATCAGACAAAGCAACATCAACAACATTCACATTTGATATATTAACACCTTTTGTAATAACTAGATCTAGAGTGTGGCCTTTGTTGTGAGTCGCTTCACTCACGTGCTGAGTTAAACCAAACATTTCAAGAACAGCTCTAAATTATTTTGCATGCCTGTCATTGGTCACATCCACATGCACATTAAAATCACCTGAAATAACCAAACAATCAAAATCAGTCAATATGAATGAAAGTAATTCAATAAAATCTTCAATAAAACAATTCTGTGGTGGTTTGTAAATAGTCATATAAAGTATGGAAGATTGTTTAATCTCCATTTTGAAAGACACATACTCAAATGATTGAAAAAACCCAAATGACAATTTGTGGGTGACTATATTGTCCCTGAATATGGCACAGACACCCCCGCCCCTTTGGTTTTGGCGTGTTTCAGACACAAAATTGAAATTTGATGGACTACACTCAATCAAAACTGCGTTTCCAGTGTTTTTGTCAAGCCATGTTTCAGTTAAAAACATAAAGTCTAGATTATAAGAGGAAATAAAACTATTTATTAACAAGGACTTGTTTTTTAATGATCTGACATTGAGTACAGCATGTTTGAGATTTATCTGTGTTTGAGTGGATGGAATCTTTTTGCAAGGGATATGGATTAGAGTTCTTTGATGGGACGGTCTGACTGTCCCTCTCTTATCTAATCTATGTTGTTTGACAGTACTAATTGTTTCAGAAGAACACACCCCCTCTGTGGACCTCTGGTTGGTTTTGAGTTTGCTATGCATGGTAGCAACGCAGAGGCCCCTAATGTCCTAGACAGCAGCAGTGACGCTGCTAGAGATAACAGCTGTGGGCACCGGTGGTGGGGGCCGAGCTGGGGAGACCTTAGGTGAAAAAGACAGAGGTGGGAGAGGGGCAGGATACTTCTTTGGGGATGAAAGCCTTGGCCTTGACATGATTGAAGAGCGGGGAGTCATTTGAGTCCCTTGTTGTATTAAGGTTTCAAAATGGATGGGGAATCCCATAGGTGAGTCTGGGGATGGGAATGATTCAGAAAAATTTGAGGAGGGTGTAGATGCAGCAGTCGGGCTCAAGGCCTGTGGTGGAGCTGATGAAAGTGCTCCTTCGGCTGAATCATTTACTATAGATGCAGGTGGTACCGAAGCTGAGCTTTTCCCCGGAGATACAGATGCGGATGGTGCTGCTGTGGCTGGATCCTTAACTGTGGCTGAGTCCTTTGCTTTAGGCGCTGATGGCGCTGCTGTGGCTGGATCCTTAACTGTGGCTGAGTTCTTTGCTGTAGGCGCTGATGGCGCTGCTGTGGATGGATCCTTTTCTGTGGCTGAGTCCGTTCCTGTAGGTGCAGATGATGCAGCTCCGACTGAATCTTTTATTGGGGGTGCAGGCAAGACCTTTGCTGGCGAGCCAGGAGCTCTTCTCATGCTCCTCTCTGCTCTCTCTGGCCGCTCAGGCCTCCACTGGTTTTGCAGAGCATGGAGGAGATTTTCCGTCAGTCGTCTCACTCCACCTCTGCTCAAATGTGGGCCATTTCCTTTAAACAGATCGTCGCGTTTCCAGAAAAGATAAAAGTTCTCTATGAAATACAGTCCTCTTGACTCACAGACATTGGACAGCCATGTGTTCAACTGAAACAGCCGGGAGAATTTGTTTATTCTCCCATCGATGTTTGGGATAGGTCCACTGATGAAAATTTGTATTGCATCTTTATCCAGAGAATTAAGTCTCTCAAAAAGTTTATTAAACTTTTCTTTCAGGACTTCCGACTCTCCGTCTTTTATGTCAACAGCACCAACATGAATAACAAGTTTATTTATCCCAGGGTTATTTGTAATCTCCTTGTTTAGAACATCTATGATGTCAGAAACGGTCGCGCTGGGATAGCTGATTGTAGTGATTCTCTGATTGTTTACATTAGATATGGCTCCGTCTCCAAGCACCAGGATATCTCTGGCCTTGACACTTTGCACAGTTTTTCTCTCCATCTTTGTTTTGACTTCTTGTTCTCTGTTTCTCTCTGACTTTTTCTGTTCGTTATACTCATCCTCTGAGAGAGGTGAAAATCTGTTTGTTAACTTTATTCCAGGTGCATTTTTACCAGCATGTTGTCTTTGCTTTGGCCTAGCACCAAGTTGTCTCTCAAGTTTTGGGAATGTTATGGTATCGTTTAGCTTTAGGTTGCACGTATCAGTTTTTCTAGTCTTCTTACCGGGTTCCACAGGGAGCGTGTCATTAAGTCCTTTTTCCTCTCCAAGGCATATATCTTGTCCCGCAGTAGGCAACTTTCTTGTTGATACATCCGACAGCTTTCACAAGGAGATGTTTGCGTTACTCCCTCAGCCATGTTGACAAGATTGTTGTCGTTGGTCCGTCAAATGAGTTGTAAAAAAGGAAAAATTATTAAAAAGCCTTGGTTCACTTAGAAGAAAAGAATAAAATCATATCCAAGACATGTGCCCAAAAAATAGAATGATTAAAAATGATTAAAAAGCAAATAAAGAGGCAAGCAGCGGCAGCAAGCAGAAACACGTCTGCACTCTTGATAAGCAGGAAGCACTCTATGTTATGTTACTTCCGGCATTGATATCTCCAGATAAACCAGAAGTCAACCAGATGTGGCCCATTTATAAATTACCAGCTATGGCCCATTTGTGGCAAAACCTATATGGGCCACTTATGGCAAAGGTATGGTACTTCCTGCATGGTTAGACCTAGACTAACCAGAGGTGAACCAAATGGGGCCCACATACAAAATATCAAATATGGCCCAAACGTGGCAAAACATGATATGGGCCACTAGTGGCAAAGATATGTCACTTCCGGCATATCTCCAGATAAACCAGACAGAAACTAAATATGGCCCACTTATAAATGATCAACTATGGCCTATTTATGACAAAACAAACATGGGCCACTTATGGCAAAGACATGCCACTTTCAGTATATTTGTGCCCAGAATAACCAACAGTGAACTAAATGTAGCCCACATATAAAATAATGTAAACTAAGATAATTTTAGGTAAAAATAAAAGTCATGCAACTAATCATTTGTGTGTGTATGTGTGTGTGTGTGTGTCTGTGTGTGTGTGTGTGTGTGTGTGTGTGATTTAAATAATGTAATTAATTTTTTTTTAATGAAATGAATTATAGTGAACTTGCTTGTATATAGCCTATATATTTTTACATAGCCTATATTAAGTTTGGGCTATTTTTTATTTATTTTTTGCTTGCATTTTGTAGGTTTATCATATCTATATCACAAATTAATTTCTGAACAATTATAGGCTTACTATTTCTGTCATTGCCATTTGCGCTCCAAACGTGACGAGAGCGGTGCAAGTAGCCTATATTTGAGTAGTTTTCTTAGCATAATTTATAAATCTACAGTTTCCTTTTGTCTCCCTTCACCTGAACTATTCTCAAACATCCTTCTGTATCTACGGTGGCGGATGGACCCGTGCGTCATGACGTCATCGCGCTCCGAGTATGCTAGGTTAGCTTAGCGGTGATTGTATCTAATGGGCACGGAGGACGGCTGTCTACCCCGGGCATCTAAGTGAGAGATTTTCAAAACTATGCAGCGGAACGTTTTGGCGGATCTAAACCTTTAGTCAGAAACAGTGTTTGTGTCTCAAAATGCATCGTTTCGCTCCGTTCCGGTGCGGCGGGGTCCTCCCGCTCTTTTTTTGAATTACGCAGGTGACGTACGTTGACGGACACTGTCCGTACTTCGGCATTAAATCTGGACGGTGTGAGTGATTTAGTTTGTTTTTATCTGGGCTTGTGGGGTTGCAAATTATATATACTTTAGTGCCTTCTGCTATTTTTGATTCTACATCGTAGGATGAGGAGGAGAAACGTGAGGACAGAATTATCAACGTATCAAACAAGGTACAATTAAGTTCATGATTTAACTAACTCTTTATATTTACAAAGCTAGTGCCAAACATTTCGTTCTGTCACTTTTTGACCTGTATTTAATCCCATAACATGACAAATATTACTATGCACTTTTGACATGTTTATGTCAAGCAAGCATATTTGAATATCTGATGATGGTTTTCTGCTTTGTACAGATTTGTGTTTTTTAATGTTAGTGTTTAGTGTGTTTTAAATGTTTCTTGACAGTTTAGTAATTATATGTTAATTATTTTAGCACAGGAGGCATATGCTACTGGTAAATCCCCTTTCTTTACTGTATGTGGTCAAGGAAATCTGACTAAATTTACTTTTATTTCTTCTAAAATGTGCGTATATAGTCATCATTCCATGATTTATTTCCAACCTCTAATCTATTGTTATTTTATTTTTTTCTTAAACTGATTTTTATCATATTTTTCTGAATGAGAGCTGAGTGAAGAATCATGGACCTTTTGAATCTGCCAGAGACAAGAACTGTCCACTGTTGGTACCAAAACAGAACAAGGCAAGTTTAAAAATGTCTCTTAGTCTTACATAACCTTTTGGTCATGTGTTGAACTTGACACGCTCTTAATACGTTTCTTGGTAAATCACACTTTCATATATGATTATCTCTCATAGCTTGCAGAACATCGTAGTCTGGGCTCTCCAACTCCTGCCTACTATGCATCGGGTCCTGGGAGGTCTGGTCCTTCTTATCCTTGAGAAATACAACATTTTACTGTAAGTATTGACTTTCTACATTTCAATAAGTTCAGCTCCCCGACGGCCTTGTGTATTAAACTGTTCTTCAGTCGACTGGAGCTGGCCCGTAGATTCCGCAGTCTCCTCCCTGAAGGCATTACTTTGAAGACACTGTGTGATGGGTGCGAAGGGTCCCTGGTGATTTTGACGGCTTTGGGGGTGAGACGGGTGGAGTACATGTCCTTAATAGAGGGGAGAGGGGTTCCGCAGATCTTCTCCACTGCTCTCACAATGCGCTAGAGGCTCCTTTGGCAGGAGGATAAACCGAGTTCTAGGCTCTAAGTACTGACATTAGCGAGAGATGAATTAAGATGTCTTCTCCATTATTTGCAACTTTTCTTAAAATAAATGTGCTTGAGATTAACAAGTTGAACATTGTTTTTGCAGCAGGACATGAAGAAGCTTGAGCTGTCCAGTCACTCTGGGTCTTCTGTCAGTGATGCAGTGGCAATCCAACCTACAATGTATGAACACTTGGAATTGTTTTGAAAACACACAAGGACTTCTTCTCATAAGACTTTTTACACATCAGCTCTTCTAAAACACTCAACAACCCAGTTCAGAAAGTCCTTGGTCTGATGATAAAAGGTATGAAATTGACTTTTTATATTTAGGCTGGTACATATGTGTCAGGTCACTTTGCGCATGCGCAGCAGTCCTCAAACAAGTTGTGTTGGGACAGGTGTAAATGAGCCAGAACTGTAAAAATATTTGCGTGAGGGGAATCACAGTCTAAAGTAAACCATCTCAATGTATCATATTGGGTCATGCTGTAAGGACATACCATCTCTATAGTACAGTCATGATTCCATAATAAATAAATTGGCTATTCGCAACACATTCGCTAATGCTAACGCGATGAGCTAACATCCTCAGCAGCTTATAAATACACTCACTGAGGCGGGTCTGGTCTGCTAAAACATCATCATTGCTAGGAAAGACTTATCTTTCCATGTCGCCTTGAGAGTAGAAGAAGAGTAGCCAGACTTTGATATAATTGAGTCAAACCGCTGTAATCGGGAGCACTGAATTACGTCCTGTTGTGTACGCAAGTACACAACAGTATTAACAGTATTGTGTATTAAGTAACAATGTGAGCTCCCGATTCCAGCTGTTTGACTCAATTCAACCAAAATTCGGACTCTTCTTCTATTATAAAAGCGACGTGGAAAGGCAAGTCTTTCCTAACAATAATTATGTTTTAGCAGGTGCAGAGCCTCAATGAGAGGATTAATAAGCTAGCCGCGTTAGCATTAGCGAATGTGTTGCCACGAGCCTATGTAAATATTTGTACAGTTCTGGCTAGGGCAGGGCGATATGGCCTAAAATCTCTATCACGATATAAAAAAGAAATATCACAATAACAATATATTTGACGATATCATTGACAAAAGACAAATTATTTCAAAATTCCAGCCTTGCGCCTATTGGGAAGATACATGTATTTTCATATATTTTGCGCCATACTAATTTCCTCATAAATATGATCTACTCAAGTAGTTTACATCCTTCATCTCATTTTACTTATTAAGCACCTGCCCCTGTGTCCTACACAGTCAGTGTTTATGCTGCTCTGATGGAGCTGAGCGTAACATAAATTATATAGTGTCCACAGCGGTATAAAAAATTACAACAATATAACAAAATTATATTGCGATAACGATATGCAATACGATATGGCCCAGTTCTGGCTCATTTACACCTGTCCCAAACATGTCACAACTTCCAGCCTTTCACACTTTGAGGCTTGCTGTGCAAAATGACCTATCATGTCTTTTGGAAATGAGGAACTGTTTGTTCGTTGGCCTGTCGTTATTTTACAGTCCCTCCAGGATTTTACAATGTTGCCATCACAACTATGTATTAACGCAAAATATTAAAATACATTTTGTTTGTTAAATTTGGGCATAGGAGGCAATGTCTAGTACATCCTTGGGTTAAATCATTCAGACTGAAGCAAATGGGTTCCATGTGGGCCCAAAGTGGATTAAAACCACTCTATCTGCCTCTCAGGCACCTCGAGTCTGACTTTACTTGACTTTTTTTTATATCTGTATAATGTTTAAGCTAAACCTTTCATCACCTCTTTTGGAGAAATGCCCCACAAAATCATGCTTTTTAGTGCACAACAATCACAAAAATTACCCGCAAAATCCTGGAGGAATTGAAACTATTTCTGAAATAAATGTTTTACAACTTGTTACACTGTTGTTCTCTCATCAAAAACATACCAGGGTCTGTGTTTTCTGTGTGACTGGGAGGGCCTCATTACTACTACTGGATATTTGATTCAGCTGTTTTAGGTCAATATTGCATTTTCTAACCAACAAATTGTGAGATAGTGATAAAGATGTCTTTGACCTTATTACCAAATACCAGGAAAAAGCATAATTTCTTTCTTTAATAGATTATTGTTGTTACTGAAATGTGTAATTCCAATGTTATTTTACATTTACATTTTTAATCAAATTATATATATATATTAAAAAAAATAGCAACTAGGTTTAATTCATGCTATTTATTTTAAGGATTCAAAATGCCAATGTTGGATAATTTTTTTATTTAGATGAATTTTACATGTTTAACAAAAAATAAATATTTCTGTCAAATGAGGCCTAATTTGTTTTGTAATTAATGGTGAATTGTCCGGGTTTACAGTGTTTGCTCCTTATTGCATCTTAAAATGATTTCAGCTTATCTCATCAAGCTTCTATTGTTTTAACCCACTTTGGCCCCATATGTAACTCATTCAGAGCCCACTTTTAGCCCACACGGGCCAACTCAGATGGGGCCCTCATGGAAACCGCGGACAATCCCACTCATTGCGCATGTGGGTATTTTTTTCAGGTTTTCAATTATTTTTTATTTAGTTTTGTGTGTGTATTGTAACGTAACTATGATCGGCTAAAAGTTGGCCTTGTTCTGGACTTGATGTGGGCCAGATAAGGTAACCGAATGCGGACCGCCTTTGTGCCAATAATCCACGCGGTATGTCAGCCAGATGAGCCAAAAGTAAGTCATGTGGGCCAGATATGTGCCAAAATATAGTGTCCTCATACAGCACTGCGCTGAGCCAAATCTGGGCCACATTTTGGCCATGAGAGGGCCAGATCTGGACCACCTTTGGATAGTATGGTGCACTTCCGGCTAAACGTTGGCACTGTTCTGGATTTGATGTGGGCCAGATAGGGTAACCGAAAGCGGACCGCCTTTAGGCCGATAATCCATGCGGTATGTCAGCCAGATGAGCCAAAAGTAAGTCATGTGGGCCAGATATGTGCCAAAATATGGTGCCCTCATATGGCACTGCGCTGAGCCAAATCTGGGCCACATTTTGGCCATGAGAGGGCCAGATCTGGACCACCTTTGGATAGTATGGTGCACTTCCGGCTAAACGTTGGCACTGTTCTGGATTTGATGTGGGCCAGATAAGGTAACCGAAAGCGGACCGCCTTTGGGCCGATAATCCATGCGGTATGTGGGCCAAATGAATGTGTCTGATGTGGGCCACAACTGGCCCATACCAATTTTACTATCTGGGTCCACAGTTAGTTCAGTCCGTGTTCACACGCGCTCGCACAAAACATCACAACAGCCACGTAAAAACAATCAGCTGTTCAACGAACTTATTCCCATGACAACGGGCATCGACCTGTCAATGTGCCCACACTGACACGTGCACACGTACGTGCACACTTCCCCGATGTTACGGTGGTCACTCCTCTGCCTCGAGGTTAAAGACACTGAGGCTTATAGACGCGAAGCTGGAGAAATGTTCTTCATCAGCACATGGAGAGGAAAGTTTCACTGCAGCAGGAAGAGGAAGACGGGAAAGAGAGGCGGACCTGATGATTTAAAGTGAATCCATTTTGGCCCGATTAATCCAAAACGTCCTCATGCAGCGAGGAGTCATTCTTTCTTCAAGCAAAAAAAAACCCATCAAAGCGAGAATAGTTCACCAGAGGTCGGCCGCCTTCACACCACAAAGTCGGAGCTGCTGTTTAGACCGGCTTAAAGTGCTGCGGTTAGATTCACACTGACCCTGAAGTCCCGCTCTCGGGCCGAAAGTCCCTTTAAGTCGACCTCACCAGAGTCTGTGTGAAAACACCCTAAAATAACTGCACTCTGAGTTGTAATTGTTGAAATGATAGTTGATTACACCTTTCTCAACAACAGCAGTATGAGAGTCTTCAGCCACTAGCTGTGAGCGCAAAAACACATCTAAAAAGCCTCAGTTAGTTTTAGGGGGATTTTAGAGTAAACACTGGGGAGACCCTGGTGTAGACCATCGGTATATTGTTAAAGAGAACAAACACGAGCCTGGCAAAGGTCTACTGGCCAGGAGTTGTGCTGCTCCTATATCCAATCCGATTAGATTTAGCTGCCATGCAGAATGATACAAGACTGGTGTGACAAATGTTCTTGGAAAAGTGATTTGGAGTCAGACTTTACATGTAAACGTAATGATAATGAAATAAAGTACGTTTTACCATATCCGCAAACAGGTACCAGGAACACATCTCTTTGGTTATTCAAACTTTAGATCTCTCCTTATTATAGCCGGTAGAATGTGGTTAGGTAAACCATGTTTGATCCCTGCTGTTACTCAGACGAAGCTGATCTAACTCCAGAACACCTGCAGAGTCTATTTACAGCGTGCACCAAAGATAATTTGCCTTAACTGCTGTTTAGAGGTTTCAATGTATCCTTTATATATGAGCCAAGAGAATGCATTTCCAACCAAAGAACATATGATGTTTCCTTGGTTTTCAGTTATATCTTTCAAATGCAAATAAGATATACAAAATATACAGTAGCTCACAATATGCTTAAACTGTATCCCCTTTAATGAATAATACTGAGGCTGTACGTCTTCACAGTCCTGACCCGTCCGTGCTCCAGGCCTCCATGTGGATAAACTTCCCAAACTCTGCCATCACACCTGGACGCATCTTCAGAGCCTCCTCCTGCCAAATACCCAGCGGCCATTTCTATAGTCTTTATCCTTTAAAATATCACTCCTTTCTTCATTTCGGTATTGGCCATGAGGCACCGCTTTGCAATTCAGCGGCAGACAGGGCGCTTCTGCATGACTGGGCCGCTTCATTTCTCATTTGGAAGAGCCAGCTCACAGATGGAAAGAATAGCATGTGCGTCTTCCTCCTCTCGCGGTCAGAGTGGTGGGGACGAGGCGGGTCCTTTGTTCGGGCTCGTGGCTAATGTATGAAAACATGCACATGAATGGCTGCCCGTGCCCGTTTTCAAAGGCCTGTTAGGGCTCTATGAAAGCATGAAGTGCGAAATCTACAGGTGGATATGAATAGTAGCGACACTGTTAAAAGACGAGGCAGTGTAGGTCAAAAGCAACTACTTCAGGCAAAGCAATGAAGACGTATCTACAAATCCATTCTCGAGCACGTCTGAAGCTTTTATAGTGCTTTGCCCGTCGTTGCGGTTACATGAACGAGGAGAAAGTCGGATATCCCGCCTAGTCTGACTAGAACAAGACTGCCAAGGCCCATGCTGACCTGGGCCGATCAGCAACCTGCCTGGGCCAACTGTAGTCAGACTAGAACAGCTTATAACAACCGAATCAAAGCGTTCAAAGCAAGCTAAATGTCAGGTCGCCAAAATTAACAACACTGCATCGTGTAAGCCAGTGTTTTTCAACCTTTTTTGGGCCAAGGCACACTTTTTTCATTGGAGAAATCCCGAGGCACACCACCAGCTGAACATTTAAAAGAATATAACTCTGTAGCCTATATTCACAATATAAAGTGGTTCTCATTAGTATCTTGAATAGGAACACTGTATAGTCTCGCTAGCCACAATGCCTCTGTCACCACCACCTGTCGCATCCATGAATACCTTATTCTCTTGTCTCAAAGAAATGAGTTACCTCCGGCCACTAACTGATATGGAAGAGTTTTACATGGTTACTCTGCCGATCACTAAGCGGCACAGAGACTCCACCACGGCACACTATTTGCGGATAATAATTTGTTTTCAAAAAATATTTTTTAGACTGACTAGGTGGAAATTGGATAATTTCCCAAGGCACACCAGACAATATCTCACGGCACACTAGTGTGTCACGGCACAGTGGTTGTTACACACTGGTGTAAGCTACTTTGGAACAGTAGCTGTGCTTGTTGTGACATCCTCGTCCAACGATGATGTGTCTGGGGCCTTGAGACAGACAGAACATTCTTGTGCTCGTTAAATGTGTAGTTTATTACACACTTCTCATCAAGTGGCCTGGTGTAGCCGATCGTAGCATAGTATCATGACTAGAGGCCAACGATATATTGGGCTGATATTTGGGGATTTTACAATATCAGCTATCGGCCAATCTTCTTCTTATTTATTTATTTGACAGGGACATGTACAGGAGCATTAATCAGCATATGAAAAGATGCTTTGTACCAGACTTTAGCTCTTGGAGCTAATTTCCATCTGCAGTCCCCAAGACATACAATTACAAAACACTACACAAAGCATAAAACAATACAGTTGATAATATTTACAGTAGTATTTACATTTTATAAAAAATAAAAGTACATTTTATCAAAGGGAAAACTTGTTCCTACACCCACCCACTACCCTTCTCAGATGGAAACCGTAGTTGTTGTTTTTTTTCTTTAATGCTGACATGTTTGAGTTCCCAGAAAATGTTGTTTCACACCCAAGCTAAATTGTTTTAAGTCTTTGCATAGTTTTAGTGCAGTTGGAAGTTTGTTCCATTCTGAGATAGTTTTAAAAGAAAATGCCGATTGTCCTAATGCTGTTTTTTGTTTTGGTTATGGTATTGTCATGTCCTATTCATCGCTAATCACTACCCAGTATCTGAATAGGATACTGAACACGATGAATAGGACATGACTCACCGATACTTCAAAGGTGTTTACCCACAGGTGAGAGTAGCTGTTATTAGAGGGGAGGAGCCTGGCTTACCCTAACTCCTCCCCGTTGGTCTATATATTCAGCTGCGTGCAGATTGTGACCTCTGTCGCTGACGAAGCCTTTTGGATGAGAGGCGAAACGTTCGAAGACTTCAACTACTGAGTACAGAAGATGAATCAAGTACCTTCATTGAAGATGGACAACTCCTGTACGACTGAGAACTTACACAGACATCTTGCCGTAATGAAAATTGGTTAGCTTCAAGTTTGTTAAACACAAGTTTCACTAAACCTCCGTCAATATGGACATGCTGTATTTCATTTTGAAGTGCAGAATCTGCAGAATTCAATCGCTGAGTTAGTTTGAACCTCCACTATTGTATTTCTGATCGCCACGCAACATGCCACGGCTAGTAACATTATGCTAATGCTAACACCAACTAATTAAAGCTGGGACAGAAACTATGATTGGATCACCTAAAGTATAAACTGGCCAGTGCTGGAGTGGCCAAGTATTTGTTTTTACAGGATTATAGTCAAAAATATCGGCCGAGCATATCGGCACCAATTAACATCCCACAATATCGGCATCGGCCTAGGAAAAAAACAACATATCGATCGGCCTCTAATCATGACCTTTAGCCGCTAGCCGCAAGCGCTAAAACTAAAATAATTGGCGACCCAGAGACCCTGGTGTTGACCATGGGTGTATTGGTAAAGATCCGTAGGACATCCCAGTTAGCAAAGAGGGACTAGTTAGCTCCAAAACACCAGTTCAGTCGCTCCCAATCGGCCTTGATATAGCCGTCATACAACACTGGTTTAACTGGTTTTCTTTAGCGTAGTCTGACTAGACTAAACTCAAAGTAATGATTTCTAAATGGAGTAAGATTTGCCGCATCCATAAAGAAGAGCTATTTATTTTAGTTGGTTTGTTATAACGTACAGGCTTCCTTATGTAGACTGTCCCTTTAGGATTGATCGCTAACTAACTTGGTCTCCTTGCTCAATGAATAAATGTGATTTGGAGAGGATTTCTTTTGAACAGGTTTCTCATCAAAAAATTCCTGTGATATATTCGTGAAGGCCAGCTCATTTTTCTCCCCTTGGTTTGTTTACTGACTGGCACAAGATGTGGTGTCAGAATAGCTTTTTTCAGCGCGCCCGAAATGGAACACGATGACAGAAAACACATTGCCGTCTTCCCCAATAACCTTTGAGACCGAGTTTTGAAGGAAAGCGCTCCTCCGTGGAATGATTTCGATGGCATTCAGCTATCATGGGCAGGGTGCAAAGAAAAGATGCCAATTTATGAGCTCAAAGGAGACCAGAGAGCTATGCCGGGGGAGGCATGCTGCGTTTGGGGCTAGCATTGTCCGGACGGGAACATTTCGCTCCCAAAGTTATCAGTGCGATTGGAGCGCCGGCGCAAAACTTCATACAAGCGTAGTCAAAAGAGGTCAAGTAAAAAGTATAAGGATTTCTACTGCAACTTCACAGAGTGACAATGGAGAATATGAGTCATTGTTTTGCTTTGCGTCCCGAATGCGGTCTGTACCTGTGATGTCTGGCTTCTGGGGCATGAAGAACTGGTAGAAGGTGGGCTCCGAGAGGCCTTTGACGTTCCTGGCTGTGATCTCCACCTCGTATCTGGTGTTCCACTGGAGCGGCTGCAGCATGGCGAAGTCGTTGGCGCCCGGGACCAGCTTCGTCATCCACTGCTCCTCTTTGTCCTGGTGAGAATACACCACAGTCAAAGTAGGAGAAATGTCAAGGAGATTGTTTTCAAGGTACAGCGGCCACAGGAATAGGCATGTGTGGAGATAACGCTTATCCTTTGTGTGCACTCCGTCTTAAGATGTGGCTTCTGTGATGGCTGCCAGCGTGCCTTTACTTTATTACTTTCTGAATTATGCGACAAAGGAACACTATGACATTCATATCGACTTCTAACAGAGTAAAGACCTCGTGAAAATCTCTTTGCAATTGCTATAATTGTCAGGGCAATTTTCTCAGTACATGAATAGCAGGGGTATGAAAAATAATTGTTTTGAGAGCTTCAATTTGCAAATGAATAATAGCACATTAGCCTGTATAGAAAGTGTTGACCATGTTTTCAAACCAATATCAAGACCAAAGATAAGGTGCATTGGTGCAATTTAGTTTGTAGTTAGGTGTGTAGGAACCAATATAATGGACAATAAAGTAATCATGGCCGTCAACATAATGGGTGGCACGGTAGTACAGCGGGGTTTTTTAGCGCTTGTGCTTCTCAGCTTGAAGGTCCTGGGTTCAGTTCCCACCTGGACCTTTCTGTGTGGACTTTGCATGTTCTCCCTGGGTTTCCTCTACCACTAAAAACATGTACAATCAGTGAATCCTCCAGCCAGGTGATCCTGATCCCATCAGGAGATGGGTCCCCAGACGCGACACTACCGTCGCCCACTGCTCCTTGCGGGTCACCCCAATGGTAAAGTATACAAACAAACAATAATGGCAGATAACGTAATCATTATTATGTCATGTGGTAATGTAATAATACCTGACTTTATTTTCACATTAAATCTTGTTTTATATTTCTCTAAAATGTTAGATGACCTGATATTTTGTGGGTTTTTCATCAATATCTCTAATATCTTTTTTTTCACTGTGTTTTTGAAAATAAAGTCAGATTGATGTATTATTACATCATCGTGATAACCAGCCAGTAACGTAATCGTCATTACATTAAGGGCTGGTAAATCGTTATTATGGTAATCGTTATGATGGTAGAGCGGGTCGTCTCATGATCGGAAGGTCGGGGGTTCGAATCCCGCCTCCTGAAGGTGCACATTGTCGTTGTGTCCTTGGGCAAGACACTTCACCCTCCTTGCCTCCGGTGTATGAATGAGAGAGTGAATGGTTGAAGCCCCTTATGAGAGACCAACAGGCCCGTTTGGAACCATGAGGCCGTCCTTCTGTGGACCCACCACCTGCAGGAGGAGCCATAGGGGCTGGTGCAATGTGATTTGTGCAAAAGCTGCCCCCACGACCCGGCAATGGACAAGTGGAAGAAAATAGATGGATGGATAAATCGTTATTACGTTATCAGCCATTATTACGTTATCAGTTCCTACAAGGCGAGAGAACGTAAGACAACTGATGTGTACAAGTAGTTCTCAACAGGTAATTTGTCCTGACTTAAATCCTGCTCAAGCAGTGAATTCTTTTTCTTTTGCTTCGAGCCCAGTGTGACATCTCATCGCCTGACTTCAAACCATTACTTTAGCTCGGATAATGCCCGTGTGTGAAATGGCACTTTTACAGTTGTGCTCCAAAACATTAGTGACAAAGAAAGAGGCAGAGCTCCCTATTCTCAGGAAAGAACTGGCCCATCGGTACAGTATTATGTGCATGGTAAAGAAGTGAATAATACATCTTCAGGACAATTGCGTTAGCCATGTTCTGGTGGTGAAATGTGTATACAGTAACTTCCCCCATGCACTTGAAGCTATTTTCTCGTAGCATGCAAAAACACCCCTGCTTTTTAAAAACCTTGCACATTGCGACTTCAAATGGTCAAAAGTGGTGTCAGACATTTGTTCATGTCACCTGCATCCGGGCCCTCCATGGACCCACCACAGGGACACCATTGTCTCCAGCACAAAAGACATGTATCACTTTTTTCCTTCCTATTATGCGAGGTAAAATTGCAGGCTTTTAAATTGGACAGTTCTTGCGTCTTGTTAATTTTGAGCGGCAGCAGCATGTTAGTCACTCTTTTAAAAAATACTCCCCAGGCTCCCCAGTTATCAAAAGAAAATGTCCACTTTGTTTGGACCCCCCCCAAAAAAATAAAAAAGAAAAAAGAAAGAGAAAAGATAAAATATTGATGGGGACACGGAATTTGAGGAAGAAAAAAACCGGCTCACCGGGGATTCGTTTGTGGGTGCCTCGTGTTGGAGGCAGAGAGAGTGGGGATTTTAATGGTGGGCACGTCGCTTTGTTTTGTTCAGTGAGGAGAAGTAAAAAGGAAACGCTGAAAACATCACAAATAAAGACGGGAACAATTGGACTGATGTACTGATTGTAAGACTTCGGTCTCGGGAAGCGCTCTCCGCCTTCGAAACAATCCCCAGTACGCAGAAGTGGATTTTTTCATGTGGAGAATGAAACTTTTGCTAATTCCATTTGCATAAGTTTGATTTCATTTGCGACGTAAGGAAATGGAGTCACACTGCAACAAAGGGAAGGCCTTCTTCTTCCTGGCACTATCCTTTTGATCGTAGAAAATACAAGTTTAAATCCATATGGCTTTGAACTGTTTTCTCAATCATGCGGAACATGCCAGGGCTTTGCTTGTTCCTACAAATCCGCAGATTTAAAGTGAACGTTCCAGCCCCATACAAATGAATAGGAAAGCCTGGCGTCCATTCTATAGTTTCTTTATCATTAACATAAGATGATGTTTAGTGGCCATTGGAATGTGTATCTGATCGATAGATGAATTTGAGTTAGTGTTTAGCTCAGAGGACACAAAACATCTGGGTCGCTCATAGTTTGCGCTGTTGATGGCTAATGCTAACGGCTATAGGAAGAATCTCTCCCTCGTGGTTAAATACAGTGAGGAAGCTTTAATCAGCTCATGAAGAGGAAAGTTTGACTGCAGCAGGAAGGGAGAGAGGCGCAGAAGAGACACACCTGGATGATAAAAAGATCTGTTTGACCTGGTCAGAGCCGTAATCCAAACGTCCTCGTGCAGCGCGTGTATCCATTCTTTCTTCGTGCAAAAAAGAGGCCTGAAAGTGATGGGCCGTCCCGCCTTTGCTCTGCCCGATCCCGTCAGACCTCGGAAGCTAAGCAGGAAGGGCCTGGTCGGTGCTTTGATGGGAGACCGTTTGCTAACACCAGGAAGTCTGGGTGGTAGGTTACCACCACCAAGTATGGAGTGAATGAATAATGCAATGTAAGCGTCTTTGGCGCTCCTCCGTGTATTGTCAATGTAAACCTGACGCTTTGGAGGCGTTGGCCGTGTTTGGTCTGAACCCGGCATATAAGTCCCGCTCTCGGGTCGAGAGCCACTTTAGGTGGATCTAACCAGATCCTGAGTGAAAACGGCCTTAGATGCATGAAAACAATATATCATTTTCAGATTCCCCCGCGACGCTGCAGGACCCCCATCTGTCTGTAAACCTCCCAGCGCCTTTGAATAAATGTCCTGTTTAACCTGCGTAAACCCACATCATTACTCACCGTTTTGTACTTGACGATGTACTCCACTATGGGCATGCCCCCGTCGTCCTGCTTGACCAGCCCCAGCCTGTAGGCCTTCCCCATGCCTCTCTGGCCGTGCACCGCTGGGGGGCTGGGCTCTCCTGTGGGGGGGAACAGCACTCGTCAACAGTCCATCCACATATGTGTGAGCGTGAGGAGCAAAGCAGACTGCAGCGGGTCAAGGAGAGAGATGGCTTTAAGCGGATTGAAAATAAACCCTTTTCGTCCATATATTTGGCTAACTGGGTCACTTTGCATTGTTCATAATATTAACACTCTGCGTGCCAGGGTTTATCGCATGTCGACGAACAGAATGAACAGAAAAGCAAAGACTTACTTATGGGGAGTGTCTGAAAGCTCTCCGTGTGGCTGTACTCGCCCTGACCCTTCCCGTTCACCGCTGACACCCGGACCTCGTACGTGGTGTTGGGCTCCAGCCCGGTCAGCACCACCGTCGCTGCAAACAACACCATAGCAGTCAGATCACAGAGGAATTCAACTCAATTAAAGGGATATTTCAGGATTTTTATACATATATATTTTTTTTTATGCAGTCCTTGTATATGAAGAGTTTAGTGGTGCTAGGCTAGTGCTAGGCTAGCGCATGTCTATGGTAACTAGTAGCTTGCATTAAAAACAAAATCATGGGGTAGTCCTCCAAGCCATATCTGATTTGTAGAAAGCTCCTTTGTGAATTCCACGTGTAGTAATGCGGCCGCAGGTAAACAAGCTACTGTAGATCCGGATCTAGCGGATCACTCCGCCGCTGCGTAGCTTACAACCAGGAAGCTGATGCTGCTCAAATATAAGTTCTTTTAAATGCAAAATGTTTATATTTCAAGAGTTATTCAGTCAACACAGACATTTATATGGGTGGTCTGGTGTTATAAGTGATTTGCCTCAGGTGCACTGTGCTTGGGTCAGACTGTTTTTAATGCAGGCTACTAGTTACCATAGACATGCACTAGCCTAGCACCACTAGACTCTACAAATAAGAACTGCATAATTCAACAACACTCTGGATAACTAGGAAATGAGGCCCTATGTCAAAAATCCGGAAATATCCCTTTAAGAGACAGAATCAAGGTCAAGGCAGTGCCCATCTTCACAAACCCCACACAGAAAGTCCTCCACTCTGCCACCATGCTGCCCTAATAGGCTTGTAATAGAACAGCTCCTTTTACTCTTTGGCATACATAGAAAATCTCACAGTTTCTCTTTCTGGGGATAAAATAGATCCACAGGAAAATGTTCAGTTCACTGGCCATAGACGATCGGGAGCTATTTCATTTACAATGGAGCAAATAACAGTTTATCATTTGCTTCTCTCTGCGACTCCTTTAATAGGTAAATATTTCAGTTGATTGAACATTGAGCAGTAGATTAGCTTGTGTTGAATGAAACATGAACATGTGTGTAGACTCATATTTTGCTCTCACAATGTAGAAAACTACGTAGGCTGCATTTTTTTTTTTTTTATTGTTTTAATGCTGTAAAAGGGACAGAATAAAACAGTTTTTACACAATAATCACCAAAGCAAAAAGTGGCTCATCTCCCCCCACTCTCCCCTAACAGTTTTAGTTTCTCTATTGGCGTCTTCTGTTAACTCATTGGGGATCATAGTTAAAAAGCTTCCTGCTTTCACAAGTTTTGTATCCTTCTGACTAAATAAAAAGACTATCTTCAAGTGCTTCATGAGAAAAACCTGCTGAAACCAGCTCTGTGTTTTTTTCTTCCTCAATTTACCCGATTATTTCAGAGAAATAGGAAACGGCACCTAGAACAACGATCTCATACAGACTTCCAGGCCACTTTGATATTTGATTCCTTTGCAATTATTTCTTTGTTTATTTTAGTTGTAATAAATGGTTGAATTGTAACATGGTTCTCACAAAAGAAGAGTAATTGGCAGTTTCTCTGAACTCAAAGAAGACAGTCTGCGATTGTTTTGAGCCAGATCCAACTTAATTGCATCTATGATAGGAAAATAAAAAAAACTGTTTCAATCCCTTTTTACAGAGGTTCCAAGGTAATAACTTTGATAATGTGAAGTGCGGTGTGTATAGAAAGTCCCATTATGAGTGAATTTGCCTGGTTCCTCCACATTTCTACAGAGCCTGGCGTAATGAGCCGCGGTCCGTCTGCACAAATTAAACACTTGAATGTTAATAGGTGCTTTCGCCCGGCGTTTCTCTGGCGGCGGCAAACAAATGCTCTCATTTGGAGCCGCGCTCGGACACTTCGCTGACCATAAGGAGACTTTTTAATTTGGCCAAAAGTGCTGAGGGGAGACAAGTCCGAGGCATATTCGAGAGTTTATGGAGGAATGATCATGTTTTTGAGCGGGCCCCAAAGTGTTTTCACTCACAACTCACGAATGTATTGCAATTTTTCATTTCGTGTCATATAAAAATAAGACATTTCACGCTTCAAAATGGCCAATATATTCAGCAACGAAATCCAAATAATGGTTAAAGCCGGGTACAAATGATATATTAGCTACACACATTTTCTTATTTAGTTTTTGAGTAAGCTATTCCTGAGTGAACTAAATCTGTATTATAGGTCACTTGCATGCTACAAATGGATACCAAACTTGTCAGTGTTGGGAATTAATAGACTGATTTCAATATGGACAAACAAGGGACATGTGCACATACGCGGTGCAGAAACCAGGTGCTTCCAATATCACATATCAGGTATTTACGTTAGATATCAGTTGTTTAGGTCACGCTCGAATAGTGGCAACGAATGAAACGCTGTTAAGGCTCGGAAATGGTTCAAAGCTCCCGAGGACACGGCGCTTATTTACCCTATGCAACATTCCCGAAAACTAGTGGTCTTCTGATGTGCTCTCCTGGCCCGACAGCTAGCGTTAGCTATGTAAATGTAACCTACTTCTTAAATACTGGAATTAACGTTTGGAAGGGTCACCTGCACCCCTCGCATGCACAAGTATGTAGCAACATAGTGGGTTGCATAAGTATCGGCCCCCCTTTAACTTTTTAATATTTTGCCACGCTATGGACTATAAACATTAATATATCTAATTGAAATTTTATGTTAAAGACACACATTTTTACATGATTTAGATTATTTTTTTTGGGGGGATGGGATTTAGTGCAACCAATTGCCTTCAGAAGTTGAATGAAGATTTCTGAATGATCACATGTTGACCTAATGACTAAATAAAGTTTGCCTGTGTTTAATCTAATGTCAGTTCAAATACATCTGCTCTGTGATGGTCTCGGAGGTCTGTTAAGAGCCTATTGGGGAGCAGACAGCATCAGACAGTGGTGGTTTGCCGCGCTAACCCCCGTGCGGAACGGTTGCACAGTGGTTAGCGCTCGGGCTTCACAGCTAGAAGGTCCCGGGTTCGATTCCCACCTGAACGGGGGCTTTCTGTGTGGAGTTTGCCACGTGTTTTCCCTCTGCCTTTTCTCCAGGTACTCCGGTTTCCCCTACCACTAAAAACATGTACAATAGATTCTCCTCTGGGGCCAGGACTCCCTTGAAACAGAAATTCTTAATCTCACTGGGACTATCCTGGTTAAATAAAGGTCATTAAAACAAGATTTCCAAAGCTTTGAACATCTCTCAAAGTACAGTTAAATCCACCATCCAGGAATGGAAAGAGTATGACATCACTGCAAACCTACCAAGACCCGGCCGTCCTCCTAAACTTACTGACCGAAAGAGGACATCACTGATCAGAGCTGGCCTTATGACAGAGTGGCTTTCAAAAATTGCTTATAATAGTTGTTCTGTGGACAGTTTCCCTCACCTGAGCTGTAGCTCTCTGCAGTTCATCCAGGGTCATCAGAGGCTTCTTGGTAACAGCTCTGGTCGGTGCTGTCCTTGTTCGGTCAGTAAGTTTAGGAGGACGGCCGGGTCTCGGTAGGTTTGCGGTGATGCCATACTCTTTCCATTCCTGGATGGTGTACTTTGAGAGATGTCCAAAGCATGTAATGGACAGATCCATGTTCCATCTTAATGGGCTCATTTGCACATGTTTATCCAGGCGGTCGGTATCAATAATGGATGCAGACTTGTTGGATCTAATGGGGGAACAGCTCTCTGAGGGTACGTCCTCATTTCAGTGTCAGCGCTTGGGACAGTCAACTCGGATCTCGGGGTTTTCCGGAGCATCGGCGGGTAAAAGTAAAATGAAAGTAAATAGGACAGCTTTGTAAATCGAAAGAAAATGTACAGAAAATTCCACGTGAAAGGCAAGAAGTGAAACTACTGGATATTTTGTTTTGGCCGTTTCACAAGTAAGCATTTCCATGATGGTTTATGAGATAAATCCCTGATTGTGTGGGTGAAATCGTGAAAATGAAACTCAACTCAACAATTTTGATAATTCAGTGCGGTTACATGATGAAGGGTCGAATCTCTCACCTATTGGGACTAGAAGAGGATCGCCCAAACCCAACATGGCGCCCGATTAGAGCTGCATGGAGTCGCAGAGTCGGATCTAAGTGCATTTTATCAGCACAGAGCAACGTGCATGCCGTCCCTGCCTCGGAAACTAACCGTCAGGCTGTCAAATAGCATTGGGTTAGATACTTCTAATGGACGACTGTCATTGTTCAGTAAATGAGACAGAAGTCTCCCATTGGAGCTACAGCTATCAATCAGATGAAAACAAGAATAAGCACCAATAAAGTCACTAAAACAAAAACCTACATTTAAAGAAAGTTGTGCTGTGCTTATTGAATGTATAGTTTATTACACAATTCTCATGGTAGCCTTTAGCTAGCCACTAACTGCCACCCACGGGTGCTAATCAGCATCTGTGTAAGAGTTTTAGGATTTGAGCTGAAACATTGGGGTAGACCCTGGGCGTATAGTTAAAGTGTATAACTAAACTATATAAACTATATAACGATAACTAAACTATATACTGTACAGTTAACCCTTAAACAGCAGTTCAGTCTGAAAGCACCTTGGGCTAATCGGGGCTAACTGTTTGCGAACAACAACATAGCAGCCATCAGCCCCCTGCCCCCTGCTGGCCGGGAGTTGCGCCACTCTGCTGCGGCTCTGAAGAACATTCAGATCAGTGTCATGTGACTGGGACAAGACTGGTTTTACTGGAAAAAACAGACTGGAGTCGAATCTTTAGCCCAGTCGGATTAGACTTCACATGTAAACGTACTGATTTATGCATTTTCTAACCAACCGAGTGTAAAATCGTGATAAAAACTATTACCAAAAGCCTGCAAAAAGCATAATACCCACTCTTTAATGACTGCTAATCCTTAAAAAAAGTAATGTTCATACCCCCTGTTAAAGGTTTGTGAGGCACTTACTCTGTACGCTGTGCGAGCGCACGTCCCTCCACTCCTGCGACCCCGCCTCCCTGTACTGCACCAGGTAGTAGCTAATGGGCACTCCTCCGTGAGAGTCTGGGGTCATGAAGGTCACCGTGGCCAGGCGCTGGGAGACCGCCGACAGCCGCACCGAGTGGGGGTTCGACGGCACATCTGCAACGCAAAAGCCACATCGAGTTGAGTTTATTTGAGCAGTTCTCACATTCTTAACTTTATCCAGTTATAGAAGGTCAAAAGGAGCTTATATACCTTTACCTACTACCTACACATAATACCTACACCTAGTACCTACCCCTTAATCAATGTAATAAGCATTTACGTTTCCCGGTGATACAGCACAGTATGGCCTGTATGCAAAGATAAGAATTTAGTGCAAACATATTCTATTCTGTAGAAAAGTGTCTGGGGTACTATAATAATAATAATATTTATTTCCTTCCTGAGTTTCCCATTTCCCAAAATACTGCTGAAAAACCCTCTGTATTCTGTAAAAAGGGTGAGTCATCCCCAGGCGAAACAAACTCGTGATCATGTAATAATACCCATGACCTGGTCACGCAGCAATACAGAGGGTATGAAGGTCATTTTCCATAGACAGGCACAAACACAGCTATGTGCCTGTACCTGTTTATTCATTACATTTGATCCTATTGCAATTGATTAGCAACATTAACCTTACACTTAACAGCATTGTCAAGGGAAGAGCCTGTAGCTACATTTCACCGACAATGTTTGAATTGATCATAAACTGAATCAACCGTCTTGTTTCTGATAAGAAGCAGTAAGAGAGTCACCGGTGCCAATCCTTATTGAAAGTCTCTAGTCACAAACATGCACATCACATGTTCTGTGATCTTGCTACTTCACCGTTGTCATTACCATCTCCGCTGCAGTGTTATGTGTATGGTGTTATGGTGAAAAGTGGCCCGTTGAGAGTGGGTAACCGCCCCCTCCCAGTGTGGTTAATGTTTGCATCCTACACTGTAAATTCCAATTGCTGTCATTACATGAAATCCATCCATCCATTTTCTCCCACTTGTCCGTTGCCGGGTCGTGGGGGCAGGTGTTGGAGCTGCCCAAGTCACATAGCACCAGTCCTCTATGGCTCCTCCTGCAGGTGGTGGGTCCACGGAAGGACGGCCTCATAGTTCCAAACGGGCCTGTTGGTCTCTCATAGGGGGCCCATTCACTCTCTCATTCATACACCAGTGTACGCAGACACTGGAGGCAAGGAGGGTGAAGTGTCTTGCCCAAGGACACAACGACAATGTGCACCTTCAGGAGGCGGGATTTGAACCCCCGACCTTCCGATCATGAGACGACCCACTCTACCATCTACGCCACTGTCGCCCCAATTACATGAAATGAAGTGTAATAATTACAAGGAGACCAAAAATCTGCTGTAATTCCCCTCTATTCTATGTAACAAGTACAAACCCGGTTTCCGTTCCAAAAACAGGGTGTTACTACCTTTACATGATCTAACTTTACAGTCAAGTCGCACATGCTGGAGAATGTTTCACCTGCTTGAAAAGACTTGAACGTTGTGTATATATATTAATGGGAATAACAAGTAAACGATAAAGGGTACATGAATATTCCAGTAACCATTACTAAGAATTATAGTACAGGTTAAAGGGATATTTCAGGATTTTTGACATGGGGCCTCATTTCCTAGTTATCCAGAGTGTTGTTGATTTCTGGAGATTTATTTTTATTTTTATTCATGCAGTTCTTACATTTGAAGAGTCTAGTGCATAACGGTAACAGCTAGCCTGCATTAAAAACAGTCTGACCCACTCCACAGTGCACCTGAGGCAAATCACTTACACCAGACCAACAATATAAATGTCTGTGTCGATAGAGTCATTTCAACCATTTTGCATTTAAAATAACTTATATTTAATCAGCAGCAGCGGAGTGATCTGCTAGAAAATAGTCCCTCAAAATGCGATGATTCATGTGATGCAAGGCCAGTTATATTTCAAAAATCATTCTATCGACACAGACATTTATATGGTTAGTCTGGTGTTATAAGTGATTTGCCTCAGGCGCACTGTGGAGTGGGTCAGACTGTTTTTAGTGCAGGCTAGCTATTACCTTAGAAATGTGCTAGCCTAGCGCCACTAGACTCTTCAAATATAAGGATTGCATGAATTAAAAAAAAAAAAAAATCTCCAGAAAACAACAACACTCTGGATAACTAGGAAATGAGACCCTATGTAAAAAATGTCCCTTTAAGACCATACTGTATTTAACTAACACAAGTAGTCAGTACTAGGAATTCTTAGTTGTCAGTACAAACATGTCTAGTAATCAGAACTTGTATCATATGTAATGAATACTGCGAAAAGCCTTCTTAATCATATTACTAGTAACCATTGCTTAACATTGCTTAAGAATTATGCACTAGGTTTACTGTTTATTCCAAGTAAGTGCGTTGAGTTGGAATTTACAGTGTAATGCAGTAAAAGATGAGGTTTAGCAATGACAACCGTAGCAACAAGTAGCGTTTCAGCCACATTTGTGCCTCTCTTTATGTCGCCAAGATGAAAAACGGCTCTTCCACCTTAACGAATTATCCCTTTCCTAAACTCCTACGCTGTTGTCGCTGCTGTTGCTTTATCCGTCAAGTCGAAACCAATTATTTTGTTTCAGGTGCTGTCGCTGATTAGAAAATTACAGCCCGCCAACTTGAACGAATAAAAAAAAACGCGTTTGAAGTGTGCGCTTGAAGAGAAAATGAACCGCAATCTCCCTCCATTAGACAAAAACATGATAATTAGTGCACAGAGCATACAAACAGCTGCTGGAATCAAACGTGTGGCATTCATAAATAACGCTTTTATTTTGTAGGAGCTGTCGACGGCATGTAACCGTTAATTACCTCTGCGTGGGAACACTTTTAACCAGTGGGGACATGACAGCAACATGGACGGGGTAAGTGATTGTGAAAGAGACGAGCTAAGATAATCTGTCATTGGGGCGGGGCGAGTCACGGGCGCCGACCGGTCGAAAACACGTGTAATCGTGTTTGCTCTAAACAGATTAGTCAAGGGGATGATGTTTTAAGTCCTGTTGTGCATTTCTGACCGCCGCCCTACAGTGGCTTTTTTAATATGTTTTTTGTCACTTCTTTGTTGCTGTTTTATCACTTTAAAAAAAAATGTTTATTACATTTGTTGTCACTCTTTTTGTTGCTCTCTTATTGTGTTTTCGTCCTCATTTTCCTTTCGTTTTTGTAACTATTTAGGCGCACTGAGTTGCCTTGTGTACGGCGTAAATAAAGTCGCCTTGCCTTGCCTAACTATTTTGACGCTTTTTTTCAAGAGGCTTTTAGATTTGGGTAAAGCCAATATGGCAGGTGCTAAATAGCAGGAGCCAGCTGAAAAATAAAACATTATATTTTGTTGCCATGCCGCACTTCATATACCATTTGATGTCGCCTGTATTACAGTTTTAGGGGCCCAAATCTGATAGGTAAACAAGAGAATGCTACGTGAGTAAAAAAAAAAAAAAAAAAAGCATAAATTACTCTTTTGCACTTTTGCACGTGCTATTCGCTTTGCACATGAGAAAACACTTGGTAAATTACCTCTTAGTGTATACACTGTCTCAATTTCATTCAATTTATTCAGCTAAATATTGCTTTTCTTCTTTCAGCAGTTTGTGCCGACCACTTTCTTCCCTTCTGTGACTTAAGAATGGATCAATTTAGCTTGATGATATGTAATAAAATGCAAAGGTCAAATGTTTGCATATATACAGTATGATGTAAGTATATACAGTTTCGTAATATAATGAAACAAATGCATGTATAAGTGGAAAGAGGAAAATCGATTTATCCATGTAGCCAAATATAATCACAAAAAGTCTGTGCTACCATTTAACAAAACAAATTAAACACGTCATTTTCTTGCTACAGTCGACATAAGCTCAGCCAGTATTTACACACTAAAGGCGAATCACAGTATGGCCAACAGAATTGTCATTTGTTCCAATGTGTTACTATGGCGACGTCCTGTCTAGAGTTTTATTAAAGGTCTTTGAACCAAGGCTCCAACCTGTATCTCGGGCCTTTCAGTAGCTTCTAAGGAACCACCTAAAGGCCATCTATATTACTACAAGTATAGATGCATTATCGCTTGAACATCTTGGGCACAATCTGTAAACATTAAAGGTACATTATGCAACTTTTTAGGTGAAAAAAAAGTTGATATTTGTGCATATTTGATTTTGTAGTGACCCAGCGGCTGTAAAAGTGGTCAGCATGGCACCTTTACTTTTCACCACAGTGGGCTCTACAAATCCAGGATCAATTGTTTTGTAGGTTTTCTGGTCAGAGGCTCCGTCAGGAGAGAAAACCTCCTAAACAATTGATCCTGGAGCGTCCTAAAGACCGCTGTGTAAAGTAAAGGTGACCACTCAGATAGCTGCTTGATCCCCACAAGGTCAAATACGCACAAATATCAACTTTCTTTCCACATAAAAAGTTGCATAATGCACCTTTAAGAGGAATTTATTACGCCTTCTATTTGAATTGTTGGCGGTTCGTCACTAGCGTCAGGGCACTAATCCGAATTGGAGAAGAATCGATTACTTTTCTTTGTGTTAAAATATTATCTTGGCTTCTAACCATCTTCTTTTTCTTCCGTTGGGTTTTATACATCATTACCGCCCACTGCTGGATGTAGTGAGTACACCGTGTGCAAGTCAGTGAACAAATGAAATACAATGAGTCCACCACCGTGGGACTCAAGTCCTTCAGTGTAACATTTTCCACATTCAAAAAGACATCCAAAACACGCTCCATTTTGTGCGACTTTCCCAGCAGTTTCTCTGAACAATTCACTATCATTGCAGTAAATGCCAGAAAACGTTTCTCCTCTTCTACACTGATGTATTGTGCTCTCCTACATCCGCCTGGTTTCATCTCAGATGTTTGGATTGAAGCTCAGAAGGGGAAAGGATGAAGAACATTTTTCCCATTCAGACCATTCGTTTCTCGCGGCTCCAGTCTGTCGTCTCTCAATCGTACACTTCCAAATGTCATTGTCATTCAGCCCATTTGAAATCGCCCCCCCCCCCCCAAATCCTTTCATTCGTACCGCACAAACACAGCCTCAGAGAGCGGATTAAAATAAAAGTACGTATAATTGTCCATAACACGGCTCGTTCAATCCCGTGTCTCTTTCTCACCGCGTCCATATTAGGTCATCTCATGCTCCCCACTTCCAGTTCTGCGCTGGGATCCAATCTGCACTAAACATAATTGGACAGCGCTGTTGTGTATTACAATGCGCTACAGTAAATTAGGAGGTGCTTCAGTAAATAGACCGTGCCGGGCCTATGCGCCGTGCGAGATTAGGCCTGGGCTGAATTGGGCTGGGGACTTGCAGAGGAGTCTATCTGCCTGGGAATTGCAAATGAGGCCCCGCCGCCATCAGAGGGCCATGCGGCAGTTTGAAGGATCCAAGCCAGATCTATACAAATGAAAAAGTGCAAAAAGTCATTAGCGGCACCCACCTGCTTGTGCCAGAATGAATTCCTGATATCGAACTCCGATGTTGTTGCGAGCCGTGCAGTTGTAGCGGCCAAAGTCCCGGTCGGACATGGGAGTCACCTGAAGGAACAAACGCCGGGTCGTTAGCAGAACTTCACAGTCGATGTTTGCAAGACGCACGAGTGGCTCCAGACTTTTAATGAACACACTTTGTATTCAGCTGCAGACCTGTGTCATTCCACTCCATCATAGTTATAGCGTTCATAAAAGTGAAAGTCTGCGGAACATTCAGTTCATTGCCTATGACACCGGAAGGTATACCTGCTTGTCAGTCACGTGACTTTTGTTGTCTCCACTGACTGAATAGCACTTCATGCAGATGAGCGGACCTTATATTTAAAGGAAGAGGCCACCGTTTTTCCATACTGAGATATGTTCTTACCTGAGCTTAGACGAGTTGATACGTACCTGTCTGGTCTTTGTGCGTGCGCTCAGTCACGCAAAACGACCAAAGATGTTGTTAGCATTTGGCCTCTCCCAGCATATTCCTGTAGCTCCAAATGGGGTGAAGTTAGAAGCTACCAAGCTCTTCCACGGGCATAAAGACCAGACAGGTACGTATCAACTCGTCTGAGCTCAGGTAAGAACAGATCTCAGTGTGGAAAAACGGTGGCCTGTTCCTTTAAAGAAAACCAAAACCTTAGGATGTGATCGTGATAAAGAGCCTGGAGAGACACAGACAGACACCAGTAAAAACTAGCAGCGCTGGGCCTTGATAACGTGGATACAACAAACTTCTCCCGGACGACCAACCACACTCCAGTTACTCAGCCTTAGAGATGACATGTAAGATAGACAGGTAAGAGCTGAGCCACACATGTGTTTATTGTGTTGGAGCGAAATGCTAACCGTAGAAGGACGCTAACGTCTTGAACAGCTTAAACACTGACCATGTTGACACTACTGAGTGTTGAAATCACAAAGAGGGATTCTCTGTTCCCAGTTCAACTCGGTCATTTAGTCTTCAGGAGTTTTTAGCAGATCTGTTGTAGCTGGACTGAACATGTGCTCTTTTGTTATCTTCTAGAGCTAATATTACAATCACATACAAATGCTACTGTTAAACTGTTGTCCTTTATTTTCATGGTGCACAGCGATATCATTGCACGTCGTCGTACCACATAGTCCTACTTGGGTCCTCAAAATGGCGGCATCATTGGAAACACATGTATAACAACCGTATTTGAATTGTATTGTGTCTTCCACTTGTAAAAGGAGGATGGGTCGGGAGAGCTCCACCTGCTCAACAAACAGCCTCGGCACGCAGTGTTTCTTCCGGCGCACTCACCTCGAGCACAGACTTGCCCTCGGCGCTGTGTATCCGGGTGTTGGGCGTCCCCTCGGCGATGGTGAAGCGCTCTCGTCTCCACAGCATGGTGGCCGGGGGGTTGGACATGACGTCACAGCTGATGTTCACCGGGTTGCCCTCCCACGAGAAGTACACCGTGTGGTTGGTCAGGAACTTCGGGATGTCTAAACACGGCGAAGACAAGTAGAGAACAATGAGCGGAGAAAACCTAAATATGGTTTCTGTTAAGTAATGAGATGTTGGAGCTACAGGACAAATTGAAATGAAATAACTCATTTATATTTTACCAGACATTTTTTCCCTCACATTTTGTCAGTTTAAAGTTGGAAAAGCGCTTCTTCTTGGCTCAAAGACAAGAGCGAGTTGGTTAGCAGGAGTAACGTCTGCGGCGCTTGGCGTTTGTGACAGCCAATTAAACAGTCCAATCAAAGGTGGGGCTGCGTCGCACGATCAAAGCGCCCAAAACTGACTCGCTGTGGCTTTGGCACACAAAGTCTCCAAAGGAAGAGGAGAAGACGGCGCGCTTCATTAAAAGGTCCTCTAAGCTGCAGTCGGGCTTTGAAAGTACTTTTGGACACCGTGGCCTTGGCAGTATTCTGTGGCATCACTTAAAGCCAGACGCGGCAGGTGAAGAAGGGAAACAAATATGTCCAGGTATCGCTTAGAACTTATGAATATGAGGATGTTTTCATTGCATGATAAAGCATTTTATTTTATTTTGTTTTAAGAACGGCCAACATTGCCAATATTTTCAGTGACAAAATCTAAATAATGGAAACTGCCAGGTTTCAGTTTATGGTTTTATTTTGTGGATTACAATAGTTGCAACATGTTTGTGAAGGCTTGTCCAGGAAGTTATTGTAGTGGTGGTACTGAAGCTTGAATTTAGAGCTTCAGTATGATTAGTTAAAGAGGGGGTATTATGCTTTTTTCAATCACATAGCACCAGTCTATAGCACTACAATGATGACGTAACCTTCTGTTGGTCTGTATATGCAGTCAATTAAAATAACTGCCTTGAATAAAATTGCTCTCTCAAAATGGCTGTACTGAACGTCTTGAAATTGGCCTCTGTCTCTTTAAGAAGCTTTCCGACACGCCCCCTTCAGCACACTACTGTGGCATTAAAACAACAACACTGTGCGGGGAGGGGGCTCTGCTGAGCTGAGGAGCAGTGGTTGGTGGCTCGGCTGGTGACGAAAGGTCCAGAGGCGTCTCCAGGAGGTGGGGGCGTTCCTAGGAGGACTGAGGCATAGCTACATCTAAAATGGCCGCCGTCTAAGTTTTTACTGATTACTCAAAAATATGTGAATGAGCCAAGGCAACACTCCAGGCATGTGTTTAATGAGGGAATGACATAATAACATGATATAAAGCTTGAAAAAGTTGATTTGACATAATACCCCCCCCCCTTTAAGACTTATTTTCAGAGGGGATTTTGGTTCTTGTTTAGTTTTACGCAAACAGCAACACCGAAGCAACCTATATACCGACATCGGCTCTATAGCAGGAGGGATTTCCAACGGAATCAAAGTAAAGGGCGCACACAGCAGCTCATTTGGCTCGGCAAATACGTCGGGTCGTAATGGACGATTTGGGCAGAGGGATTTCTCCGTCCTGGCGCGGTCGGAGAGGCATTACGCCTGTTTTATGTGCGCTCGCCGGGTTCCATTAAATAGATGGATGCCTGGCTCTCTGTCACCGCACCGGCTTACTAAATGAGTTCATTAGTTCATCCCCAACACACACGTAGCATGATCGTTCCACAGTGGCACTACTAGACAAACAAGTTTACAGTGCTGACAGGAGTGACTGACTGCGGGTAGAGGTGGGAGGAAGATTTATTTATTTGTTTTTATCCCCCCCCCCCCCCCCCCCCACCACCACCTCTGGATGCTATCACGGCTGTCAACTTGTCAAGAGCTATGCAAAACAGGTCTGAAGGGATTTCGCCACTCGCCAAAGTCACGGGAGGAGAAAATTGCTTTCCACTCCGCCAAAAAAGATACAACCTATTTTCGCACTGCCCTTCATTTTTGTTGTTGTTGTTGTGCTACTACTACTACTACTACTACTACTGCTACTAATACAGCAGTGTATGCTAAACACTGTTCATGTGGTAGTCCTTAGAGGCTTGGATATCATTAGTGCATGGCCCCAGACGACCCCAAACAAGTGGAAGGAAGGGCCATGTCTTCTTCCACTAATTGAGCCGTCTGCCAGTGTGTTTGGGAAGCAGGCAAGTGGTTCGTACGAGTTCATGGTGACGCACATGTGGTAATTATGAGAAAATGTGTTATTTATTATTGGAAAAGACTAGCGCCGATTATTGCCAACACACATAGTAGAAAATAGATGTTAGCTAGTGGGGTTAAAAAAATCTCCAAAGGTTCCCACATTTGTATCACCAGTTTCTATCCTGGGTAGTCATTTGGTCTAGTCATGCCGTAAATGAGCTTCAGACTGCTTTCCATCAGTTTCAGCTTTCTCTCCACCAGATGAAGTTGGGCCCTAATGTATTACATTTAGCAGAGCTCGCTCACAACTGCATGATGCCCTTCAAACATCCGAAGGGGTGGCAAGGTGTCTTGTTATGAATATCTGAGCGTGTGGATCGATGATAAACCGTCCTTCACAACTCACATCGAACATCTGCTTTTATTACAGAAACAACCCCTGTCTGAACTAGAGCTGCACGAGTTTCACCATAAACTGCTAAAATGATGAGTGAAGGAATTCGTGTTACTTTAAGACTTAAGTCAAACAACATATTCTAAATGGCCCCACGCTAGAACAATAGACAATAATCTACTTTCAAAGATATTCATTTTTTGTTTTTTTTCTGGAGGAGTTTGGCTTCCACCTCTGACATTCAGAGTACCTCTGGAGGACAGCCACGTGACTAAAATAATTCAGGGATGGAATCACAGAGCGTCTAAGCACTAGAATCAGCTTTATGGAAACTCAGACAAACTTTTATCTGTTTCAGCTGAACCTGAAATCAGAGGCTCAACAATTATGGTCAGTGACATCTATTACTCAAATGCAGCCAAAAACTCGGCCTCTTGAGGTTAGGTTATTACAGTAGTCAGAACCTCGAGGAAAAGACTTGTGCAGACCACTTTCCTCCTGGACTATGGGGACGTTCTGTGTCTCTTCAGCCCCAGTCACTGTGAGCTGTACTGCTCTCATGGCCTTTGCTCAACATCAAGAGACAGAAGCACTGGCTATTCTTTATCTACAAGGCCATCCTGGATATACCTGTGCCATCTCCTCACTGCGACTTCTTCTCTATGTTCCTGACCCACACTGAACTGGGCAGAACTGCTCTCTCCTACGCTGCTCCCAGGTCATGGAAGGATATTCAAAACTCTCCAGCTTCAGGAACACATTCCCCTGAGCTCCTATAAATCAACACAGTCCGTGAGCCTAACCCAAAAGTGTACATGTTATGCTTTCACTGGATTGTAAATAGTTTTAATTTGCTATGCACGTGTTTTATACTGTACATGTCACCGGGTCTCCTTCGGAAAAGAGATTCAACTCAAAGTTATACGTACACTCGATGTCCAGGAACATGCTCTTCTGATGGCCCCCGATCCTGCTCAGGGCCTCGCAGTCGAAGCGGCCGAGGTCTGACAGCTTCACTCCGCTGATGGTGAGCTCCGACTTCCCATGGCGACCCCGGACCTCCACGCGGCTGTCCGCACTCTGCAACACAAACGCACACCCAAAGTTCAGAGTTCAACAAAAGCGACACTTGACACGTCGCTCCTGTAGACGAACACTTCTCTGGATGACCGAGAAACTCCACGCAACGTGCACAAACCAGAAACCTCCTCATTGTCGTGTATCGGCAGCCCGTCGATACAGCCCGTCTCCGTCAGTCCACGCAGAATAGGAGTCGGAGCGATAAAGCTGGATTTATTATGAGGTCATTACGACTCTATGAAGACGGATGGAACCAATCGGAAGAAACGGGTCAATTACGACGACGGGCGATCGCTCTGTAATCGACGTTCAGTGCTAATGAGAAACAACAGCTAGGGGCCCGCAAGACAGGAACACAGAGACATATCTCGGTGAAACTGTACAGTGAAACTCTTCTTCCCCCTTACTGCAATACATACTAATTCGACAATAATGCTTTTAAATACAGCCCTTCCACCAAATTGCCTATTACTGTTGGAAACTATCTTCAACTTTGCAACCGAAATGAACCGATACAGACATTCAATTTAATCGCAAAAGTTTCAGCGAAGCGCCAATGAGATGAAGCCATTTGTACAAAAGTAATTTCAGATTTGAACAGAACAATTGGCGTCTCCAGCTCAGGGGAGGATCATTAAAAGTGCTTAAACTTCCTCCTATAGGCGGGAATGGGCGGGGGGGAAGCATTTCTCCGCACGCGGATGCTGCCTTCCCACGTTTCAACCTAATTAGTCCATTAAGGCGCGTCGAATCAAAGCTTTGGGAGGCGCGGGGTAGAAAGCCGGCGCTCTTAGCTCAAGGCCTCGGAGTCGGCGCGGGGTGAGAGCGCTGGTAATAAAAGAAAGACAACACAGCTACAAAGAATCAAAACAAGTCATTTTTTGAAAGCCCTATAGGGGAGGAGCGGGTTCCCGTCTAGTGCCACTCGCCCACTCGCGAGCGTGCTGCTTGAGACATCGGATGACAAAGCAGCCGATGTCGCTTTGATGTATGCCTTTCTTTTAAGTCTCATGTCGGGCTAAACAAAGCAAAAAGAGACATTTGGGTTGGGCTTTGGTGAGTAATTTTAAAGATTATACAGCTTCAGGGCGTTCCTTTAAAGTGCGAAGATACCATTGTGAGTAACTTCAGTGCTGGGGTTAGGTAAGGTGCTTTGTGTTCTTCTACACTTGACCCATCCTTCATGGCAACTGGAGGGGGTCAAGAGCAGACCAGAGACAACTTTACATTTTCTGTTGGTACCCTAGGTCGTGTTCACCACTGCTGGTCAAGTAGACTTGGAAGGATTGGGGGCCAAAATAGGAAACTAGTCGACATGAACTGGACAGAACACTTTACACGTCGAGGTTATCGACCACAGCATAGACATCGATAAACCCCATGGTGTACCGGTCCTGACAGGACACAATCATCATGTTACTGCTTACAGCTAAAATAAGGTCTGTTCCTCTCTTATCAAAAGAAAACATGACATTTTCCTGCTGTTTTTGGTCCATTTAGCCAGAGACACTTTCTGACTCTGTTGTTCTTGTAAAGGTACACGAGAATCGTTGATAGATTTGCATGTTATCATACTGTATTTCTATAATCTCCCACTGACCTATTGCGTCCGTTTGATTATGATTTGGACAGTCACATGACCTCGCGGTGTCAGGTACTTCCTGGTTTTGTTCCGCTGTCTGGTCCAGTTGCTTTCACGGATCAAATGATTCGAAACAGTGTTGGTTAGAATTTGGTTCTTTGGCCCACATCCGAGTTTGTTTGCGCACACTCACAACACCGCCAGCGGACCGCACTAATCGAGCCAGGATTTGAATCAAGAGGGTGTTGTGAAATCACCCTAAAGTCACATTTCCAAAAGTTGCATACGTATCAGAGTTAAGATCACATATGAAAGTAAAAATCTGATTTGTAACACTTTCGGCCTGACTGCCTGCAGTAGAAGCCCCGGTCTAAGCTCCTTGATCTCACACTCCAGCCTCCAGCGTCCCCTTGACACGTCATCGTCCAGTGCTGCCCTTCACATGGGCATTTGCATAAGGAAGAGTGTAAACAGGCGCTGTGTAGACCCACATGTGGCGGCTCTAAAGCCCAGACTGTGCTAATACTCATTATGTTTCTAAGCCCCATAACGGTCCCGTGTGTCGTGTGCTGCTCTTTTCATGTTGGTACACAGTGAGGCGGGCGCCACATTTAGATCTTATCAATCAACCCCGGTGTAAATGTAGGGTTTCATTCTGTTCACGTATTATTTCAGAGGTGATTTTGGATCTTGTTAAGATTTGAATAAGTGAAAAAAATGGGTAAAAAATAAATACATCTAATTTTGCCTTGTTTTTTATGATTAAAAGCTGAATAAATGGTGGGAATTAGATATTAAAAGACCCCTCTGAAGAAAACGTAACTTCCGACAGACTTGTTAAGTCTCATGAGGTTGTTGAGTGGAACAAAAACCTCATTTTGAGAAAACCGGCCTGAAAGTGTTGTAACTCAAGTATTAAAAAAAACATTTCTGCGGTATTTTGCCCGCGGGGTTCTCCTAGAAAGGAAATGACCATATTTGGATTATAGCATAATCTCGGGGACCGTTCTGGACACGTTGATATAACTGATGTGGGGAAAGACGGCTTTGTGAAGCCATGTTGTAGCTACTTCCTGGATATCTCCGCCTCGCAAAAAACGTCATAAAATAAGCATCATAGTTTAGTCTTTTATATACTCTGACAGTAAACGTATGTTAACGGAGAAAACTAGCTAAAAATCTCAACATTGACTCCTGTAATGTTTTCACCTGCCGTGCCTCGCCTTAACTGGGCTAAATGCATAACTTCAAATCATAGCAACTCTGCCCAAGAAGTGACTTCCTGTTTCAATCAGCACACCAAAAATAAAAGCACTATCTTATTCATTAGTTTAACTTTCTTTCTGCCTAACTATTAATAGACAAAACACTTAAAATATGTGTATTTAATTATTCTTGTAATGTAGCAAGTACCTGTTGAACTAATCAATGAGACGAGCTGTGTGCTTTTATTTTGGCATGCTGCATCGAAACAGGAAGTCACTTCTTGGGTGGTGTAGTTATGATTTGAAGTTATGCACGGAGTCAACTGTTAAGATTTGGTGTTGGCGTCTCAAAAGCTAAAATTGACATCTGTTTGTTTTACCATGTTCATTTGCGTGATTATGTTTGTCCATGGACCACAACAGCCCACGGTAAAGCTAATAAAAGTAGCAGATCAAAACTAAAAAAGACATTAATGAACAAACCCAAGTTGACGTGCATTTCTCAACTTGGGACAATGTTTTCCCCAGTTTCCGAGGACCACATGAATGCAGCGTAACCAGACCTTTTTCCTGTTTTGTTGGTTGCCATTTTGAGGACTTTTGCCCAAATGAAAGTTAGCAAATGTTGTTTTTTTAAATCATTTATCGCTATGAAAACCGTGCTAATCTTTCCTCGCTGAGCCCCATTGGTAGGACTGAAGGCGGTTCTATCAGTTCGACTGTACGGCAATGGAAATATGGTAAATACAAAAAATCAGAATGAAATCTCATTGGCTTTGCCTTGGGCTGCAGAATATGTGAATCCATAATATTGTTTGCCAAGCGCCAGTTGTTTGTGAATAATGCCGTGAAGTGGAATACCGAGGACAGAAGGAACTTTGAGGCAGATACAGCGCGAGTGGAGCAAATCTACTGGAGAGCTCCCGAAAATTCACCAACTGCAACGGGCAGCGGACGGGGCTACTTTACATTCCGCTGTCGCAACGACCACATTCTCCCACAGAATGGACAGGGTACACATGCGAGAGGCGAGGGACGCTGGCACGCCGAGATAAAAGCTGGGGGGGGTTTGAAGATGAAAGGAGAGGGAGGGCAGACAATGAGAAAATATATGGAATCAGAGTGTGTGATCTGTCAGGGCTTCGACTCCGCCGCCACGCGTGTCTTCGCCGTGCACATGCGAAGAATCCCGGGGCCGCAATGTGTTATTCCAGGAGATAGACGGAGCAGAGAGCAGCGACGTAATGTAAATGTCAAACGCTACGCGAAAAGATGACAAAGTGGGGCTAAGGCGGGGGATTGACGAGTCCTTCAAAAGCTCAACACTGGGTGAATGTACGCGCAGAAAACGAGAAGCACAGCTGGATTCAGAACACCCGAGGTAGGGCTGAACCATTTTGCCAAAAATCAATATTGAGATTTTTTTCAATCAATATTGCGATTTAAATTTTATTGCGATTTTCCGCTAATAACTTTTTGTTGCAATACAATTAAATATTTACAACTGACTTACTCTATTACTTAGTATTACTTACTCTTGAGTCCTTTATAATCATAAAGGACTAAACTGGCTAAATATGCCAAACTACCGGGACTATTTTATGTGTTTTTTTAGCCGGTCTGACAGTCTGAAGGCTCGTCTCAGAGCGAGTCATTCTCTCGCTGCAGTGAGGATCTCCGTCAGGCTCAACGAAACAACATCAGCACAGAATCACAACAGGACTATCCCTGCACTTTTCCGTGGAACACCAATAGCAGCACTCCTGGGCAGGAGTTATTTCACTTTCACGCTGTTTAACCTGAGCTAGCTACCTGAAGCTGCAGTGGAGTCGCTTACACCTCGGCCCCACAAACTGAAACTTTTATGTTTGACTTTACAAATCCAGCCAAATATGCTTAAGCGCAGGGATCATTTTATGTACGTCTGAAGATAATAAATAGTGCCTTAACCGTTTTCAATAGAAATGGAAAGCTTATATTTTATTAACAGAAGGCTAACGTAGCTGCTTGCTCTACTCTACTTCCCGTCCATCAAAAGTAAAAAATATCAAAAACGTTGATATTAACCACAAAATCCATCTCATTCGTTCCTGTCAGTCACTTTAGCCTTTATCTGATTCAGATGTGTTATGCGTTGCTATGGCGACGCCCACAGCGGAGTGATATCCCAGTGATTTAACTACCGGACTACGTGTGCGGTTATACAAAAGTAATGCACGCCTGTTAGCACCCACCATGGTATAATTCAAAATAGTCCACATACCCATTTACATCATTTACTATAAGCTTATTCTGATTTTTTTTTTTCTTGTGTAAATAGCCCAAATAATTTCTTGATATTTGCTCTTGTGTATCAGTCAGTGGTTGTGAGATAAGTTCTTATTTTTATCCAAAACATTCCCAAACATAAGCCTCCAAAAGTGAGCCACAAAGGACTCTTCACTCTTAGCAGCATAGGCTCACCTTCATCTCTCGAGGCACAGACGTGTGAATCCGGAGGAGAGTTTCTGTGATCAATGCATCAGAGGGATTAGCGCTGCAGCTAACGCAATGCTAACGGAGGAAAAAGCAATAGTCGTTTGCGGTGGCTGCATTAAATAACGCTGATATTTTCACAGTACATCCACGATCAGCCACTCACTGTTCTGCTGGGTGTCATTACTGTACTGTTTTCAACTCACACTCATCTTGTCATGATTCGATCTCCGTTCGAGGTGGGACCCTTCTGTTTTCTGTTCCGGAGCCCCCGCTGGACATTATTCTCCGTCCTGGGTAGGCCCTTCCTGCACCGATCCCTCCTCATCGCCCAGGGTTGTCTCAGCTGCCTTTCACTGAGGTAGCCTCACCCACATCTGATTCCATGCTCCTCACCCGAGCTCTTCCTGGCCATTGTTCGTTCCCCTGACCCGCCTTTGATGCCGCTGCCGGACACCGTCCTCCGTTCTCGGTGGGCCCCTTCTGTCCCGGAGCCACCACTGGACACCAGTTTCCGTTCCGGGTGGGTTCCTTCTGTCCTGGGACCGCCATCGGACCGGGACCTCTGCCCGGGGTGGGCTCTTTGTGTTGATCTCCTCCCGACCTGCCTCTGCCGCCATGGCCCTCAGCAGGCCTTCCGACCTACCTGAGCAATATCCTGGGCTTTGTCATTATTACAAACTGAATCCATTTTGGAATGAGGCTGTAAATGTGGGGCAATGTGGGGGAAGTGTAGCGGGGGGAATACTCTCCAGATGCGCTGTATTCAACAAGTGGCTTTAGATCAATATAAAGAAAGGTGTTGAACCAAACGAGTTATTCTAAAACAACTCCTGTAAATAAGCACCTACAGTCGGTGCTCACTACAGCGGCCTGCCTCTCCAGCCCATCTGCAGTCAGATTTCGGAGAACCCCCCACCTCTCCATTACGTGTGCCACGACAACGGCAGCCCAGGATCATTTCATAATTAAATCCTCATTATTCCCTACGTCGGGGTTGCGGAGATAGCTGACGCGTTCAGAGAAAGGCCCACTACAGAGAGTGGAGTCGCTTATGCAGATGGGAGTACAAATTGAGAGATGAAGACCCCGCCTTAAAAGCCCAATGACTGGGCCCATCCATCATCCCGGCGGCGTGCTCTGTTTGTCTTTGCTTATGTTTGGCTGTTTTCTTCGCGCCGCTGCTACACCATCACCGTAATTGCATTCGCGGCGAAACGAGAAGCACTCCGGTCTCATTTTCGCCCGCGATTTATCACGGCCCGCGACGCGAGCCGCTGCACACTTTCATCCGTCTCCTCCGCTGACCTTTTTACGGCGCGCGGACCGCCATCTTTGTTTTTGTCGCGGCTGCCTGGTTTTGGTGCAACGGGGAAACTTTCGATACTGACGATCGCTCCAGGACAGTTCGGACAAAATGTGTCTTTGGGTATACAATAAATATATTTAGAGATATCAATCTCATATTTAAATCTTACTGATTTAAATATGAATGAGGATAAAAACTTTGCAAAAACAGTTTTCTGTCATGTGATGTTTTTATATGAGGGCTTTTATGCAAAAAAGAAATAGCCACAATTTCTTATATTTTCAGCAACAAAATCTTAATAATGGATTGAGCCAGGTTTAAAAGTTTTTTTATGTTTTTATTTTGTTGCTATATTAGTATATTTTGTTGCTATATTACAACATTATTTTCAGGAGCAATTTTGGATCTTTTTGAACATGATTAGAATATGCCAAGAGAAAATATCTGTACAAATCAGACAGAAAATAGTTTTTTAAAATAAAATCCTTATGAAAAAATATCATCCAAAATACTGTTAAGTCCACAGTTTGGAGTCTGTACACTGTTAAAAGTCGTACGCCCATTTTGTTATTGTAACGTTAGATTGTAGTTTGTTTTCACATGACAATGACTGTTTTAAATGTTTAACTTATGCCAATAAGTTCAAAGGTGAATAACTCTTTTAGGTGTGTTGGGGTAACATTTAAATACATGAACTTGACGTAGTTTGGTAAGTTTTCTAAAGAGACCGGATCTTGTAACCGCACACCCATATTATTGCGCCGCACATATAGTGCTGGAAATGCAGACTAAATATTATACAGACTTTAGAGGGGTGAAAGCGTACTTTTAATAATAAATCTAACGTAACATCCTCAAAAAAAGGCTGTTGAGATTAATTAATCTCGATAAAACTGACGTAGGCCTATTAGCGGAAGGACACTATTCACATCAGTCCGCCCTACGGTCCACTTCGCGGCAACAACTCAACTTTTCCTAGCGTTAGAGGTTCGTCTTCGAGGAACGTGTTGAAAGTAAGTACATTATATTTTGCTTGGGTTTTAGAAAAATGGAAGATGGGCACAATACTAATTAAAGCTGTGGCTGTAATCACATATAAATATTGTTATGCTTTGGTTGTTGAGCAAGCCATGCGGTGCTATAGCTAGCTTGGGGGAGGGGGGCATTGGCGAGCGTTTTTTTTTTATTAATTTTTTTATTGAGGGACGGCATTTGTCATATTAATGGGTTTACTTGTTCATTTGCCCAAATGCTTCGTTTTCCACAAGTATGGGACTGTTTTCTCTGACAGACAAGGTGGAGTTCAGTTTCCGGGTCGCAGAGAAACAAGTCCAGGTCGGGAAAAGAGTCCGCAGCGACACAACCCTATCCTTGCAGACTAATGTTGGCTTTAACTGTCGAGCATGTATTTTGGTACCTACACAATTTCCGCGCCGCATTGCTTAAACGCTGTTCCACGCAACATGCGGACTGTTCGGGCGCGGGCATAAGACCGGGTCTGCAGTGACGGGGCAGTCGAGCCCCTGCACCACACGAAGGTTTGAACGTAACCATGTGAACTTTTTCACCTCTTATCTCCCACCTGAACAGAGCACATTCTCTCCAATTTGGCGTTACGCAAATCTAACAAAAAAGCAACACAACAGCGACAAAAAAGATGTAGAAATAACCATTTACGCAAACGCTTTTTTGTCGCGTTTCTGTTTATTTTTTGTCACTTTCCTATTCTAATTGTTGCTTTTCCGTTGCTGCTGAGTTTTGGTTTTCTTTGTCGCTTTTCTGTCACTTTGTTGTTTGGGTTTTCATCCTCGTTTTCGTCGCTATTTTGACGCTTTTTTCCCAGAAACATTTCTTATTTTTGGGTAAAGCTAAACTGAAGAAAGTGTGCTCGGTTCAGATGGGGGCTTAGAGGTTAAAGTCTATTTCGTCTGTGTTTTGGCCAAGTTTCACATTCAATGTGTGCCAATCGTTTGTGCTTGTAATACATTTAGATTGAATTGATGATTCTGTTTTCAATCTGAGGGCACGCTTTCTGTGTTTATGATGCGCGTTGATGCGTATTTTGTTTAGAAGGACATTGCGCGTGCACACCTCAATTTACAACGCGTATTCACGGAGGTCTGGAAGTGTATGGAAATCCACCTGCACTGTACTATCTTGAATCTGCCCCTCACACTAAAATTATATGTCAGTTGTGTGCGGTAAAGGTCACCCTGTCCATTATAAAGCTGCAAAACATCTGATGTTTTGTGCTGTTCAGTTTTTAAATTATTACAAGGTTTAAAGTCTTGAGACATCTCTGATTGTTGATTGTGTTTGACTCAGTGCCAACACTCATTGCATTTTTTATATATATATATATATATATATATATATATATATAATGTGTATGAACAATATATAATAAAACGTCACACATTATTGACGTATCTTTTTTTTTTTTTATCTAAATTTCTGTTAAGGGAGAGTAGGGAGCTAGGTTTTTATTGCACTAAGAATTAAGAAATTGCATACAAAATTGCTATTTTATACTGTCTTAACCTCTCAACCCCCGCCTGAACAGAGTGCATTTTCATAGATGTAGGTAAAGCCGAACTGGAAAAAATGTGCTTGGTTAAAGCAGTACTAAGTAACTTGTTTACCTTTTAATAAGTGTTCATGGGATGATGGGGGGCCTTTCATCTCACCCTGGTGTCTCTGGCCAGAAAACCAGAATTGCAACTTCCCTGCCTCTGGGTCAGAGTCACCAATACACACTAATGGAATCATGAAGAAGCTAACAGGCTAACGTGCAAAGCTAACTGCGAGCAAGAAACATTTGTTTGACCCGGACTGTCTTCTAATTGGAGTCATTAAGAATGTTTTATTACATTTTAATTTCATTTTTGTGTTTCAGGTGGAAGAACGAGCCTTACCCTTACCGAAGTACGTGGATGAAGTGGAGCTGTAAATTTTGCAGTTTCTCAACTTACATTGAACAGAGAATACTAAATCATTACAAAGGTAAACATGGACACGGAAGAAGAGGGTTGGTCTGCATTTATCCAAACTGCACAACAATTGTAAAATCATATGTGGCTCTAACGGTGCATTTAAAAACGCACAAAGTACCCTGTCCAGTCCAAAAACTACGGTGTGAACTATGTCTTTATTTGGAACCCACCAACATCAAATGCTATTTCATTCATTTAAGTAAACATTTCAAAACTTCAGAAACAGTTGCATGTCCATTTTCAGGCTGTCCTTTTAAATCGAGGCTTTACGGAAGCTTTTCAAGTCACAGAACTCGTTGTCACAAGTTTGCTACCTTGGATGATATCAGACCAGACCTAATTGTTGGTAGTTTGCCACAAGCCTCTGAAACTGGGGAACAGGAGGATTTGGATTTTGAGTCGACTGACGCTGAACCTGAGAATCAATCTGTTGAAGACCCTACACAACAGCGAATTGCTTCTCTGCTCCTGTGCATGCAAGCTGTCCTTCATGTGTCAACAACGGCCATTCAACATATTGTAGATGAACTTTTTGATATTGGAGACTGTGCTGGTCAAAGAACTGAGGAAGCTGTGCTTGATGTTCTAAAGGCCCATTGTACCTCTGAGGAAATAATATCATCTGTGACTGAAGTGTTAAAAAGTAAAAATTCCTTTGCCTGGTTTTCAAGAGCAGGACCACTCAGTACGGAGTATAAAAGACAGGCGTTTTATAGACGCCATTTTTCTGTCATTGAGCCTGTTCAATATGATCTGAATTCACTAAAAAAATCTCATACATTTGTGTATATTCCTATTCTAAAATTACTCACTGAACTTCTTCAAAGAGATGAAATATTGGAGGCATTGAGAAACACAACTGAGCATTCAGAGCACTATAGTTCATGTCAGGATGGGAATTACTTTAAAAGGAATGTAATTCTGTCTGGTAAACCCAGCGTTGCATTGCTTTTATACATTGATGACTTTGAAATTTGCAACCCTTTGGGTACATCCAAAAAAAAACATAAAGTTTGTGGTGTTTATTGGTCACTTGCAAATTTACCAAAGCAGCACAGATCATCTTTGGCTTCAATTTACCTTGCAGTATTGTGCAAAACGGAACATGTTAAAGTATATGGCTATGAAAAGGTTTTGGCACCGCTGATTTCGGACATTCAGCATTTGGAAACAGTTGGAGTGTACATCCCAAAACTTGATTGTAGTGTGAAAGGGACTGTTTTTTCAGTTGCTGCTGATAACTTAGCTGCACACTCACTCGGTGGATTTCAAGAGTCTTTTAATGTGGAGAAGTTTTGTAGGTTTTGTCTTGCATCACGTGAAGAGATACAAACTTTTGACGTTCAAAGAGGACAATTTGTGTTACGATCATCAGAGTTGTATGATAAAGCCGTGGAAGAACTGAAACAGAGCAATGTGGGAGTCATTGATGGGGTGAAACGAGAATGTCCACTTAATAAATTGGCAGGGTTTCATGCATGCACAGGTTTTCCACCAGACTTCTTACATGATGTACTTGAAGGAATTGTACCTATTGAGCTCAGTCTATGTTTGGGAAACCTAATTTCTAAGAGGTATTTTACATTAGATGAACTCAATGACAGAATACAAAACTTTCCTTTTAAATTTTCGGACAATACAAATAGACCTCAAAAGATTCCTTCTACCTTCAAAAAGAAAAGAAGCCTTGGTGGAAATGGACATGAGAATTGGAGTCTTGTACGCTTTCTACCACTTTTCATTGGTGACAAAATTCCAGAGGATGATGAAACATGGGAGTTGGTCCTTGAACTGAAAGAGTTGGTGGAGTTGCTGTCAACTTCCTGTTTCACTCCAGCCAATTTATGTTACTTGGAATCCAAAATATCTGACCACAGGCAGCAACTACTGTTCGTTTTCCCTGACTATAAACTGCGACCAAAGAATCATTTCATTGAACATTATCCTGATTTGATTAACAAGTTTGGACCTCCTACTGAGACGTGGACAATCCGATTTGAAGCGAAACATTCCTTTTTCAAGAAAGTTGTGCATGATGTCAACAACTTTAAAAACATTTTACGTACATTGGCCACAAGGCATCAACTAATGTTGGCACACTACTTGGCAATGCCAAGCCTTTTCAGGCCTGAAGTAGAGACTTCTAAGGTGACAACTGTACCACTACGAATTCTGGACAATGCTGTGCAACAGGTTGTTTTGAGTAGGTTTGGTGATATTGAGGACATTGACCTGACACCACATGTTTTTTTGAATGGAACAAAATATTGCATTGATATGTTTGTATCTGTTGGCAGCACTAGTGGCCTGCCCAATTTTGGGAAAATAATTCAAATATGCATCGTTTCAGCCACACATGCCTGCTTTATAATTGAACCTTTTACAGCTCACTATGTCAAGCATTTGAGGAGCTACCAGCTGCAGAAAAGCCTGTCTCCTTGTCTACTAGTTCAAAAGGAAGAACTCAACGACTACACTCCTCTTGTGGCATACTTCGTTCGAGGTTACCTTCTGATTGCGCCTAGAACCTTCCTGCTGAAGTAAATGTAAGTTGTTTTTGATTACTATAAATGCGTGTTTTTCTTTTTTTTTTGCCTGCACTTTGTCTCTCTTTTGAGTTTTCATCACGATTGTGTCACATTTTTGTCACCTTTTTGTTTTTAGTTTTCTTTTAGTTGCATCTTTGTTGCTTGTCCAGCCTTTTTGTTGCATTTTTGTCATGTTTTGTCACTCGTTCGTTGTGCTTTTGTCTAATTTTGTTGCTCTTTTTAGGCTTTTGATTTGGGGAAAGGCCAAACTGGAGAAAATTTGCTCAGTTCAGGTTGGAGTTAAGAGGTTGATAAAAAATGCATTTATCAATACTTTTAATGTTGTTGTTGTTGTTAACCTCTTACCAAGTACATTTTCTCCAGTTCAGCTTTGCCCAAATCTAAAAGCTCACAGCCAACCTACAACACTGATCTAGAATCTAGAAGGATCTTTTTCCCTGCATTGTTGCCACATTTTGGTTGTTTGTCACACTTTTTTCATTACTTATTCATCACTTTTTGTTATGTCGCTTTCTGACGCTTTTTCACTGAATCACTTTATTGATTTTTTTTTTTACTTTTTCATCCTCATTTTTGTCTTTAACACTTTTTTTCAAGAAGCTTTTAGATTTGATTAAAGTCGAGCTGGAGAAAATGTGCTCGGTTCAGGTGGGGGTTAACTCAGGGCAATACTGCAACATGATTGGACAGTTTGAGTCTGAACCACTGGCTCTAACGGGCCAATGGCACAGACTGGCACTTTCACTTCCGTCAGTGTACCCCAGGGCAGCTGTGGCTACAATAGTAGCTTATCACCACCGAGTATGGAATGAATGAATGAATAATGCACAAAATTGTTAAAGCTGCTTTGAGCGTCTGGAAAAGCGCTATATAAGACAAATTTATATTGATTTTCATGTTTTGATTGTTTTTGTTTTTTTTCACAAATAAATTAAATACTTGTGGCTGATTAACTTCTATAGACATACCTTTAATTCAAACCTTCAAACAAAAATACTTTCATCCTGTATCATTTAACATCTATCTTCCATTGTCTCATCCAGACATCAAACCTAGGTTCTATTTCTGTCTAGGAAATGGTTATAAACCTGACAGTTAGTAAGTCCTATGACAGATATTGAGATTGACCAAAGTAGAGATTGTGATTTCGATATTTCATTTAATTGCCCAGCTCTAATAGGAACTGTTTTTTCTTTTCTCTAGCTGAGGCAATCCACAATGCTACTACGAGTAATCCTATCTCCAAATGACATAAGGCGACTGACCATTGAAGAAAGACCACCTACTGTTGAAAAACTTTATGAGATACTCCGAAACAAATTGGGAATAAGAGGTAGCTTTTCTGTACAATTTGAGGACCCTGACTTTGGTAACGCGCTCTGCAATCTGCAAGATATACAAGAACTTCCCGCAGACCGAGCAACATTGAAAGTTCTCCTTACTGCTGATTCAGGAGAAAGCTCTGACTCCACACTGGACACGGGGAGCTTGTCTAGCCGCTCTATTGGTACCGTGGATTTGGCTGAGTGGCCTGACCCTTACCCAATACCTCAGTTCTCCTACGACACTGAACTCAAGTTAATTAAAGCCAATGCACAATATGCAAAGGATGGATACCTTCTAGAGGTAAACAAAGGAATGAAGTCAGACATTCTAGATTGTCTTGCAGATGGTATGTGTAAAATTACCCCATATCCTGAAAGTCATCATTATGAGATTGTGGCGAGAGCACTTGTGGACAAGCATCCAAGCTTAAGAGATCCTGGGTCTGCAGCAGGATGGTATTCGTGGGTCCATAGCCTTAAATATAAGGTTGGAAACTTCCGCCGTGACTTGGCAGTTGCTGGACTTCCAGAAGTGGTTGTGAATAAGCGAAAAGGAGGAGAGGCAAAAAGAAAAGTCAAAAAGTCAAAAAAAGGCGAAGTTCACTTTTGTCCAGAACAAGGTGACAGTGTAGAAGTAACTGAAGAGAACCGTATGAAGATGGAGAGGGAAATGCTTAAAACCATCCCCGATCGTGACATGGTGGATGAGTTGATGGTGTCAACATTTGCCCAGCGAAGGAGAGAGATAGTAGGTGATGAACCACTACTAAGAGAAATTCGCAACCGATGGCCGGCATTGCTTCAAGAAAGACAGGTGATGTAACTGTTGAAAAATTCCTGTTTTGTGTGCTTGCCCTGCATAAATTGTTTTGTATTATTCTAGATAAGAGCTGAATTCGAACGAGTTACTGCCCAAGAACTGCTACCTTCATTTCTCGATGGCCTCGATGCACTTGTACCCCGACTGCTGGAACTCTACAAATCCTCAAGCAAGTCTGGAAGGTGCCGCTCCTTGGGTGACATTCTGACCTCCCTTGAGAAAGATGTAAGTATACTTCTCTAAGCAGAGATGGGTAGTACTCAGTTGTACATGTACGTAAGTTTTTGAAGTAACTCTACTTTTCAGAATCAGAATCAAAATCAGAATAGGTTTTATTGCCATTGTTATGAACAGGTTCACAACTAGGAATTTTACTCGGTGCGTTTGCGCACATGCGCTAAACGCACCTGGGCAGCCGTTACAAGGCGCCCCTTTTGTTGCTGAAAGTAGAAATCACAATAAGCAAAGCACATACATAAGACAATTATACACAAGATTATGATAATACACATTACGGGCGGACAACACGCTGGAACTTTTTCATTGGTACATAAGGGAGGGAAGGTCGGTGAAGATACCGTGATAGTGAGAGGCGGACAGAGGGAGGGGGTAGGTCAGGGCAGGTCATGTATTGTGTTATGTCGGAGGCTTAGTAGTCTTAGTAGTATCTGTACTCTTGAGTAAAAAAATATAGGAAGTTGTGCCACAATGAGTACATTTTTAATGCTACTCTTAAGTAAATATTTAGGCTGCTCTATCCACCTTTGTTCATATAAATAACAAGAAAGCATGCATGTTTTTAAAGCAATAGCCCACCGTTTTTACATACCAAGATATGTTCTTACCTTAGACGAGTTCATTTGTACCTGTCTGGTCTCCACGTGTGCCTTCAGTCACGTAAACACAGCACAGACGGCGTTAGCATTTAGCCTCTCTCTTCTCCTCTATAGCTCCAAACGAGGTGAAGATGGAAGCTACCAAACTCTTCTACGTTTTTCCTATGGAATGGACTAATGTGGATTTTCTAAGCGGATAAAAAGGGGAACTATATTGTAAGGCCACCAGGAATATTTCGACATCTAGAATTACAATATAGTTCCCCTTTTTATTTGCTTAGAAAACCAACATTGTTTAATTTTGTGTAATTATACTTTATAGTGTAACACTTCACGTAACCATATTTAAATAGGGAAAACGTGGAAGAGTTTGGTAGCTTCCATCTTCACCTTGTTTGGAGCTATAGAGGAGAAGAGGGAGGCTAAATTCTAACGCCGTCTGTGCTGTGTTTACGTTACGGAAGGCACATGTGGAGACCAGACAGGTACAAATGAACTCGTCTAAGGTAAGAACATATCTCAGTATGGAAAACCGGTGGCCTATTCCTTTCAACTAATTACTACAAATAAAAAGATTAAACCTATGAATCCTTTGCAACCCAGAATTATTCGACACAATCGATTCCATTATATTACTCAATGTCCAAACTTCTCTAAATATTAGAACTGCCACAGGATTCGAATGTAGATCTGTCGATTTAAAGTATGTGGATTATTGAAATATGGACGAAAGAAGTCCTCAATTCAATATTGTTGAATGGCATAGCCCTAGTTTGATTTCAGTGTAGTTTGTGTTTGATCGGTTTAATGTGTTCTCAAACAAAATGTTGGATTCATGGTGTGCCACTGATATTCAAAAATTTGTTATTGAATGAAGACGTATTCCTCTCCTTCGCTTCTTACAGGATCTTCTTGAAAAATGTGAGTAATTGAGGTATTTCAACTTTGCACATTAGAGCCAACTTTGGGGTTGATTCCAAAATGTTTTTTTTTTTAAATATTCTTTGACATCACAAAATGTTTTGGTGGTATGTCTTTTGTAACACAACTATACAACTTTGGTGGTGCAGTGGTGAACACTCATGCTGCACAGCCAGAATATCCCAGGTTTGATTCCCACCTGGACGGGGTCTTTCTGTGTGGAGTTTGAATGTTCTCCCCGTGTCTGTGTAGATTTTCTCTGGGTACTCTGGTTTCCAAAACCACTAAAATGATGTACAGTAGGTTCCTCTCTGGGGCCATGATTGCCCAGGAAAAAGGGATTCTTAACCTTTGTGGGAATTTCCTGGTTAAATAAAGATTAAATAAATTAAACAACTGAAGTAAAGTTTGTCATTAACTACTCTTTTCACTTTTACAGAAGACAAATGAGAGGAAGAGGACAGCTGTTCTGTTGGGACTTCCACTCTACCTCAAAGAAGATTCATCCAATGTTTTCCGGCTGTGTGATGTGAGTATGATACATTTTATCCAAATTAAGTTGCGTCAATAATTACAACTCATTTAGAAACCTGTTTAGAGTAATGTATGGTATTTAAAATAATGTTTGGCAAACTGTACAGAGGTAATTAACACTATTCATTATAGACATGTAATAGATTTTATTCAGTCTTACTGAAATCAAAGTATATTTTCTAAAACGACGGACGCAAATTAGCCCAAGGCTACAAACCGGTGTGGCTTGTTTACATGCATGAGAACCATGTATGTTCATTAACATGCACTGTCTCGACCAAATAAACCAATAAGTAAAATGTAACGACATCTACAGCATCTAATTTCATTTTTCTTTAGGCCCATTCTGACCATCTGGATGAAGCGTTGAAGGGAATGGAACTTGGACTGCTGATTGCCTATGAAGAGGAGCAGGATGCGGTCCCACATCAGGTCTTTGACGTTGCCGTCGTCGTGGAAGAAAGCATAGTGATTCACCATGAGAAGAGTGTAGCATGTGGTGTGGCAATGCTGATGGGTATCATCTATGCTGTAAATCTGGAATACCCATCAGCAATGAAATACACGTTCGAGTTTCTCCAAAAGGTGGTCATGAAGATCAAGCCCGAACAGGCCTCTGCCAGAATACATGGACTGCGCAACAAAATACTGAGGTACAACATGTAAATTAATCCATGTTGTCAAATGCTGTTGTATTCTTTTTTCCCTGCTGTTGCTCATTGTTTTGAGCCATTTTGGACACTTCAAATGTTGTTAGTAGGCCTGTTTAATTGGCTCTTCTTTGAAAGTTAGTTGACTTATTTTAATCCCTGCTTTTGTGGCCTCCGAGGCACTGCAGGGGTGCCTTCAAGCATGTGTACAACACAAGTAGGCCTGGCACAATAAGAACGTTTTGAAGTTTAATATGTTGAGGCTACAAAATATTGCGATAATTATTGGGGGGCACTTGACACCACTGGATAATGAACTCGTTATAAAACTATATATTAACAAATATTTGATAATACAAGTTGCAAGAAACATGACACAATTTACTTTGATAAAATGATTATAGTAATTAAAAAATATATTAACATGGTAACTATTGTGACATGCCTACACAAGTACAAGATGGAATTAGATAAAATGTATTAGCTGAAATGTTTAAAAAAATTGGATAGCTTTGCAATATGGTATTTGCTACTACACTTGTTCCATGTTTTGCGTTTCTGGAAATTGTGAAAAGTGAAAATAAACGCTGTGACTACTTGATTGTGAATTTTATCTACAAAACCTATTTTTGCATGTCAATAGAAATCACAAGTAGACATTCATTTAACTTAAGTGTGTCTGTACAATTTCTGCCATAAACATTTGCGTTCATCTAACATTTGACTGTAAGCGGTGCCAATATTGAAAACTTAGTATTATGTGTACAAGTAGCAAATATATTTGGTTGCGTTCAACTGCATTGAGTGAGTTAAATTTCATTCATAACTTGACCCAATATGTTGAACGAGGTCAAAACATTGCTTTCTTGTGACATCAGATCGTAAGTTAAAAAATATTTAAACTTAGGCTTGTGAGTTTAAATAACACATACACTTACATTAATATGGAGAAGCAATATAAGTTTACCGTTTGCACAACATAACATGTTAGTTGGTTTAAACTGAAACTATTGAGTTGAAACAATTTCTAGCAATGATTTATGAACCATTTATAACTTGCTTGTTTTAGTTGATTGAAGGTGCCAATATTGTTTCAATGAGCTCAACTTCTTATGGCAGAAACTTAACGAAGACTTTTAAGTTGAACTACCATATTATTTATTACAGTGTAGGAGCTACTAAAGTGGAGCAGTTGCAAGAGTGTAAAGAAAACGTAATTTTGTAATGTATCACTGGACGAGGTAAGCCCTTCTCTTTGGTCCTCATGGAGCTGCCATTGCTGTAATACCACCCCCTGTAGGTGGATCAAGGCAAGTTTATTGTTCATACCGCACATTTCGTACACAAGGCAACTCAATGTGCCTTAATCTATGATTGAGCAGTACCAAGTAACTCATGCCCCTAGAGGCCATAAGCGCCACTGCAGGTGTCGTAGCATGTTGTGTTTTTTTACTCATTAATTGTCCGTGAGAGTAAATCCTACGCTGACAGAAAAGACAAAGGGACAGAGGGATATTGTTCATCCAATTACACAATGGGGATCATTTTTTTCACTCAAACTTGGCTGTAAATACAGTTTAAGTGGTGCTAGCCCGCAGTTAGCTTTGCCCGTTAGCCTGTTAGCTTCTTCTTCGTGATTCCATTAGTGTGCATTGGTTGCTCCGACCCGGGGGCAGGGAAGTTGCAATTGTGGTTTTCTGGCCAGAGACACCAGGGGGAGAGGAAAGACCCCCCAATCATCCCATTAACACTTGTATTACCCCCAGAGGGACTACGGAGAGGATTTATTTAGGCAAACAAGTTACTTAGTACTGCTTTAAGGAACAAGCTTTGTAGGAGGAGACTAAACAGCCATGTTCATTTCACAGACCATTCGGGATCGTTACTATGGATGGGGCTGAATGAAACACCGGCTCTCTTTTATATTATATCTATGGTGTATATATAGAGAGAAACGTATACAAATATAAAGTCTTTTATTACAAAAATATCGATGAAGGGTTATCAAAATATAAGGCTGTACAAAAATAGTTTTAAATGTGCAAATTCACTGCATGGTCCCTGCTGTGGTCCCGGGAAGAGGAGAGAGGGCAAAGAGATTAGTGGTGCGGCCCTTTTAAAGGAGCGAGGGCCCAAGTGCCCCTGATGATCAGGCCCACTCATTTAACTCTCTGTTGGCCAGGGTCATCACACTGCCATTGTATTTTGCCACGGCTGTCTCCCAGAAAGGAAATGGCCATATTTGGATGACACCAACCATGCCAATATTGGTGACAAAGATGAGGGAGTCACGTGATGTTTTAGTCATTTCCTGGAAAACTCAACAAAACATAAAATAATCATTGTGAAGGGTGAGTCTGGTCTATTTTTTTTACTCATTAAAACTAAGATGTTTTAATTAGTGACGGTTTCCCTCACTCATTTGTATCAAACTTTAACATGTTTTATGATTCCCCGCTGCACGTCTGACACTCATTCAAATGTGATTAACAAAATGGCCCCCGCGAAACGGAAGGCGAGTCTGTGTTCACGACGGGCCACATATGGTCCCGGGGCATCCGTCAGACGCCACAGGAAACGCACGTGTTCGCCCAACGACCCGGCGGCGATAAATGCCTCTAATTACAATGTAAGGCAGACGGCAATTATTACGTCAGCGTTCATTTTTACGAGGACATACACAAGTCATTACCCGCTAATGTGTTGGCATTCTTTTATTAGTCACACTGACACGGAGGCAGAGAGAATTACAGGGGGCTGGGGATCACAATATGAGAATGACACGCTCGGAATACGTGCGTGCTTATATTTAGCGCGTCGCTGTGAGCGCAAAGATATCTCACGACATGTCAAATGTAAACACGAGAAGCAAGAAAAAAGTGACAAAGACGTGGCACAAACGCGTCAACAAAGCAACAACGACAAAACACCAGAAGAGACATGACAAAACTGCGCCAACAACGCAACTAAAGCTACAATCAGTTTTCTTTCAAATGAGGCGTTAACACTACTGCCCTCCAGTTGAGAAGTTTTTAGATTTGGGTAAAGCCGAACTGAGGAAAATGTGCTCGGTTCAAGTGGGGGTTAAGAGGTTAAACAAAATGCAGTAATACATTTGTGATTCCAATTTAAGTGCATTCAATGGTTTGTATTGATTTTTGAACAGGGACAGTGTACAATCTACATTAGCCTCAGAAAGGAGAGATGCATTGTACCAGGTTATAGCACTTGTGCTAATTTCCACCTGCAGTCCCTGGGCCTATTGTACATGTTTTTGGTGGTAGGGGAAACCGGAGTACCCGGAGGAAACCTACGCAGACACGGGGAGAACATGCAAACTCCACACAGAAAGGCCCCGTCCAGGTGGGAATCGAACCCGGGACCTTCTAGCTGTGAAGCATGAGCGCTAACCGCTGTGCTAGCGGGCTGTATGGATATCCTCAGCCCTCTGAGATTATCCAAATGAAAAGTGCGTTACAAATGAAATTCATTATTATTATTAAGTGTGAGACTGGTGTATAAGCTCTGCAGTTAGCTGTAACTAACGTCATTACAATAAGACACGAGAGAGTGAGGATAACAAAGGCAAAGGGAATCTACGACTCTGCACTTTAGCTCAGTGGCAGTTTATATTTTGTCAAAAGTAACTCAAAGTAGTGTAACTAATACAAACACCGCAAGAATAATCTAATGGCATTCATAAACGTTGAAGTTCTCACACTTTTATAAAAGAGAGAAGTTCTAAAGCCGATGGTGCGTGTTACATCGTGGACACCTCATGGACAAAAGCTTCTATTCTATGGACTTTATGGACAATACGTGTTAAAACGCTAAATGCATGGGTTAAAGTTGAAAAAATTCCTGAGCCTGAACTTCTATGAATCATAGAATGATCACTAATAAGCGTTTTTTATAAGCGCCTTTATACGCTCATACATATAATTTATATCTATTTAATGCCAACAACTGATGTTTATTATAAACATCAGTTGTTGGCAATAAATACATCATCTGACTATTGAATTGTTACTTAAATGTAAAGCCTCACCTTGCCAAGACCTTTCTGCAAGTACCCCTAGTTTGGATTTGTGTGATAATGTAAAAAACAAAAAAACATACCACATCACAGTAAGTGAATATACCATTTTCTTTTTTTCATTATTATTGATGTTATTACTAATATTTTATAAATGTGTAAACTGATTAAGCATCCAAACTAGACATCAGACGCGGTCAGTCATTGAAGTAGGGGTCTCACTGGTAGTGTTCGCTCCTAGTGATGGGATTTTCAGCTCTTTTTGGTGAACCGGATCATTTGGACCGGTTCACCAAAAAGAGCTCTTTTGGCTCCCAAATGGCTCTTCTTTGTTTTACATAATACAGCTTAAATTTAGGAGAGGTTTTGATTCATGGCTTGTTAACTGAGCTTTTCAACTACTCCCTGCACAAAACAACTATAATTAAGAAAGAAATTAAAAAGAACAGAATAATATTTCTTTTCCATTGCTATAATGAAGTGATATTGGCGTATAGTGGTGTTGTTTTGTCTTCAGGAATCAAAGTTGACTTTTCCAGGTGGTGGAGGCATTGTTTATTATAGCAACACACGCACTTTTAAGGCTGGTACATCTATGTACACTTTTTTTTAATTCACAGTCAAAATCCTTAGTGTTTCTCCCATAGCTTCTGCCCAGTCCCTCTGCTGCCTGTGTCAGCTCTGCTGCTGGTCCTGCTCAGTCTGTAGCTGCTCGAGCCTCGCGCTGAGAGAGGAATACAGACTTCAGACATCACTGAAGTCCAAACTTTAACCTGGACTCCTGTTGTACTTCTGCTTTAGTGGCTTTTATAATGCGCTCATACACATGTGGAAAAGGCCGCCACTCCGACGTGTATCGCCGCTCCGCGCGTGATTGCATTGTTTATTTTTCACTCCACAAACCCAGCGTAACTTTATCTAACCATAAAACCGAAAATATGAGGCGGATCTTTCTCAAATAAGGAGTGGCTAAAAGCTAGAGATGTACCGACTACATGTATGGATTAGTTTAAGTTTGTAGAGATCTAGATTTTATGTAAACAGCAGGTTGGTTCCTTGTGGACGGGCTGCAGCTGCAGATGTTTTATCTACAGTATCCCTCTCCCCGAACACATTTTAGTTTAGTTCTCTTACTCTCTTTTTCTTTTAGTCTTTGCCCTTCTCTATTCGTCTCTAATGTAGCAGAGAGCAGTGCATGTAGAGCTTGATAAACATGCAATCTTTAAAAATAAAAAATAAATGGCTCACTTGTGGCTCTCATCGTTCACTTAAAGAGTCGGCTCTTTGTACCGACTCGTTCGCGACCAACCCATCACTAGTGGCTCCTGGTAGCGTAGTTGTGTGAGGTAGAGAACGGACAGCTGCAAAATGACGATGAAAAACTTTCTTACCACTTGTAGCATAGATTCGCTTCCTGGGGCACAGTACGCAGAAGCTAGCACCAGCTTCTCTCAATTTTCTGCACCAGCTGCCAAAAGGTTTATCATCTCGGCCCTTTTCCTCCATCCACGACCAGCGCCATTCATTTTTAACTCCCTCGTCTACTACAGTTTTCAAAAAGTTGCGCTCCATTCCGTTGGAAAACTTGTTTCGTGTAGTTTTCGTGCTCGCTGTAGCGCTGGCTGACTCAAACACCGCGCGTGCACCGATCACGAGCGCGCTCACAACACAACCTTGGCCAAAAGACCTGCGCTAGTCTACTCCAGATTTGCTGTGTTTTGTTGCGCTATACACACGCAATCCTTTCATACAATTGGTAGAACACACTTGAACCTTTTTTAAATGACGGGAATCATAATTTATTTATATATTAAAAAAAAAAAAAAAATTTTTTTCTTTCTTTTTTTTTTACTCACGCCGGATTTCCGGCACGGTGCCGGAAAACTTTAAGCCATGTAAATGTACTAAAGTGTCCATAGTTTCTTGGACACCACTGGAAGCAGGATTTGAAGGCACTGGCCTTTGGGTGAAAGGGCTAATCATCATTAATCATTAATCATCTAATGCACCTTGTTAATAATCTATAAATGTAAATGGACAGTCGTGCTATGTCCACGTAGTGTGCCAAATGCTCTAAACACATGAGTTTGGAAGACTTTTGGACTGCATATATTGATACAGGAGATTAAAAGTGGACTGAGGCCTAAACACATTCTGTTGGAGATCTCAGCTTTGAAGTGAGGGGTTGGACGGCACTAAACTGTTTAAAGCTAAACAAAACAAAAATAGAAATGGTGGTCCTTGGAAATTCTTTTGACGTTTCTTCCCTGGGTCACTTCTGCCACGAGTCAGTTGGAAAATCTTCAGGTCATTTTGAGTTTTTTTTTTAAGTTGACTCAGCCAATCCCTTCAGTGGTTACAGCAGTCTTTTACCGGCTGCATCTCAGTACCGTCCATGTCCTGAACTGAACTGTAGTACCTTGGATTGGACCAGACTTCCATCCATCGTCTGCAGGAACCGTGAGTACTATAACCCCTGTGCTGGCCTCTTGGCACGGGCTCCCTGTCAGTTACCGGATACATTGGAAGATTCTATTGATTGTTTTGAAATGCTCGAATGGGCCTGCTCTCTGCACCCTCACAGAGCTCGTGTCTCTCCATGTCCCAGGCCGAACTACGAGGTCCGCTAACTAAATCACCTGAGATCAAGCTAGGTCAGGCTTTTTCCTTCCACTCTGGACTGATTACCGTCATTGCCCCACCCCCCATGAGAATTCTCCTCATTTAGACTTTTTAACATGAACGACAAACGGGATGGGGTACAAGGGCCCAGGGCGAGCCCAGCAACAGCACACTGCAAAAAGGTCTCTGATGAAAACCGCCGTTCATTTGCCTATAGGTTGCATTCACGTGACATCAAAACATTGTAAAGAGCCTATAGATACAGACGGCATCTCTGCGATCGCCTATATGGTCATGTTTTGGAGCAATTGAGGGAGAAAAATCGAAACTTTGTCTAATTATTCAAAAACTACTTTAACAAATGCTGAATTATGAATATAGTTTTCTCCCTAATAAACATTCAAAGACATGGAGAGGAGCAAAGTGGTTCAACAGCCCATAAAGCTACCAAGCGCTATAGCTACGACTGCCGTTTTTCACTTCTACTGAACAATCTGCTGTGAATAAACATCCTGACACGATGCCGTCTGTATCTATAGTTTAAAATTGAGATGGAGGACGATTGAAAATTCCATAGTAGTAACTATGGCAACCAATGCTCAAAATGCAGCTTAGTTTGTTGTTAATTTCCCTGTAATTCCTGGGCCAGTTCACATATTCACGTATGAACTATGGTCCAAATATTTCCTCATAAAGGCGTCCAAAAGTGGAGACAATTTTCAGAAACATGAGCGTGATGTTGGTCAGTGGAATAAGAATAAAGTGTCAGGTTTGTGAATCCAATCGCTGTCAAAAAATAACCAGGGGAAACATCTTATCTTTCAGAATTGATTTTACCATATGAGCCTTCGCGGTCCCTTCGCTCCTCTGGCAGGGGTCTCCTAGTTATTCCTAAAGTCAACAGAAAGACTCACGGCGAGGCGTCTTTCCAATATTATGGCCCTCGCCTCTGGGACGACCTGAGGAGGAGCTCAGGACCGCAGAGAACGTTCATGTTTTTAAGAGCAGGCTCAAGACCCACCTTTTTAGTTTAGCTTTTAATTAATATTTACTTATATTAACCTTATTTACCGGTTTTAGTTCTATTATTTCTTTATTTTCCCTCTTTTATCCTGTGCTATTTCACGCACAGTTTTAGCTGTTTTTAATGTATCTCTTATTAAATATTTATTTATTTATTTTTATTTATTTTATTCATTTATTTTTTATGTTCTCCTAGTGGTTCCTCTGAGGGAGCCCTCTGCCCCGGGAGTGCTGGTTGGCTGTGGCCGTGCGGGCGCTCTCCTGGGGGTGCCTGGATGGAAGCAGGACGTCTCTCCTACACCTCCTCCGGGCCCCCTGAGTTGGCGCTCTGTGGCTGTGGGCGATGGGCTGCTCCTGGTGCAGACGGCTCCTTGGATGGTGTTTCCTCTTTCGGTCCATCTGTACCCAGCCTTATACTCAACTCTATGTCCATTTTAGACTTTTAACTGCTGGCTGTCTGTACGTATATGTGTCTGTGTGTCTGTGTGTGCGGGTGGGGTGGTGGGGTTGTAGTTATTTATGTATATTTACTGGTGGGGACGATTTTTATTATTTTTAATGATTTTTAAGCACTGTAAAGCACTTTGTGTTACATTTTGTATGAAAAGCGCTCTATAAATAAAGTTTGATTTGATTTGATTTGATTTGGACATTCAAAAACTGTTTCTCCCCCACAGAGCTGCACTGACACCTGCCCCGGCTGAAACAGAATCCCAGAACATGAATGCGACCTATTAAAAAGTAAATGATGAACCTATAATCACATACTGTTCAAAAATGAAAGCAGAAACTTAGATATTTGTTTTGGTACAGAACATCTGGTTATCAGTGGAGATTGTTGAAAATGAGCAGACATTCCGGCAGACAGGGGGGTTGATTTTGAAAAAGGGCTGGAGGGCAAAGAATTAATAACATGGACATATTATTAATAGACCGTCATTCCTCACTCTACCCGTTTACCACAATGACTAAGTTTGATGGGGAAATCATGGCGGGTTTACAGACTCCTCCTCCCCTGCTGTGACGGGACATGTTCCTAAAAAGGGCAAAAGAGCGGGATTGTCACTAACTGCGTTCCCATCACTGGATTTTAATGCATTTTGAAGTTTCGCATTTGTAAGAAGAGATGGAAATGGCATTTAAACTCTTAATTCGCATAAAAAGTGTATCCGGTCGCTTGAGGTGTTTTTTTTATTTGTGCGCGTAAGCGTTAATGTGCATTTTTTAAGATGGAAACAGTTTTTTTCGCATAAAGTTTGACAGAAGTGAAGAGGGAGAGTAATCCATCAGTAGCAGGTCGTCCCAGATGCAGAGGCTCAAACATCGCTGTCTCTGCCGCAGCACTTAAGCTAACAGTGCACTGTCTGCAACTATGGACCGAGTTAGCAACAAAAAACTTGCCCAAACTTGCCCAGAGACGCAGACGCCGCCTGATCCTCATTAGTTTTGGTTTGTCCAGGACATGCAAGACTTCAGAGTAGTAGCAGCCATAGCTAGTTAAGATACTTTAGCAAAAGGTCGCCTAAATTAACACATATTCATGGCATTACGAGTAAAAACAAGCAGCTAATTCCGACATGGTAAATTAATTACTGTAGACTCGACCCTCTTCGGTTGTAGCCGCGCCCGCGCCATTAGCTCTCATGCTAACACCCTGTCAATCAAAGTCTGGCCCTCATTAGTATAACGAGAGTTTGGAAAAAAAATGTCTGGTCCCTTTTATCGTGCCTAACCCAGCGTTATCACAAGAGGAATATCTAGCTGTAGAAAATTCAAAAAAATGAGGCACCAGGCTCTAAAGTTGTTTTTAACGTGTCTAAAGTGCAATGATTTCCAATGGGAGACTAGCGGCTATGTGGAGGTACTACAGCAATGGCGGCCCCTAGTGTCAAGGTCATAAAGCAGAGCAGCCAGCGGCCATTGGTTAATTAGCTTGACTTGACTCGATTCATATATCTTAAAGAGACTAGATGCAAATTGGTCCTTTTATGCTCACTACTGCCACCTCAGGTCTTACGTGTAACTGCAGTCTCTATATTAAGCTGGTGCATGACGGCACTTCAGACCCGAATGAACACCTTTAAGACTGACAGTGCAGGATTTTAGTGGCAGTTGTGGTGTCTAGTCCCGTTAAATAATATGTAAAGAAGAGACAGTAGTGAGTGAGCCACGGGGGCCCCTGCAGGTCGTAGTGAGAACGTTATCAAACTAAACAGCAGACTTGTATTTTCAGCTATAGCCACTATAGCCGGGTCCTGTGATGGGAGTATAGGTTTTTTAATAAAGGGAAAGACTGTTTCTGCCCCCTCCATGATGCAACAAAATCCATGCAGACTGAAGCGCTTCAACAACAAACTCTCGGTATGTTTTTGACGGGGGAACAAAGCTGTAAAACGGTTTCCGGCTCAGAAGAGTCGGGTTTGCATGACGTCCCCTTTAAGCTTGTGTTCCTGCAATAAACCGAGGCTCAAAGCATTTCTCTTATCGCCGTCAGCTCACTCGCCCATCACGAGCCGAGTCCTGTTGCTATTATTTTTTAAAGCGGTCGCGCCGATAACCTCTGCCCCGAGGAGTGGGCGCTGTGTTTCACTCTCCACAATGCGCCCGGTCAGGAGGTCACTAATGGGAAAAAATCTGTCACTGAACTGTGCGGCGCTCCCAAAAGTCAAGAACATTTTAACTTTTTTTTTCTTTTTCTTTTTCAACGACTCTCACAAAGTCATCCTCTCGGTGTTTTTTTGGTTTTTTTTACGGCGCGTGTTCCAACAGACAGAGGGGCCGTTTTCAGCCCGACTGCTTTCCGAGAGGAGCGCCGGGTTATTAAAGCCCCTCAAACACTTATTAGCTCTTGTCCTTTTGCGCAGTAATTTAATTTGGATTTAACAAAAATGAAGAATGTTTGTCGGCTCCGGAGCATAGTTTAACCCACTTGCCCCTGGCCGGACCCGCTGAGGGACACTCGGGAGTCCTTACCCTGAGCCCGTCCATGAAGGTCTGCCCGTCGCTGGCCCGCCTCCACGACACCTCGGGCAGCGGCTCGCCCTCCGCCACGCACGAGATCATGGCCGCGCTGCTCTCCACCGCCGTCACGTTCTTCAGCTGGATGATGTGGGGCTGGACTGCAGAGGGAGACGGGGAGAATTAGATTTTTCATTTTTATTTTACCATTTCAAACACGGGACAAACAAGACGGAAGTGGAAGTCAATTAGGCAGATAGTAACTGTGAGCAGATAGACTTTAATAACTCCTATAGCTCCACACACAGCTCATACACATGTCACATCTACAATGTTTCCATAGGTCCCACAAAGGAGTTCTCACACACATTAGTAGAGCTGGGTACTGTTACATTGTTTATAAGCAAGTCAAATTGAATGCTTTCTTTTAATACCCAAACTAAATATTGAGATTTCATTTCTTACAGCCACACTTGCGTAACATTTTACCCAATAAACTACACTGAAACATTGAAGCAATATATTACAGGTATGTTCATCGTCGAAAAAGACCTCTTAAACAAACATGAGCCTTTGCTGTGAGCGACTCGGCTCTCCTCAGACATGACTGTAACTTGACTGAATCTCCTGCTCGTCTCCATGGAGATGTGCCTCCATGGAGGTTCTCATCCAAATCCATTCTTTGATTACCCACTGCAGCAAGAGCATCATAGTGAGTGAGGTCATTAGGAGCATGCTTTATATTCTGATGGCAACAGTATAGTCCAAAATGTTACGCAGTGTCCCTTTAAGATTGGCAAATGTTTCATCAAACAGAGGAAAGAGAATTGGACAAAACGGGCAAATATAATGCGGTAAATTTCAGCCAACACTGCAACCGAACGTGTTTTAGGCCAACACTTGTTGGTGTTTTCAATGATCATATACAGTACACATTGTTGAGCGATACAGATAGGAGGAGAGCTGACCCTGACATGCACATGCAGGGGTGCTTTGCAGGTATCTACTGTAATTGTTAAAAGTGTCAATGGAATAATGAATGCCCAACGCTTTGATTCTGAAATGTCAGAAAGTGTTCAATCATTTCATTGCATAGTGGCTGTAAACACATTCTTTTCATCATCATCACTGAAAGGTTTTCAGTCTCTATTTCTTCGAGGTCATCTCTGAATTGAAGACGTTATATGCCTCCCACCTCAAGAAGTTGGGTGCCAGTTTGAATCCAATGTCATGCTTTTTAATGACATTTAAGGCCTCGATTTTGGGCCGACTCACTAAATGGCCTTTAAGTTAAGAGACCCATCTCCAGATGTGGAGCCAGGCTCGTGGTCAGAAACACCTGGACAGAGGATTCACCTATTCACCAGAGTACCCGGAGGAAACATACGCAGACACGGGGAGAACATGCAAACTCCACACAGAAAGGTCCCGTCCAGGTGGGAATCAAACCCGGACCTTCTAGCTGTGAAGCACGAGTGCTAACCGCTGCGCTACCGTGCCACCTTTTAATGCTTTTTAATGCTGTGCAGAAACCTTGTGTTACTGTTTTTCTTTTCAATACCGGTAGTTTAACGATACTTGGTTTTCGACACCGATAGCTGAAACCTTTTGGATACCTACTGTATACTAAAATCTAGATAACGGTTAAGCAGACACGCACATCATTAAAAACTGAAAAGCATGCAGGATCCAAAGCACTTTAATTGAAAAAGCAAAAATCCGCACAGCTTGTATGCTCCCAATCAATGTCAAGTGTGCCCCTAATGAGGTCACATGACCGAAAAATAAAATGTACAAAAAAATATTTTTTCCCCCCCAAAACAAAAACAAAGGTACCTTTGTGCAGTTCAAGTTGTACACAAGCATTATACAAGCTATGCAAAGCATCAGAACTAGAGCGTCATATGGCACAGTCTGTGTAAGATGTTCCAACTCCCATTAAAAGCAGCGGCACACACCCACAGTACTAAAATACTCAAATCTAGAACCAGAAAACAGAACAATAACGCCAATTTATTCCATAAAAGTCTATTTATTTTCAAATTGTTTCATTTTTTTGAGCTTAAACAACCAAGTCACTCACTTTAATGCTGTCCCTAGGTCAACAAAAACAAAATATATATTTTTTCAGTACTTTTATTTACCAGAGGTACCTAAACTTGTTTCCATACCACACTGGCATCGTTTAATGGTGCCCAGCCCTAATGTTTACAGGGTTTCCCTGGGGCATAAAAAGTTATTGAATTAATTTAACCAAAATCAAGGCCCTAAATATCATTAAAAAGTAAAAAATTATACTCAAACCGGCGTTAAATCTAAATTGACAGGCTGAAATCTTGAGAAATTAAATATGCACAGATGTTTTATTTTTTTCTGTGTGTGTGGCATTAAGATTAAAGTATGTGGGCATTAAAAAGCATTAAATGAAGTTGCTTCCTGATGGCTCTGAAGCACCTTCATGAAGGCCGTACTTCATGTTCCGGAATGGTCTCCTCTGATACCACTCAGAGAAGGAATCTCTGCCGATGCAACTACTATCATTGCCACCGTCAGTTTCTGTATTTGTGTCTTCCACAGAGAGCGCTCCGAGCCACACGGCGATGCCAGATCAGAGACCGTAGACCGCCGTCATGACAGTGGCGTGTGGAGTCTGTCTCCACAAGAGCTCCTAACCCTCCGGTCCACCTGCTGATGTCACGAAGTGGCGCTCCCCTGTGCCCTGAAAGTGCACACAGCTTCAGACACATTTTGAGCCAAACCTGCCTCCACTGCAAGCTAACGCTAACGGTTCACACCTACCGCTTTCAGATGTATTCATTCAAAGTGTCAGGCGTTCTCCCACGGGCCGACGGCTTTTCCACGTTTATTGAAGTCGTAATAGTTCACAGCGGGGAACATACTGTGTGTCAAAAATGCATTCATAACGATATGCCTCTTAAAATATCTCACACGTCACCCTCGCTCCCCTCGCAGTGACACTTCGGAGACGCTACCGCCGCCTTCGTTTCGCACATTCAGTGAAAATATTGATTCCTCCCAGATCCCGAAGGGCCCCTCGCGCCCTTCTGTACGTGAAGGCCACAAAAAACAACTGTCCCAAAACAAACCCCCGCCTGTTTCGTCGTCCGGAGCAAATACAGATGGTTGAGATGGGCTTCCGGGGCGCCCTGTGCACGGTGCGATAAGTGTTTCTTATTTTTCGGGGACGGGGTCGCTGATAAGACGCCCCGCAGCCCGTGCATGTCGGGGGCAGAGAGCGTGTCATATAATTCACGGGCCGCGGTTTTCCCTCGCCCTCCTCTGCACACCGCTCCTAAGCCCGCAACGGGAGGATTGCAAAGTAGCGTAGTGGAAAATCCAAGAAAAAAAAAAATATATATTTAAAAAAAAAAAGTCAGAAAGGGAAGTCAATGGAAAATAGGTTCCTTCTATCGCGCTGGGGCGGGCCGGGGTTCTCGCGGGGGTGTCGGGTCACGCAATGGCAAAGGCAAATATAAATAATGTATGCCTCCTTGTTTCACGGAGCCACGGCCCATTGACCGATCTCCCGGAGGCTTTTGCAAATGTCAACTTTAATGCTTCGTTTTAAAGTACAGCGCTGTAATAAGTGCTGGAAGGTGATACGCCGCGCTAGTGCTGGGAGATTAAAAAGCCAAGCGAATGCGACACTATCGGGCATCGGGCAGAAGTCAACCGCAGACTTCCTGGCCCAAGTTGAACTCGCAAACGATGGCTGTTTGACATGCCGCCTGGCAACGCGGGGTCGGACGTCTCATTATGAAATGTCCCATTGAGTGGGGGTTGAAAAATAAAATGAGGTTCAGGCCAGAGTCCACTGACCTTCAGGTTAGGGCCAGTAGTTGTATATGTCTCTCTAATCCACAACACACCTGGGCTAGAGATGTTGGACTAATGGCACCTCTGCTCAATGGGACATTTTGTTTACTGTTGGACCAATGGCACCGACAACGCACCCCCGTGAAAGTCCTGTAGGCTTACCGACACGAGTGCCACCGATTACTACCACAACAGTCCCGCAGGATGGTAACTTTTAAACGTTTTCTCTCACATACCGTATGAGTGAGCTCATCTTGACAACAGCGAGTGACAAGCCGAGCACCTAAACAATCCTGAACTTGTGACGTCAATGTCAACTTTATTTGTACAGCACATTTACCACAACACTGGGAGCCCAAAGTGCTTAACATACAGGTTTACACATGATATAAACGAGCAAAATAGAGTAAAAAACAAACAGAAAAACATACACAATAGATCGGGTATCAAACTTTTTGACGCCAGGGGCCACACTGGGTTTTGGAACTCACCAGGAGGGCCGGACCAGTTTGGAGCATTTCAACTCTCAATCTGACTGTAATGACACATTACAAACGTGCAACACATTGCAGCAGTTATGTCGTATCCTTCTTCGTGTCCGCATATAATGTAAACAGGAAAATACTAATGAGAAAATATTGTTCCAATAAATGAATAATAATGAGCTGTGATTTTAGTGCTATTAGTGCTGATTTGGTCAAAAGCCCGACAGGACTGTAATAAATGATAATAACGCCTTCATTGTTTTGCGCTTTACAAGCCTGTGTCACAAGTTTCTAAAGTACCCTGTAGTCGAGGGGTCACCAACATGGTGCCCGCGGGCCCCCAGGTGCCCTTTGGGGCATGCCCAGTAGCCCTTGAGACTTTTTCTAAAAGGTGTAAAACACTTCATTTTCTTGAATCTGATTCTTAAAAATAAAATAATTTCTGTTCTTGTGACTCAGTACGACTTTAAAATAAAGCAATTGTTATAATATGGGGTCAATATCCTAGAAGTAAACAAAGTACGTTAAAGTCTTTAGGATTTGTTTTTGACTGATAGCTCTCGAACAACGCAATGCTCTTGAAGTGGCCCTTGGTTGGTGACCCCTGCTGTAGTCATTATTGATTCACTCCACACTCTGTGGTGCTAAGCTACTATTGTAGCCACAGCCGCCCTGGGGCAGACTGACCATTTGCCACGTGGCTGTAATGTGTTACCCTGATCTCTTATTATGTCAGTGCCCTCTACTCGTCACGTGTGAAATTCTTTCCTTTTTTTAAATTTAAGCTGCCCCCTAGTGGCTGGAATGAGCACACTGGTTATTTCCTTAAAAAATCCATAACTCCGCACAGGAATGGGCTAGAGACATATTACATATTAAATCATCTCGCGGGCCGGATCTAGCCCGCGGGCCTCAGTTTGCCCACCTCTGCGATAGAGTCAAAATGCAGCTCAACTTGAATTGAACCAGCTGTCCTTTGTGTCACCTGTGCCGGAACACAGGCACGAGCCCGTCATGGGGCCCTCGGCGATACCGAAAACATCCCGCAAACGGCGACACTTTCAGATCAAATTTCCTGGACCCGTTCCGCGAGGAGCCTTTGTGCGCCCAGTCACGGGCAGGTCGTGGCCCCGTCCCCTCCCCTCCGCTCCCCGATAACACCGTCAATAGCGCCGAGCCCATTCTTCATCAGGGGCTTATCTGCCTCCGCTCTGCCCCGCGCGCCCTTCATCATGGAAATATGAAACAGAAAACGGCTCATTTATCAAACACGCGGGATGAAAAAGAAAGAAAAAGAAAAAAAAAATCAAACACTCTGTGCCCCCCCCCCCCCCCCAGATTATTAATTACACATTATCCAGAAAACATTTACAATCCAAATGAGAAAATGGACAAAGTGGTTGAGATAAGATCGTGAATTTGTTTGACCTTCCAGGATCAAGCGGCCCAGTCATTTCGTCCGTGGAAAGAGCGAGACTTTTGTGAAAATGAAAAACAGTTTGCGTAATAACCACAATGATACTGTTGAATACAACGCTGGGAAAGGTAGAAAATTGTAAAAATTAAACACGAAAAAGTCCTAATAGTATTTGTGATGTAGGTGCTTTAATAATGGCCTGACGAGGTGTTTTAATGACTTTCTCCTTTTTGTTCCTTCTATTGCAAAAGTTGGCAAAACGTCTCTACCTGTATTGAACTATTCTGATTGGGGGTTACTGCGGTTGATCAGCTGACTTGAACATCCTTAATGACCAGGTTATTCCCTGATGGCACAAGCATATTGTGGTCCATACCGCCTTTGCTCTGCCCGATCCTGGCAGACCTCGGAAGCTAAGCAGGGAAGGGCCTGGCAGGACTTGGATGGGAGACCATTTGGGACACAAGGAAGCCTGGGGCGAATGTAGTGTGTGTGTGAGTGGTTGGTGGTGATGGCTGATGTGCGCAGACTGGTTGCCTGGCTTATCATCACCGAGTATGGAGTGAATGAATAATGCACCAAAATTGTAAAGCGACTTTGAGCGTCTGGAAATGCGCTATATAAGACTAATGCATTATTATTATTATTATTATTATTATCTTCCAAGGTGACAAAGCCACGGTTCTAAATTTTTTTTAGAGAGTAGCACATGAATGTGTTTCATAAATGAATACATACATACACACAAGTAAACATGTTTCGGCATAAGCCTTCCTCAGAGGCTGATCGCTCTGACTTACATAGCCCTGTTCTAGGTCGCTCGCCAAACACTTTCTACATCTCTACATACACTTAATGACTCAAGTTTTTGATGCATTTTCTGAATATTTGGATCAATATCATCTTGGCTAGTAATTCTCCTGGGTGAGCCAAGTCACATTTAAGTGTCTTTGAAGCATAGTAAGTAGCTCTCCGACATTTTCGTTGTGTAGAGGTAGCTCATGGTACATTGTAGTTCACAGTCATAGTTCATTATTTATCTCGAAGTTAAGTGCTTTATTTGCTCAGGTGTTGGGTTTACCAAGAGATAAAGAGAGAAACCAATCATCTTACAGGGCTCTTTATACATAAGACACATCATAAGGACCGGCAATCCTTCAAGATGCTTTACGCAAACGAAAAGCTGATATTTGTGCGTGTTGGACCTTGTAGCGCCCCAGCGGCTGTATGAGTGGTCAGCATGGCACCTTTACTTTCCATCACGGTGGCCTCTACAACGCCCTACAACGCTCCAGGATCAGTTGTTTTGTAGCTCCTAGTAAAGTTTACGAGCCAGGTCTGAGGAAAGGCGAGAGCCCTCTCACAGTAAAGACACACTGTTTTTTTTTAAGGTATTTTCCCCCAATAAAAACACCCAGGGAAAAATGTTCCCTCTTTGAAAATGTGTGTTTTTATTGGCCATTATTAATGTGACACAGTGTTGCTCTAATGGACAGTTGAAGGTACAGTGCCTCGCAAAAGTATTCGGCCCCCTTGAACTTTTCGACCTTTTGCCACATTTCAGGCTTCAAACATAAAGATATAAAACTGTCATTTTTTGTGAAGAACCAACAACAAGTGGGACACAATCATGAAGTGAAACGAAATTTATTGGATATTTCAAACATTTTTAACAAATAAACAACTGAAAAATTGGGCGTGCAAAATTATTCAGCCCCTTTACTTTCAGTGCAGCAAACTCTCTCCAGAAGTTCAGTGAGGATCTCTGAATGATCCAATGTTGACCTAAATGACTAATGATGATAAATAGAATCCACCTGTGTGTAAACAAGTCTCCGTATAAATGCACCTGCTCTGTGATAGTATCAGAGGTCAGTTTAAAGCGCAGAGAGCATCATGAAGAACAAGGAACACACCAGGCAGGTCCGAGATACTGTTGTGGAGAAGTTTAAAGCCGGATTTGGATACACAAAGATTTCCCAAGCTTTAAACATCCCAAGGGGCACTGTGATTGTGTCCCACTTGTTGTTGGTTCTTCACGAAAAATTACAGTTTTATATCTTTATGTTTGAAGCCTGAAATGTGGCAAAAGGTCGAAAAGTTCAAGGGGGCCGAATACTTTCGCAAGGCACTGTAGTTGCTGCATTAGCTCTCAGCCTCCGCAGCTAAAATATAAAACCACTAAATGTATTTGGCCTTTTGAAGAAAGTCTCCAACTTTTCGAATGTCACCAAATTTGCCCAAAAAAGTTTGTATCCATCAAAGGCCACGGGAACGGGGAAAGGGGGGTTGTTTCAGGTGAGGCGCCTGAAAAGCCTCTTCCCTTCAGCTCTCATATTTAGATTACATAAAGCTCCTTCTATGCACTGACAGGTACGAGCCAAGGAAAAATACGCTGCCCAGAAACTCCTCCACTTTAGCTTTGATGCAACTCTCATTAGCATTTTTCGCTTATAGTGCCCGTGTGATAAGCAGCTGTCCAAATGATCCGAATGACATTGCAACGGTCGGCTTCAGACAACAAAGGCACGCGTAGACACCTCGGGGATACGTTTCTTGCCTTAATAAGCACTATATGTTAACGTCAGGTTTAGAAGAAGGCACCGGCGAAATGTCACATCTTTAGCTTTAGATTTTTTTGCCGTTCCGTTGCTCCTTTTTTCATCACAGGAGAGGCTAAAGCCATTTCATGGACTGGGGCGGGCTAAATCTTTTGTCTTCGGCTGTCCCGCGTTCTGGTTGGCCAGATCCTACGGTTGAAACCACTGTAAAAAAAAAAAAAAAAAACCTTCGAGGACTCGCTCTGATCTAAATACTCACTACGACCAAAGTAGTCCCACGCAGCACCGGTCCCCGCACAAATCCTATTTAGCGCAAGCCTGCTTAACGTAAAGTCCTCGAACAGTGAGGGGAGGAAGTTTAAACTCGTGCCTTTAAGTGCCCGAACCCAGGGACACGGCACGAGTGTGTAGGAATATAAATACATAGGAAGGCCGTGTGGGAGGCAATACAACTGTCCGTCCATGCGCCGCCGTTGAAGCCAGCGGTACGCACTTTCTTCTCGGTTTCAACATTAATGTTTTCCTCCAAACACCAATGCACACTTCAGGCGGCACACATGGAGAGAGTACGAGGCAAAAGCTCCCGGTTGGTATGAGTAGAGTCATTTTTACACATTACATTAATTATCGCATATTGAGGGACTATTTTCTAGCAGATCACTCCGCCGCGGCGTAGCTTACAACCACGAGGCTGACGCTGATCAGATATAAGTTATTTTAAATGCAAAGTGTGACTTGCCTCAGGTGCACTGTGGAGCGGGTCCGACTGTTTTTAATGCAGGCTAGCTGTTACCATAGAAATGTGCTAGCCTAGCACTAGCCTAGCACCACTAGAGTCTTCAAATATAAGAACTGCATGAATAATACAAATAAATATCTCCGGAAATCAACAACACTCTGGATCACTAAGAAATGAGGCCCAATGTAAAAATCCTGAAATATCCCTTTAACTTTCGCCAAGTACAGGTGAAGAAAAAGCCAACGATTCAGTCAGGTCTAAACCTATGGAGGATTGAAAGTGCCACAATTAAATAAATAAATACACCATCAAATAATTAAATAAATGTGTCATTAATTAATTAAATGTGTCATTAATTATTTAAATTACCAATGATTCTGTGTAAAAAAATAAAAATAATTATTTATCTATTTATTTAATTATTTCATGGTCCTGTGTTGCAGTGTTTCATGAATTAATTTTATCTGTCACACTCGCCCATCAAAGTTTGAGGGGTGGGTCCTAACACCTGATTGGTCATCCTGCTCATCGAGTCAAGGCAAATCAATTCCAGAATAATGGATTGATGCAGACTAGTGAACATACTCCAATACGCTGGGTGGCGCTATTCTCCCTTACGTAGGTTTGAATACTCAAGCAAAAACAACTAAACACAAGCCTCGATCACTCCATCAGGGGATGTCAAGAAATAACTTTTTTTAAATTAATATCTGCTGTTTAATTGCGGGGCATTAAGACCATTCGGCCGGGACATTGAGACCACTCGCTCGGGACATTGAGACCCCTCGAGCGGTACATTCAGACCAATGGATGCGGTACATTGCGACCGGGGCATTGAGGCAACGGCACATTCCGACTAGCACCCCTGTAGAGTACTTCTTCTAAAATTTCGGTCACTCTACGGTCAATGCCTTGGTCAGAAAGTGCGGAAATAACTCCAAGAACTTATAAAATAAATTCCTCCGCTTTATTCTGTATATGCTCGGGGTCTGCAGGTCCTGCTTCCACATACTCGGCAAGGTCTAAAATATCTCGCACCAACTCCCTTGAAACCTCATGAAGGTCCCCCATCAGCGTAGCCGCCATGTTTCCAAAAAACACTTCAGGCCAAAGCAATGGATTAGTTAACCAGGCTTTAGCCCCGCCCACAACTTTTGATGGGCGAGTTTGACAGATAAAATTAATTCATGAAACACTGCAACACAGGACCATGAAATAATTAATTAAATAGATAAATAATGATATATACATTTTTTACACAGACTCATTGGTCATTTAATTAATTAATGACACATTTAATTAATTAATGACACATTTATTTAATTATTTGATGGTGTATTTATTTATTTAATTGTGGCACTTTCAATCCTCCATAGGTTTAGACCTGACTGAATCGTTGGCTTTTTCTTCACCTGTACTTGGCGAAAGTTAAAGGGATATTTCAGGATTTGTACATGGGCCTCATTGCCTAGTTATCCAGAGTGTTGTTGATTTCGGGAGATTTTTTTTTTTTTAAATTAATGACACATTTATTTAATTATTTAATGGTGCATTTATTTATTTAATTCCATGTTTAATTAATTAATGAAACATGTAATTAATTAATGACACATGTATTTAATTATTTAATTGTGTATTTATTTATTTAATTGTGGCACTTGTAATGACAGGACAATATGGTGAAAATGTAGGCTGAATCAGGTCAAAACACTCTGCAAGTAGCTGATAGGAAAACCATGCACCCATGTGAGGGGAGAACATGGAAACCAGCGAAACGACTATGCCACTGTGTCACTCTGCTGCACGACTGGCCAAGAGAGTAAACACCTCTTAAGCCCACGGGGCATGTCAGGTGCTGAGGTTTTGACAGGGCTATTCCCCCCCCCCCCTCCCTCTGTAAAACGTGCCCACGTGCAAGGTCATGTCTCTGCTGTAATTTACCCGTCCTGACAGCAGCATCTTCGCAGCGAACTGCTGACTCACCCTCCGTCGCACCTCTCAGACATCATCATTATGCAAATGCCTAAATGAGACCCAACACGCAGACGGCAGCTCCCCACTGACACACACGCCCCGTCTCCACCCGCCGTAGCTGCACCCCTCACCGCCCTTAACGCCCTCATTTAAATGTGCATTTCCAAGGAACAAGCACGTCTCACGTCTCCAAAGAAGATGTTGATGACTTGGGCACAAATCGCCATATATTTTCATGAGCTGTCCCAGTGATCTGAGAGGGGATTGCCGGCAGCTATATGAAGATATAAATTGAAATTTTTTAGTGGGAGCGTCAGTAATTGAAATATAAAGTGGAAAACATGAAAGCCTGGCTCCGAGGGGGAATATATATGTGGCTGTTGTGGTGGAGGAGAACTTGTGTTCATAAAACAAGGCTTTATGGTTTTAGAGAAACGCATTGTGGCGCCTAGGGAATCCATTCAAGGTCAGTTTCATAAAACAGCATTCTATTGTTGCTAAACTGGACACTTGCCTTGTCCAAAATAAGACAAAAGTATAAACACTTTTGAATACTGAGTTAGTCGATTTATGGACTGTTGTTCAGGTTTGTTCCCGTGCTACAAAGGGCCAATGTTGACTTCTGGCCGACTGTTCTGAAAAGCACAGGATATGTTCTGACGCTATTGGAATGAACTCTTTTCATGAGAGCGGTTGAGTTGACTGAGCAAGAGGTCAAACGCTGCTGTGGGCAGAGAGTGGCCCAGAGTTCCCGTTGCCATGGCGATGGCGGCTGAATGAGGGTCAAGAGGGTGTAAAGCGTGTTCACTTTTTTCAGTCAAAATGATGGAGGCCTTTGGCAGAGGGGAGTGGGGCGCCATTATCTCCACTGCGGATAATTGAGATGGGTCTATTTGAACTCTGACCTCGGCGTGTTGTGGCACACTCAGCCGTTTAATGCCCGCTAACGATCTGCTGCCCCGGTGGTGGCCGATCCAGAAAGCATTTAGCAAGTTACAGCTCATGGTAAATTTATAGAGAGGGTTAGGTGACCACCAAGGCAAGTCAAACTAAAGCCAAAGCTAACATGTAGGCTACTTATTTGTGGATGGTGGAATTTGACATGATAGTAGCATGACATGAGCTTGATAACAGCTGGATCATAGAACGGAAAAGGAGAAGCGGCATTTGATCCCAATGTTTGCAGTTGGCTAGTTCGGGCCATTAGCATTAGCCTACTCAATGTATTTTTCCTACAGTAGTTAGCAATAGCCACCAAACATACAGTGCCTCTTGAAAGTACTAATAAACCTTGAAGTTTTGCACATTTTGTCATATTTACAACTATAAACATAAAGATTTTATTTTTATTTTTTTCCTGAAAGTTCACACACAAGTAACAGACAACTGTGAAGTGAAAGCAAACTGATACATGATTCTGTTATTTATTTTTTTAAATAGAAAAGGATGACTGTTCACACCTTGCCCTAACCATTAAATAGAGGCCACCTGTGTGTAATCTACTCTCAGTATAATTCCAGCTGTTCTGTGAGGGCCTCAGAGCTATGGTCAGAGTGTATTGGTCACTAAACAACATCACGAAGGCCAAGGAGCTCACCAGAGAGGTCAGGGATAAAGCTGTGGAGAAGTTTAAAGCAGCGTTAAGTTATACAAAGATTTCCCAAGATTTGAACATCTCACGGAGCACTGTTCAATCCATCATTCAGAAATGGAAAGAGTATAGCACCACTGCGAACTTACCAAGACACGGCCGTCCACTTAAACTAACAGACCGAACAAGGAGAGCACTGGTCAGAAATGTAACCAAGTGCCCCTAAATAACTCTGGAGGAGCTGGGACGTCCTGCCGCTGAGCTGGGGGAATCTGTACATGGGACAACTATAAGTCGTGCTCTACACAAATCTGGCCTTCATGGACGAGTGGCAAGAAGAAAGCCATTATTGAAAGGAGGCCATAAGAAATCCTGTTTGAAGTTTGCTAGAAGTCATATGGAGGACACAGATACCATGTGGAAGAAGCTGCTTTGGTCAGATGAGACAAACATTGAACGTTTTGCCCAAATGCAAAACGTTATGTATGGAGCAAACCTAACTTTGTATCGCTGCCTAAAGGAAAGGATGCGTACCTGTCGGGGTCTTTGTGCCCGTGGAAGAGCGTGGTCGCTTCCAACTTCACCCCAGTTTGGAGCCATAGGAATATACTGGGAGAGGCACATCTTTGGTCTTTTTGCATGACTGAGCACACGCACAAAGACCAGACAGGTACGTATCAACTCGTCTAAGCTCGGGTAAGAACATATGTGAGTGTGTGTTCCTTTAAGTGGGAAGGAACGCTGCTGTGGCCTGTGTTTTATCTGTTGTGCCATTTTAGGATTTTAATTCATTAAAATAACATAAGAATTAGCTTGATAATAACTTGATATGTTAGCGTGGCATCGGGAGTGTAGTGGTCTTTTTCTTGAATAGAAATATTTTAGCACCAGTAGTGGTATTTGATTTTCACTGCTATAACTTCTAATAATTAAAACGGCGTTTGAATGTGGCGCTAATGCACAGGTAAACCACCCAATGACCCGATGTCTGGCTGAAATAATTATTCTCAGTGTGCTGTTTACGTCGTCTATAATTTATAAAGCTCCCAGTGTAATGTGTCGGTGAAATGAAGGTTTACACAGAATAAAGTCAACCATAATTCCTTCAGTCACTGTTCTTGTTCTCTTTGAAAGCACACTTCACCCAAGGGCAAAGAATAATGAGACAGAAAATTCAACTTGTGCAGGTTGTGGATTGTATAAATGAGGAGGTAATGTAAAACTTTGACGCTCTGACAAGTAAATACATGCCAAGTTAATAAAGAACAGTTTTTCTATTTCAGGAGCTTTTCATAGAGAAGAAAAACACTGCATAACGGGGGCCTTCCATGTAAAAGCTAAGGATTGTACAGAGCCTTTCCAATATAGTGCTCTTTTCACAAATGGAAATGAAATAGATGAATAGACCAAGGTGAGAACAGTACACAAGAATGCAATAGGAAACATTAGGACAAGGACTTTCATAATGCATTTCTAATGTTCATGTAAAATTGCATTGAAAGGTTTGATGTTATTACTCAGTTCCATACAATAGTTGTCACCTAATTTAGAATTGTTTAATATATGTTACAGCCTGTGTTGATGTATTGGAATAATGGTAATGTTCAAACAAAAAAAACAAAAACAAAAATGAAGATGGTGTCTGTCTGATACAAACAGTTACACAGTTGCAGCTACATGCTGAAGGGAAAGTGGAATCTCTCACCTGTTCAGACCAGAACAGGATTTGCCCAAACCTATGTAAACCTGGCAGATTTGATGGGGGGGGGGGGGGGGGAGGGGGGGGGGGGTACGATCTGACTTTCCCCCGAGCCGATTGCCCACCGGCCTGGGCCGATCGTGGACAGATTAGAGCAAGCACGTTGTTTTGGGCTTAAGTAACTGCACATGCTGCCCCTGAAACCGTCAGGCTGTCAAAAAACCTCATGTTAGCTGCTTCTAATGGACTGATGAGAGGGGCTAACTTGATAGTCAGATTTCGTAAGTTTTGTTGAAATGCCAAGGAACAAAGAACGATACAGTAGGTGGCGGCATGCACCTTAGTTTGTCTAGCAGTCCGCCATTAAGCTGAAAGAAGAAGAAGAAGAAAAAGATGGAGGAATGAAGCACTGCTGTTGGGGCTTGTGCAAATAGAACTCTAGATATCCAGGCCGGTTGCCAGAGGGATTTTTTTATATCCCATTTCCAAAGCCCTGTAAAATAACACAATAAGCTAAATAGTAATGAATTATGGGATCTCTCAGAGGTCAATCGGGATAAATTTGACCCGAAAATATGTTTTGACATCGCAGATCGTGGAGATAGATGGAGTTTACTGCTGATCTACGTTGAGCTTGTGCCGTGACATCGGTGAAAATAGCATCATGTCTGTGACAGACTTTACTGTGGGTCTGGAGGTGTAGGGCCACTTTACTGCAGTCCACGACTGGGACTTGAGGAGACAGGCTAGTTGTTTTTTTGTTGTTTATAGTTTATTATTTACGTTTTTTGTTGCACGATTGCTCTTAAGAAAATTCCTACTTTGTGAATCTGTTCAATGGCAATACAACCAATTCTGATTCTGTCGGATTATTAACAAGGAACATCTTTCAGTTTCTACACATCTGGATGGTGAGGGAGATGTTTTACTTCAGTGCCAAGTACGAAGTACAGTTTCTTTAAGACCGAGTGTGTTATCAGAAAAAATCAACTAAATACATATAAAGCCTGTGATCACTGAACAGGACGCATGAGGTGCTATTGCACATGTTTTGCAGGGTTTATTGTTTCCTGCTGCATGACTTTATTCAACTTCTAGGCATTTGCCATTTAGCCTTTCCTTCATACACAACCATCGTAATCCCTCCTCCCCCTGTACAATGCTGAGAGAAAACATGTTCATGTAGGCCAAAGCATTGTGTAGTTTAAAAGTAAAGATGATTTACTTTCTGCTTTCTATAGTGCAATTCATATATAGTGTGTAATTTCCAGGAATGAATCTCTCCACCCAATAAATCGACATTTAATTTAGCTTGTGCCCCCTGCAATTGGAAATTAAAACGAATATATTTGACCAAAATGTTCGTGGAAGCACAGATACTCACCCACGATATATTTTTGATGATCTGTTAATGTACCACAGTTTTGATGCCTGTAAAACAATCTTTATTCGTGCATATTTTATATTGGGTTTACTGGGAAACGGCGCTTTTATCCCGATTGACCTTTGACCTGAAGCGCTGCGCATTACGAGACTACGACTTCACTTATTGGAAAGAGAATAAGCCAAACAAAAAAATGGACAAGGCAAAGCGGAGGCAATATTTATGTGGACGAGTGACGTTCAACGTGTGGCGCAGGTAAAGGAAAGCAGGTCCATTTGCTCTCTGCATTTTGTCGGTCGGAAAGGTCCTAAGTCTGAGAATGATGAGCCGACATTATATCTCCATATCTCAGATGTGGAGTTATCTGGGAAGCAACGACGATGTTTACATACTTCACATTGGCTTTTAACGGATCTAAGCCACATGCGGTTTGTTTGTCTAGCTTTGAGATGTTGATGAGTTGTCTCTCTTCCACAAAGCGCCGTAGCCTGCCATTGCAGTGTCATATAATGTTAGCCGTTAGCTGCCAAGGCTAATCAGCCTCTTTTTTAGGGTTTTAGGTGGATTTGAGCTTAATCACTGGGGGAACATCTGGCGTAAACTGTGAGTGATCCGTGGGATGTCACAATCAACCCCAAAACAGCAGTTTGATCTACAAGCACCTTGGGCTAAATGAGGCTAACTGGGTTAGCTCTTTGCTAAAAACAACATAGCAGCCAAAGGTGAACCAAAATTGTGTGCATAGCCATCAACCCCCTGCCGCTCCCCTGCTCCCAAAGGACATTCAAATCGGTGTCATGTGACTGGGACAAGACTGGTTTGACAGGTTTTGGGGAAAAACAGATTGTAGTCAGATCTTTAGCCCAGTCGGATTAGACTTCACATGTAAACATAGTGATTTGTGGAACACACAGCTAGCCCCATGTTGAGAAATGTGGCAGCTTTTCAACCTTTAAAAAAAGTCCGATACGCTGTCCTCACTTAGATACTGTAGAATATAGGAATACGGTTTTAACAGGCTGTCTTACCGAACACTTTGAGATAGAGCTCCCTCTCCTGGACCCCGGCCTTATTGGTGGCCCGGCACGAGTACGTCCCTCCGTCAGTCTGCCGTATGTTCCTGATGGTCAGCATGCTTCTTCCCCCTTCCAAACGGCTCAGAATGTACTGCTCCGACGGCTCTAACTGCTGGCCTTTCCTGCAAGTGGTAAAAGAAAACAAATAAAGCACGTTGACCCGTTACCCACTGTCAGTGCACGCCTATAATCTCAGCACTTTCGCCGTCCTCTGATCCCTTAAGTGAACATCGCGCCACACTCCCGAGTGTTTACCGAGACGGGCAAATTGTCAATAGTGAGCTCTCGTGAGTTTGAAGAGTAGTTTGGCAAAGTGTAATTGAAGTGACTAAGGTTCGCCGGTTCATTTGTAGAGCGCCATCGCCAAACGTAGCACGCCGCGAGTTCTCGGGGAAAAAAAAAACTGACAGTCTTCGTATTCAGAGCGTTGTTTGGTTATGGAAGGGAGAACTCGCTAAATCGACTGCAGAGTGGAGCTGAGACTGGGGACGCTAATGTCTCTGCTCATTGGACCCAGAAGAGAAATTAGTTACGAAGATACAATGCAAGTGTAAGATTGATGTTTAATTTACAAACTTGGTCCTTCGAGGCAAGAGTCAGCGGAACACTTCATAACGGGGCGTAAAGCGTTTGCAAACACGCGTTTATCATGAACACAATTCATTACAGACTAATTATGTGCTTGCAAGTTAAGTGATATAATGTGTCGTTTGTAAATCTTTAGTTTGCAATGATCGGGCTAGAAACAGATCTAACCTAAAATACCCGCCCTAACCCATTTCCAAACAGTACAGTGGCTCAGATGGTAGAGTGGGTCGACCCGTGACTGGACGGTTGGCAGTCCAAGTTGCGAGTTTGTCGTTTTGCCCTTGGGCAAGACTCTTCACCCACCTTGCCCATGTGACGGCGGTGTCAGTCAGTAATATGTTTTGTACCAAGGCATTAAGCCCTACTTCCATCTAGAGCAGGATTTCCCAAAGAGTCATTGAACTGGAGGCCCCAAGAGGACTTTCTCATGTGATCAAAATATATATATTGACATTATTTTACAAGGGAAAACTGTTCATATTTGGAAAGTCAACTAACAAAACGAAAGAAAAAAATAGGGAGAATACACACTATTAAACTTCAAGTTTTACTGCTTGAAATGACTCTAAGGGACAATTACGTTGAGCAGTGGGGGTCCCTGGGTGTTCAACAGTTTAGGGGTCGCAAGCTGGAAAACTTGGGAACCACTGATCTAACCACTGATCTAGAGAACATTTGAGCAATGAAGGTTCTTGAGTCATCTCATGTACTCTGTAGTTGAAGCGTCGAACATTTCGCCTCTCATCCAAAAGGCTTTGTCAGCGCACTAAGGTTGAGCTCAGCCCAGATACAGACCACAGGGGGGGGGGGTATCTGAGCTGCTAGCGATGAGAGGAAGAAATGTTGGACAGTCAACTACTGAGTACAGAAGAACCTTCATTGAAGATGGACAACGCCTGTATGACTGAGAGCCTACACAGACAAGTTGTCCATCAGCCTCACCGTCTGCTCTGGTCCCAACGCCCAGCTTTAGACCAGACCAGATTCGCCACAAATATGCTGCCCATAAAACAACAACTCTCGAAAAGGGGCTCAAAGTGTGTTTGTTACACCGAGCGGGAGCTGCTAACCGCTTTTGTATTAAGTTAGTCCCACTGTTTTATTGATTTGTTTATTTGTCATTCAGATTCCCATTAGTTTCCACCAGGAAAGCAACTATAGTCTTCCTGGGGTCCATCAAAACAGTCATTTTCTCCTGGTTAATAGCTTTTGAGTACATAGTCATGATTTAAGGCGAAAGGTTCTATAGGAGTAGGAGTAAGTATGTGATCGTAGAATAGCTTTGCCTGTCATGGACATAAATGATCTTATAACTCAGGGGTCTCGGCTTCATCTATTTGCCATCCATCCATTCTCTTCCACTTGTCCGTTGCCGGGTCGTGGGGGCAGCTGTTAGAGCTGCTCCAGCCCCTATGGCTCCTCCTGCAGGTGGTGGGTCCACAGAAGGACGGCCTCATGGTTCTAACCGGGCCTGTTGGTCTCTCATAAGGGGCTTCTGAACCACTCTTTGTCTGACCCGTCACCTAAGACCTCTTTGCCATGGGAGACCCTACCAGGGGCACGAAGCCCCCGACAACAGAGCTCCAGGATTATTTGGGTGCTCATTTGCCAATATTATAAAAGACGATAAGCAGGTTTTTCAGCCATCTCTTCTCAGCCTACAGGCAGGAGAGAGTTTGATGCATGTTATCAATGCCAGTCCTTCGTGGACATTGAAGAGCCTTGCAGCTTTGTTCTGCAATACTTGAAGCTCATGAATAGTATCTTTCCTTCGAGCACATGGCCATATAACCGAGGTGAGATAATACTATTGACTGTATGACTTGTTTAACTGAAAAGCGTGTGATAAAACTGGCGCATCTTCTTAAAGCAGAAGCGGCTCTATTTTGGTTACTATCTCATCAATGTGACCAGACCAGTTCCATCGATCATTCATAGTTCATCCTATAATGACAAACCTATGCTGTCGTCTGCAGGAGGAGCCCCAAAGTCTTCACCAGCTCTAGCGCCCGTACAGACATTATTTTCAATGACAACATGTAAAATATCAGTAATGAAGCACACAGAATAATGCTTTAAGATGAATAAATAAATGCATCATCAGTATAGCTTGACTTGACTTGGTTAACCCTTAGGGGTCTGAGGGCTATATTTTGGGATTCTCGCCTGTATTTTTTTTCCACTTAATTGCAGATTTTGTCCATTATTTCAATATTATACATCACTTGTTATACCTTGTTTTTTTCAGGACACCCTGGGCTTTTTAGATCTGTAGAACTTGTTAGGTTCAGATGCATCTAATTGAAATTATTTTAACCATTATATAAGGGAATAATTCAGGCGAAAATTATTTTAGACATTTTGTTCATCAAATAAACCCCAAAAAGTGACTGAATATGGGTATACACATTATAAAAATGTTGTATGTGGTCCAATTGGTCAAAACAAAAGAGCCCAAAGTTGTAACTATTTTATAAGTGTCTTTTTGTTCACAAAATCTTCAAAAAGTCCTATTTCTATGATTTAGAAGAAAAACAATTGTTCCAAAACAGAATAAACAGAGAGCTACAATATCACATTTAGGGCATGTGTTTCACCCGGCTGTAGACAGAGGACCTAACACGTGAGCACCATTGACTGTATACTGTTGTCAATGGTGAGTGCGCCTGTATCTGGAGCCTATCCTTCGTGTGTCTGGCTCAAAATAGCATTTTGCGCCGGTGTTAGCGCAGATTTCCTACTTACTTTCTGATGTGTGATCCTTTCCGGGCCTACGACGTATTATTATAGTCAAATAAACGTTGAAAACATATTTGAATGCGCGTAATCCATGTAGTAAAGTTTTTCATCCAGATTCCACGCGTAAAATTTACAAAGACCGCATTTGTTTTGGCGATAGGGATAATACTATTCCACTTCTCTCTGTGTCTGGTCATTTCCGGGTCAGAGAGCGCTGCACACGGAGGACATAACTATCTTGAGCCAGCTCACACTAGAACCGCGGCCATGTGCCAGAAGGAGATGCTACTATTGGACAGTTTGCCGCGACGTCATTCTGTAGTTTAGTGCATTTCAAGATGGCGGACCGTCGACTCGCGTTCTTCAGAATGTTACGGTTTTGGTGCAAAAAAAAGTAAGTTTCTATCATTTACGGATCAAAATTGACACACAATAATGTAAAACATTGTCTCAGATGGCACCCACGACATGGCCGCAGGGTAAGATGGGGGCTGAACTGCTAAAACCCATTGAAAGTTCCTATTGATATGTAAGCGGTGATCGGTCCGAGCGTTTTAAACCTCTGGGCCCAACACTAATCAGGTTCAGCTCTTTGTGTTGGTTGTGGACGCTAAAGTTCTTGCCCTGCTTTTGTCAACACAGCATATCGGATCTATAATTGTGCAGTCAACCGGAGCGTATGCAAATGAGGCCCGGGAGCACACCCCCTGGAGTCAGACATCACAAAAACAAATGACGGTATGAGCCGTCCTTGTTGTGAGCGATGTTACCTTGCCCCGTGGAGCATCCGCAAAAAACGTGAATCACAGAAAGTCTAACAACCCATTATCAGCAGAGTTTAAAAACACATTATTGATGCTTCTCCCACCGGCTGCGCGGAATTGCCCGACTTAACCCTGAGTCGCGGAGCAAAATACTAATGTGCGCACTGCATTAAATACAATGCAAAAACTGTAGCAGCAATCATTAAAAACGGCAAAACGGGAAATGATTCAAATGGGAACGGATTTTTTATTTGACCAGACGAGAAAAAATAGTTCAGCAACACAATAAATCAAGGGTTTTCTTACTCGTTCGGTTTTCTTACACATCTCTACTCAAATGTAAAAATGACTTCAGTGTAATACATTAATGGTAGTATTTGCCGGGCCATATCATATCGTACACCGTTATACGTGTCCTCCGAGTACTCCGGTTTCCCCTACCACTGTGTTTGAGTGTGCGAGTGCGGGACAGAGGATACAGATTAGCCCACGGACACAACCCAGTGTGGCGTGTTCATTAGCTGCATAAAAAAAACAAAAAACATGACAGTGGAGGCGTCAGGGGCAGGCGCTTATGACATCTAATGATGAAGCGTGTTGCTTGAGTAGATCATGTTTGCGAGCAAAGGGCTCGGGATTTGCGTCTCGGATGAACTCCGCTAAGTTGTAGCATTGCCTAGCTCGCTAACTTTTCCTGCAGCAGTTGTTGTAGCAATTATAATTGACCTTATGTTTCATGATTTTCTAAATGGAGGTAGACCCACAGATGTAGGTGAATTTAGGGTGAAGTAGGAATTCAGAATTGAAAAAGAATAAGATAAATGGATTAGTAGTAGTATTTGTCACGATGCTAATGTAAAGCTGATTTAGAACTATGCTGTTGAAAGGATTTGTTTAAAAAACGGCTGCCACACCGCTCCTCCTAGTACTAGATCAACAATCATCGAGACGTGCAGAAAGGGAATCCGGCGAAAGTTTGGGGCTGTTGTGGTGGCACGGTGACCTTGTCTTGGGTCTCTTTGTTCCATGTCATCTCTCACTCTCCCAGCCTCATTGTCTCGGGGAAATTGCTACGGCTCCGTGGACTAGAATGACAAAAACGGAAACTCCGCAAAAAGAAAACTCACATCACAAAGGCCCGATCTTGTAAAATCCAATTGGATTGTCGATGTTGTTCCATCGCGCTTTACATACAATAGGACACCGCTGGTCAATGGTGACAGAAGACGGGCTAAAGTGGCTTCTTATCGTCTGTGACTGGTCGGAAAATAATCACTGAGTCTCACAAAAGACTTCGAAACTACAAAATGAATTTCACCAACCGAAGACCAAATATATTTTTCAATCTCATTCTTATTCTGGCTCAGGCCTGATTGCGTTATGAAGATCCAAGCGGGCTGATATTCAAATATATATCTTTAAAATAAACCCAAGAGTCCATGCACTGATATTGTTTACCTGGCCTTTTCCATACTTATGATAATGCCTTATGTGCGAGCTGCCGTATTTTCATCTTTGCCATTATGTGATTGAATTCCGAGCAGCTTCTTCATAAAATGCCCACTTCTCTTCAACACAAAAGCCCACTTTATCCCCCAGTATATTGAATTCTGTGTATGTGCGCACACAGGCAGGGCTAGTTTCACGATCGTTTGGGGGGAGAAAACGGAAAGTTGCACAAAAGACAGAGAAAGAATGACAACTGGAAATGAAAGGCGGCCATTTTGGGGAGGAATGAAGGGGAAGGGAGCATAGGACAGCTAAAATGACATAAAAAAGGGGATGATTCAGCAACCAAAAGTCCCAAAACACTAAACAGTTTTTGATCCTGCGACTTACTATTGGATTCCGGTGCACAAGTTAAGAACCCACTGCACCTAACCAGTGGCAAGGGCGCCCTGGGGCCCCAAGCAAAAGTTCACGGGGGCCCCGTAGATACAGACGGCATTGCGCCACCATTTTTTATTCTTTCTAATCATTTTCTGGTGGAATATAAACCTATTTATCACACACAAATAAAGGCTGAATCAGGTCCATATGGATGTTTATTTTCACAGCAGATTGTTCAAACGGCAGTGGTAGCTAGTGTTAGCATGTAGCATGATCCTAACATGAAGCATCATGTTTGCATTTTCTGTTATTTATCTAATTATGAGCTGTTGAACCACTTTACTCCTCTCAATGTCTTTGTATCTTTATGGGTAGACAACTATATTCATAAAGCAGGATTTGTCAAAGTAGTTTTGGAGTAGGATTATTGAAAGTTGTGATTTTTCTCTTCTTTGTGTTCCCCCTCTGACTGCTTCAAACATGACCATATATGGGTGATTCCAGAGATGCCGTCTGTATCTACAGTCAGGTCTATGAATATTGGGGCATCGATTCAATTGTTATGTTTTTGGCTTCAAATGAAACACCAACGATGTACATAAACTGCAGACTTTCAGCTTTCATTTGAGAGTATTTACATCCAAATCGGATGAATGGTGTAGGAATTACAAGCGTTTGCATCCAAAGAGCTATCACTATCAGTGAAGCAAGCCATTATAAGGCTGAAAAATCAAAAACAAACCCACGTGGCTAAATCAACAGTTTGGAACTAACACCATTAGGCTGAAAAAACACCAACAGACCTGGAAGATCACATGTGTGGTGGATGACCAAAGAATTCTTTCCCTGGTGAAGAACACCTCTTCACAACAACAGGTCAGATCAAAAACACTCCAGGAGGTGGGTGTCTGTGTGTCAAAGTCAACAATCAAGAGAAGACTTCACCAGAGAGAATACAGACGAATAACCACAAAGTGTAAACCACTGGTGAGCCTAAAACAGGAGGCTGATTAGAGTTTGCCAAAAAACATCTAAAAAAGCCTTTACAGTTCTGAAACAACATCCCAGGACAGGTGAGACAAAGATCAACTTGTACCAGAGTGATGGGAAGAGAGAAGTATGGAGAAAGACAAGAACTGCTCATGATTTAAAACATCTCACCTCATCAGTGAAACATGGTGGTGCAGCATCATGGCATGGGCTTGTCTGGGCCAATGGAATTATTGATGATGTGTTGACTAAAGCAGCAGGATGAATTCTGAAGGGTTTGGGGCAATATTGTGTGCTCATATTCAGCCAAATGCTTGGATGCCTCACAGTCCAGATGGACAATGACCCACAGCTACTGCCAAAGCCACCAAAGAGCTTTTTAAGGCAAAGAAGTGGAATGTTATTCAGTGGCCAAGTCAATCACCTCACATGAATCCAATTGAGCTGCATTTCTCTTACTGAAGACCAAACTTAAGGGAAAATGTCCCAAGAACAAATAGGAACTGAAGACATTTACAGTAGAGGCCTGGCAGAGCTTCACCAGGGATGAAACCCAGCGTCTGGTGATGTCTATGCCTTCTAGACTTCAGGCTGTAATTGACTGCAAAGGATTTAGAACCAAATATTAAAAATAAAAAAGTTTGATTCATAATTGTTGCTTTGTCCCATTACTTTTGGTCCCTTGAAAAGTGGGAGGCTCACATAAAAACGCTTGTAATTCCCACACCGTTCATCTGATTTGGATGTAAGTCTGCAGTTTAACTACTTTTGTTATTCAAATCCATTGTGGTGGTTTATAGAGCCAAAACATAAGAAATGAGTCGATGTCCCAATATTTATGGACCTGACTATATATTATATTATATTATATATATTCCATGTCAGCTGCTAGATTCAAGAATAGAACCCATTATCATGAGAATAGAAATCCCCAAAACATGTGAACCAAATACAAAGTGAATTTCTCCATTGTGAGATCAAGAAAGGATCGTCTTATTTTATCTTACATCCATCCATCCATGCACACACTGTTAGAGCGGACAAGGGGCTGGCCACCCGACAACAGCCAACAGTTTAGAGTTTAGAGGCGACTTTCAGGTCTGTGAAGACACAAACAGGTCCCTCTACTGCTCACGAGCACACGTTGTTCTGATCCACCCGGGTTTAAAGTGAAACTAAAGACTGTGTAACTTCGATGAGATCAGACGAAGAGGACTACAAAGTGCATTTTCAAACAGTTCTAAAATGATACATTTTTGAGTCAGTGGTGTTTTATAGGTATTAGGAAGACTATAATTATTTGTATGTTAGCTTCGTTGTTTTCTTCTTGTTTTTTTTTAGTGCCAAAGATTTTTCTTCACACGTCCTGAACGTATCGTGGACCTATCCAAGGTCATTTGGCTGTGGTCCCTGTCATGTGAATCGAGGCACATGTTGTTTTTGACAGTGTGGCAGTTTTGCTGTTAAAAGTGTGGGATATTCTGCTATTACTGTACTGAGAGAAAACAACTTATGCGGGTGACATATTTTGCAAAATTGTCGTTTCTCAGCTTTCTGACTTTATCTCAATCGTCTAAAAAGACATAGCTGGAATAGTCTTGCTTCAATCGTATCATGGATAATAATATTTTGATTTGATTGTGATTCTACTGATCCCATCTACTGTATACTGTCAGATTTTTGCATTATAGACACATTAAATGTCCTCAACATTTTAGTCTAGAAACCTTTCCACACTCAATATGTATGTATCACACTGCCGTAGGTTTGTTAGCAAGCAGTAGTGGCTTTAGTAGTGTTAGTTTTGTTTTTAATATGTTACATTTCCTCTGCTGCCAGTGTAGGGCGCACTATACACTAGAGGAGATGTTCACTGTGGCTTGTTTGTGAATTAGACCTCATGTTGCACTGATTGTTTGAAATGTCATTCCAAATGATGCTAAACGTTGGCACTCGGATGCATGTCATTTACACGAACACCCAACGAGTTCAATCTGTGCTGCTCCATTTTTCAAAGTCACGGGCCATACGGCCCATGTAAAGTTTGGAATAATTAAAATCTCTGTCTGTCGTGTGATTGGATGTCTGGCTGTGTACAAATACTCCCTGTGTTTCCATGTCACGCTGCGACATCATTAAAACTACATTTGCTTTTTTTTTTTCCTATGGCCCCCTCCAGAATAAACAGAATGGTTATGTCTATAGACCATTTGCAAAGTGATGAATTGGCCTCGCACTATGCAACACCGCGCGGTGCTCAAAGACCCTTAAACTCTCATTACAGTTGGCAGTGTCACCAGATACAACGCTAATGCACTTTACCTATACAGAGCATGCTAACAGTGTATAGATATAACAATTATCAGGTCACACATCACACTTGTGTAAATAGATAATGTGTGTGTGTGATGTGAATGTTATTGTTGCATATCAGTCTCACTTAACACCACTTTATTCAGTACCTCGGTGTCAGAGATGCATAACGTATTGAGATGGGCAATCAGACTCTAGACTTTCATTAACCGCTGTAACACTTTGACCTCTTTGTGTTGAGCTTGAGACTACGGTCATTTTCACTCACTACTGTATTGAGTGCACCAGAACATAAGCCACACTTGTCAATAAGCTGCAGGTGTCCACCTTGTTTCCCAGTGGTCAGTGTGGCAGAGCTGGGTCCGTGGTGGATGGTTCGAAGCTGACGTTCGATACATTTAGCCTCTTTTCACCCAAAGCCACGTTAGCGGGATCGCGGGAGTGCATCCTGCTGCCCCCGTCACCGTGTGCAGCAAAACACAGCGATAGGGTTTGCACCTGTCTGAGTTATTGTTATTGTTCAACTTTATGTCTGTATGTGGAGCTGTTATTGCGTCTTTCTCTCATCGGAGTTCTTTAATTGGAAATAACCCAGGTGCATTGTTATTGATAACATGACACCATTATTGTTATATAAGCCGCAAGGTTCAAAACGCATGGGCAAAGTCACCATTAGCATTCTCGGATATTTATGGGCCGTTGAACAGCACAGCCCTTCTGTGGACCCGCCACCTGCAGGGGGAGCCATAAGGGGCTGGTGGAATGTGATTTGGGCAGCTCGGATGGCTGCCCCCACGAGCGTTTGATAAAGTATCAAGGTAAAAAGAGTAGTTCTTTTCAGCCTCTGGCAGTTTTGCATGCGGGTGCTCCCAAAAGTGCCATGCCATTGGTCCGACAACCCATTAGTCCGACGTCTCATTATTCCGAAGATTTACCATTGAGCAGAGGTGGCATTAGTCCGACATCTCTAACGCAGTATTGTGGATTAGAGAGACATACACAACCTTAAGGTCAGTGGACTCTTGTCTGAACCTCATTTTATTTTTCAACCACTACTCAATGGGACATTTTCGGAATAAGATAGTTAGATAGATAGATAAATACTTTATTGATCCCGAAGGAAATTATTCATTAGTCTCTTGCTCACATTCACACAAACAGAGCAGGATCTACAAATTTAAAAAAGTTAAAAATAATAAAATGAAGGAGATGTCGGACTAATGGACTGACGGAGTAATGGACCGACCCCGCTCCTAAAGAGGTTTGTTTTCATAAAGTTACAGCACATGTTTTTTTTTTAAGTAAACTGCTAATGCTAACTCGATACACAAAGTTAAAAACCTTTTACCCCCCATTTTCTCCAGTTCAGCATTCCCCAAATCTAGACGCTTCCTGACTTGCCATGTTGTCATGACTTTTTTTTCATTTATGTCACTTTTCCCCCCACATGTTTATCCTTGTTTTCTTCTCAAGAAAATGTGCTCGATTCAGGTGGGGTTAGAGGCTAAAATAGTGAGGCGATTTGCATAAAAAACGAATCTGCTCGACTTAAGTTTGGTGTTTATTTATTTCCATTGGAGATATTCATTGATTCGATGACTGGTGACATTGTAATCCTTTCGTGTGAGTGGCCGTATGATATTCAGTGGACAAAAAAACACACAAAAGACAAAGACGTACCTGTGCCATGTCACCAGAGGGTCGGGGGATCCGGACGTGATGCAGGTGAAAGTGACGGACTCCTGGTAGTCGGCCGTGGCGTTGAAGGACTGTTGGAAAACCGACAGCACCGGAGGCACTGTGGGGGAAAAAGACAAAAGAAGAGAATATTAGAATACTATTTTTCTTCAGGTTTCGGAGCAGCACAAGGATAGTGCACTAGATGTTACGCACGAGTTAGTTTGATCTTTTGACCTGTGGGATAACTACTACTCGAGGATTAAATCAATGGGCTTTACAAAAACATGTTAATTTGAAGAAGAAATAATCATTTTTGTTAAAGTAAATGCTTCACTGATTTTCCATGCCAAGCTTTTATGGATTTTTAAACATTTCTTTTTATACTGGCATCAGTGCGTATGAAGCAGGATCACAGGGCACAACATAGATTTTTTTCCCCCTGCTTTGAAAATAAAGTAGGTAAGACAGAGGTATGGAGGTGAAGCACTGTCTTGAGTGCAAGTGCCGTTGTGAATAATAAACAAGAGAGCTGTGTCTTCCATTGTAATTTCAGGATATGTTTATTTTTTTTATTTTTTTTTATCTATTCCCTGTTTGCTTGTTTCTGTAGACTAACAAAAGGAGGACAGGCCTTTCCAACCGCACCAAGACGTGATTCAAACAAAGCCAGTTGTTGGAAGGAACTGGCAATCAGCTTCACCAATCTGGCTTTTTTGTTTCCAATATCGATACTTGGGGATTGAGTATCTGTCAATATCTGATGTTAACTGATACCAAGAGACTTTCTTAAACGTGGCTGCTGTGAGTGAAAAAAGTGACTGGTCTCCTTCCTCCACTGTCAAATCAGTATAACGCCTGATCTTTTCTTACACACAACATGTTACAGATCAATTATACTGTATCTATTGGTAAACTAATGGGGAAACATTACACAAGCATCACTGGACTTTTCTACACTACATATACTTGGGTATAAGATAACATTAATATTTACAACTCACATAAACTGATCTGATCATTTTAACTTGTGCATTACACATATGTCAGATCAGTTATTCTCTAACAGAATTTCATAATCTAAAACACAAACACTTGGCCGCTCAAGCAGTCACTATTTTATTTATTAGGTGATGCATGACGACGTGTAAACAGGAAGCGACCTCCCTCTCTCTTGGTGCAGCTGCGTATTTTGCCTTTTTCTGCGAACTGCATTTGTGGTTTCTGCTCCATCATTGTTTTACTGGATACTTTTGTACGTCTTTGCCATGTTTTTGTGGAGAGTCAGTGGACTTCTTTTTACTGCAAAGAGTCAATAATGCTCCTGAAGAAAGCAGCGTTTTAGAATTAAACAGCTAGCTTATCAGCTAAACCAATTTGAGACCTACAAATGTCTTCTTCTGAGACACTGAAGAGGCACCAAGAGCCCCCACGGCTGCAGCACAGTGGAGGCGTCACAAGAGGAGCTACAGGAAACAAAAAAGGGACAAACGAGGAGTTATCCAGGCGAGACTCACAGCTAAGCCACACATGCCTTCTATTGTTCTGGCTAATGGACTTTCACTGGAGAATGAACAGATTAACTGCTGAGCTCTTCCCAGAAGATGGTGAAAGGCTGTGGTGGGGCGGAGGGAGCTGCACAGGAGGAAGAAGGAGGTGGAGCTGACCAGTGCAGGACACCACGCTCTGAAACAGGGACAAACCCAGGAGGCCGTGCACCACTTACTTCCTTACTTATCATAGTTTCTGTCCCAGCCTCGATTGGCTGACATTAGCATTAGCATATGGTAGCTATTCGCGGCATTTTGCGTTATTTTTGTTATTGTTACCATTGAGAGGAGACTAGAGTTTTCTTGTAGTAAATCTGGTCTAATTTGTTGGGTTCTATTTATTTATTTTATTTTATTTATTTATTTGAACAGGGACAGTGTACAATATACATTAGCCTCAGAAAGGAGAGATGCATTGTACCAGGTTATAGCACTGCTAATTTCCACCTGCAGTCCCTGGGCCTATTGTACATGTTTTTAGTGGTAGGGGAAACCGGAGTACCCAAAGGAAACCTACGCAGACACGGGGAGAACATGCAAACTCCACACAGAAAGGCCCCGTCCAGGTGGGAATCGAACCCGGACCTTCTAGCTGTGAAGCACGAGCGCTAACCGCTGTGCTACCGTGCCGCCGAACTAGGATTAGGAACAAACGTCACACAGTTAGTCATAAGAAACCAAAATATGTATCAAGTACACATGCAAATGTTTGAAGAAGACTGTGATGGCTTTGTGAGTGGCCAGTGTGCACGCTACAATGCGACCTGCGCTGCACACATCCTCAAAGGATTGGCCTCGCTTTGGTAAAACACAAGGGGATTCCGACAGCGCTGTGTCAGGCGCTAATACCTCTGTCGGAGTCCGTATCAACAATGGCAATAGAATGTGTTTCAACATCAAAACAGTCGCTACAAAAGCTCATCTCTGGGGAGAACACCGGCGAGCGCTGATGCAAGAGGAGATAGATAGAGCGACACGGAGCGGAGTTTAAGGTAGGATCTTACGTAAGTGCCCCATTTAGCCAATACAGTGGTTGATTGACAGCCAGCTCACAGTGGAGTTTAAAATGTCTGCTTCACATGCCTATGCCTGGCACTGCATTAATGTTTAAAAGGTCCTCCATCATGCAGAAGCACAAAGGATCGGGGGAATCAAATAAGAAAATATAGGAGTGGAAGCCTGAATAAAGCCTTGAAAGTGCTTATAGTTGAACTTTTCTCTCAGCCTGGTTACTAATCAAATCTATTGTATTCTCATTTTGTTGCAGATGTATTAAAGAGGGGGTATTATGCTTTTTTTCGTTCACATAGTACCAGTCTATAGCACACTACAATGATGATCCAAACGTATGTGTGTCTGTAAGTGCAGTAAATTAAAATAACTGCCTTGAATAAAATTGCTCTCTCAAAATGGCTGTACTGAACGTCTTGAAATAGGCCTCTGTCTCTTTAAGAAGCCCTGACCCTTTCCGACACGCCCCCTTCAGCACGCTGTGTTGTGCTATCATCACAACGAAACACTGCTACATACATTCTCTCCTTCACATGTTGAAATACGATCGATTTTCGCTGCATTTTAATGTTACTGTTGGAAAGGAGGTTTCGATCCAGTAGAGCCTCTGCATGATCTTCGAGAGGTCTACACAGTCTATGGCAGGTGTCGCAATGGTACGGACACTATTTGTTGTCCAAGTATTCGCGACGCAACTGTTTGAAACCTCACGGACCTCACGGAGACCATGCGTAGACCTCTCAGAGACCATGCGGAGACTTTCTCACGTCTCGACGCAGTCTCTCCGCTGAAATCGAACATGTTTGTTTTCACCAAGACTATAAGCCTGATCTCCCGGGGGCACGTCTCGGCGAAATCTCTGTGACTCGAGTCTCCAACTAGTTTCCAGGCCGGTGAGAGAGGCCCTTAATGAAACCAAGCACTTTGACCACCACTAGTTAGCTGTACATCCTGGCCTATATGTGAAGTGTCTGGATCCAGGACACAGAGGAGCTATAGTAAATATAAAAATATAAAACGTATAGCTTTTACACGGCACACACATGAACCTAGTGCATATCGAACTGAACGCTGATGGATAAACAGCCGAGCGCCGTCTGTCCATGGCCTGTCAGAATATACAGGCGGGAGCGGTCCAATCAGCTGACAGACGTCTCGCAGTCGCCGGGTAATAAACGCTGCCCTATAGTGTGCGCTGACAGGGCCGGGACAGCTTCATGGCCCCCGCGTGTTTATCTCGCGTTTTTTCCTTGAGCAGCACTTATGCTGAGCGCCCACTCGTCGTCCAATCACGGCGAGACGTTTCCCTGACAGCTGATTGGCCCTCGCGTGGCTCCTGATGGCCGGGGGCGCCGTGGCACTCTGGGAAATAAGCAGGAGCGACGCTCGGCGGCGGCTGCTGCTTTCATCAGGAGGAGGACAGGGGAAACAAAGGCCTCATCAGGACAAGGCGACACAGGAGAAGTCAGGAGGTGCTACTAAATTATTCTAAATGATTCCCCGTGTGTGTATGTGGAAGTCTGAATCAGGATAAAAGGTGTTAAACATGGCAACCGTCAGCATTATCACTTGTGAGAGTTTGCCAAGGAGCGCCAAAGACCAGGTGTTGCTATTCCCTAAGGCTTCATGAAGGAGCAGTGGTACAATGGAAGTGCCGTGGAATGTACTACAAAGTTCTGGAGACTAGGGGAGACATTACAGGCAAAACCCCTTATTTTTTCTTTTGAGCCAAATTGGTCTCTGAACATATGAAGTTTTACCTGGAAACAAAAAAATATACCTAATCTTCACAATAACATGTTTGCACTGATTCAAAGTTTCTCCATAGATTTATATGGGAAATCGTAATTTTCAAGGGCAACGAGATGTCTTAATGTTTAACTCTTAGCCTGATTTATTGAGTTTTGAATGTTAAAAAACAAGGCAGGTACATTTGTACTGATTCTTTCACTAAAAAACTGTATATTTTAAAACTAAACAAGATATCCAAAATCCCCTCTGAAAACGTCTTTGTAACTAATATGTCAACAAAATAAAACCATACATTTGAATCTAGTTCAATCCATTATTTAGATTTCATTGCCAGAAAAATGCAAAATTTTGGGCAGTTTTAGTTTTGCCTTATTTTTATATGAAAACATAAAATGACAGAAAACTTTCAATATAATTTTTCTTCATATTTATGCCAGTAGTCCACCGTGCAAGTTTCAAATTGATATTTTTAATTTAAAAAAATCCATATTCACCTGGAGTGTCTCCCATTAAAGCAGTACTAAGTAACTCATGCCCCTAGAGGCCACAAGCGCCACTGCAGGTGTCGTAGCATGTTGCGTTTTTTAACTCATTAATTGTCCGTAAGAGTAAATACTACGCTGACAGGAAAGACAAAGGGACAGAGGGATATTGTTCATCCAATTACACAATGGAAATCATTTTTTTCACTCAAACTTGGCTGTAAATACTGTTTAAGTGGCACTAGCCCACAGTTAGCTTTGCCTGTTAGCCTGTTAGCTTCTTCTTCGTGATTCCATTAGTGTGTATTGGTGACTCCGACCCGGTGGCAGTCAAGTTGCAATTGTGAATTTTCCCAATCATCCCATTAACACTTGTATTACCCCCAGAGGAACTACGGAAAGGATTTATTTAGGTAAACACGTTACTTAGTACTGTCACTTTTTGTGTATGTATAAAACGTTTTACTTGGTTTTGCAAACGTGGAATATCCTTGGCAGAACTTTAATGTATTAATGTATGTGTGAGTCGAGAACACAGATACTGCAGAAGTGTCTGCACAACTTTAGACCAGTGGTTCTCAACTGGTCTGGTGTCGGGACCCACCATCACATGTTTTTAATTATGCCACATTAACAATTAAGCACATTTTACACAACTGCAATTCAAACTAATGGAATACGTTACAAAAAGAAACATTTTAAGGCAGGCATTAGGCCACCGAAATATAGGAAATACAGGTGCTCGTCATATAATTAGGATATCATGAAAAAGTTCATTTATTTCTGTAATTCACCTTAAAATGTGAAACTAATATATAATATAGACTCATTACAGAGGTTCTAATGGCACATTGTGTTAGCTAACAGTTAGAGGGTCATTAATGATTAGAAAACACTTGTAATTATGCTGCACTGCTGAAAAATGTTGTGCTGATTAGAGAAGCTGTAGAACTGGCCTGGGTGACCCCAAACTTTGGAACGGTAGTGTATACATAACACATTTTGATATTAATATGTATTTAACCTTACAGTGACCCACCTACTTATCCTGATGGCCTGTAGGACGCTCCATGATCAATTGCTTTTTAGCTTTTCACTACTGATTGAACCGTACCTATGGTTACACATACAAAAACCTACCAGGAACCCTAAAAAACCTGAAATAAAATTTATCCTGAAGCATCACGAGCCATCGGGAAGGAAAATAAAAGACACTATGTGAACCACCCATCCAGCTGCTGGGTCAAATACACACTAATATCAACTTTATTTTTTTTTTTTACATTAAAAGTTAAGTTTAAGTAGATATTTATGAGTTTAATGGGAAAGGCTTGCAACCCACTTTTGGGTCCCGACCCATCAGTTTAGAAGCACAGCTTTTAATACTGTGTCATTGAAACTGTGGAGATTTAAAGAAAAGACATCTAAAGGAGATTTCGCACTGAAAAATGCTCACATGAAAAGTGTTTGGATGATGCATTGTGTTATGTTTCAGATCTATTTACCAGAGACCGAGGGCCTGCTCTATGGCTTTTCTCCGTACCGTTTTAGCTAACGTTAGTCTATGGACAGTGTTTGTTCTAACCTCTACAACAGTGCATTTCTTACCTTCAATTCATAACATTCCATCCCAAACTATATTGCTCTCAAGAAACCCATTACTATACTACAGCCGGTATGAAATATCCCATTTCAATCGAAAGCATTACAATAATAGCATTTTACAATAAACGTCTTCTCGCCTGTCATCCATCTTGACCTTAAACGCTAATAAACCACTGCCCTCCGCATCATTGCCATGACGACATTCAGTATGTATCACATTTCACACACTCGCACTCCCCCTCCTCCTCCTAATGCCATCGACGTAGCGCAGGTGGAAAATTGCCAGGGGATTATTTTAGCATTGATTTCATAACACTCCACTCTATTGAAGATGCAAAGTAGATGGAGTCTGTAAATTGAGTTGGCGGACTTAAAAAGCTGGCTGCCATTTTTCATTTTCAAAAACAACCTGCGAACAGATGCGGTGACTTCTGCGGCGACGCAACTGGCAGCTGCTAGGTAGCATCAGAATCCGCTTTGCCCATAGTTAAAGTGCCATTTTTGCCGGGGATCCAAGGTGAATTGTTGCATTTTCCGGCCATTCGCACACGTGGTTTTATGGCGGGCGCTAATTAATCGTTTTTTGTCCTTCGAAAAACAGAACAAAATATGAACACTTATTTTCGCATATGTGGCGTCATCAGGGAGTCATAGAGATGAAACGCAGTTGGATGGAGAGCGGCATTTGGGGACAGTAAATGGGAGATTATAATGAAAACAAAGCAAGATGTTGGACGGCTAATGAAGCGACAATCCATTGTGCTGGGAGGGTGCGAGAGGATTAGTTATGCAAACAGCACCGCAGCGGGTTTTAGTAATGAGGAACACACGACAGCCTCGCACATGTGCTGATGACTAACGTACAGTCCCGTGACGGTTCGGGTTAAGTCAGTGGGGCCTATGCCTCATTAGCAAGGGTTCAAAAAACATTACGGGTAAAACTGAGATCAGATATGAAAAGGTCAAGGAACTTCATAATGGAAATCCAACCTTACCATATGTAGGGGTGCAAAGGGGCAAATCTGCAGCCAGTGGGGGCGCTGTAGCAAAACTTCCACCGGAAAAACAGTGCACAGTTAAATTCCACTTCCGGTTCCGTCTTTTATTTACAAAATGGTGCGGTATCAGAACGCACTGATCTTTTGACGGACGAAATGGGAGATGAATGAGCCGATACTCGTCATGAGCAGCAGACGAACTGAACCAGGTCCAAAGCAGGACTAAAGCTGGACTGGCGGACCCGGAGATAGTTTTCTTCACATGACAACTGCGAAGGCTCCGGGCAGAGACATTAAAACCTACAGACTGTCCGAGGGAAACGGGTACTAAAAAGGGTCTGATCAGGGCTTTGCTCTGTGGCCTCTGTCGCTGCTTAAATCAACGGTTTCTGTCTTATATTTACGAGTCATGGCTTTGTTTTGGTGTAAATTTCATATTAACTGTTAGCTGTAATCATAGAGGGTCTGCACATGTGTTTCCATTGTATATAGAACCAACTACATTCCGTAATGAATGTCGTTACTCGTTTGTTTTGGTTGTAGCCGACGCTCTCTGGTTAAGTTGCATTCACAAACCACATGATCCGATTCGGAGTCCGTTTGAACCGGCTCGAGACACAGCCGGACCAGGGTTCGCTTCTTTGACCCGGATCAGAGTCCGTTTGCGCGTTCACAACACCTCGAACGTACCGTACTGTACGGGGAAACGGGCCAGGATTGGGATCTGGTCATGAATGTGACCTAATATTGCATTTCCAAAAGCTCTTCTTTGTATCGACCAAACACCAAAAACACTGTTCTCTTCAAACCCTGATGTCAGACTTTGCATACATGATTTGTTTGAGACTTTTAATTTGTCTTGGATAGATGTATCAGTGTAGAACTATCAAATCAAATGTGTATGCTTCAGTTTATATCTGTCTGTAAAGAAGCGACCTTCAGTTGTTTATTCCCATTCACTCCCATGGAACATTTCCCATGTTGCAAATTCCCGGCATTTTGCAGCCCTAACCATACATCTGGTTCACTTCGTGTCATTGTCCATCTTTGCCTCTCAACCAATCACCTCTGAAGCCATTTATAGAAATACACTTTGCTTGGACCCACAGACCACTATGTGAAACAATGAAGCCTTCTCTGCCCCAGCAAAAACAATCCGTCTCCCCAAACCAACAATTGTAGTTCATAGGCGACACAAATACCGAGGTGTTGATTCAATTTGATGGATCTCTTGAAAACGACGTCGCAGAGCTAAAATAGAATCCAAAAACCAAGCATAACAATCCCTCGAAGACCAAACTCAAGACCGCTCTTGAGTGGATGAAATGGTAATTGACGCTAAAAGCAGTAAGACACATATTGGGATAGTGTTGTCAAAGCCGCTAAGCTAACATTCTCTGATAATATTCTAATGACGGTTTTAAAATGGTAAACATCTTCCCTATTCATATTGTTTTCCACCTATGTTAGTCTGTGTTTGCAAACTCCGCCTAAAGCAGCGGATTTCTAGAGTTACGTCAAATTAAACGTTTGAAGCATGAAGTCTATTGGATTTTCATCAACTTTTTTTTAAACCTGAACTAACCTTTCTAAGTCGGCGCAGAAATGTCACAAACACTCCAAATCCCTAAAATGCCTCGGTAATTAGTGGTGTGTTCCTTTTCCTCCGCCGTGCGGCAGAATCAAACGCACCCCTGATCTGTAATTGCACCAGTCCTGAGCCTCGGTTTTCCAAAAGACTCCCCCCCCCTCCCCAAGGCTGACCGCCATGATTGATGTCTCCAAACAATCATTTCGGGGCCGCTGAAGGACACGGGCGGTGATTTTGCAGACAGAGGGAAAAGCTGAAAATTGCGGGTGCTATAGCCATCGAGTGAGCGAGGAAACCGACAATTAAGTGGATGAGGCAGAAAAAGAAAAAGGAGGGGGGGGGGGGGTGCAGGAAGTAGGTCTTTTCCCCGCAAGATGACTGGTTGCCATGGCAGCGTGCAAGGTGTAAGAGCTACAGCACCCAGGTCATTAAATAGAAGTTGAAGAAGTGGAGGCTCGTGGTTCGTGTGAGCGCTCAGAAAATTCCAGATAACCAATCAATTTGGTTTTGTCAAATGTGTCCTGGCCTCGTTTGTAATAATGAACCATTTAAATGATTGCGTTTCGTTGGGTTCCTGAAGTTTTCTGGCTTTCTGGCACGGATGGACGAGTCTATTGATTCCGACTGCACAGAATGGAGCAAAAGCAAACTACAATTTCTCTTGTGCTCGTCAATGTAGAACATGGTCAATGTCTATGTACGTGGGGAGTAAACAGTTCAGTTCACGATGCAGGACCCACAGTTTGGTGCAAGATTGATATCAGTGTTGGGAACGTTACTTTAAAAAAGTAATTAGTTATAGTTACTCACTACTTGTTCCAAAAAGTAACTGAGTTAGTAACTGAATTACTCTATAATGAAAGTAACTCGTTACCAGGGAAAGTAACTATTTGCGTTACTGTTAAAAAAAATTGCGATATATATCAAAGAATTTAGATTTTCTTTTTTTTTCTAGCAGTTTTCAAAAGTCATATTAACTGAATGAACTGCATGGGGGGTAGAGTGTTATAAAATATAACACATTTACATTTACAATCACAAAACATGGTGGTCATAAAACAACCCTTTTCCCCACTGGAATTAAAACGCTTTCTCAAACAAGTAGGTTTTGAACGGTATTGACCAGTATTTGCGTCGCTGTTTTATTAATGTAGGAATACGGCCGTATTCAAAGAGAATGAGGAGGAACAGAAACATGTGCCAACGATCAGGGTAGACTTTGCGCACAGGCATTGTGCATAAAGTCTCTCCGTTCATTCATCAGGCAAAACGTAAAACAATCATTAGCAAATATAAGGCTGAATGCCCTAACAGAAACTTAGCGGCCTACAGTCTCTCTGGAGCAGAGAGCAGGGACAGAGGAAGAAGAAAATGCGCTGAGAGAGAGAGGGAGAGGGGGGAAGACGTGTGTCCACCGATTCTGCATCTTTGGGTTAAAAATAAGTTCCAACACTAGATCAATGATCACCAACTCGATTCTCCCCCGCGGCCGCCCCGCGCTGTGGGGATGATGAGCCGCGGGTCGGGGACACACGTAGTTTTTGGAGCAGAGAGCACGAGCTCTGCGCACACAGGCAGCGTGAGTCTCCGTGAAACTCCGCCCACCCTCTCCCACTGCTCCTGCTGCATGAGCGACACCGCGGAGCTCATTCAGTCGAGTAACGAGCCACTTTGTTGACCCAGTAACGATAACGGCGTTGTAACGACGGGGAGAGTAATGAATTAGATTACTCCGTTACTGAAAAAATAACGGCGTTACCTAACGCCGTTATTTTAAACGGCGTTATTCCCAACACTGATTGATATAAATAATCAGCATTATTATGTTAAGCAGTATTTATAATCTCAGAACTGAAAATATCAGGCTTACTAGTTTTTCAAAGCTGCCTTATAATAAAATGTGCCCCTAGGCTCATGATCCTTAACACTGTAGTGTTCTAAAAAGAACCATGTGCTTGTTCAGTGTTAAGTTTTGGTTTCGCAGCAGCGCATTTGATTTAAAGGGGGGGTATTATGCTTTTTTTCAATCACATAGCACCAGTCTATAGCACACTACAATGATGACGTAACCTTCTGTTGGTCTGTATATGCAGTAATTTTTTTTTTTTTTTTTTTTTTTTTTTTTTTTTAATTCTATTTTTTGTGTACTTTTTTGTGCAGCACTTTGGAACTGTTCTGTTGTTTAAATGTGCTATAGAAATAAAGTGGATTGGATTGGATAAATTAAAATAAATGCCTTGAATAAAATTGCTCTCTCAAAATGGCTGTACTGAACGTCTTGAAATAGGCCTCTGTCTCTTTAAGAAGCTTTCCGACACGCCCCCTTCAGCACACTACTGTGGCATTTAAACAACAACACCGTGCGGGGAGGGGGCTCTGCTGAGCTGAGGAGCAGTGGTTGGTGGCTTGGCTGGTGACGAAAGGTCCAGAGGCGTCTCCAGGAGGTGGGGGCGTTCCTAGGAGGACTGAGGCATAGCTACGCCTAAAAAATGGCCGCCGTCTAAGTTTTTACTGATTACTCAAAAATATGTGAATGAGCCGAGGCAACACTGCAGGCATGTGTTTAATGAGGGAACGACATAATAACATGATATAAAGCTTGAAAAGTCGATTTTACATAATACCCCCCCTTTAAGGCTCGGCTGTTCCTGGACGCCATTCTGCTTATGCTTTTTTGGAACCAACGATCTTACACGATTGTCCGCGCCTCTGCGAAAGCGCGGTGCACGGGATCTATCATTTAGCCTGGTCATCAGCACGACTTACAAAGACCCGCAGATTTCATGGGTTTTTGGAGGATGCCAACTTTGCAGGTCTTGCGTGTCTATAGTGTTAGTGATGAGGACACTTTTGGGGGCGCAAACACACACATGTCCCGGTCCACGGAGCTTAAATATTCACTTTAGTACAGATTTTAGCACCCCTACTATGTATGTATCAAGAAGAATGGAAGGACAAGGAAGACCAAAATATGTCACACGCTTTAATGTTTGGTTGGTCTGCCTTTAGCTTTGATTACAGCATTGTTTCAATAAGCTTCTGCGATGTCTTAGGAGCCAGTTATTGATAATAGGAAAGTGTGACCTCTGCGCAGAGCCTTGTCCAGCATATCCTCAAGATTCTCAATAATCCTCTTCTTTGCATGTGGAAGCTTACGTTGGATTAGAGAAAAAAAAAAACTTTGCAAGTTGGTTTGGTGTGGGAAAAAAAGAAGTACTAGAACACCAAGAACGATTGGGTACCCGGCCACTATGGGGATAGGCAGTTTATACTGACAACGGTGTTATATTCTTAACGATAGAAGAAACTGAAGCATCCACAACCTCTGCCACGGTGAAACTAAAACTTACGTGAGACATGAGATCCACTGATCGCCCTAGCAGAAAGAGGCGCGCTAACTTGTTGGAAGTATCAAAAGTAAGGATCTCTACAGTATCTGCAGATTTTGATGGATTGGACAATGCTCTCGTCCTGAGGCTGCCTGCCACTTTGCGGGACCTCCCTGACATGACAAATTGTAGCCGGTCAAGACGAGGACGGCAACGCTCGCGATGGATTGAAACGTTGGGTCTGCGCCCATTTTGAAACTGACATTTCCAAGGATTTCCAGCTCAAAACCCTGGATTTTTTTTTTTTTTACTTTGCTGCTTCGCCTGGTTGATAATTCATACAGTAATGGCCTTTCCCGTTGGTCCGAATAAGGAGACTTTGATGATGCGCCGGGGACTTGGCAGTTACAGGGTCGGCCCGGCTGTCAGAGCATACATGCTTATAGGCAACAAACCACTCTTTTATCAACAGGCCCATGAATATGTATGAGCACTCAGGGCGGAAAAGCAAATGTATCCACTTTGCACAAACCGTTCTGGGTGAGCGAGCCAAACCCTGTCTGACAGAGCCACAGACTGCAGAGGAGTCAACACAAATACAAGGTGAAGGTAGATCTGAAACCAAGCCATGTTGAAACTTTGTTGATGAACTTGGCACGTTTAGTTGGAAGATCTCGCCTTAACCCTGCAGACGAAAATGTCGGAAACTACTTTTGGAGTTTGGACAAGAGGTAAACTAAAGCCAGGCAAAATATCTAGTGAATCTCCCGAAGCAATAAGGATAAAACTTTTGCCCCCGGGTATGAAACTCAAACTTAGTGGAAGTCTTTGGATTCTTCTCGGCTAAAACATTGCGAGGAGTTGGAGGTTGCAAAGCCCTGAGTTGCTCCCATGATAACTGTGTCTTAGTGGTCCAAAGAAAATCAATTCTGTGCCTGACTTTAGCACAAAACGACACTTTTAATGTTTTGGCCTTGGTTCTGTGGGGATGCCCTGCGGCTAGCGCCCTCTAGGGGTGCTCTGAAACCCAAAGACTCAAGTTTCTAGTCAGTTCCCTTTGCTTTGGCCATCTAAACTCTCCACCGTGCCCCGGGCTCCACAACACCGAACAATTCAGCGAGCACTGATAAAACATTGGTTGCTGTTGTTGAAGACCTACGTGGCACAGCACAAAACGGCTTATTTCAACTCGCTCCTCCAAAACTCTATATTTCCATGTTTTTTTTATTCTTCAGCAGTTTCTGTCTTTTGCACAGTCGTGGCCTCCACAAGGGCAAGCCGCAGAAAGATTCAAGGTCACCAAAGTGCATTCAAAGTGCTTCCAAATGTGTGCTACTATTTTTTCAAACTTTTACAACTGGTTAACAAATAGTTCAGCTTTTCTCCTCGGAAAATCCACCGCCTCACGCACAATGACTTGGTAACTGGAGTTCAGATGTGGTTATCTTAAAGGGCAATTTCCAAAGTAAAAATTACAAACAAAAAGAGCGAGGAGAAACAGGTTTGTAGGACTATGATTGGATTTTTGGGTGAGATTCTTAATAACTTTATCAGTTTATAGGAAACAGGTCATTCTTATGCAAAGAGCCGCATTATATGTAATATACCCAATCAGGCAAAGTGCTGCCGCACTCTGATTAGCGAACTCGAGAGCTTGTTCGCCACCGCTGATGTCAACGGTCTGGTACATGGGAATCGTAAGTCTTTGTTGGACTTTAGAAACCATTTCATTGAATCCGACTGACAGCGCCACTATTTAAAATTCTCTGTGTGGCAGTCAAAGCCACTCGCCGATGAGTGAGAGCAGAGAATGGGTCTAAAGTGTCGAGACTGGTCAATCAGCCCGACTATGATAACACGACAAAAGAACACTTCAGTCCCAGGGGCATGAGTGTGACAACGACCCGAGAAATCTGCTTTGTTCGAATGTCTTGATGTTTTTACAACTCAAGTGCACATTTCTACCCTTGTTATGATAAATGATAACTGTACCAGTTTTAGGCCATGGGAAATATTACATATTTGTTTAAATATTTGTCTTGGTAACACTTTAGACAGAAAGTAATTACACATGCAAGCTCATGTGCAGTTACACATTAGGTATGGTGTTTTTGCGCATTAGTTATGTGGTTATTTCCCCAAATTTATGAACATTTACAAAGATGGCCCAAGCTGGCCAAAACACCTTCAACTAGATTTGGACACCTTTATTAAACCTTGCACTTCAATGTGTACCTGTACTTACGTGTACTTACTGTCATCTAAAGTGTTATCTTTGTCTTTGAATATTTATGGTATTCAGATGGTGCTTTTACTTGATTGCATATTCCAGTATTATGCTAAAAAAAAAAGGCTTTATTGTTAGTAGTGCACGGCAGAATCAATAATGGAAGATACCGACATGACAGAAGTGCAGCTGTACCCGCATGCTTTGTTTGATTTTCAAGGAGTTCTGATGTTACAGTATGGAGTGGGTGAGCTCGGCACATCCAAAGGCCGATGTTTTTCTACAGACTGTAGAAAAGAATTTTTAATGGCCCTGAAGAACACTGAGGAGAAACATGACATCAAAGAAGGCATACTTTCCCACAATGCATCATTGTGCAGTAACCCTGGTCGGGTAACTTTCATTGCTCATTGCACACAATGGCAAAAGTCATGTTGAATGGTTCATTTGTGCGAGCTAAGGTATCCAAAGGGATGGCATTTCGAGTCAAACTGAGTGACAAAAGCCTATTCCAATGCCATATATGTGACCCGCCATGGAATCCAAAGACACAAGTCGGCAGCTTGCGTCTCGAGAAAAACGTAAACAAAGTATTTATTTTGAAAATTGGTGATTTTCACTTTTTTCCAGAATCGTTCAGTTGAAGTCACGAAGAAGCCTCTCCATGTTTAAGCTACCAGTATTGGTATAAAAGTGTAAACTTTTAGGTTCAAACCTGCTTGTTTTTGGGAGATTTGGGAGCCGCTGTAGGGGCGTGCCTTTGTCTGTGTGTATTTACATGCTGGGAGGAGGAGGGGGCAGCACAGCCACACAGCTGCTTGGTTTGCTAGTCGACACAGGCTTTAGCAAACAAATGCCACGCAAAAAAGTCAGTTTTATACATACGCCTATTGTCGATCAGTTTTCAGGTTGAAAAAGTCTGGTTTTGTCAGAGAAATAGCGCACGCCGTGGGGGCGTGTGCGGCTTCATGGCTGTAAGCCTCTCCTGTGTGGCTCTCAGAAGCTGCCACTACTACACTGGAAAATGGATTTACCACGAGTTTGCTGAGCAGAAGGCAAAGGTTCAGACGGGTGAGTGAAAGTTTGTTTGTTTTTATCGCTTGCGGGTGCTGTCTTCTAGTTGTTTGACGAGTCTATTGTGCTGTTGTTAGCTAACGGCTAACGTCTAAGCTAGCGGCTAAGCTAACGTGCAGCTGAACCTGCTATTTACATAAAACCAAGACCTCTCCCAACTTAAACTACTCCATAAATGTAGTCAGAGCATCCCTAGCTTTCAGCCACTTCTTATTTGAGAGAGATCCGCTTCATATTTTCGGTTTTATGACCAAATAAAGTTACGCTGCATTACTGCAGTGAAATGTAAACAATGGGGAAGGCGCGCGGCGACAAAACGCAAATTCATGTTTAGACTTTCTCATACCTATTATTAGCTAGCTCGGACACTCGTGCGTTATAAGTCAAAGGTAAAAGTATTCATCAATGTACAGGATTTTTTTTTATCCTTTTCAAACCAGGGCCAACCACTAACTGAGGTCTAAACCAAGACTAAACCAGGAAGTACAGATACAGACTCTGAGATCTTTTTTTTTCTTCAGGCCGGGTCTAACAGCTCCAGCCCGACCAGATGCAGGAAGAAAATCTTTATGCCAAGTTTCCGCCAGAGACCAGAGGTATGTGTCTATTCTTTTATTCTTATTTTTCTGTTATGTCCCCTCTCTTCCTGTCTCCATCCCTCTCCTCCTCCTCATGCCTCCATCCCTGTTTTATTTATATTTTATGTACATTAATGTTTTGATTTGGCTCAGCAGGTGATCTTTAACACACATTCACTTTACTTTATTAATGTCCCTTAAAGGGCGATTTATTCATGAGAATAAGCAGCCTGATAGTAGCGTGAAATAATGCAGAATAGCATCAATGTAGTAATTTTTATCTTTGTTAGACAGTTATGAAAAGACACACATTTCATTTAATCTAATCCAAGTTCCCTCTCTCCTACAGTTACACTTTCCCTCAAACCCTCTCCAGCCAGGACCAATGTACTTCCTGAAACAGAGGTGGATCTTCATTGTGACAACTGCAGTGGGCCGAACAAGAACAACTTCATGCCTGGCGTGTTGGACACAAGCTTCACTATAAAATTGAAATCAACTTCCTTATTGCTGCCGCACTGTTTTCCCCTGACTGTGGCTTTGGACTGATCAAGCCTACATGAAGACAGGAGTCAACACTTTGGCAGAGATCGCTGAGGTACTTTCACTTTACCGACTTCAGTGCAGTTTTCTGATTTGCTTCAATGAAACATTTAACTGAAGATCTTTTTTTCTTCTTCTGCCCCGTATGGACGGTCTTCCTGTCCTGGCCCCACCTGGACTAAACATCCACAGACAGACCTATCTGTATGGAAACATCAGGCCATTCTAAAAGTGGTCAGGACTTTGTGGAGGAGGAGAGTTCACCCACTGCACGGGACTGCAGAGGAGCAGCTCTGCAATGTCACTTTATCAACCAACCACCTGAATTTAGTTTTAGAGACTTTGTGTTACATTCACCCACCACTACCCACACAGAAGAAGCAACGCCGATTCATCTCAGAACATCCTACTAGACCTTTATCAGGAAGAAAATCTGTTGTGCATGATTTTTGGATTTATTTATGTTTTGATTTTTGAGTAAATGCCAAAATATTTATGCTTTAAGAAGTGGACAATGACCAATCACAATGCTTGCCAAAACAGAAAACTTTTATTTCTTTTTTCATAAAGTGCAAATGACTGTGCATACAATGTGGTGCAGATTTAGAGGAAAACATTGTTTAAGAACAGATGGTGTTGAGTGTAAAAAAACAGTAAGGTTAAAGCATTGAATAATAAAAACTTGAAGGAATAAAAATCAACCTCCATGTGATGTGGTAAATATTAGGTATTGATCCGTTATTACTGAAATATTGATTCATATTCACACTCAATTGGCATTTTCTATGGCTTAAAGTAAAGTTGTAACTCACTTAAAGTATTTATATTATGAATTTTTAGGGGGGGATGATGTGTAGAAACTGTGTGAGGTTTCATGAATCAGAGCACTGCAATAACATTAAAATACCCAAACACCAGATCTCTTCTGTTGTTTTTTAAATATATTGTAAACTTATCTTTCATCATTCTTGTATGAAAAGCGCTCTCTAAGCATTGTTTGAGTGATTTGCTTTATTGATTGATATATACTTTTATTTTCAATAGTTTATTGCTTATTATTTATCATTAGCAAAAAACAACAATGGCAATAAAAACGATTCTGATTCATACTCATACTGTATATAATATATCACTGTTTTTGATTTGAACATTAACATTATTTTTAACATAAAAGTTACATGTGTTACACAACACGTTCTCAAGCCAGTGACAGTTTATCAATTGATATAAAAAAATGTAAGAGAACAATAACAACCTTCTGCTGTGAGGTGAGATCAATAAATGAAACCAAAAATAAAACAGATACACATAATGAAACTGGTAAACAATGGTTTGTTGTGGAAGCAGTAACCTTTGTGCTCCTCTCTGTGCTTTACTGCTTTGAGGGGGAGTTTGACAGGGGGTGTGGCTTATCCAAATGAGATGTAAATGAGCCCTATTGTCCCTCCCAACAGCAGAGAGGTGAGAATGGCCCAAAACTTCAGAGGCCGTTTAATCCCCTTTGGTTTTTTAGGAATTGCCAACTTCAAATCACCGCTGCACCTCCAAATATTATCAGATTTCCATGTGTTACACATCATTGGAAAGCTTGGAGACCACACTTTAACAATCTGTTATTATCTCATAATGTCCCAAAACCGACTTGTGTCTTTGGTTCCTGTGACTGGTCACATATTACAAAAATATTGTATAGAGAGAAACAAAACCAAAGTAATCTCTGGTAGGATTGAAACAAAATGGATTTGGTAGGGTTGGGTACCATTAAACAATACCTCTCTGGTATCGGACATTTGTTTTAGGTACTACCGGAATGGGAAAGTACGGAAAGTCTTTTCTCTTCAGATCCAAGTTGTGATGCTGTTGGTCCAGGGACAGGATTAAAGGAAGTGACTTGGTTGTTTCCAATATTGTTCTGTTTTCTGGTTCTTGATGACAAATTTATAGTATATTTAAGTATAGGTATCATAAAAAAGAATCGTTCGGGTATCGGTATCGAAAGCCAAGTATCATTAAAGTGCTAGTATCTAAAAACAAATTTAACAATACCCAGGCCTAGATGTGGAATTTTTTGAACAGCGGATTGACGAGTCGGTGCCGATGGGGGAACAAAAAAGGTGTTGGGTACAGATCCCAGGAAAATGCAGCCTTCTCAACAAACTGTCCACTATACGAGGAAAAAGATTTGAGGCGGTATAAAGTAACCAAAAAGGAAAAACCCGGCAGTCACAGTAAAACAGATGTCTTCTCTCTGGCTGGCAGCGTGCTCAATGGAAACGCTCATTACTCTCACACCACTCCGAGGTTCAAATGAGGATGCTTGGCTCTCCGAGGGGGCCTCCATGTGTCTGCCAAGCCAAGTCGACGCGAGGATCCTCGGAGAGGCAGCGGGGAGGCATCTTGAAGCAAAGTTAAGTTCACTTTGCCTTGTCCCCCCTCTAGGGTGCGGGGCGCGTGTCGCTTCGCTACTTGGGATGTGCATAGTGGAAGCGTGGGGCGCGCGGCGGCAATAATCCGCCACACTTCATTGGGCAGACTTATTGGATCTTCCCTTGCAAGTGAGGTAAGTGCTGTGCAAATTGATTCATATTTTTTGGGGGGGGGATTGGAGGAGAAGGGGATGTGCTGCCATTACATTGAAAATTACATAGGCAGGGACAAAGCTGCAGTCGGTGATGCGTCACAACTTACAAGGCATGCACTTATGGGTCGCTCCAATCTATCTCAATCGTCTCAGCAGACTTTACTTAACAGACGAGATTGGAGCTAATTGATCATATTAACAGATAGTGGCAGTAGGAGCAGCTCTAGAAGTAGCAGTGGTCGCGGTGGAAGAACTAAAATCGTTAGTGGCAGTAGAAGTAGGCTTAGTAATGTTTTTCACGTCTTAGTGCAAGCTGAGCAGAACTCACTAAAAGCTATGGCTGCAGAAGTGGTAATAATAAGGAATAGATGTAGCATTTGTAGCAGCATTTTTATAGCGCTAGGCTAACATCATAGGGCTGTTATCTTAGAGGAAAGCGCGGGATGTGTAGCAGTTGTAGAAGTAAGTCAATTCAAGTCAAGTACTAGGGCTGCACAATCTATTGCAAAAAGTATCGTATCGCGTGATGCAAAATATGACAATAAATCGCAAGAAGCCACAATATATCGCAACATCACTAAAGTCTTCATCGGACTGAGATCTACAAATTCTTTTTGCAAACTCAGTTAGTTAAACAAGCACAAACTTAGTTCAGTTTTAGTCTTGTTTATTGTCCTGAAGTCTACTTTTGACACAATTTGCTGGAAAACTAGTAAATTACGATTTGTTAAACTCAAATCGTATCGTGTTGAAATGTTTTAGTGAGATATCGCAATAATATCGTTATCGTGATATTGCACAGCTGTATCACAAATTACTTCAATATCGTTCAGCCGTATCAAGTACTGTATTTGTCTGTGTTTTTCCCCATTTAAAACCATTGTGATGAACTCTCCAGAACGGTAGGTGGCGCTGTGCAGATGTATGTATTGTCAATATCACTGTCTGACGACAAGGAAGAAGATTTTGTGACGCAGTGAATTTGGGCACTGGCATAATTATGTTTTTGAAGCTGCTCATGACACTTACAATATATTTCCTACTTTTTACTTTGAATTATTCTTTTTTTTTTTTACAGCACGTTCTTATACTTGCTGTGGAGTCTCAAAATCAAGTACCACTGAATAGGACTATTTAGTATAACCAGTAAAAGTCATTTTATTCAAGCAAGTAATAATGATGTTGAGGCCTTTTATCTCCATTTTGACACAATGCAACTAGTGCATAAAAAAATACGAAAATGACTGAATTTCCGAGCCACTGAGCCTAACATCAAAGCTAATTGAAAGAATTAATGAATGTAGAGACCCAGAACCAGAAGCGTGTTGAAAGCAAGACTTGGATGAGAGATGGATTTTTCTGACTCAGTGGAGCGCAGTATATCTGTCTGTGTGGACGTCTCTATCCGGCTCCAGCGGAGAGAAGCAATGTTCCACCGCACTTTACCACATCAGGAACCATCTCGTCCATTAGACACATCTACATGATCAAAAGAGTGTAAACAGGAAAGACCAGCCCCGATGTTACCGTCACAAATGGCATCAGCCACGCTTTAGCGGGCATACTTGCCAACATGCTTTTCCCTATTACGCTTAAAAGTGTGATTTTGTATTGTTTGTGTCAAGAGTGATATGTGCAAAAAATAAATAAATAAATCAACCTGTTGTGTTCTATGTTCAAAAAATTAATTCATAAAATTCCCAAGAACAAGAGCGGTGCCAAAGCTGATCCCTGTGGCAATCCCATCTAAACTTCGATAACTTCTTCCAGCACACCTCATAATGCCATGAGCACATGTGAAGCTGTAAACTCACCGTTGACGACCACTGCTATGTCCACAAAGTCAATCTCCCCTCGTGCCTCCACGCTCGCTTCACACCGGTACACTCCTTCATCCGCCTTGGTCACCTGGTGGATTTGCAGGTTGTTGTTGGGCAGCACCATGTACCTGCCTGAAAACGACAGCACAGAACAAATGTTAGGGGGAGGAAATAAACACGTAAAGGAAAGATAGGGGAGTTTTCGGGGAATTGCCAGATTGTAATAAGGAGCCAGTCAATCACATTACGCAGATAAGGCCCGTATAGATAAACAGTACTGCTCGAATTACAGGTGATATTGTGTTTGGGGCGAGATAAGCCACAACCTCTATCTCTTTCCACACAATATTTACCATAGCATTGTAATTACACTGAAAGCATTCACATAAAAACTCGTCATTTTCAATTCATTACATTGGACAGTTTTGAATATAGTCTCTAACAGAAAAGGAAGACTTTAAATGTGATCTTCCTGGATGTAGTTTCAGGTTTCAATACTTGTAGCTGTCGCGTGTTAAAATATCACTGTGTGGGTTTCTTCCTCGGTGCAAATAAGGCGACGCATCCTTGTTATTTTTAATTGTACTCGGCACAACACTGATAAATTCATAGGAGCATGACTGGCAATGATAAAAAATAAAAATAAAAAAGACATTCACAGACGGGGCTTATGGATTTGCGATTCTGTTCTTGTGAGATGTGAAGAGTCTGAGTCACTGTGCAATTGTACAAATGTATAATCCAGATTTCAGCCTGGAGATATTTGTATCACCTTGTTATGCTGTGAAACTAGTCAAAGTGGAAGAGAGTTTTCCCGAAAGAGTCGCTTCTCTGCATAAATATAATCAGAGTAAAAATACTGGGGTGAGTGGGAGCCGGGGGCGAAGACACAGTTTCCAGACCTTTTATCAAAACTCAAAATTATCCAACGTGTTACTAGGCTAGACAGCTTCAGGTCCAACCGAAGCGAGTTACAGCCGGAGGGACACGTATGAAGGCACTGGTTGGAGAATAGATTTGTAAATAAACAGATACCAGTGCAAGAGTCTGCGCTCGTGTAATGAGGGCAGTGGTGAGTTGAGTTTTTTTTTTACTGTCAGTGATAAATCTTAGTGCTCCATGATACACAGCATCGAGCATGAGCTGACAGAGGCATTCACGCAGACAAGATCTCCACAGTCTAAAATGCTCATGTTATCTGGTGTGATGAGGGAAACGTGACTTATTTCGATAGAAGAAACCAAGTTTGAGCTTACATTTCTACAGCAGGCTATCAGGCTATATTGAAGGTCGACCGATCACTAATGTGAATGCCGAGGTATATATAGGATGTTACAAAATCAATAGACTGTTCTGGTTTTGTGATCATTCTAGGTAGAGGTGATGGGACCTTCTTTCTGTTAGTAAATCACATTCTGTATCAACCCAAGTTGTGAAAGTTGGACAGCTTCTGCCATAATGACCACGTTCAAAAGGGATGATGGCGCATGTTCCTAAAAAGGGCAAAAGGGCGGTATCTTCACTGTTGACTCGGCCCTCATCGGGCACTTAGTTCGGTCATAGCCACGCCCGCGCCATTAGCTCTAATGCTAATCAAAGTCTGGCCCTCATTAGTATACGAGATTTGTTTCTTTGGAAAACCAGCCTGGGCCCTTTAATTGTAACTAACCCAGCAGGAGTAATACCTATCTGTAGAAAGTTTAAAAAAAATTAGAAACCAGGCTTCACAGTTGTTTAGAACGGGTCTAAAGTGCAACGCTTTCGAATGGAAAACTAGCTTGTTTGCCGCCCACATAGGGAGGTACTGCAGCAATGGCGGACAATGGCGGCCCCTAGCGCTGCGGTCATGAAGCCGAGCAACCAGCCCATTGGACTGAACCCTGTCGAAGGAAGACCGCAGGTTTTCAAATACCTGTCAATAGATTTAGGACAGCAGCGTATTTCAGATGTGTCACCCATGTGAAGAATAGCGTGGCATTTTCATGATAGTGCCCTAGTGCTATGCTAATATGAAACCGATATAATCATTTGCCGGGATATTTAGCAAACGTACCGATCTGACGTAATGGGTTAACTCTCCCTAACTGTCCCAAAATACCCCATTAATAAAACGGAAAATTATCGTTTATACTGCACATAAAATATTCATTAGCTTCATATTTAATGGAGTCGACAGCAGTTTAATGATGCTACGGCAAGTTACTTTATGCATTATTTCACTCACAGGCTCGGCGTCGCGTTCTGCTCCCCCGGTGGATTGCATATTCATGACCAAATAAAATAAAAAGTGTAAAAAAGCACATTGGCCCTTTCTATAAATAATAATAATAAAGTCGGTGGCGCTGAGGGAGGTGTTGGGAAAATACAATATACATAAAGACGGTTGCACTTTTTCATTGGGTCTCAATAAGGTCACATGGAGTACATTTGGTAAATTAAAATAATTTGAGTGTGCCTATTGATGTATTGAAGAACATTTGAATGATCTCATAAATGAAGAGGGCTCAACCTAATCTTTTATTTCTTCGATGCGTTTGAAACCGTGGGAAACCTTTAATGCAAGCGCAATGTCTTCTTAATAATATAACCACTTTTGCTAATGGAGGGGTTTATACAATCTGGTTTCTAAAGCTCTCAATTACAACAAGTGTACAAAGATTCATAATACATGAGAGCTGTGAGAGGAATAAATGCGTTTAGATTATAGATCACAATATGGCAATACTGTAACCAGCAATCTGTCCGTATCCATCAGCTGTGGCAACGACAGATGACTATGCTGTTAAAATGATAGCTGTTATTTACAATAAAGGCAAGCCATGGACTTCAACCCCGACCCAGAAATGGTAATAAATGTCTACGGTTGGGCATAGAATGGCACAGAGGGTGCCACTTTACAATTCTGTAACAATTTTCAGAAATGAACCTTTGTCAGTTTTACTCCCCCTATTCATTACCATTAGTACTTACAAGACTGGTTTTCAATAATAATAAAAGGTTTCTTTTTCCTACCTTTTCATTTTAAACAAAAGCGAGTCCACAAAAACGACAGCGGTAAAGGGGGCTTTTGGAGAACTTTGTGTGTGAGCGATTTTTTTTTGCAGCACTGAACTGCCCCCCCCCCCCCCCCCCCCCGAAAAGGTGCTAACCACACTCACACGGCACTATCCGCTCACTAGGTACTAACCAGACACACCCCTTCACATACAGTATCTAAATGTGCTTCATTCTGAAAGCTAAAGTCTAACGTAAATCTGACCCATAATAAAGGTTAACCTCTTAACCCCCGCCTGAACCGAGCACATTTTGAAATTGCAACAACAAGAGCGACAAAAAAACGTGCCAGAAAAGCAACAAAAACGTAACAAAAAAAGTGTGACGACAAAGATAGGATCACTTTTGTAGGGTTCAAACGAGGCGTTACACTGTCGCTCTCCAGTCCAAACCTTTTATATTTGGGTAAAGCCGAGCTGGAGAAAATGCGCTCGGTTAAGTACCACAGTCTGAACTCTTTTGCTGGGCCAACTGTCATGGTCCAAGTGCCAAATTCTATCTATCCAATAAACCAGGGGTCTTCAATCTTTATTTCCCAGGAACTACTGTGACATCAGCAACAAAAATGCCATCAAGTGAGTTCCAGATATAATTTAGTGCATTTCGCAAATTCACGTTATCATCAGCCCTCTGACTCAATCCAGGTTCCTCATTTGGCCACTTGTAAAAATCGATTGCCTCCCCCCCTTCTCTCACACATGCTGTTTTTTTACCAGTGCGTGGTCATAATGTTACGGCTGGTCACCATGTTGTGCATTGAGACTTACTGTGGCTCTCCTCGAGGATCTCTCGGTCCTGGTAGTACCACACCACCACGGGCACTGGCGAGCTGATGACGTCGCACACCACCTCGGCCGTCTCCCCGTGCCGGAACTCCTGCGGCGACTGGACGTCCCGGAAGGTCAGCCGCTCTGCAACCACACAAACGGGGGTAGGGTTATTTTCCCGCGGACATCGGCCCCTCTTAGTTTACTCCGGGAAAATACATCCGACGCTCTATACAATTCAAAATGAAAACGCCATATTCAGAGCGATTGACATATCACTGTGTTTGAATCTGCCTTTTTAGAGACAAAATATCACTCAATGAACCGTCTCCTCATGTGTTATTCATCAGGCCTCAACACCACTTTAATGATGTCACTCGCCAATGTACTGTATGCATTATTTCACAAACTGGCTCTGCATCTTCTACTTGCCCAGAATAAAATAAAAAAATAAAAAAAATCAGTTTTAAAACAGGTCGAGGCGTCGCAATACCTGATCTCGAATTCTAAAGCAGTCCGCCCTTGTTTGTAACCTCCCCACACTTTGCGCCGGTGTTAGGGTCGCCGTGAGGTCAGCCGTGATGATGTAACCCCCTCCGCCGCAGCCTGACGATATTGGTATTGGCACCGCTCCCTCTCGCTCCCCAATCAAATCCAACAGCAGTTCAATCCCGGCTGTTTCCCGGGACACGGTCTGGACCAAACCGCACGTAAAAAGACTTCAAACAAACACGATATTCGCCCATTACTGCGGCGCTGCTGACACGGAATCAATACGTCCAGATCAGCGTCAGGAGGAGGCCGAGTTCAAGGCGGATTCTCCCGAAGCATGGTATGAAGAAGCAGTCACGATATGAGCAATAGATCAAGCAAAATTACAACGGTCATTACAGGTCCATCCATCCATCCATTTTCTTCCACTTGTCTGTTCCCGGGTCGTGGGGGCAGTTGTTGGAGTTGCCCAAAACACATAGCACCAGACCCCTATGGCTCCTCCTGCAGGTGGTGGGTCCACGGAAGGACGGCCTCATGGTTCTAACCGGGCCTGTTGGTCTCTCATAAGGGGCTTCTGAACCGCTCTTTGTCTGATCCGTCACCTAGGACCTGTTTGCCATGGGAGACCCTACCAGGGGCACGAAGCCCCCGACAACTTAGCCCCCAGGATCATTCGAGTGCTCAAACCCCTCCACCACGTTAAGGTGGCGGCTCCAGGAGGGGTCATTACAGGTCTCAGACACAACTATGATTTAAACTGTTAGCAGTACTAAGTTACTCTTGCCCCTATAGGCTATTAACTGCAGGTGTCGTAGCAAGTTACGATTTTCTAACTAATTAAATGTCTTGGAGAGTAAATTCTACATCCAGTTATACAATGGAAATAATTTTTTTCACTCAGACTTGGCTGTAAATACTGTTTAAAGTGGCGCTAGCACGCAGTTAGCTTTGCCCGTTAGCCTGTTAGCTTCTTCTTCGTGGTTCCATTAGTGTGTATTGGTGGCTCCGACCCGGTGCCAGTCAAGTTGCAAGCATGGTTTTCTGGCCAGAGACACCAGGGGGAGATGAAAGACCCCCCAATCATCTATTAACACTTGTATTACCCCCAGAGGGACTACTGGAAGGATTTATTGAGGTAAACACGTTACTTAGTACTGCTTTAAAGCAAAAACAGAAGTAGTAGGGATGGGTGCTGTTAACAATACCAGTGTGGTGTTGAAAATAAAAGTTTAGGTACTACCAGGATCGAAAAAATAAAAGTCAGGTACCGGGAAATTTTTTTTAAATCTTAAGAAACCATGTGTTGATGCTGTTGGTCCAGGGACAGCATTAAAGGCACTATACCTAATAATCCGTCTTTTTACTGTCATGGCTGTTTCATCACTGGGCCCGATATAGACTATAGCGTAACATTTTGCACACATGGTAAATGGTCTCAACTTATACAGCGCTTTTCCACCTACATTAGGTACTCAAAGCGCTTTACAGCAGGGAACCTCTCACCCATTCATACACCAATGTACACAGACACTGGAGGCAAGGTGGGTGAAGTGTCTTGCCCAAGTACACAATGACGGCATGCACCTTCAGGAGGCGGGATTCGAACCCCCGACCTTCCGATCATGAGACGACCCGCTGTACCATCTGCGCCACCGTCACCCCCATAGTAGGAGCACACTTTGTGATCTTGCCACCCCAGACTTAGCGCATTTAAGTGGGAAGTACTGGGGTGGGGACACACTTTTTCCTCCAACCAGATCAACTTGTGGGGGAGTGAGGGGGGTGAACATGTGCATTTGTTCTGCTTCGCGTTTACAGCCAAGTGCGGGCCGATTGTTTAGACATTGTTTAGCTCACGATGGGTTTTAATACAGTTTTTAGTTTCGCCTGTGAGAGCCTATCATGCTAAAGGTTAGCGACGTCAATGAGGAAGTGAAAGTCAGCCGTGCTCCCGTCAGAGCAGTCGCCGCCTCTTGCGACGCCCTCTCGCAGGTGGCGAAGGCGAATCTGCCACATTTGTCACATATTGACTATTTGGGTTGACCATACCCAACATAAACAAATCAGAATATGCAAACTTCACGCATCCGGCTGATTGTTGTACTACTTTTACAACATCCTTTCATGGGGCAAAACAAATCAGGGCCGGGTCCTCTAAAGGAAGCGACCTGGTGGTTTCAACTCAAATATATGAAACAAATTTAAATAGAAATGGTCTTTTATGGAATAAATTCACATGTTTGTTCAGTTTTCTGGTTCTAGATGACAAATATTTTAGTATAGGTATCAAAAAAAGTATCGCTCAGGTATCGGTATCAAAACGCAAGTATCGTCAAACTACCGACAGTAGTATCGAAAGTCGGTAGTTGGTCAGATGCCACTTAAGAGAACTCCCAATAGCAGAAAAAGGACACCATTATAGTAAGGGTGAAAAATCGATCTCCTTGTTAAGAGCCAAATGTTTCTTTTTGTATTCCTTTTCTCAGTCTATCACCGCTATGGGCCAGACTTGCAGAGCACAAATATGCACTCTGAACTCAAAACATCGATTACCCCCCAGACACTTTAAAGCCATGGCCCAGACTAACATCAACAAACTCAAACGGACTCATTGAAGAAAAAAAATCATCGTGGCGGTGAAAGACTGAAAAAAAAAAAAAAAAACGATTACAAAGAGAAAACCTTGTGCCGACTCGTGCAGCAGTGGGACCGGCCGGGCATCTCTTTGTCTCGTCTAATATTTGTCAGTCAAATAGCACAACAGCACAAGATGACGCATTTGGAGCAGCGCTGTCCTTGCGCCAGACGGAAGATCTGGCCCTGGATGAAAAGGAGCTTTATAAATGACATAATGTGGTTCCACAGAGCCTCATTCGGTTCAGTGTGTAATTCCACTATGAGCCTCTTCTTTTCTTTGGGGGTCCTTGTCCCGTAACCGTTCCAGGCGCGTAGAACCAATCGGACTAAAGCTGTACCCATGAATAGACAAAATGATCGCTTCCTTCATTTGCCGAAACAGTTTCCTGGAGTAAAACTTCATGGCCTGGACCTCAGCGCCGTCCATCACGCGCCGTGGTGAAAACCCACACATAACTCAGCGCGGGCCTGTCCATATCAGTCTCCTCTTTGGGGCATTAGCATTTGGGGCGTGTGATTTATGCCGGGCTGCTCCTCAAAATGAGCTCCTTCCTCTCCCCTCACTCCCCGCTCGGCTAACGTGTCTAGAATCTCCCCGGCTTCATTCAAGGGTGACTCCGCATTTGCACTCTGACTCGGCGGCAGCAGCTCGGGTTTTTGTCAACGCCGCCCCGCTCGCTTTGTGCTCGTGAAAAGGAAAAAAAAGGACTTGTTCACATGTTTCCTCTCTGTTGTTACAGCGGATGCAGATGGGTACAGGCTCAGACGCACAGGCCGGTGAATGGAGAGATTCATCGCTCTTCTGTTGGATTTGGAAGGAGGAAGCCGATTTCAAGCAAAAAACAAGTGTGTTCATCATGGTGCCATCGATTTGCCCCAAAAAAATAAACAAGACGGAAAATAGTTTGTAAAATAGTACTTGAGTAAAAAACACATTACTGCAGTCTACTGACGCATTTACATTTACTACTGCGCTACTGACACATTTACTACTGCACTACAGACACATTTACTACTGCGCTACTGATACATTTACTACTGCGCTACTGACACATTTACTACTGCACTACTGACACATTTACTACTGCGTTACTGATACATTTACTACTGCACTACAGACACATTTACTACTGCACTACTGACACATTTACTACTGCGTTACTGACACATTTACTACTGCGCTACTGACACATTTACTACTGCACTACTGACACATTTACTACTGCACTACAGACACATTTACTACTGCACTACTGACACATTTACTACTGCACTACTGATACATTTACTACTGCACTACAGACACATTTACTACTGCACTACTGACACATTTACTACTGCACTACTGACACATTTACTACTGCACTACAGACACATTTACTACTGCACTACTGACACATTTACTACTGCGCTACTGACACATTTACTACTGCACTACTGACACATTTACTACTGCACTACTGACACATTTACTACTGCACTACTGACACATTTACTACTGCGCTACTGACACATTTACTACTGCGCTACTGACACATTTACTACTGCGCTACTGACACATTTACTACTGCGCTACTGACACATTTACTACTGCGCTTCTGACACATTTACTACTGCGCTACTGACACATTTACTACTGCGCTACTGACACATTTACTACTGCGCTACTGATACATTTACTACTGCGCTACTGATACATTTACTACTGCGCTACTGATACATTTACTACTGCACAACTGACACATTTACTACTGCGCTACTGACACATTTACTACTGCGCTACTGATACATTTACTACTGCGCTACAGACACATTTACTACTGCTCTACAGACACATTTACTACTGCGCTACTGACACATTTACTACTGCACTACTGATACATTTACTACTGCACTACAGACACATTTACTACAGCGCTACTGACACATTTACTACTGCACTACTGACACATTTACTACTGCACTACAGACACATTTACTACTGCACTACAGACACATTTACTACTGCACTACTGACACATTTACTACTGCACTACTGACACATTTACTACTGCACTACTGACACATTTACTACTGCACTACTGACACATTTACTACTGCGTTACTGACACATTTACTACTGCGCTACTGACACATTTACTACTGCACTACAGACACATTTACTACGGCGCTACTGACACATTTACTACTGCACTACTGACACATTTACTACTGCACTACTGACACATTTACTACTGCACTACTGACACATTTACTACTGCGCTACAGACACATTTACTACTGCGCTACAGACACATTTACTACTGCACTACTGACACATTTACTACTGCACTACTGACACATTTACTACTGCGCTACTGACACATTTACTACTGCGCTACTGACACATTTACTACAGCACTACTGACACATTTACTACTGCGCTACTGACACATTTACTACTGCACTACTGATACATTTACTACTGCACTACAGACACATTTACTACTGCACTACAGACACATTTACTACTGCACTACTGACACATTTACTACTGCGTTACTGATACATTTACTACTGCGCTACTGACACATTTACTACTGCGCTACTGACACATTTACTACTGCACTACTGACACATTTACTACTGCGCTACTGACACATTTACTACTGCACTACTGACACATTTACTACTGCGCTACTGACACATTTACTACTGCACTACTGATACATTTACTACTGCACTACAGACACATTTACTACTGCACTACTGACACATTTACTACTGCGCTACTGACACATTTACTACTGCACTACTGACACATTTACTACTGCGCTACTGACACATTTACTACAGCGCTACTGACACATTTACTACTGCGCTACTGACACATTTACTACTGCGCTACTAATATTGATGTCAAATAAGACAGCTGGACATAATGATTAATTTTTTCCCCACAAAATAAACAGAAATAGGGCTTTTTACAAACACAAAGAGAAGAAGCCACTCCTGTACCACGCAACACAAAGACGTTTCCTTCCTTCAAAGTCGAAACTCCACTAAAAAACTATGAGCTGTAACTTTGATATAGGCCAATTGGCTGTAGGCCACAAGCCGACGATTGAGTTTGTGAGATTTGACTAAAATGGACGTGTTTAGAACAATACACTGAGACCATTTGGCCGCATTTACTGCCAATAGGTTGTGTTCATGTGACGTCACAACATTCTAAAGAGCCTATAGTTTCAAAGTGACGGGGCAGCTGAAGTGATAACTGTCAAAATGCAGATTAATTCATTAATTCCTGTGCCAATTCACATGAAACAAAAACTGTCCCAAAGTTCAAAGTCCTCTCTTCCAGCTCATATGAACTATGGTCCAAATTTTTCCCCATAAAGGCGTCCAAAAGTGGAGTCAATCTTCAGAAACATGAGTGTGATGTTGGTCAGTAGAATAAGAATACTGTGGCAGGTTTGTGAATCCAATCACTGTCAAATAATGATGAGGGAAAACATTTGGACATTTTCTTTTTGGAAATTTATTTCAAAAACTCTCCCATAGAGCTGTATTAGCACCTGCTCCGAATGAAATAGAATTCTAGATAATGAACACAACCTATTGTGCTTACTTGTCTAGAAACTTAGACACGTTCTGTACCTCTCAAATACAAAAGTAAACTTCACATCATAAATATTGCAACTTCTCTTCGACACTTCTAAAATGGACAACAGTGGGATTTGAAGAGGGGACAGTGTGAGACCAGTCGCCCTATGCTCAACACTCCTCTTTTCCTCCAAAGGAAGTGTCTATCTGCCGGCCTCCGGGCACTGGCTAAACCCTGGCACGCCGCTGTTCTCCACATCACTGTCAGCTGTCCCATCTCCACACGCCGCTGTGCCACTTTAGCCCAGGTGAAGACAGCTGTTGCCGTGGAAACAGTGGCGGTGTGGCGATGAGGTGAAGCGTGTCTGTTCCAATCGTACACGAGGTTTTGAACTTTGCGAGCACACAACAGCTGCTCTGCATGGCTATGGCTCTTCATTTCAATCAGTGGAAGGATATTTTTGAGGAAGAAAAGAAGACACAACTTTTGTCGTGGTGTGATCTTGATCTGACATTGTTTATAAGAAGACGTCACCTCAAGGAATTTCTTTTTTTTAAGGCAAAAAAGGAAAAACAACATCAGCTGTTTGACACATAAAAACAAGCACTTTAGGACAGATATACAAGTTAGGATTGAGCCAAATCAGGATAGCTTCACTCTTCTGGATAGGTTTTAGGCTGCACTATTTTCATTACAGATTAAAATATCATCAACTGGACTGGGTTGATTAAGTTGAGGACGTGTCATTTCTTTCAGAACCTACGTCTCGCAATAATGGAAGTACCTATGCATCACTGCAGCAATGGAAAACACCTGGGTAACTGAGAGCCAAATATTTCAATTGCAACGTTACCTAGGAGTAGGTCAAAATGCAAAATGATGACTGTATTATTGGCATGACAAGGCGACATGGCAGACACAAGAAATGAAGATTTAACTCATTTAGTTTTTGAACTTAGACGAGACTGACCGTCACAGTTTCCCTACAGGGGACTAAAGTGCCCCTTAACGTTAACCTTTAGCCGTAAACCTCAGCTTAAACAAAGAATGAAGCTTTCACACCACGACCAAAACACACATTTTACTGCCATAGACCCCTATGATTGGTGTATTGTACAATGGGGGGTTGCGTAGGCAAATGTGCTTGCACAATAGGCCAGGGTGAATGACGTGTTTGGGAATGGACTGAATAGTGGGGGTCGCAGATGTGTGCAGACGCGCTGCTGTCGGTCTGCCTCAAAGTAAGTTAGTGAAGTTTATTTCTAAAGCGCTTTTCACAGATAAAATCACAAAGTGCTGCACAAACCACCACAATGTACGGAGTGAATGTCCAAACCGTCCCACGTAAAGCGCTGTGTGACCGCGTCAGAGAAAGGTAGTCATTCTTGTCTGGTTATGTTGAGTCAAGCCAACAGCAGTGCTCAGTTCCTTAGTGCTTGAACGTGTTTTGTAGCAGAAAACCTTCAAAGGCTTGACTATCGAAGCGACTCTGGCCATAGTCGGTGCCATTCCATTGGTCCGACAACCCATTAGTCCAACATCTCATTATGTACCATTGAGCAGAGGTGCCATTAGTCAGAAATCTCTAACTCAGTTGTGTTGTGGATTAGAGAGGCATATACAACCATTGGCCCTAACCCTAACCTAATTATATTTTTCAACCCCTAATCAATGGGACATTTTTGGAATAATGAGACGTCGGAGTAATGGGCCGACCCATAGACACCCAGGCAAAATGAGCAGTTGTTTGGCTCGCTCTACACCCCATGATGCTTTGCGGCGATCTATTGAGAGTGAGGAGTTGTCGTCATGGCACAGAGCCTCGATCCGCCATGATGGTATAACTACGTGTGTTGTTAACGCGGAAGTAGCGGAGGTTCTTGCTATTCCGCACTGTTTTACCGCCTGGAAGTCACTGCTGCGTTAAAAAAACTGCTCCAATACCTCACACGATAGACATGGAAAACGTAGGAACAATGGGATACAGTTTTTAGGTTACAGAAATGGACACAGCATCAAGGAGAGCAAGTCTCTGACCTGTCAAAACATGTTGGAAACGTTTGTGTACATTGAACATCTCGTAACAATGTAGTGTTTACGAAACACGCAGTTAATTACTTTGTCATTTTGGTCAAGAAGTGTCCGCTAAATGCAATGTAATTACAACACACTAAAACGCATGTGAAGAAAGTGACTTTTGCCAGTACGACGCTGTTTTCTCCAGCTGGAGGCTCGTAGAGCCAAGTCCTGGACCAGCCACAGCAGAAAGTCTCGTAACTTTCCAAAGACTTGTGTCTTTTAAACTCCTGCATCGTGTGGTAACTTACACCAAATACAAGGTAGTTTACCATGTCCATGTGTGTGCATGTATGTGCATGTATGTGCATGGAGGTAAATGGTCCAGGTCTCGGTGCCATTCCGCTGCAGGGAGTTCGTATGGGTCGATGTTTTGGATGTCTGCAAGCTTCTCCAAATACCGCTGTTTTACGCTTGGTATGAGCTTGTTCCCTTTTCTTTTGTCCTATCTTTTTGCTTTCTTCCTTTTCTTTGTCATATTTGTAGATCCGTCTTAATTAATCTGGAATCTGGAAAATGAGGAATGCGTGAAATTCTGGGGGCGTGCCCCTGGTGTACAACCATCATGGCCGACCGGCTCAGATCCCCCGCAGATCAACCCAACTCGGCACGTGACTCCTCACTCTCAGTTGTTTGCTTCTGTGAAAGACGCTATTAAGATTGAGATTCTATTTTGATTGCCAAATGGTTCGCACCTGCCTCACATCAAGAGAGTATCCAGGTCAACTCCAGAACTGTCTGCAGACATTGCATGTTCTCTTGTGCCCACACCGCCTTTGCCCTGCCCAATCCCGTCAGACCTTGGAAGCTAAGCAGGAAGGGCCTGGTCGGTACTTGGATGGGAGACCGTTTGGAAACACCAGGAAGCCTAGCGAATGGAGTGAGTGAGTGGTTGGTGGTGGTCGGAGCGGCCGATGGCACAGACTACCCAAGGGCAGCTGTGGCTACAATAGTAGCTTACTACCACCAAGTCTGGAGTGAATGAATAATGCAATGTAAAGCGTCTTTGAGTGTCCAAAAAAGCGCTAAATAAAACCAATGCATTATTATTATTATTATTATTTGCGTCTGGAGTCTTAAATCAAATGTTAGGCCTAAATGATTTTATTCTAAATCATCAATCAAGTCGAACACAGGCAGCACAGTCTATATTAGAGCCATTTATCAACATTTCTCCACCGCTGCGCTCCGCCTACTTTTGCTTCCAGCACGTCTAACAACTGCTTTACCGTTAGCGTGTTGTCCTCTCTTTGGCAGCTTGAAAGGCTGCGTCATGTTCCCGTCATGTTAGCGAACACATGGGTACGGCTAATCTGCTCCTGTTGACACAAGTTTCTGCTCTACTGCGCGCTTTGAAGACTGTCAGTCACCATCTGCCAGCATGCATTAGCAAAACAAGCTAGCAGTGTGTACACGGCTAACTGTTTACGCCCCAGGCTAGCTGTAATACAATTCATTATGTTTAGGTCATTGTTGAAAAGGGAAATCATTTTGTCTTCAAGCCCCCCCCCCCGCCCAAAAAAGGAAAAAGTTCAGTCTCCTATTATGAGCATTTGTGCCGTAAAATCCCCAAAGAGGTAATGGCAGTGCACCTACAATAAGCCAAAGGGCCTTATTTTGAAAAAGTCAAATTAATTTAAGGTTAGGCTGCGGGAATGTCAAAGAAAATTGCCGGTTAGCGTTGTAAACATCACAGACGTCTTCACAAACAGCCCACAGTCATTGAATACATGGATAATAATGTTCAGCATGGGCGCGGAAGGAAACAAATGTGACTTTTATATTGTTTGTAAGAAATACCATCAGGTTTTTTCACCAAGAGTATTCCATAAACAGGATGCAAAGCAAGATCCGATGTTAAATATAAAGCGTTCACAAGGCCCCTATGCATAAGGCTATTTCTGAAAATAAATAAAAGACACTTATTCTCGCCTCCTTCAGAAAAAGTATTATCGAAAATGGATCTGAAGCTGTGAATGGATTGGAGAAAAAAAGGGGATTATTTTGTGAAATTCTTTGGCTCCTCAAAGTCCCAAGGGGGTTTGATGAGAGTGAAATACACGACGTAAGCGATAATGGGACGCAAGAAAAGCATTGTGGCAAGTCTAAATGTACCAATTTGAAGTTCACAAAAGTGGAATGTTCTGGCAAAGTCTCCTCAACTGCACGCTATAACCTTATAATACAACACACGCGAGTCAACTTTTCCTTCTCTATTGCCTCCTGATAAAACATTTGTGGGTTTCTGAGTTGAATTTGTTTCCGGTCGGACCGATTTCAGGGACGGACAAAGCTAGACCAACGCGAAAAAAGTTTTCAAGAACATCAAAATATTCGTTAAGAAAATTCAGGCCTGCTGAGAGGGAGCAAAATGCCAAAACCGCCGAAAATAGAGGCGAAGCAACAGGCAGATTCGGCGGTGGAAGAGGAATACGTAAGCCTCAGTCGAGTCACGGAGCTCATGGAGCAGCAGAGGGTCATGTTCAGAGAATTAATTCAACAACAGCAGGAAAACTTCAAAGGATTTATAAAACTCATCATGGAATCAACAAACACCCGCATGGATTTACAGACTAAGGACATTCGAGAACTAAAAACAAGCCTGCAGTTCACGCAAGGTGAGGTGGACACGTTGAAAGAACATAATCTGAAACTCACGGAGCGCACAAACACCTTACAAACGGACTTTTACAAAGTATGTGACAATTTACACATCATCACGGACAAACTGGAGTATCTGGAGGGGCAGAGCCGCAGAAATAACCTGGTATTTGAGGGAGTGTTGGAGTCGCCTGGGGAGACCTGGGCCGACGCCGAGGAAAAGGTGAAAGAAATACTGAAGGAGAAGCTACAGCTAAATCACGCGGTGGAGGTGGAGAGGGCTCACCGCGTAGGGAAACCCGGCGGAGGGAGAGACTGGCCGAGACCCATCATCGCCAGACTACTGAGGTGGAAGGATCGCGAGGAAATCTTGCAGCGCGCCAAACGACTTAAAGGAACAAAAATCTTCATTAACGAGGACTACACCGAATCAATAAAAAGAAAACGTAAAGAACTGATGCCGGAGCTGAGAGCTGCACGAGAAAGGGGGGAGATCGCCTTCTTGCGATATGACAAACTCATTATACGTCCACGCAGCAGTACACCACATCCAGTATAAACACCAGGAAAACGTATGGATTTTGGTATGTAAAAGCACATAATCTCACATGTCTAGTAATACATACAGTTCTATAGGAAGCACCGACTTGGATTTTTCAATAAGGAGAATTGCTGAAGCAAACACTCAGGATTTTACATTCTCTCAATACGACCTACAGAACACTGAGATCGACATCGACCCTGAAAATAACTTTTTTACTAGAGCTACCAATGACTGTCAATACTACACAGAGGATCTGTACAATAGTAAACTTAAGAACATTAAGGCATTCACTGTAATCCACTTCAATAGTCGAAGCCTCTATGCAAACTTTGACCACATCAAAAGCTTCTTAAAACAGTTTTCCACACCATTCAGTGTCATTCTAATCACAGAAACATGGATCAATAATGATAGAGAATTTGAGTTTTCTATTGATGGTTATGAATTTATAAGTATGAACAGAAGGAACAAGCATGGAGGGGGCGTAGCTATGTTTATAGACTCCAACTATAGTTATAAAGTAATGGAAAATAAGACAATGGTGGTGGATGATACACTTGAATGCATTACTGTTGAAATTACAAGGCAAAAAAAGAAAAATATTATTGTGAGTTCTATTTATAGAACACCTGGCTCTGATATAGATGTTTTTTCTAAGTGGATGGAGGAGCACTTTTCAGGATTACATCATAAAGTCATGTTTGTGGGGGGAGACCTCAACATCGATTTGTTAAACCCATATAAACATAAAAAAACGGACGAATTTATAAATACCTTATTCAGTATAGGTCCGTTTCCTCTAATAACCAAACCGAGTAGAATAACAACCCATAGTGCCACCTTGATTGATAACATTTTCTCAAATGAAATAGAAAGTGACACAGTTAGCGGGTTAATTATAAATGATATTAGTGATCACCTTCCAGTTTTCGTTATGTATAAAAATGGATATTTAAAAGATGAAGAGGAAAACAAGTATTGGTTTAGAAGGGTAAAAACAGAGAAAACTATTGATGCATTTAAAAAGGAGCTTTTAGCTCAAGACTGGAGTATTGTGTACAGAGAGAATGACACGAATATGGCTTATGATGAGTTTACGCAAGTATTTCAAAAGGTATACGACAAAAACTGCCCAATGAAGAAATACTGTAAAAACAGAAAGTGTAAAGAAACACCATGGATGTCTAAAGGTTTACTAAATGCTTGCAAGAAAAAAAATAATCTTTACAAAAACTTTATAAATAACCAAACAAAAGAAGCTGAGGATAAATATAAGAAATATAAAAATAAATTGACAGGTATCATTAGAAAATGTAAACAGGATTATTATAATAAGTTGTTGGATAGTAATAAGAATAATATTAAAGGTTTATGGAACATCTTAAATAGTATAATTAGAAATAAACCAAGAACGATTAATTATCCAAAATATTTCAAAGATGAGGATAACACGTTAAATAATATGAATGAAGTCGTCGAAACATTTAATAAATTCTTTGTAGATGTTGGACCGAACCTTGCTGCAAAAATTACAAACGTTGAGAATTATAATTGTGATCTGATAGAAGCAAATCCTATGTCCCTGTTCCTCAAACCTGTGGAGGAAAAGGAGATACTGGACATTGTTAAAGGGTGTAAAAATAAAACTTCGACCGATTACCATGACATGGATATGAAAACTTTAAAAACTGTTATTGAAAGTATCTCTAAGCCGTTAACTTACATTTGTAACTTATCGTTGCAAACTGGAACTTTTCCTGATAGTATGAAAGTAGCAAAAGTGATTCCTCTATTCAAAGCAGGAGATAAACATCTCTTTACAAACTACAGGCCTGTTTCCCTTTTACCGCAATTCTCTAAAATCTTAGAAAAGGTTTTTAACTCTAGACTCGACAGCTTTATCGAAAAGTGTAATTTACTCTCGGACAATCAGTTTGGTTTTAGGAACAATCACTCAACCTCACACGCGCTCTTTGATATAACTGAAGAAATAACTAATGCTGTAGATGACAAGAAATATGCAATCGGATTATTTATTGACCTGAGTAAAGCGTTTGATACAATAAACTATGATATATTAATTAATAAACTAGAACATTATGGAATTAGGGGGGTAGCTCTACAGTGGGTCACCAGTTACTTAAAAAATAGAAAACAATGTGTGAAAATCGGTGATTATCAGTCGAGTTGTCGACAAATTGTCTGTGGTTTACCTCAAGGTTCTATTCTGGGCCCAAAATTGTTTAATATGTATATTAATGACATTTGTAACACATCTGAAGTACTTAAATTTATCTTGTTTGCTGACGATACAAATATTTTTGCATCAGGAGACGACTTGCAACAGCTGTGTCGGATTGTTAACTTGGAACTCAAAAGTGTCAACAAGTGGTTCAAACAAAATAAATTATCTCTAAACCTGAGTAAAAGCAAAATGATGATATTTGGCAACTGTAATTCCAATGCTCAGGAAGCAATTCAGATAGAGGGTGTTGTTATCGAGCGAGTGCATGAAATCAAATTCCTTGGTGTGATTATTGATGACAGAATTACTTGGAAATCTCACATTAAATATATATCTACGAAAATTTCTAGAAGCATTTCAGTAATTGCAAAAGCAAAGCACATTTTAAACATCAAAGCTCTACATACCTTATACTGTTCTCTGATTTTGCCCTACTTATATTATTGTACTGTGGTTTGGGGTAGTACTTATAAAAACACAGTTAAACCAATAATATTGTTGCAAAAAAGAGCTATCCGAGTAATTCATAAAGTTGGGTTTTTGGACCACACAAACTCATTATTTCTAAAATCAAAGATCATGAAGTTTTGTGACATTGTTGAGTTCCAAACTGTACAGATGTTATTCAAAGCAAGATACAAATTGTTACCAAACCAAATACAAAGAAGGTTCCAAGAACGTACTGGTCGTTATGAATTACGTGATGAATTAAACTTTAGGATTCAGAAACATAGCACAACTTTGAAAAGTTTTAGCCCAACAGTTAATGGTGTACAATTGTGGAATAAACTGGAGATGGAATTGAAACGATGTCCAAACATCAACCTGTTCAAATATAAATACAAACAAAAGACTTTTGAAATATACAGACAAGAAGAAATGCGTTGCCACTAAGGGGAGCAGTAAGATCAATTATGTGTATTGTTCCTCTATAATCTGGAAGAGTGTTGCTGCTTGGAACGGTTGTCATTCTATTGCTCAAATTCACAAACGGAGAATTAGGGTTGGCAGGTTATGGATCTGTTGAGAGGGATCCTCCCAACGGGCTCTAAACCTTGTCTTTTAATGCACCACTCAGCATAGGAACATATTCTACAAAATCAGCTGTTAGGGCAGCTGTGTGGGGGTTTGTTGAAGGGGAGTTACTGCCCTCTTCAACTGGCTCACTCTCTGGCTTTTTAATGCACCACACTGTGCAGGGCTTTCATCATACTTCACATATAAATCAATTAAATAAATTATATAATAATGATGATGATAATTAAACCCAAATTAAAATTATACTGAGAATGGTAATGACAACTGGAAAGTATCAAGATCTCAGATTATAACATCTATTAATGTACCTTTATACCATAAAAGTAACTCTGTAATCACGGGTAAAAATATGCAAGCAATATATTAAGTAACACATTTTTTTGACTTGCTTTGTATTAGACATCGTATATGAAACTAGATTGTTGTTGTAGCTGTGCGTTGTTCCAATTAATTATATAAACAGTTAATATATTTTTGTTGTTTGTTGAAAGTTGGTCTGTACGAATGTAGCTGCTTGAAATGTTTTGAAATGTTCTTTTTTTATTTATTGCACTTGGGGGTGGGGGCTCATAAGCTTTTTGCTTCAGCCCACTCCTTTTGAGCACAATGTGTATTGCTCAAATAAACAAATAAACTAAATTTGTACAATATGGAGAGACTTTGAGGGTGTTCTAAGGTGTGTAAGTTCTGTTCACAAATACCACAACAGAACTTCTGGACACTTGTAAATCACAAAATGTAAATCATAGTTCTGGCCCGGTTCCACCCCTGAACCAACAATCAGCTCAATCACATTATAGAGAATTGCTGGGTTTCAGGTTCTAGAATGTGATGATGTCACAGGTCCCAGTGTGGGGAGGAGACAGTTTTTCCTATTAACAGCATTACACTTTCACAAGTCGTATCTAAAAAGAACATTCATGAATTACAAAAAATATCATTAATATGATCATTATTATTAATTAATAATTAATTAAAGTTCAGTTGGACCCGGAGCAATGACATCATCACTTAACAAACGTATAAAACTCTAGATCTGATATGACGCTCATTGACGTGGCAAACATGGCGGCCATCTTGTGAGTATTTGGCATGGCTAACCCCTATGCCACAAATGCCAAACCAGGAGCAACATTTTCAATGATTCAACAGAAGAATGTGAGATACATTTATTGTTAGTGATTGGTTTATTACTTCTAAGTCCCGTATCTCAGTCAGGATCAGGTCATTTCTTTGAAATGCCTGTTTTTTTTTTTTTTTTGTGGTTTCTCCATTCATTCCCAGGGATTTGAAGAGTTTGAAAGGAGTTTGAGGAACATCCATGAACAAATGGAGCTAAAGTCTGTGCCTCCTATAAAACTGGAATAACATTTGAAGGACATGATTTTCTTGCCAGATTATAACTGAAAACAGTATAATAAGTGTTGTTTCCATTTGATTACATTGCACTGGGTTGTGTCAAATTTGGTGTATTTATGAAAGATAAATAAAAAAAAAGAATATACAGTATGTATAAGAATTTGACCATTTTGAGTACATTTTATTTACATGAATGTAGATTCCTGAATGTAAACCCCAATATTGTCCCTTTTTAAAAATGAATTGATATCCTTGTATAAAAATTATCTGAAAACTGTGTAAAGTGTAAAGGCGCCTTGTGAAAATGTATCTGTATATATATATATATATATATGAGCTGATGCCCTTTTGTTTTATTTGTTATTAAAAAAAAGAAAAACAAGATGGCCGCAAGAAATGTCATTCGTTCCAATGTATTGCCAAGGCCATGACCAATCTAGACTTTTATTTAAGACCTCTGCATGCAGCACTATGCTAGCTCTCATTCTGGTGGAAAACCAAGTCAGTACGTAACCAACCCACCAGCTCTGAACCAGCCCTGAACCAGCCCTGAACCAGCTCTGAACCAGCCCTGAACCAGCCCTGAACCATCCCTGAACCAGCTCTGAACCATCCCTGAACCAGCTCTGAACCACTCTGAACCAGCTCTGAACCATCCCGGAACCATCCCTGAACCACTCTGAACCAGCTCTGAACCATCCCTGAACCAACCCTGAACTATCCCTGAACCAGCTCTGAACCATCCCGGAACCAGCTCTGAACCAGCTCTGAACCATCCCTGAACCAGCCTTGAACCATCCCTGAACCAGCTCTGAACCAGCCCTGAACCAGCTCTGAACCAGCCCTTAACCATCCCTGAACCAGCACTGAACCAGCACTGAACCATCCCTGAACCAGCCCTGAACCAGCCCTGAACCAGCTCTGAACCAACCCTGAACCATCCCTGAACCAGCCTTGAACCATCCCTGAACCAGCTCTGAACCAGCCCTGAACCAGCTCTGAACCAACCCTGAACCATCCCTGAACCAGCCCTTAACCATCCCTGAACCAGCACTGAACCAGCACTGAACCATCCCTGAACCAGCCCTGAACCAGCCCTGAACCAGCTCTGAACCAGCCCTGAACCAGCCCTGAACCATCCCTGAACCAGCCCTGAACCAGCTCTGAACCAGCCCTGAACCAGCCCTGAACCATCCCTGAACCAGCTCTGAACCAGCCCCGAACCAGCCCTGAACCAGCCCTGAACCAGCTCTGAACCAGCCCTGAACCAGCCCTGAACCAGCCCTGAACCAGCTCTGAACCAGCCCTGAACCAGCTCTGAACCATCCCTGAACCAGCCCTGAACCATCCCTGAACCAGCCCTGAACCAGCTCTGAACCAGCCCTGAACCATCCCTGAACCAGCTCTGAACTAGCCTGGTCTTACCATACCCTCGTACTCATTTCGTACATAGGGTCTGGATTGTCACAATTGAGCTCAGTTTTCAGGTGGGAGTGGTGAACTCCTTTTAAAGTGTGAAACGACTGGATCTGATTTTACCCAGTCGCTAGCGTTTGGTCGTGATGTATGTAATGCGCCCGAGTGAGTCAGGCAAGCTATCAAATGCCTGACGTCACCGACAACACCCGTCTGAATGGTAGGTTGAGATTCAACCCATGTAGCGCGGCCACTGAGACCAGACCCGGACGTAACATGTAGGGAAATGATAATTGACCAGAGTTTACAGATGGCTAAGGCCAGGCTAGCTCTGAACCAGCACCATGGTGGAAAAGCCCTAAAAGACATCCGTAGGCACAAACCTTAACCTTAGCCCTCATGTCTGCCACAAAAATGGTGGGGTTATATTAAATGTCTTGCTTGAGGACACCGCAGCAGTTCCCCTGCAGTCGTCCCCGGGTCAGCGCGTGTAACCGCTGCCTGCTAACATTAGCTCGTGTCCAGGAAACAGCGGTTGGGTCAGCGGAGCGGGTTAGCTTCAATGCCATGTACCTCATTACGGCTGACAGGATCCTGGTCCCACGGCATCGCAGCTGCCATTATACTTTAATCACAAGTACTGCAAGTAATACACACTGCCACGACGACGACGACGACGACTACACCCGCGTGGAGGGATCACTTACAGCAGCGTGGGTCTGAGCTCGGGATCAGAATATAAAAAGGATTTCAGGCCAAATACGAGAGGGACAGTGCAATTCCCCGCCAAGATTATGACAAGGATTTGCAATCATTTGTAAAGCCAATATGTGCCCTTTCACAAGACAGGGGATAAACGGAGTGCAAATATGGGTTTTACGGAGCATTTGGGGAAAATACTTGCTGGAAAAACACGTCAAATAATAAGCATATGAGTGCAAAACAAGTGTAAGCCATTATTATTGTTATATGCAAAAACAGAAATAAGTAGCAGAAGACCATGCAATCAAACCTAAACCTAAATGAATTCCAACACTGTTTTGGTGCCAAACAACCATATGCCGCTATGGAAAAAAGTTGCATTTCAAAGTGAATGAAAAAGTAGCTAAAGCCGTGAAACTGGGGCACCTCACTAAAAATGCTCCGACGGGTAACAGGAAACAATCATCCTCGTCTGCACCTGATTGCGGAGACATGGAGCCACACCGGCAGCCTCTTGCATCACGACTCGCAAGGACATTCGAAAGGGAAGCTTCAAAAGAAACAAAACTAAACTCGCATGACCTTGGTATTTGCTCAACTGACGCAACCGGGCCCGCGCCAATCAAACCGAGGAGGAGTGAGCGTCGAGCCTTTCCGATGGCAAGACTGAGCTGACTACATCGAAGTCTTACGGTATATCTCCAGCACGACCGACGCCTCCTCCGTGTGCCCGCTGGCGTCCGTGGCCTGACAGCGGTATATCCCGGCGTCCTCGATGATGGCGTTGTAAATGATGAGCCTTGACCTGGAGGACTCTGCGTGCAGGGCCATTCTCTTGGAGGGCACGATCCGCTCGCCCTGGGGGTTGAACCATTCTAGTCTCACCGGCTCTCCGATAGCTGCAACACACGACAGTCATATTATTTAAGGGGACATTTCACCTTTGGACTGATTGGACAAGGTACTTTATGTTCTACAAACTTATGTCTATGAGTAAAAAAAAAAAGAGCTTTCATTTTACAACAAATACTTGGATTAGTTGGAGAAGATGACAAATAAAGCAGCAGAAGGAGGGAGCTTAAAAACAGCTTAACTGAAATGTGTCAATGAATCAAAGGAAAATCTTTTTTATTACTTTTTATTACTTTTATTAATTTTCCCTAAACAAAAACAAAACGATAGTTCCACATATATAATAGTGCCAATAATAGTGACAATTCCAAGTGCAAACAATAACAACCAACCCATGAAAAAAAAAAATACAATAAACTACAGATCAAAAGCCTGAAAATCACAATTTACAAATATATTCTATGTATAATAAATTGAATGGAGAAAATAAAAAATAAAATGTATTCATAAGTAAGTAACCAAAGCTATAACTAGTAACTTCCTCCCCATCGTGATAGTTGTCTGAGTCCACTGAGAGAGGGAGGGAACGGTCCCAAAGAATATACAACCTGCTACAGACGGGTTTTTTCTGACCAATCCTTTTCTCTATGACTTTGTGGAGCGATAGCCAATCCTCCTAGACCTTTGGATAGTCCAAAAGCACATGCACCAGTGTGCCACTATCCTTCTGACATTTCCAACAAGCAGGGGTGTCTGATAGTCCCACTATGTGCAGTCTGTAAGGTGTCCAGTAAATTATTTGTCAAATCTTAAATCTCTTCAATTAAAGCTGGTTCTTTCGTTCCCTTGACATTTTCTCAACATTTTTAAGAATCGTACACCACTCTTCTTCTGTGAGGTTTAGGTCTCTGTCTCACAGGATGTCTTAGGAAACATACCATTGGTAACATTTTGTAATCAACTGAGACTTCATGTCCACATTTCTGATGTCTAAATAACATAAAAACAACAACAAAAATCCCTCAAGAAAACATCTATTTTGCGTAATATCTCAAGTGCCAGACAATTACCTTTTAACAGCTCACAAAGTTTACATACACCCACTGTATGGGATCAATGCTACGAGCATTCTCGCATATTCCCCTGTCTGGACTTTCATCAATAAACTCAACATACAACCTTTTAAGGGCCTATGTCACTGGAGAGAGTTGCAGAGACGTTTCCCTAACTCGGACTTACAGTGCCTCTCGAAAGTACTAATACACCTTGAACTTTTGCACATTTTGTCATGTTTACAAACATAAACATAAAGATTTTATTTTGAATGTTTTACTGAAAGTTCACACACAACTGTGAAGTGAAAGTAAAATGATACATGATTCTGTTATTTGACAAAAAATAGAAACGTGAAAAGTGGGGCGTGCATAAGTATTCATACAGCATTTTTCTGAGTGCATTAAATTGCCTTTATAACATTCCTAATGACTGCAGAATGTTCACGCCTTGCCCTAACCATTAAATAGATTAATAGATTTGAACATCTCACGGAGCACTGTTCAATCCATCATTCGGAAATGGAAAGAGTATAGCACCACTGCAAACTTACCAAGACACGGGCGTCCACCTAAACTAACAGACCGAACAAGGAGAGCACTGGTCAGAAATGTAACCAAGTGCCCCAAGATAACTCTGGAGGAGCTGCGACGTCCTGCCGCTGAGCTGGGGGAATCTGTACATGGGACAACTATAAGTCGTTCTCTACACAAATCTGGCCTTCATGGACGAGTGGCAAGAAGAAAGCCATTATTGAAAGGAGGCCATAAGAAATCCCGTTTGAAGTTTGCTAGAAGTCATATGGAGGACACAGCTACCATGTGGAAGAAGGTGCTTTGGTCAGATGAGACAAAAATTGAACTTTTTGGCCCAAATGCAAAACGTTATGTATGGAGCAAACCTAACACTGCTCATCGTCCTGAGTGCACCATCCCCAGTGTCAAATATGGTGGGGGGAGCATCATGCTATGGGGCTGCTTTTCCTCAGCGGGGACTGGGAAGATTGTAAGAATAGTTGGGAAGATGGATGGAGCCAAATACAGAGACATTTTGGAGGAAAACCTGCTGGAGTCAGCAAGAGAATTGAGGCTGGGGCGGAGATTCACCTTCCAGCAGGACAATGACCCTAAACACAAAGCTACATCTACAATGGAATGGTTTAAAAACAAACATATTAATGTGTTAGAATGGCCCAGTCAAAGTCCTGACCTAAATCCTATTGAAAATCTGTGGACAGACCTGAAAACTGCTGTTCACAAACGCTCTCCTTCTAATGTGAATTTTTAAAACAAATAACAGAATCATGTATCATTTTGCTTTCACTTGACAGTTGTCTGTTACTTGTGTGTGAACTTTCTGTAAAACATTCTAAATAAATCTTTATGTTTATGGTTGTAAACATGACAAAATTTGCAAAAGTTCAAGGTGTATTCGTACTTTCGAGAGGCTCTGCATATGCAAAGGGACTATCTCCCCGGACTGGAGACTAGTTTGAGATTAATGTCTCCAGGTAGTCTCAGTGAAAATGAACAAGTTCGATTTCAGAAGAAGAAGATCTTTATTTATATAGCGCCTTTCACAGACATGGTCACAAAGCGCTTTACATGAGACAATTGTACATTCACTCCATACTCGGTGGTGGTAAGATAACCTTTTAGCTTCAGTTTCCCCTTGGGGAGACTGACAGAAGCGCTTTCGCAACTGCAGCGGAGTCTCCGCTTGATCGCCGAGAAGTCGAGGTAGTCTCAAGCAGCTGTGGGTGTTATGATTTGGCTTGTGTGTTGTCCCCCTCCCCTTTTTGTTTTTCCTTTTGCAGCAGAGCAGTGTGTGGCAGGGGCGTGGCTGACTCCTCCTGGTGACGGAGACTAGACACCTGCACATCATTACCTAATCCACCACAGTAGAAATACCTGGATGTCCCAGCACCACACTGCCAGATAATTCCGTCCTGTTCGGTAGCTCTTCTCTGCACTTGGATTTTTGGAAAGACATTTTGTTACATACCTCAAGATGCTGCTTTCAAAACCTGCTGTTTTCCATCTGCCTAGATCCTTCCGGTGTCCTGCTCCAGTCGGCCAGCTCCCTGCCTCACCTGCCTGCCTCCAAGTTTTGTTTAATAAACAGTTAAAGTTGTTTCCTGGATCTCTGCTTTGGGGTCCGATAGTTACGCGCAACAGTGGGAATGTTGTGAACACCATTTGTTGTCCTCAACCTGTGAGACGTTGCTGTGACGTCCCTTCAATGTCTCTGAGACATTGGACACCAAGGAGATCTTAAATATTTGTATAGAGTCTCTTTGAGTCTCCATTGTCTTACAGATTGAGGACAATAAATACTGTAGTATTCGTCACACAACTGCTTTAGACCGCAGAGGCCTCTCAGAGACCATGCAAAGACCATGCAGATCTCCAGGAACCTGATCGTTTTCACCAAGACTACCTGGATACTTGCTTTATCTCTGAGACATCTCCAAATAGTCTCCAGGCCGGTGAGATAGGCCCTTTAGATTGCATTTGCTATGAGTGACGTAAATCTGGCATCTCACCTCCTAGAATAGAAAGACGCTCACACTGTGTGGATAGAAAAGCAATCCAGCCAGCACCATTCCCTGTAAAGAATTAATTGGATCCCAACACCTCGTCTATTAATCTACTTTACCACTGTCCTAATATAATCTTTACAAGTACGTGTGTGATATTGCATTGATTTTGTGTCAGCGTTTGTAGCCAGATGGATCAAAAATAATGATAATGTAGTAAGCTGGGATTTACATAGTAAATAAGTCTATAAAGCGCTGGGGACATATGTTGTTTGTAAATCTTACTGTCATTTACAAGATCTCGCAGTTACAAAGTGGGACTAATTGAAGCAGAACAAGGTTAAAGTCGAGCACATACACACGCACTAGAAAGTCGCATCGTTTGTCTGTAAAACTACCTTTTGTTGAGTTATATATTTCCGAGGTACATTTTATTCTGTTCGACTTCATTGTCTTTCAAACTAATCCGCTACCAGGTGACACGAGTGCCCCCTCTCAGCAGTCGGTGTAAATTCTCTTAATAAAAGTGTCAGTGTGGAAGCCCATTACTAGCTCTTTCAATCACCCAGACCTTGAACGGCCCACCGTGCGGCGTTCCCCCTCTCAACAGGTCAAGTCCTTCAAGTCAATTACCGTAAGATAAAAGTTAAGTTGGTCCAGTTTAGAGAATGGGCCGTAGATAACTTTAGAAGGCAATGCTGTTAAACGCTCATCAGCGAGGTGTCCTTGAGCGATCGCTTTGCGGGGCAGGTAAATGTCATGGTTCCTTCGGCGAGCGCGCTGACAATGCGCTCGACGTTGTTGGCTTACAATAACAATTTCATCACGTCAGTATTCGTACAAAGAACTGATTGATGACTGAAGGCAAAACACAAAAGAACACCCGCTAACAACGCTATCATTTCTAAGAACCGTCACCACCATCATATCCCTGGCATCCTTCACAGCCGCTAATTAGCTGAACAGCAACGAGACTGATGAGGAATGCAAATACAAGCACCACAGCAGGCATTTCATCTTGCCTGTTTGATAGAGGGGATAGCTAAACATGCTAGCTGACACGACATGCATGCTAACCAGAAATGAGCTACTTCAAAGGTGTATATGCCCCATGTTCCAAGTCTTAAATCTTGTTTGAAATGTTTGGTTTTGAGGTCATCTAAAAGAGAGAGCCTTGGGATGACTCATTCATCTTGTGCGTCAATAGAGTCCCATACGGAATGTTGGGTAATAGCAAACATTGTTCATCGACTATTGTTGGCAAAAAATAGTATAATAAGGGGAGAAAAGAGTCTACAGCCTACTGCTGAAAATGGCAAACAAATACTTTTATGCAAACAATGGGCTGTGTGCACATGATTTCCGGCTGGACAATAAAAGCGGCGCTATCCTTCCTCTCCCTGATCTTTTACATTCACCATTAGCAGAGCCCCACACAAATGAAGAGATAGCTCAAGATTTGGTAAAGGGCAGCAAGTACAAGTTAGGATGTGACTGGAGCAGGTTAAAAACATTACGTGAGACGTAACGACTGAACTGGAGGAAATGGTGGGTGTTTCTGTCTTGAGGTTAATGGCTAAGTTTTTGACATGTTATCTTGTCATTCTTTAACACTAGCCTTGAGCTCCAAAATAAAAGCTCCTTACGGCCACAGATATTTCGATTTAGGGCATGATTCACAGTGATGTTTGTAACAAGCTGCGGTGACTGTCCATCAGTAACTCTCTGTCTATTTTTCTCTTTATGTGTGTGGGACCCTGCTAATGGTGAATGTAAATGATTGGGGAGTGGCAGGAAAAGTGCCGACCTTATTGTCGAGCTGGAAATCACGTGGGGGCACCGTGTATAGAGCCCATTTTTAAATGTTTATTATATTAGTGTGCTCCATCTCAGGAATCTTAGCATTGTTGACGACACAATCTCTAGCTCTTTACTAACGTAGTCTTACTTCTACAGCAGCCGTCACATCACTAAGGGTACTGCCTCTTCATGCTGCCCATTAACTTGTTAACCGCTAGCTAACGTTTAGGCCCTAGCATAACATTCTCTACATCATTCGGAGGGCTACACATGCTCACATAGAGGCTAACCAACAGGCTGTTCTTCAAAAGCCTAATCGTCACAGATGATTGGAGCAGACAGCATGTTGCCCCCGTCACCCTCCCTCTAAAGTGTCTCTGCGAGTTTATGAATACCAAACGCAAATCTCTGTCACAGCTGTCGTGAGATCTGCTTAAGTTGCCATTAGTAATGATTCGAAAGGCGAAGCGATCTGAATGTCTTTTTCCTTTCCTGGTAAAGAGTCTGACTTGAGCCGCCTGGCAGCCAACACGAGAATAAAAGTTTTAATGTGACAAGCTGACTATTCAGAAGTCACCGCAGATCAAGTGCTAAATTACAACCTTTGAGAATGACATGGCCGACGATACAGGAACCTGAAGACAAATGTCACGGTGAACAAAGGAAGTAAAATCATGCAAATGCCCGGCACTGAAACGAGAAATTGTGAAATAGTTTATACTTTTTGAATGCTGAGCGTATGCATATAAAAACAAACATTTGGCTCATGTTGGTAACTAACTCAACAAAAGCTAATATCATTCCGTTATGGCCTGACACGTAAGGGTTTAGATATTGATCACAGACACAGTTAAAGCCTTCACTGTGATGTAAATGTCTACAACTACTTTACTACTTGGCTATTACTACAGCTACTACTACTGCGGTTACATGACGGAGGGAAAGTCGAATATCTCGCCTTTTCAGACTGGTACAGGATTTGCCCAAACCCGACAGATTTGATTGGGGGCCGTGATTCGACTTCCCCCCTCAGCCGATCGTCGCCTGGCCTGGGCCGGTTGTGGTCAGATTGGAGCTGCATGTAACCGCTTAGTCTAATCAAAATGGACTGGGTTTAAGTAACTGAGCATGCTGTCTCTACCCCGGAAACTAACTCTGTCAGACATATCGTCAGAGAACACCCTGTTAGCTGCTTCTAATGGACTACTGCACGACTATTGCAACGAGGATCAGAGGAGAGCTAACTTCAGCGCGGAGTGTGTGTGTTGGGCCATGAGACACAGCTAAGATTAGCTCCGATCCATCATATGAAAAGAAAACTTAAGCACCAATAAAGTCACTAAAACCACCAGCTACATAAAGCAGCCGTTTAAGCTTTGATTTATAGTTTATTACACAATTCTCCTCTACAAAGAACCGTTGCATAGGATCTTTGTAACGTTGCGCCGAGTGTTAATGAGCTTAATCACTGGGGAAACCCTGGCGTAAACCGTGGGTGTTTAGTTAAAGATCCGTAGGACGTCACAGTTAACCCCAAAACCGCAGTTTGGTCTGAAAGCACCTTGGGCTACACGGGGCTAACAGGGCTAGCTCTTTGCTAAAAACAACATAGCAGCCAAAGGTGAAGCGGAAATGGTGCACACAGCCAATAGCCCCCTGCTGGCCCGGGAGTTGCACCGATCCACTGCTGCTCCAAAGTACATTGTTTGTTTGTATACTGTATTGTCCCCGTAGGGAAATTTGTGCATTTGACCCATCCTTTGATGCCACTGGGGCAACCCATAAGGAGCAAAGGGCGACGGAGCCAGGCTGATGGTCAGAAACACATGGCTGGAGGATTCACCTATTATACATATTTTTAGTGGTAGGGGAAACCGGAGTACCCGCTGTGCTACCGTGCCACCCATTCGGATCAGTGTCATGTGACTGGGACAAGACTGGTTTTACTGGAAACACAGATCGGAGTCTAATCTTTAGCCTAGTCGGATTAGACTTCACATGTAAACATAGTGAATGCGAGATACCCTGCCTGGCAACAGTTACAGAAGCAGTTGATCATTCTCAGCTCCATTTCTGAACCCTTTATTTATACGGAACAGCCCTAATTTATGTCTTGTGTCATCCTAATTCGCAGACTGACCTGACTTGACTTCCCTTTTTGGTTTATGAGCCGCAATATGTCACTTAGCTGCGGGTTATTTTTCACTCTTGTCAAAATATAGTAAATTACCATGCGCCGGGGATTCAATTAAAGAAAAAATAATTATGAAATACGCAGATGAATCAAGTTGAAGGCACATTTTGACAGATGCGTCGGAATGGGCTTTAGAGTGAGAGGCTGTAATTGGTCTAAATGTGTATTATTGGGCCTTTTGTCTAATATATTCAGACAGTCACAAAAAAGTTTAACATTTAGCGCCGACCTTTGCGTGCACTTGTTCCAAGGAAGTCATACTGTAGTGTGCGCAGGTTGATAAGGCCTGCTGGAACTGCATTTAATTCTCACTAGCCCCGAACACCAGTCCCTTAGCAATAATTGATTCTGGTCAGGAGGGAGCGTGCTATGAAGGGCGGACGAGCCTTTCTAAAGCTGGTGCTATATATTCAACGGTCAGCCAAAACATTACGACTCCCGTCCTGATTAGTTTCCTTTTCTTGGACCACTTTCACAATTCTTAAAAAGCTCCCCGGGAGTATTACAGATTTGGAAAGACATCTCCAAATAGACCGTTCGCAAAGGTTTTTCTTGTCATCATTCAACTGACAACCATTTCTGTGTGATTGCAAACCCTTTTAAGACACCAGTTTGAGAAAACAAGGTCATTGTGTCTAAAATAGACGGCGTCCTGCTGAGTGACAGGTTTGTTCCATTTGGATTGGCCCATGAAGTACAAGTATGAACCACGAAAGGGTTTAAACAGGCAGAACCATGTCACATGTAGGGCTTATCAATGCAGTTTTAATGCCCAAACATCCATCCTTCCATCCATCCATTTTCTTCCGCTTTATCCGGGGCCGGGTCGCGGGGGCAACAGTCTCAGCAGAGACCAAACACTATATTTTAAAGCCATAAACAGAGAAAATACATCTGCACTGATTTCAGATATTTTTGCATATTTCACCTTGTAGTGACCCAGCGGCTGTATGAGTAGTCAGCAGGGCGCCTTTACTTTCCATCACGGTGGTCTCTACAACGCTCCAGGATCAATTGTTTTGTAGGTTTTCTGGTGAGAGCGTCCATCAACAATGAAAACCTTTCAAACAATGGATCCTGGAGCGTCCTAGAGCGTCATTTCCATCACTTTCCACTGTGATGCAAAGTAAAGTCTTTTTTTTTTACAGTCAAGTTGCATAATGCGCCTTTAAGATTTACAAACATTTCATAGAACAGAGGAAAGAGAGTTGGACGAAATGTGTTAAATTTCAGCCGAAACTGCCGCTGAATGTAGAATTCAATCACTATAGTTTAAGTGTCGTATCCACAGCAGCTTTAGCTTAAGATTAGCTTCTAATGGGTTCCGATGGCGGTGCCCTGCTGCGACTCGGGCCCCCTCGAGCTGCTGCCAATGTTTGTGTACATTTCTGCCCCACTCGCAACTATGAAAGATTAACAAGATGAGGAACAGTGGGTGGCGGCAGTAACCGGGGACCCATCTCCATGATGTTGAGCCTGGCTGATGGTCAGAATCACCTGGCTGGAGGATTCACCTATTGTACTTGTTTTAGTGGTAGGGGAAACGGGAGTCCCCAAAGGAAACCAATGCAGGACATGCAAACTTCACACAGAAAGGCCCCGTCCGGGTGGGAATCCGCCTTCTTGATGTGAAGCACACGCTCTAACCGCTACTACTCCTGCTAGTGCTGGGTTACATCATGCTGGAGGGTTTACATTATTGCCTACAGACTATAATGTTGGTCTTTTCGATAAACTTGTACAGTAAAAATTGCAGCGAGGAGAGTAGAGGAGGTCATTTCATGATCGGAAAGTCGGAGGTTCGAATCCCAGCTCCTGAAGATGCCCATTGTTGTTGTGTCCTTGGGCAAGACACTTCAACCTCCTCACCTCCAGTGTCTATGTACATTGGTGTATGAATGAGAGAGTGAATGGGTGACTGGTGAAGCGCTTTGGGCCTAATGAAGGTCGTTGAGACCATTTACCATTTTTAATGACATTTAAGGCCTTGATTTAATGTTTTGATGCTTTTTAATGCCCTGTGGAAACCCTGCGTGAGCCAGTGGTCCAAGCATCTTCCATCCAAGCGTTTAATATTTCGCCGTCAAAATCTTGTGCCCGATTGGTGTACGACTCCTTGATATTGTGACACCGTTCTATTTTGACTTTGGGAGCCCGCAGAGACCGGCTTAAGTCTCCCCTGCCCAGACGCTGACCCCCTGCGGCCTTGTTAGAGCTATCTGAAGACAGGCACATGGAACATAAAGCCGGGCCGGCCCGTCGGAGCTGCCAGCGCTACATCTGGAGGTGTGCCACGGTCAATCTACAGGGAGGCAAACACAAACCGTGTTCTGGGACACTTAAAGGGCCGGTGCGCAGCAGGTGGTCCTAACACCACACTGGCAGTCTTCAGGCGACAATTCAAGCCCACACGATTGTTGTATTTCTACATAAAATGACGACTCGCAGTATGTTGTTAGTTGATTGGATGCAAAAAGGACATATGGCTGAGCGTGTTTAAATGAGAACAGACCGACAATGCAGACACAAACAGTGCATTTAAACAGTAAACTTCATCTGGACTTATCGACGCGGACAAGATGCGCCAACAAATGTGCGAGCGTGCCAAACGTGTCTTCAGTCCAAACACAACTGCTGTGCATCTGCTGCCGCTCGTGTTCAGCCGCGTTTTCGAAGGAGTCCAATCAAAATATAAGAGTGAAATGGCAATCGTGCACGGGCGTGATGAAGGCCCCTTGGTGTAAAATTGCTTTTTGGTGTTCAGCTTAATATTCCACGTGAGGCAAAGTCCCTTCCACACGCCTTGTTGACGGTTACATCTCAGGCTAATCCTTTCGCTTTATCCCAAATGTTTGTTGAGCCAATCTAAAATGAAAAGTGTTTCTGCTCGGGACAAAATGAGGCATTCTATCATTTCGCGGTGCTGCCAATTGTTCTCGCCGAACGTCTGCTACAAGAACATCTCGTATTGAGCAAGGGGATTGATTTCTTCCCAAACACTTTCCACACTCACAGTTCAACGCGAGGATTCACGGACGCCCGCGACTGCCGCTGATCCATACTCGCGGCTGGTTCGTACAATGGCAGTGACATTTTATTTTCAGCTTGATGCATCGTTTGGTTGTTAGAAAGTACAATACAGGTTTGTTAGATTTAGAGCCTTTCTAATACTGCTAGCACTTGCAAAATGTTACTTCTATAAAACATATGTTGAACATTATGGCGAGACGCTACAGCTCAATTAAAACAAATGTGACCCGCCGTGGTTTCCAGAGACACAAGTCGGCAGACTCACTTTCTCGCAAATGGAGAAACAAGCTAATTTTTTTGGAGAATCATTCAGTTGAAGTCACAAAGAAGCCTCCACATGTTTAAGCTACCAGTATTGGTATATATAAAAGCTTGATTTGGGAGCGTGCAGTGGGGGCGTGACTTTGTCTGTGTGTTTTTACATACTGGGTAAACACCGCGGAGGAGGAGGGGGCACCGCTGCTTTGGTTTGCATTGTTGACACATGCTTTAGCAAACAAATGCCACGCAAAAAAGGCAGTTTCATACATACGCCTATTGTCCATCAGTTTCCAGGTTTAAATCGGCTTGTTTTGTTGTGTCATTGTGCCAACTCGCCTTCAGAGCGTGATTTAAAACAGAAGGATGTAGCGCGGATTTGCCAAACTCAACACTGAAAATAACTGAGCGACGAAAATGGATTTACCACAAGTTTGCTGAGCAGAAGGCACGCAGAGGTGACTTCTGACGGGTGAGTGAAAGTTTTTTTTTTACGCTTGTGGCCGCTGTGCCATCGTGTAAGTTTGCTTTTTGATGAGGCCATTGTTGTGCTGTAAGCTAACGTGGTGTTCAGTGGGTTGGATTTGTTTGCGTTTTGTTTTTGGTCGTAAGTGGTGTGTGCAGGTTAAGGATAATATAACGTAGTCATTGTCCATGGCACTAATGATCGTGTGTGTGTTCTTCTTTCCCTCTGGTCAAATGTGTGTGTGTGTTGGGATAATGTTGCTAGTTGTCATTGTGTTGCTAGTTGTCATTGTGTTGCTAGTTGTCATTGTGTTAGAGGTAGGCTCTATGGGAAGTGGATTTATGCAAGAGATATTTATTTATATATTACCTGTTTGCAAACTTTTTTTTTTCTTTCTTTTAATGGCACATTTTCTCCCTTTTTGCCTTTGCTACCCCTGTGCTTTACAGCTTCACAGGGAGAGCGGGTTTATCTAAATGAGATGTAAATGAGCCCTATTGTCATTCGAGCAGCAGAGAGGTGAGAACTGCCCAAAAGTTTAGACACCTTCTTCTGCCCTTTGGGCTTTTGGGAATTGTTAACTTCATTTTGCCACATTTTCTCCAAATATTATCAGATTTCCATTTGTTACACATCATTGGAAAGCTTGGAGACTACACTTTCTCTTTCTGGCATTTTAATTTAAGCTGAGCTAGACATTTTGATTATACTGCAGTTTTATTTTTAATTTTCTGTTAATCATTCGCGGTAGCTAGTATGTTGTATGTTGTTTATTTGTTTGCTCTGAATATGGAAAGCACTTTGGGGCAGTATTCTGTTTTTAAATGTGCTATACAAATAAACCTTGACCTTAACCTTCTCAGCTATGTCTCTCTCAAAATGCCCTAAAACCGAGTGGTGTCCCTGGATTCCACGGCTGGACACAAATCTTTAATTTAGAGAGAACAGATTACTGTAGATTACTGACATAAATATGAACAAAATGTATTAAAAGTTTCCCGTCATTTTATTTCCAACATTACCTATAGTGGAAGGAGCCATGTTGAAATGTAAGGTTTTATTTTGTTGATCTATTAGTTACAAAGATTTTGGATATCTCAAAATAAGTTTTAGAATTTATCAGGCAGGAATTAGATATAAAAAAATCTAGGGCTGCCAACTTTGGTCGTTTAGTCGACTAATTGGTCAATACCGTCGACCAAGATTTTAATTGGTCGACTAAATGCACTTTTGCAACGATTGAGATGCTCTCAATTAGCCTGTGGGCTAATATTTCATTATAAAAACAGATATATCAAAGTTTTACAGACACAGTGACGTTTGAACTCTTTGTGTTAAATGCTTTTGCTAAAAATAAAACATAAAAACTTTGAGGAGAGAAATGAGGACGGGAGAGGCCTCTCCTGTGTGCACATAAGCAGCTGAGATCAGCGGCTCTGTGTCTTGGTGAGATGTTTCCTTCAATAGTCCAGACTTCTTGTTTAAAGCACAAATACCCTGGTTCTACACCGCTGTCAGGCTCTACTAAAGCACATGGGAGAACAGAGCGAGAGTGTAACGTCAGGCTCCGCAGCTCATGGACCTGCTGGGTTTTTCTCCGCCTCATTCTGGCTTTTTCCAAGATAAATAAGACGAGGAGATCCGCGTAACGTGAACCTGATTCATCGCTACACCGTGCACCGGCTCGTGTTTACATTACAGCGAAACAGAGACAAGTGTCACTCGGAAAGTGTTACCCATGGGACATTTGAGAACAGGGACGATGATGGAAGAAGAACCACTGCTTTATTTGGATTAAATGGACGTATGGACAGCACATGTACTGGAGTCTGAGATGAAAGGTGAGATTAATGTGACTTTTTACACATAAATGCACCGTTCTATGTATACATAGTAGTTAAAGCACGAGCTCCCAAAGTTGTATGTCTTATGAATGCAGTTTGGGATATAATTCTATGAACAGTTGTAGTTTTGTCAGCGCCATGCCGTGCCCCCTTTTAGTCGACTAATCGTTGGTCAAAGAATGTTTTTGGTCGACCAAGAAAATCTCAGTCGTTGACAGCCATAAAAAAATCCCTCTGAAAATAAGGTTTATTATTTATTGAAGTTAAAGGGGAAACATATTAATAAACATTTAAACCAATCTAAGTATGTCAGATCTTTGGGCTATGATCGGCCTGCAGCCAACACTTGGAAAGTCTGGAGTCTGTAGCAGCTACTGAAATGGTTTTCAAGATGCGTGGTTTTCTTTCAAGATGGTTTTAATTGCATGATTTTATTTGTAACTGGTTTGTGCCACACGTGGATACCAAACGTGTCAGCATCTGTGCATCATGAATAAGTGTGGGAAAGACAAGGGGGCGCCGCCATGTTGTAGTGATTTCCTGGGTTTACCTCCGGCTCCCTAGCAGACAAATCATCCTAAAATATGGCATTGCAAAGGAGTCCACGGCACATTCCAAAACTTCTTCTCTCCCTCCACATATGTTTGACCCTCCTCTGTGCTCCCCCTGGTGGTGGTGGAGGCGTCGTGCTGCGTGGGCTGGCAGGACAGCAGAGCGGACAGCGGGGGGGCGGTGGTCAGTGCCTGCCAGAGCCCTCCACCGCCCGCTGTGACCCTGGCACTGCCACCTGCAATGGGCCTGCTGACCGCATCCACATGAGCACAAACACGAGCATACTGAGCTCTTTAAGAAGGACACCGGGTCACAGAGCATATGGTCGCCCCGTTTAGACTCTTCTCATCGTACTTGAATATGTATATGCCTTTGTGAACGCAGAGGGTAAATGGGTGAACGGGGGCTCCATGTGAAGGGCTTAGAGAGAAACATTATGCTGTGTTCGTCAGTGGTGCAGCAGCAGTGATATCCAACACTGTGTTTGGAACCCCAAGGTTGGGAACTCTGAAGCTTCAGAGTGGGCCCCCAAGACAGAAGCTGCCCTCAGAAGTCAGGGCGGCTTTCCCCATAGCATTCAGCGCGGGCTAACTGAAGCTTGGTCATGCTAGGAATATTTTTGGACCCAGTTCCTGTATAAAGAATTCCGTGAGTCAAACAGCTGTTCATGCATATCAAGTAGCCATGTGAGCTCCGGATTACAGCTGTTTGACTGATTCTACCAGAGTCTGACTCAACTCTAAAGGCGACTGGAGGCACTGCAAACAAATAATGATGGTTTACCCCCTTAGTGAGAGAATTCAAAAGCTGCTGTGGATGCACGGGGTCAGCCCTATGTTCCCCCGTACCTATGTCCCCCCACTTCTATTGATTAACATTAGGCACCAGCCCACTGACCTGTAGGTTAGTGGCCTTTTTTTCACAGACATTTGTACAGTTCTGGCTCATTTACAATGATCTAAGGTACATCTTCTGTACTCAGTAGTTGAGGTCTTCAAACGTTTCGCCTCTCATCCAAAAGGCTTCGTCAGCGACAAAAGTCTTGCTCAGCCCGCTTAAGATAAAGACCAACAGGGAGGAGTTAGGGTTGGCCCAGCTCCTCCTCTCTAATCACAGATACTCTCACCTGTGGGTAAACACCTTTGAAGTAGAGCGTCTCAGTCCTGTCCTATTCATAGATGATCACTACCCAGTATCTGTCCTATTCATAGATGATCACTGCTAATCACCTGCCTATTGTTCTTTAGTTGGCTGAGGTGCCGTCTCCTTGGACTGGCCGTGCCCCGTCGGTTTCTAACGAAGGAGATTGGAGTAAAGTGACGGGAGATTAAATCTGAGGCCACCATTCCGGTTCATGGAGGGATTTTCTTTCTTAACAGAAATAGCTTCTTTAACCCCTCTTTCAAACCAACGTTCTTCTTTAGCTAAAATGTTGACCTCCCCGTCCTCAAAGGAGTGGTTGGAGGCTTTGAGGTGAAGGTGCACAGCCGACTGAGGGCCGCTTGTGCTTTTTCTTCGGTGTTGATAAAGTCTCTTCTGTAAAACTTGTTTAGTTTCTTCAATATAATGTTCTTTGCATCAAATAGAATAAACAAAATAAGCTTTATGATGATAACTTTACAATCTAAAAAGGCAAGTTCTTTCTCTTTGGCGTCCTCTCGAGTAAATGTAATGCTGGGGTCCACAGCATTGATGTGATCTGTAAAAGGTGCGACTTCCTTCTGCTTAATTTTGACCCACGTGTCATCGACATATCTGAACCCGTGGCTGGGTTTGTTTCCTGGACCAAGGCCTTCCTCTCCATTCCTTTACAATGATGTTTGACCGACCGGCCGTTCTCACTTGTCCGTGGCTAGCTGCGCAAAGTGACTGAACACGTATTATGGAAATTGGGTGGAAATAACGAGCGAAAAGAAAAACACTTGGGGGGGAAAACGCCTGTGTTCAGTTTAAGAGCAAACAGTCCATTAGAGAAAGGAGCTTCGGGCCATGTCCTTACGGCTTCAGGACGGAGGAGGCTATAATTAGTCCATTCTGAATTTAAAGCCCATGGTGAGACCCAGTCCCCACCCTTTCTTCTAAGATTTTTACTTGATATTGATTTTATTTGTTCTTAAAGTGAAATAGATTGTCAGACTGGAAAAGAAAGCCGGGATTGTCAAACATATTGACCTGCCAAATGTATGGATCCGTTTAATGATTGCTCGTGTCACAAGTGAGAGTCTAAATCAGCATAATGTGCTCCTAAGGGTCCGCCGTGACTCAGAGCTGCACAAGCACTCAAATGTGCATATGATTGATTCGCACGGACAGTCGGAATGTGTGATAGGAAATGTAAGATTGAAGATGATTAATGATGAGTTGTCATTTGTGTCAGGCCTGGAAACCAAACGAGAACAGGCCATTCCTTCCAGCAAATGTCGTGTTGAGTCGGAGTAGTTACCTGTGCAGATGAAGAACTTGGACTCGCCCACGCTCAGCTCCACTTTGTTTAAGGATATGGACACCTGCAGGGCCGCTGTGGAGGAGACAAAGACAGGCCAGCGGTTAGCGTCGCGCCCGCACAAAGGTTTCCCCAGTGGCAACAGCCGAGAGTGACATCTAAAACGCCGGCGTCGGCTCCTTTAGCCACGGGACGCGATTCAGCCCACGTTAATCCCATTCCCATTGTGCGCGTCATTTACCAGCTCCGTCTGAAGGAGCCAGTGTGATGCTGACATGCAAATATTATTCTATACAAAAGAGGGGACTCCATTGTAGCGGCTGAAGGAACAATTTTATGTGTATTCCCCCCCCCCCGTTCCGACTTCAGAAGAGTGGGGAAGCGGAGATTGCGATGATAGCTTTTTCCCAGTGTTTGTGACGAGCTTGTCTGTCACTTCCAGAATGCGTGCTTTTCTCTCTGCCCATGGAGGTTTGAGGAAATGATTTGGTGGCAGTATATAGAGCTAACAAAGGCAATCGTATATACTCTTTACTTTCCCGACAGGAATAAACACACTCTTACACGTCTGCGAGGAGTACAAGTGAATGAGTAAAGATCTTCACGACACACATCCATTGAAAATATAAGTCGACACTTTTTTATCCCCGGACTGCACCGGTGTGACTCCATGTCGCCTCCAGTTGGACATGGATTCAGCGAGTCCACAAGCCGGTCATCGTCATCTACAGCTCCGCAATTGCTGAATTACAAATGATTCAGATAACAGGCCAGAGACATGAAGAGGAATAAAGTGGTCCAACGGCTGTAATTTGAATGGAAATGAGAGGGAATGCAAACGTTAGCTGCATACATTATGTAAGTGTGGCTCACTCAGCACTAGCCCCGGGTGCTGGTTTGTTTTTTTGCTCTCCACATCATCTACAGAACAATCCGTTTATTTTCTAAAGCAAGTAAAGCTGTGTCAACATTTGTAAGGACCTCATTTTGACTAATTGTCTCAAAGTGATTGTGACACATTACATTTAAACTACAACATAGATGACACAGTACTACACAATGTTTTTACTCTGTTTCCTTTATTGGACATGAGCAGGGAGAAACCTTTTGAACTGTTGCTGTGCCAACTATATTATAACAATGACAAATGAGAATATGATGGAACCAGGGCCGCTCTTGGTATTCCGTTTACAGGGACGTCTCCTCGCGCCACAGAGATTCCTACGTCTGTTGTATCATCAGTCACACTGAGCACATTTCTACAGCTCTTCTGTACAATGCCATGCGATCACATTGGCCTCAGTGCCCCTCGGAGACTGAGACCCGACGCACTTGAGCTATGAGCAAATGGGGAGCAGCGGCACTGGATGGAAGGTTAAGGCAGTGGTTCCCAAAGTGGGGGTCGGTACCACTCGGGGGGGGGGGGGGCTTGGGTGGGTGACCCCAGATGATTACAGGATGAAATAAAAAGAAGATGGGCCTATTTTTGAAATAATTTTGAGTGTATAACAGCATAGCATTTGTGAAATCCATTCAAATAAAAAATCAACTGTTTAGATACATATTAACTTGATTTTTAAATGTTTTTCTTCCCTAAAGCAGCATAGGAGGCAATAACGTTATACAATGGGGATCCTGAGTTGTTTACGTGTACTTTGTTGGGGTCCCAGCCAAAAAGGTTTGGGAACCCCTGGGTTCAGTTATACTTTATTGATCACCATGGGGAACTTCATTCTCTGCATTTGACCCGTCCTCCCTGGGGCGACCTGGGGGAGCAGAGAGCAGCCAGCGTGGGCCAGCGCTCAGGCTCCTATCTCCAGATGTGGAGCCAGGCTAATGGTCGGAAATACCTGGTCGGACACTCATCCTGGTTTTTAGTTAGGGATGCACTGATACCACTTTTTCTAAAAAAACAATACGAGTACGAGTACTTTGACTTAAGTACTTGCCAGTACCGATACGAGTACAAGGCATTTTCTTCAACATACTCTTTGCAGTGAATAGACGGTTTATACGCTTATTGGTTATTAATTAGTTAACTTATTTAGATTTCCTTGAGTAAAGTAGGCTACACTTTTGAGAAAAGTTATATCAGCCCATGTCCAAAAGCTCACCTTTATTCATTTATCTATTTTTATTTAACAACAGTATTGAGATGGTTACCTATTACTGCAGCTAAATGGTGTGTTTTTGCCTGTAGCCAGTAGTCTACAGCATTTTGACTGTTTTGCTGTTCGCTTAATATGGACATGCTGTATCTCTATATTTTGGATTTTCTGAGTACTTTTTAGTTGCAGCAGCTTAAAAATCGCCAGAACTGTTAACCGCGAGTTAGCGGCTAGTTTAGCAACATTAGCCTGTATCTTGGAAACACTGCAGACTCCGGGCTGCAGCACCAACAACATTTAGCTCTGGTTAAATCCAGCACAGACTCTGATTTAGGGAATGTAGGGAGTAAAGAACTTTGCCTTAAATGATGGGGTGCGTGTGGCAAAACATCCGAGGCATTCTGATTAAAGATAAAAGTCCTTTATTAAGAGGGACACGCCGTTTCGACCACAAACTGAGCAAAGATGATAGAAACACAGGTGTTATAAATACCTAATTGGAGCATCACATGATCAGTCACGTGCGCTGACCACAAGAAAACAAAAAAAGAAGAATAGACATTACTCACAGGAGATGTGGCACAAATCAGCCGTATAAGTGACAGAGAACTCCCACGTGGCATATTATGGACCAAGTCACAGTATATCAATAAATGTCACAGTATGTAGAAGTAGGCGTGACACATACACTAGAAACAGGACCATTGACATTGCCAAAAAGGTTAAATATGTTTAAACAGTTCAGTTAAAAAGACCCCATCATTTAAGGCAAAGTTCTTTACTCATTTTGTTTTTCATCCTGAAAGAGCGCCTGATTTTTAGCAAGCATTTTAAAGAGCATTTCTTGGACCCAGTGCAGCACTCCCGACCACCTTCCTTTCACTATAGGGAATGTAGTATGTGATGAAGTCAGCTCTCTGTGGAATATTGTATTTCCACTAAAGAATTCTCCAGTTTGTTGCTATTTTCTCTCCTCAGCGGAGAGCTGCGTCCTGTATAGGAGCGCCAGCCACACATCAAGTGGTATCAGTTTCTGGTATCATGACCACATTAATGAGTACGAGTATGAGTACAAGCATGTGGTATCAGCCCGATACTGGTATCGGTATCGGGTATCCGGAGGAAACCTACGCAGACACGGCAAGAACATGCAAACTCCACAGGAAGGCCCCGTCCGTAAATCGATAAAGGCTTATCTGAACCTGTGAAGCACGAGCGCTAACCACTGTGCCACCGTGCCTCACCTATGTCACAACATCTAAGCCTTTCCCCCCATCTTTTCCTTGCAACTTTACTGAAACATGATTCATACTTATCCAATCATTCCAACCTGTCCAATGCACTTTAAAGAGTAGCGATGAAGAATGAGATGACCAACCGTTTTATTCCCACACATTTTAGAACAAGCCAAAGGAGCACCAGCCGGAGGGATCCTTCTGAAGTGCTTCTGCAGCTGTCACACATTTCCTCTTCAAGCCTTCGCGCGTTGACATGAAAGTAAAAGCCGGTGTCATTGATATTCACTCACACCAGCATCGTCCTCATCGTCCACTCAGCATAATTGAGGGTCACTTTTAGGACAGCCCCCCGGATACGCGCTCATATCTGATTAGCCCGTCGCATGCACAAGCTAACTAACAATCTAATGGACGCTAATTCGCCCGACAACGCTCCGGAGCGCCTGGCAGTGATTGAGTGATTATGCGCCGACTCTCCGGAGGCGAGCGGACTACCCACTTTTGCCCCACAGGTGGCAGCAGAGAGGCGCCGGGTGACACACAATCTTATCAGTGCTTATGAACCAAGTCATGCGGGAATTCCAAGAAGCCGCGTTATTGCTAGCGTTCCATCGACACAAAAACCAAGCATAAATGTATCGCAAAGCAGATTAAAGGAGCGAGATACCGACCTGCAACAACATCTAATGAAAAGGGGAATACGAAATGAGATATTCTGACCAGATACGTCTATTCAAAGTAGGCAAGGCAAGGCAAGGCAATTCAAAGTGCTTCACAGTTGCATAAAATTACAAGAAAACAGATACAATCAATCATTAAAACATCAACATAAAAATGTATCAATGACAGTAAAAGGCCAGAGTGCAGATAAAATACTTTCAGTTTTCATCTGCTCGGGTAAAAAGAGCTGTTTTCAGCCTGGATTTGAACATTGTCAGAGTTGAGGCCTGTCTCACATCCTCATGAAGACTGTTCCAGATTTTAGCTGCATGAAACTGAAACGCAGCCTCACCGTGTTTAGTCCTGACTCTGGGAACCACCAGGAGACCCCTCCCTGAAGTTCTCAGGGCCCGAGATGGTTCATACGGCTCTAACATGTCAGAGATGTACTTTGGTGCTAAACCATGAAAAGACTTGTACACAAGCAGAGCTGTTTTAAATTCTATTCTCTGAGTGACAGGAAGCCAGTGCAGAGACCGGAGCACTGGACTAATATGGTCATATTTCCTGGTTCTTGTCAGGACTCGAGCAGCAGCGTTCTGGATGTTCTGCAGCTCTAACAGCTCGTTTAGAAAGGCCAGTGAGCAGCCGTTACAGTCGTCTAACCTGCTGGAGACAAACGCATGGATGAGTGTCTCCACTATTACTCTGATCTTAGCAATGTTTTTCAGATGTAGAACATGCTGCATGTGTGTGAAGTACCAAAGAGAAGTGAAAGCAGTACAGTACGTGAAGAAGAATGTGGTATAAGAGTTTAGAAAGAAAGAAGAACGCTTATTCAATTATTATTCATCAGGAAATGACAAATGGCATTTGTAATAATAATAATAATTTAATCTATTTTATTTTATTTTACAGCTAACATGAGATGAAAATCATCTACAATAGCTACATACTGATTTGAAGAGGTACATTTCAGCAAATAAATGTACATTTCCTTTCAAAATCTGTGTTTTTTCAATGTACTAGTGTTTGGGAAACACTGATATACTGTATAACAAATCAAATTGTTATTTGGGTCGAGGCTTGTCATACTGGGGTAATGGTGGGTCCTGAAACTGTACTAGTTGAGAACCGTTTTTGTCTTGATCCCTTATCCTTCAGTGGTACTCTGTGTGTAACCCCCCCCCCCTCAAGAGTTGTCGCAAATAGAAAGCAATCACTTAAAAGCACTATTTATAAGTGGAAAGCCAATGTTGTGTTCAAAATAAACTAGAATACTCCCAAACCTATACATTCTATTGCAAAGTATAGTTTTTCCTTTCAAAATAATGTTCAGTTTCACCTATTTCAATCTGAAATAGTCCCAAGTTCCCCCTGCAAAGTCAGCCGCCACATGAAAGGTTCCGCCTACACTGTGCTGCCTTTACGATGGTTTCTGCTGCTCTTATAGACTTCTCCCGAGGAGAATAAAGGTCACAGAATGATGTCTGCTGATTGGATCAGGGGACACAGTGATGTCGGTTGGTCTGGTGCTTGTCTTGGTTTGAAACTAGGTTTTTCCATTGGAAAACACAGAATGGATGAGCTAACTCTTATCCTTTTACCTCTTATCAAAGAACAAAGGTAACACCATCAAATGTGCATACATCCCCTCACTCACACCAGGATATGAAGTTTATTCTCCAGGTATCAAAGGACATTTTCCATCTTAGAAATAAAGCGGAGTTCCTTATGTCTGCCTGATGAGAATCCTTTCTGACGTACTTTATCCTTCATGCCACCAGGAAGCTCCACATCAGTCTGGTCTGAGGGTGTCAAACATCCACTGAGTCAGCCAAAGAACAGGTCTCAGTGACCTACAACCGACGGCTTCTACATGTCGACCTAATGCCTTACTGGAGGTCTGCACATTTATGTTATTGCTGCAAACCAAAGCCACGGCTCGACTCACCAGAGCCTCCGACCACAAACAAACGGCCATCCGAGCCATTTGGACTGAGCGCTGTACACAGATGATCAGACAGAATGAGAGAACACAGCTCCCGGCATCGGTCCATTTAACATGTAAACATTAATCACGTGTATTTAACCCCGCCACCTTTCAACCCCGACCGCCTCACGGCTTAAAGTTATGAATCGATCTGCCGCGCTTTCTTCCTGAAGAGCATTGATCACAAAGAAAAGGTGAAGCAATGAATCACTGAATACACTTGAGAAAAAAATAGAAAGATAATATACCATGTTTTTAGGACATTAGGGTGATCCAAACATGGATCCAAGAAGACGCCAGTACATGGTGGCACACTTTTTTTCAGTTTTGATTGCTCTAAGGCCTAAACCTAACAATGTGTAACTTTAGCAGGAAACAGAAAGTTGAACGATCCAAAGTTAAGTAGGTCATTAATGATCTCTCCCAGTCTCCTGTACTTATACCACATATGTATGTAAGAACATTAGCACAGTTACAACTCTATCTTCTCTGATACTTTATCTCTGTGTAGGCGACTTGCATAACCCGGAGCAGAAGTTGCTTCTGGTCTTCATTTTGTTGACAGCGTTTAATCAGGGCAATGCCTCTCTCTGTCTGTCGTTGATGACCTTCAAGGAATGAACTTTTTGTGGCAGATTCTCATCTGTGAGAATGGACCTTTACTTTACTTTATTTGTTTATTTGGAGAGAACAGTGCACTTTAACCTGTTATCTGCCAGCTTAGGGTTAGCACTTATGCATATCCAAATCCCAAAGCGTATTCACTGGAGAACTTACCTCATTTGAAAGCCAAGACCTTCTTCTAAAACTAACCCTAATCCCTGACCCTTAACCGAACCCCTAGCCCCCTGATCCCCCTGGGGGGAGGGCAAATAACAGGTTAACGATCACTCACTACAGTTACTTTGTGTAAATGGGCCAGATTTAGCCATGTGCCATGAGCCTTTCCATCCATTGTCCTTGCACATTTAAGAAACACGGACATACAGTATATACACTATCTATGACCACCCCTTCAATATATATAGATGACAAAATCCCCAATGGATAACAGTTAATCAAGTCTCACAAGTGATCACAAGATTGATTACCTTTTAATCATAGTTAAAGCTCTTGTTTAAATACTGTAAAGACTCTGGAATACTAATTGGAAGATAATTCAGACTTTCACAGAAATGCTGTGTCCCGTCATTGTTCACCTCCCATCATCAGAAGAGGATTGATCCATTGGTCCAGATGCTTCGAAAAAGGCATCTGGCAAAGTCCATTTTGTGAACCATCCTAATTTACACCGGATTCAAAGAGTATATATTGTCTTGACAAATGAATGAATGGATGAATATATTTTTATGGTAATGTCTGTCTTTTCTCATTACCATTCGATTGCCTCTTTAATTTGAAAGCACGATGCAGCACCATTTGTTTACACGCCGGTGTCATGGCTGCCGGGCACCGTTGCTAACAATCAGCCGTTTTCTTTTCTTTTTTTCCGGAGGGAAGAGAACGTTTTTGGGCACGCGCTCACCTGCTTATTAGACACTGGGTCAATATGTTATGAGTCTGATAGCAATTATCTGCTCCAATTATGAGGCGAGCCGAGGAGGGCGGGAGGCAGCCGCGGGAGACGGCAAACACAGGCATTGATTGCTAATGTGAGCGAGTCGATGTGGTAACGACGGGCTTCCCGACGATGCTCCACAAGATGTCCCACGGATGTGATGAAACTGAGACCGAGAGCGAGGAAAGGGGTCAAGAGGCTCCGCGACGGGACCCACGCTCAGACTGTCTTAACTCTTTCACTGACTCACTGATGATTACCGTCATTGGGATGCCAACTGGAGCCTGCTCCTCATTTCGACTTCTTAAAATGCCACACCTCGCCGTAGTGTAGGGTGACCAGATATTCAAAATTGGGACACAATTAGGGAATATGCCGCAGAGGTTTGAAATCGACCTTATTTTCCCTTTGGTCTCTCATGACACGCACCGATTAATGATGAGGAGATGCTTGAACTGAGAGTTTGAGTGGCTTTATACTTAGTAACTATATATAGATGGGAGCGACATCCGGGAGCTTTTACTGAGCAACGCCCCCTTTTGGGGGAATCGAGAGTTAAAAATTGCATTAGTGTGTATGTGGAAACACAATTATTTCTCGTTCTGAGGATACAATATTCCAAACCAGTGATCAGAACTACAGGACCATGTCCGTTCTGGATTACGGACACATCAAGTCACTGTCAGAAGACGATTGGAAAATATTTATTATTTTTTGTGGACACTTATATGAGCGGGTTTATCGATCGCTAGCATCTGTTATGGCCATGTCAGAGCTCATTACTGAGGACACAGCTCCACACTGTGGCCGTGTATTATTACTTTGTAATGTCTTTGTAATGTCGGTAATTATTCAAACTCATCAAACATGTTCAGCATTTGGCCTAATGAATGATTCTCTCGGTTTTAAAACGCACATTAACGTTAGCATTAGCAGCTAGTAGGTTAGCTGCTGAATGAACCATACCATTTGCTCTCATAAGCTATAAAACTACATCGTAGGCTGTATGATTTTGATTTAATGATCATATAAAAGCAACAGACTAAAAGCTGAAGCTGTTGTAGTGACATTCTAAAGCAACCAGCGAAAAAGTTACACAGGCAAATGTCACAGACAAGTCATGATCACAGTGAGCTTAGCCGCTCAGTTTTAAAACAGTAACCGTCTTCTCTGTGAATGATCTGAAACAACAGGTCACTTCCATGGCTTCCTTTTTACGTTCGATAAATAAATAAAACAAAGAAAACGTTTGTTCATGTGTAAATTAAAAGTTTTCAGACGATCTTTCTACGGCGGGAGGAGGAAGAGCGCGACTCCGCCGTGAGAAATCATGGAAGGACCAAAACACACAGGTCCCAGCGGCAGCAGCAGTTATGAAACGTTATGAAATGTTGCTGAAAAGATCTGGTGATTTTCTCCGCTTTCTGTCCAGCAAGGAATGTCTTTGATGAAAACTACCGTCGCTCATTTGCAAATCAAAAAGCCAATCATAAACCAATGAACCTATAATAAAATACTTACAAAATAAAAGCAAATGAAAGTAGAGCCAACATTTTCTGTGGGACTGCAAAGATTGCTGACAGTCTTATGACAGAACGGCACACGTTCGGTGTTTCAATAAGCTTCTGCAATGCGTTCATTTTCTGTCCCACGAGATCAGAGAGTGTGACCGCGGCGCAAAGCCTTCTCCAGCACATCCCAAAGATTCCCTATGGGGTTTATATCTGGATATTGCAATATGACCTCCTGGGCGGAAGTGTTAATGAGCGTGAGAGTCTTGTTATGTACCGAGCGAGCTTTCCAATTAACAGTTCCAAGTATTGTGCATAGACGCGCTGAAACTCTCTGACAGGCGCAGACGCACTGATACAGTATGCATCTGCACCTCCTCATTCTTCCAGAAACTTGGGCACATTTCTGACTCTAAAGCTGTCGTTTACCCACTTATCCAGTTTATACACGGCAGGAATCACAAGTCGGTGCCTCGTGCTGCTCCTATTATAAACTCTCCACCTACAGAGTGGGCCTGCGAGCGTGAAAGTAAGTCTCCAGGGAACTACAGTGGCCAATGCCTCTCTACATCCAATCCATCAACTTCTCTCACAGAGCGTCATGCCCTTCCTCATCTTTGCCCATATATTCATTAACTATTCTCCAAAACTGAATCTGTCTCAATTGGGCCTTTCTGACTCTGGATTTCTGCTACGGTACGACGTTTTTGCATTTCTTTGAGTGTAGATCATTTTTGTTAAAATCCCAGACAACGTTCAGAGCTCGTACCCATGGAATGAAGTTGTATCCTCGTGACAGAAAACATACCAGCCGATGTTTTGAAGCACACACGCCTCGGCTGCTCTATGTCATGTCAGTGCTCACATTCCCCCTGTGCGTAGTAGAGTACATTCTTTCATTTTTCACTGGTTCTCTCTTCAGCACATCATAGGCAAGACTTGCGCCCTCTGCTGGCATGTTGAACACACACATTTAATGCATTTCCCCGACATACAATCGTTAGATATAACAGGAAAAATACAACAGCATGAGCTCATAGTGAAGGGTATTACGCGTTTGACCATGTTACTGTTTGAACCTCTGGCACAGCTTGTTTCTTCTCCAGTGATTCGTCTTCACAAACCGCTCCTCCTGAGATCCTCCGTCCTCTAAGAATGTCCTTATCCCATATTATGACACATTATGCTGGCCGTTACCGATCTGATAGTCTTTTAGTATTCATCAATGTTTATTGACCTTTAATTAACCAGGAAAGTCCCACTGAGATTAAGATTCTCTTTTTCTAACCCTACTGTACACGGGAAGAACATGCAAACTCCACACAGACAGGCCCCGTCCAGCTGGGAATCGAGCCTGGACCTTCTAGCTGTGAAGCTAATATTACATATGAATAATGTGTTTTGTCTATTACATGCCTTTGAATGTTAAATTAGAAGGTCATGTTGAGTAATATAAAGTTCAAAATGGGTCTCCAGCGTACAGCATACATGCTGGAGCCACTGCAGATTCAGGACCGCCTTTGGGGGTATCAGACCCGTTCCAGTCATTAAATCCGATTCTCTCTAAATGCCAGGATCAGCTAGTGATACCGCTACTGAATATCAGTAAATATCAGAGTAAAAACACTGGTCACAACTTCACTAAAGCCACACGGACTGTAATGTTCCTTCTCTTCATTGAAACAGCTGGGGGAGATGGGAGATGAAGAGGCGAGAGGGGAAACTACTGGATATTTGGTTTCAGCTGCTTTAGATCAATATTGATTTCCCTAAAGATGTATTGGACAGTCTTTGTTTCTCGATTGGACGTGTGTTGTAAGTGTAATGTACTCAGCAAATGGATAAGACAAGTCCCAGAGGTGGAGAGCTCTAAGGTTACACTGTTGTGGAAAGCCAGTACTGATAAAATACTAATTACGATTTGCATTTCAGGGAGATTTCCGATGTGAAATTAGCCATAAAACAGTCCCTTTGCCGTAGCGTACAGCCAACACTGGGGATATTACTTCCTTCGTCACAGCAATCAGTTCCAAGATGTCGGTACAAAAGCACTTTCTGCACTCATTCCATTTAATTTGGGGTTGGAGACAAGTGCAATTGTTTCTGCTTTATTGATTTTCCAATAGCCTTGTACCTACAATATATGTGATGTGCCAAAACAATCAAACGTAATCAAAAAGTCATTACGCTCCCGAGCTGAACTAAGCAGAAAATACAAGTTCCGAAAGAGACACCTTTGTGCAGCCACGGCTAGTGGCAGAGTGGTTAAGTGCTACTGGTATACGCTGTAGGGTTGAGGGTTGAATTCCTCATGGTTTTTAGTAATAGGAGTTGACATGTGTTTCCTGGTTATAGTTTCCCCTAATACCACAAGGGAGAGTCTGCTCTGTTACAGACCGATGAGCTTTGTACAAACACTGCTCATCACGAACAGTAAAGACCTTTGGGCCTTTAGCGACACATTCTTACGCTCTTATTTGTTCTTAGGCCTTCTTAGGAAGGTTTGCGATATTCACAAAACTTGATCTTAGCTGAAAGCGTTCCTCTGGGAGAACAAATCCTAGGAACTGTCAGGACATCTCCAGTTCTGTTCTCGATCCTGCTCCTGATGGAACTCAACATTCTGAGTCAGATATATTTGTACATATTAAATCTCGTAATAAATAATCCATTATCATTTATTATCAAAGTCCCGCTCAGCTCGCAGCTTAGACAAAGACCCCAACTCCTCCCTGTTGGTCTTTATCTAAAGCTGCGGGCTGAGCGGGACTTTAGTCCGCTGACGAAGCCTTTTGGATGAGAGGCGAAACGTTCGAAGACTTCCACTACTGAGTACAGATGATGACTCAAGTACCGTCATTGAAGATGGACAACTCCTGTACGACTGAGAGCTTACACAGACACCAGGAAACATGTAAATATAATGATAATAAATGACATATACCCTGTTTATTCAGAAATAAGTAAGAAAAGTCTTGTAAGGGACATTTGTGACTGGTCATGTGACGTCGTCTGCTTCCTACTCTGCTACAGTACTAATGTATTTCTGCTAAACCGCCATATGTTTGCAATTAATGCCGGTCACCAAGTGTGCACTGGGTTGACATTATTTTATACAAACATCGACCTCGATCTTGCAAACTTATGTTGAGTGTAGGGGCGGAGAAGGGAAACACTTTTGCGATTTACAGGCTATTTCGTAATGAGGGCACCTGGGCAGATGCTTGAGCCCCACAGCACCACCATCTTTTGGGGTTTTCTTGGTCATTAGTTTTGGATTTGTGTTTTTTGCACACGGCACTTGTCCTTTTATGGGGAACGAGGCGGTGACACATGCAAATTACTCCGAGCAATTTGGCATTGACCAGCCTCAAAACACAGGTGCCAATGATTTTCCCACTTAAGAACACTGCCTTTTAAGAAAATGTTCATGAATGAGGCCAAATCCTTCTTCTTCTACTGCAGACATGTTCCATTCTGTGCTCCCTCGACTTCGAAGCGTAATCGATAGCACTCAGAAATGCCCTCCACATTTTCGGCAAACGATCACTAAGCTCAAACCGTGGTTATCAAGGCGCCGCCGATTTGTTAGCAAAAACTGGAGGCTTGCATGTTGTCGTTTTTTTTAGCATTGGAACCTTTTAAGGATCAGTGTTTAAATAACAGACTATGGAACCATTTTGGGTGACACAATGTGCAGCTCTTTGTCATATTTACTCTGACTTGAGATCCTTTTCTCCAGCGTAAAGCCGTTTCCCGCTGATCCTTTGCATAGCACTGGGTTGGCCGTGACTAAGGCGCTGGGAGGAAGTGGAGGAGCGAGAGAGAGAGCGCGCACACAGCTTCCAGTCAGCCAGCCATATCCAATTGTGCTGACGTACAGTAGGTAGCCATGTGTGGTCCCAGCCGCTACCCACAGCTACCTATTATCTCTCCACTCCTTCTGACACCTCCTGAGCATCTGCAGGAGCGCTCCAGCCGCCGCCCGATTAGCCGCTTCCTTAAGCCTCTTACGCCTCGGGGATGGACGGCACTTCTGTGGGACTAAACCCCCCCCCCCTCCTCAGCCCCCCCCAAAAAATAAAATAACGAGAACGCCACTGACTTTGACAGATGCAGAAAGCGCAGATGTTGTGTTTCAAATGGGAAGTTCTGTGCAAATGTGGGAGAGAGGAAAACAAGTCGAGCGCATCAGTGGACCTGCAGAAGAGGATGGGCTCCTGATCAGCACCATTAGAGGTGGGCTATACATCCACTACCAGATCATATCGAGATGGGTCTTTTGGGAAGATATAACGGAGCGGAGAGAGAGAGGTGATGTGGACTGTTTCTTCACAAATAAAATAGCAACGTATATTTGCTGCGGGGGTCGGGGCAGAGTGGGGCTGGAGACAAGGAGAATGTGGAGATAGTCTGTAATGGGGTTAACGGTTCAGATGTCTCACGGTTTGTTTCAGTTCACGGTGCAGGACCCATGGAATGGGAAAGTACAATCTAAAAAATAATAAATGCAAAGCAAGGTAGAGCTGAGTGCATCAGTGGGTCCAGGGTGGTTCAAAATGATCAGATCAAGTACAAGATAACAAACCTTTTACACATTGGTGCCTGAGTTTGACTGACTGATCCATGTTTGTAAAATTCAACATTGTAATTTGTGCATGTTATTTTTACATGGATATATTTGACTACATGCTCTCCTACGAGATGTCATTTTTCGTTTTAAATTATGTTTCAATGTTTCGGGATTATGCTTCACTGGCACTTCACTTAACACGCCTGTTATGAAGACTGTGCCAGGTCGGAACACGTTAGCGTCCTTCGTTTAATTAACGACTTTTATCTATTTAATCAGAGTGACTCAGACATTGCATTTTTCCTCTCAGGCCATAAAAAAAAATAAGTTGGATCTTAAATTAGATCGCCTAAATGTTCATCATTAGGCAGTATTTATCATCTCTGAATAAAATTGCCAATGCTTTCAAAGCTGCTTTATAATGAAATGGCCCTATATAACAAAATATAAACAACATTGTAGTGCTGTAAAGTAAAAAAAACAACAACAACAAAACAGCGCAGTGTCGGCCATGTGCTTGTTAAGTGTTCATTTTCAATTTCGCTTTCCACACACAGCAGCAAAAACACTCACAGCAGCGCGTTTGATTTGAAGCTCGTGTTTGGGCTGCTCCTGGACAACATGTTTGTACTTTTTTGGAAACAAATCTTTTTCAGGCGGATTATGAAAAGGATCTCACGCAGTTGTCAAACCTTTACAAAGCCACACAGATTTCATATGTTTTTGGAGGATGTAACGTTGCAGGTCTTGAGTGTCTGCAGCCTTCAGTTTAGACGCATGATGCATATGGTCAGATGTTTGCCACGCTGTTACAGTCTCTTTCCGCAGCGATCTCACTTCAATTCGAATTTTTTTTTAAGTGCCCAAAAGCAGGTTCATAATCTACAATGTGTATGTTAACTTGACCAAGAGCTCCATTACCAGATTCACAGTAGGATCATTTATGAGTAATATACGGAAACGGCAGCAAATGCAGAGATCAAATAATAATGGGATAATACTCTCCAACACTCTGGACGTGTCTCTCGTCAGACTGGCACTTGGTAACAGCTCCTGTGTGCCCCCGGTCACTGAGCTGGAGCCGCTAATGAAACGAGCCAGAGGGAGCCGGGGCAAGGAGAGTTTTACAATGAATGAGTGCACCCAAGTTCATCAGAAAAGCCTGAGAGGAGTCTACCTTTTGACATATGACTATGAACATTGGTTTGTGTGCGCCGGGGCCTATGGCGTGTTAGCTAGTCGGCTAATTGCCCAATTTGAATGCATTAGCGCACTTCAGTGGGACGGGCCATTTTTCAATAGAAGCCGATCTCATTTCCTCACATGGAAGTGTTCAGGTAAGGAAAGTTCCAAATGATGTCAGTCACAAAAGGCAGAAAGTGTTAGTAGTTCATCGATCTGTGGCTATATCTATATCTCTACCTACTTACAGCCACAGCTGCCCCGGGGCTGACCGACAGGACTATTCACAAATGGCCTCACCAATCACATAATGCATTACAGTAACTAGGACTCATGAATGGGAGACACTACAGGCCAAACACAATTTTTTTCAATTTTCAGGTTGGTTTGTTCGTTCATGTAGGCTAAACGTTCACCTCGAATAAAAAATACAAAAATAAACTAAACACAATCACAAGTTAGGCTGTAGCAAGTTTGGTTGTACTCACTACGTCTGCAAACATCTTTACTTTGTCTTTAGTTATCAGGTGTGGAGCGGACCTCGTGGTTGTGTCCGTGTGCGTTAATGATAAAACCGTAAGTATTGGTTAGAAAACAAGAGCAGACCCCCCTCAAGTTAGTCATATACTGCTTCGATATATAGTGCATCATTTGTGCATGCTGTAGAATGTGTTCTGACTATTATTTAGCCATCTGCTAACTATGCTAAGGTGAGTGCTAACAGCCGTGCAGCCTGTCCATATTCACTAGCATATATATATATATATATATATATATATATATATATATATATATATATATATATATATAATCTATGTTACAGAACCACACACAATAGGACAACCCATGTAAATATTTAATGAAGAAGACAAACTCTGAATCATCACCCCACTGGATTCTTAACAATGCCCCTTGGCGGTCACAACATAATAAACCCAGTCAAATTAGCTCTCCCCAAAACACATACATTATTCAGATTTCGTCGCCGGAAATATGGGAAATCTTGACCATTTTTATCAATCAATCAATCAATGGTTTTGTATAGCCCAATATCACAACAGGAGTTTCCTCATAGGGCTGCAACAAACATTAAGGCAACATTATGCACAAAAGGCGTTATTTTTATATGAAAACATAAAATGACAAATAAAACTTGACATTTTTTTCTTACATTAATGTCAGTAAACTACAGTAGAAGTTTCAAATTGATGTCTACATTTAAAACGTTTTCTTTTCGTGCCTCTCACCTGAAAGGCTTTGTCACGATCGTGCACATTTCGAAGAGCAAAACGTCCTCAGTCCACATCTTTGAAAAACGATTTTAACCTCTCGGACGTACAATCAGGCCACAGCCATTTACTGATAAAGATGCTGATGAAGATCATCTTGCTAGAGAAGTTGTATTCCAAATGGCACCGATAAGGCCTGTGCACTCGCTCGCTACAGCCTCCCTCCCCACGGGCCCGGGCGGCTCCCGCTGCGTGCACAGATTGAACACAAACTGGTTTAAAACCTTCCTGAATCCAAGTGACAAACCAATCACGAGCCCCGTGATAGAAATGAGCGGAGGTTAACTGACTCCATTCCACTTTACAGCCACGAGCAATCAGCGCCACTACATGTCAGAGGATCCAGAGAGAGGCCAGCGATCCAGAGAGAGGCCAGCGATCCAGAGAGAGGCCAACGATCCAGAGAGAGGCCAACGATCCAGAGAGAGGTGAAAGATCCAGAGAGAGGTGAACGATTCAGAGAGAGGCCAAAGATCCAGAGAGAGGCCAACGATCCAGAGAGAGGTGAAAGATTCAGAGAGAGGTGAAAGATTCAGAGAGAGGCCACAGATCCAGAGAGAAGCCAAAGATCCAGAGAGAGGTGAAAGATTCGGAGAGAGGTGAAAGATTTAGAGAGAGGTGAAAGATTCAGAGAGAGGTGAAAGAATCAGAGAGAGGGCAACGATCCAGAGCGAGGCCAAAGATCCAGAGAGAGGCCAAAGATCCAGAGAGAGGGGAAAGATTCAGAGAGAGGTGAAAGATTCAGAGAGAGGCCAGCGATCCAGAGAGAGGCCAAAGATCCAGAGAGAGGGGAAAGATTCAGAGAGAGGTGAAAGATTCAGAGAGAGGCCAGCGATCCAGAGAGAGGCCAAAGATCCAGAGAGAGGCCAAAGATCCAGAGAGAGGTGAAAAATCCAGAGAGAGGTGAAAGATTCAGAGAGAGGTGAAAGATTCGGAGAGAGGTGAAAGATTCAGAGAGAGGTGAAAGATTCGGAGAGAGGTGAAAGATTTAGAGAGAGGTGAAAGATTTAGAGAGAGGTGAAAGATTTAGAGAGAGGTGAAAGATTCAGAGAGAGGTGAAAGATTCGGAGAGAGGTGAAAGATTTAGAGAGAGGTGAAAGATTTCGAGAGAGGTGAAAGATTTAGAGAGAGGCCAAAGATCCAGAGAGAGGTTAAAGATTCAGAGAGAGGTGAAAGATTTAGAGAGAGGTGAAAGAATCAGAGAGAGGCCAGCGATCCAGAGAGAGGCCAACGATCCAGAGAGAGGCCAACGATCCAGAGAGAGGCCAACGATCCAGAGAGAGGTGAAAGATCCAGAGAGAGGTGAAAGAATCAGAGAGAGGCCAAAGATCCAGAGAGAGGCCAATGATCCAGAGAGAGGTTAAAGATTCAGAGAGAGGTGAAAGAATCAGAGAGAGGCCAGCGATCCAGAGAGAGGCCAACGATCCAGAGAGAGGCCAACGATCCAGAGAGAGGCCAACGATCCAGAGAGAGGTGAAAGATCCAGAGAGAGGTGAAAGAATCAGAGAGAGGCCAAAGATCCAGAGAGAGGCCAATGATCCAGAGAGAGGCCAAAGATCCAGAGAGAGGCCAACGATCCAGGGAGAGGCCAACGATTCAGAGAGAGGCCAACGATCCAGAGAGAGGCCAAAGATCCAGAGAGAGGCCAACGATCCAGAGAGAGGCCAATGATCCAGAGAGAGGCCAATGATCCAGAGAGAGGCCAAAGATTCAGAGAGAGGCCAACGATCCAGATCCGCTCACTGTGCCGCATTCAGGACATAACCTCTCAAAGAGCGCTTCAATCCCTTCTCACGGTGATGTGGCCCTAATCCTGTTTCCAAAGATATTGTGCTCATATTTATGGAAATAAATATAAAAAGAGAACAAAAGGATCAAAAGGAAGCCATCTTAGTCCTTTGGTGGTCCCAGAATGGAATGAAATGACATGGAAGATTATCATACACTGCTCACATTGTAAACAATTTTCCCTCACAATGATTCCGGCATGTTGTACTGCCATCTCTTTTCACTGTGCTGTCTTCTCATAGTGACAATACAAAGCAATTCTTTTTTTTCTGGAGAAATGGATTTGCACAAACCTGACCAGCTTCAGAGAAAGGTTCTTAATTAAATAATTATTGGGATCCCAATCTGCTGCCATAATGTTGATAGCTACTCTCCCTGGGGTCCTTTATACAAATAACATGTTAACAAACATTTTGACATACATTTAGAGCAGACCCCCAAAACGCCGGTTTCACATGGATGATATGCTGGACTTAGCAAATGTTTTAGCGTTTAGTCCTGAGCGTTGTGTGGACAGGGCCTACGTCATGAGAGATGAGCATGAAGATCAGCTGAGCTCTGACTCGGGCTGCTTTGTTCTGTGCAGTCAAAAGTTTCATCAGCTGTGCCCGACCACACCACAGAGCAGTGGTCCAGGTGGGACAACACCGAAGACTGAACCACCAGGACTCTAGAATAGAGTCAGAAACAGGCTACAGCTCCTTATACGGGAAATATATATTTTTTACTAAATAAATGTTCATCGAATGTCACTCTGAGGAGCTTTACGGTCAATTGCCATGCCTTTGAACATAATCTGAAGTGGTAGGTCTAATACAAACAAGAATCCAACTTACTGAAATATATAATAAAATGTATGAAACATGAACGTTCCTGCTTCATAATCAATAACAAAACGAACTTAAAAAATATAGCTTACGCACCTCCACGTCCCGATATAACGTTTTTGACAAGAGTTGATATTTCTCTTACAGCACAAACCAACGTGCTGCGGAGGTGTGATGCTGTGAAACCCACTGGCTGCATCGCTGTGGCAGCGCTAAGTCTGGTATTAATAAGGTCATCCATCAGGGCTAAAGGTTCCCGTCAAATGATTGGGCAAAGCCAATTAAAACCACTGTCCATTCCTCTCCACGCAGACAGCCTAATTAAATATGTATTAATACAAAGCTGCTACTGCCACTTAGCCGCTCAGCCTCTCAGACTCCTGCTCCGAACAACATCTCCGAGGCTGCCGTAAAAAAAAAAAATCTGCTTATTGTTGAGTTCTTAATACATTTCATTAGCCGCATTATGGCTGTATTGTTTAATATTGAATAAAATGTGCACGTTCGTTTCTTTAGGTGCTCAAAGAAAGAGCGATAGTGTCCCTGGGTCGAAACAGAGACTCCAAGTTTAAAAGCTTAAAGGAACAGGTTTTTCCATCCTGAGATATGTCCTTACCTGAGCTTAGATGAGTTGATGCGTACCTGTCTGGTCTTCGTGCGTGCCCTCAGTCACGCAAAACGACCAAAGATGTTGTTAGCATTTGGCCTCTCCCAATGTATTCTTATAGCTCCAAACGGGGGTGAAGTTGGAAGCGACCAACCAAAGCTGCTCTTTGGCAAAGACCAGACAGATACACATCCACTGGCCTAAGCTCAGGTAAGAACATATCTCAGTATGGAAAAACGGTGGCCTGTTCCTTTAAGATGTCTATCTTTATAAAGAGGTGTCAGAAGGTTTTGAGATGAATTTCTTACGATACTAAAGTCACAGGTTTCCTTCCTACTAAGAACATGTTGACACTTATTAGCCTACAAAAGGACACAAAACATCGACATGTATGAAGTGAAATGGACACCCTGGAGCCAGGCCTGGGGTTGGGGCTCGAATGCGAGCGTCTGGTGGTCGGGCCTCTGCCCACGGGGCTCGGCCGGGCACAGCCCGAACGGACGACGTGGGCCCGCCCTCCTGTGGACTCACCAACCGCAGAGGGATCCGTAGGGGTCGGGTGCTGAGAGGACTGGGTGGCAGTCGAAGGCAGGTGCCTCGACGACCTGGTCCGCGTGCGCAGCTTCTGGCGTTCGGGACATGGAACGTCACCTCGCTGGGGGGGAAGGAGCCTGAGCTCGTGCGGGAGGTAGAGAGATACCGGCTAGATATAGTCGGGCTCACCTCCACGCACAGCCTGGGTTCTGGATCCCAACTCCTGGAGAGGGGCTGGACGCTCCATTTTTCTGGAGTTGCCCGCGGGGAGCGGCGGCGGGCTGGGGTGGGTTTGCTCATAGCACCCCAGCTCAGCCGTCACGTGTTGGAGTTCACCCCGGTGAACGAGAGGGTCGCGTCCCTACGCCTTCGGGTCGGGGACAGGTCTCTCACCGTTGTCTCGGCCTACGGGCCCAACATCGGTGCAGAGTACCCGGCCTTCTTGGAGTCCCTGGGAGGGGTACTAGATGGTGCTCCGGCCGGGGACTCCATTGTTCTACTGGGGGACTTCAACGCCCACGTGGGTAACGACAGTGAGACCTGGGTGGGGGTGATGGGGAAGAACGGTCTCCCCGATCAGAACCCGAGTGGTGTTCTGTTATTGGACTTCTGTGCTAGTTACGGTTTGTCCATAACGAACACCATGTTCGAGCACAAGGATGTCCATAAGTGCACGTGGCACCAGGACACCCTAGGCAGGAGGTCGATGATCGACTTTGTAGTTGTGTCATCTGATCTCCGGCCGCGTGTCTCGGACACTCGGGTGAAGAGAGGGGCTGAACTGTCAACCGATCACCACCTGGTGGTGAGCTGGATCCGCTGGCAGGGGAAGAAGCCGGTCAGACCTGGCAGGCCCAAACGTGTTGTGAGGGTCTGTTGGGAACGTCTGGTGGATCCCTCTGTCAGTAGGGTCTTTAACTCCCACCTCCGGAAGAGCTTCATCCAGATTCCGAGGGAGGTAGGGGACATGGAGTCCGAGTGGACCATGTTCTCCTCCTCCATTGTCGATGCGGCTGCTCGTAGTTGTGGCCGTAAGGTCTCTGGTGCCTGTCGCGGCGGCAACCCCCGAACCCGGTGGTGGCGCCCGGAAGTAAGGGATGCCGTCAAGCTGAAGAAGGAGTCCTATCTGGCCTTGTTGGCTTGTGGGACTCCGGAGGCAGCTGAGAGGTACCGGCAGGCCAAGCGTGCTGCAGCTCGTGTGGTCAAAGAGGCAAAAACTCAGGTCTGGGAGGAGTTCGGAGAAGCCATGGAGGAGGACTATCGGTCGGCCTCGAAGAGATTCTGGCAAACCATCCGGCGCCTCAGGAGGGGGATCCAGTGCTTCACCAACACTGTTTACAATGCGGGTGGGGAGCTGCTGACCTCGACTGGGGATGTGGTCGGGCGGTGGAAGGAGTACTTCGAGGATCTCCTCAATCCCACTGTCACGTCTTCCGATGAGGAGGCAGAGGCTGGGGACTCGGCGGGGGGCTCATCCATCACCCAGGCTGAAGTCACCGAGGTGGTTAGAAAGCTCCTCGGTGGCAAGGCCCCGGGGGTGGATGAGATTCGTCCCGAGTACCTTAAGTCTCTGGATGTTGTAGGGCTGTCTTGGCTGACACGTCTCTGCAACATTGCGTGGCGGTTGGGGACAGTGCCTCTGGATTGGCAGACCGGGGTGGTGGTCCCCCTCTTCAAGAAGGGGGATCGGAGAGTGTGCTCCAATTACAGAGGGATCACACTTCTCAGCCTCCCTGGTAAGGTCTATTCCAGGGTGCTGGAGAGGAGGATCCGGCCAATAGTCGAACCTCGGATTCAGGAGGAACAATGCGGTTTTCGTCCTGGTCGTGGAACACTGGACCAGCTCTATACCCTTCATCGGGTGCTCGAGGGTTTGTGGGAGTTCGCCCAACCAGTCCACATGTGCTTTGTGGACCTGGAGAAAGCGTTCGACCGTGTCCCTCGTGGTGCCCTGTGGGGGGTGCTCCGGGAGTATGGGGTCCGGGGCCCTCTACTAAGGGCTGTCTGTTCCCTGTATGACCGTAGCAGGAGCTTGGTTCGCATTGCCGGCAGTAAGTCAGACCTGTTCCCGGTGCGTGTTGGGCTCCGCCAGGGCTGCCCTTTGTCACCGGTTCTGTTCATTACTTTTATGGACAGAATTTCTAGGCGCAGCCAGGGGCCGGAGGGTGTCCGGTTTGGGAACCTCAGAATCTCATCTCTGCTGTTTGCAGATGATGTTGTTCTGTTGGCTTCATCAAATCAGGACCTTCAGCACGCACTGGGGCGGTTTGCAGCCGAGTGTGAAGCGGCCGGGATGAGGATCAGCACCTCCAAATCTGAGGCCATGGTTCTCCACCGGAAAAAGGTGGCTTCCCCGCTTCAGGTCGGTGGGGTGTCCTTGCCTCAAGTGGAGGAGTTCAAGTATCTCGGGGTCCTGTTCACGAGTGAGGGACGGATGGAGCGTGAGATCGGTAGACGGATCGGTGCGGCGTCAGCAGTGATGCGGTCGCTGTATCGGACTGTTGTGGTGAAGAGGGAGCTGAGCCAAGCGGCAAAGCTCTCGATTTACCGATCGATCTACGTTCCCACCCTCACCTATGGTCATGAGATCTGGGTAATGACCGAAAGGACAAGATCGCGAATACAAGCGGCCGAAATGAGTTTCCTTCGCAGGGTGGCTGGGCGCACCCTCCGAGATCGGGTGAGGAGCTCAGTTACCCGGGAGGAGCTCGGACTCGAGCCGCTACTCCTCCACGTCGAAAGGAGCCAGCTGAGGTGGCTAGGGCATCTGTTCCGGATGCCTCCTGGTCGCCTCCCTCGTGAGGTGTTCCAGGCATGTCCTATTGGGAGGAGGCCTCGTGGAAGGCCCAGGACACGCTGGTGGGACTATGTCTCCGAGCTGGCCTGGTGTCGCCTCGGGGTCCCCCCAGAACAGCTGGAGGAGGTGTGCGTGGATCGGGAAGTCTGGGCATCTCTGCTGAGACTGCTGCCCCCGCGACCCGGCCCCGGATAAAGCGGAAGAAAATGGATGGATGGATGGATGGATACTTTCAATGTTTGTGAATCTGCGGTTAATTACATTGATTGCCCGTGATACCAAAAGGTATTTCTTAAAGAGCAGCTAGAGACCGAACCATCTGGCAATGGTAAAGTTGTGGGAAGTCAACGGAGCCAATACATCAATAACCAAATCATCACAACAAGGAGAAGAGGACTTTTGTGGTGCAGAGGCGGCGATGTCTTTAATGAGAAACGTGCCGCTGTGGAGTTCAGCAGCTCCACTCGCGCTAACTTCGTTCTGAACACGTGCACGTGTTGTTTTCCCGTCCGCTCCCGTCAACTTTCATGCAGAACGAATCGTATTTGTAGCGCATCGATGACGTGTGAATGGGAAAATGGTCTCGACTTATATAGCGCTTCTCCACCCACATTTCGCACTCGAAGCGCGTTGCAGCAAGTCTCCACTCACCCATTCACTCTCTCATGCATACTCCAGTGTACACAGACACTGGAGGGGGAAGGGTCTGGCCCAGACCAGATACAGGTTGCATGGGGGTGCAGCAATTTCAAACTAATAAGTAATAATAATTAAATATGGGTCTTCGGATTTCAAAAGGAGGGGCATGAATGCTTTCTCATCGCACTCCAAATGTCTCATCCTGGATGCAAAAGTCTGGAGCCCTGTCTTTTTTTGAGTTTCAGTCACACTGACAGCGATATTTCATCTTGTCTGTCTCTTTCACCTGTTTTTCTCTGGACCTTTTTGAGTCTGAAATGAAAGATTGATTCATGTATAGGCAATGGGAAATGTCTTCCTGAAGCAAACACCCAAAGTATGGCTGTTAGAAAAACGGATATCAAACCCTCGAACCTAGTCAAACGTCATCTATCCCTTTCAAACTAACAATTAGGGAAATGACCTTATCCTGAGACTTTGTTTGATCATTATGGGGTAAAAATCCAATCAAGAGAGCAGTGCGATCAGAGTGTGGACCATTACTGGCTTTAATAGCGCTAGTACAAAGATATCTCCCATGAATTGATGTTCCACTGCACATCTCACTTCCCCTGCTAGGGCTGCAGCATGGCACACAACTAATTCAATTCCAAATCTCCATACACGTTGTACATCCAATCCGCCCGTATTCCCCGCGTGGATTCATTTGCACTTGAATGTAATTGGGATTTAGGCGATCCTCATTCACGCTAAAATGGAGTGCCGCGGCCGCAATAGCCCATTCAAACCCCACAATGCGTATCGTTAAGCGGGCCGCGCCGACGCTAATGGCCCCTTGGTATTGTCCCGGGATGGACCCCCCGGCAATTAGGAGAACGTCGAACTTTGAACCAGGGAGAAAGGGCCGGCCACGCGCTGGTGGTAATCCCCCCCCCGGACGGGCGGCGCTCTCAGCCCTGGCGGCAGCGGGCGACCCCTCCCTTTGTGGCTCTTAATCCACATACCGGGGAGATAATGGGCATGGCGGGATGTGGCGGGACGTGACGGGAGTAATTGCGCCGCTGCATTAGACGTTTCAATCTCCTCTGAGATAATTGTTCGCTATAGGGACTTATTCAAAGATGATGGGGAAGCGGAGATAATAGCTGACACTGTTAGCATGTTGGGGAGATGGCTTTTAGTTAATACAAGATCAAAATCGTATAATTTGAATGGTCAAAAATAGCAAAGGCTGCTTAAGGGGAGACACTTCAGGTGAAATGTTTTGGACAGATTGGTCTCTTAACATATGAACTTTCATCTAGAAACAAAACAAATCTGAATCTTCCCAATAACATGCTTAATTATTGCACTAATTCAATGTTTGCAATAGATTGATTTGTAAGTTGTCATTTCACGAGCCATTTTTGTCACATTAGTAACAATATCTCCAGGTCGGTAGCTCCTACAGGCTTCAAACTTTACAGACTTGGATTTTAAAGGTTATTTGTGAGGGATATTTTAGTATATTTAATTCCTAACCTCCCACACAGTGATTTCCGGTTTCAATCCAGCACACCAAAAGCACTGTCTAATTCATTAGTTCAACTTTCTGTATGCCTCACTATTAACAGAGAAAATACATTTAATCTCTCAATTGAAAGAAAATATTTTTGATGATAAAAGCCTTAGAAAGTTCATGGATATTTTCCCCCCATGGATCGGTGATAACATGGAACTTTTCTACGGTCTGTTGTGTTTGGTCAAATGCTAAAGCTATTGATGTATTAGCCTATTGGTTTATTCGTGCAAGAGCTTATCGGGCAATTTATCCTTTAAAGTTCTCTGTTTATCTTTCTCACGCTGCAACAAGTGACTCTGAAGAAGAAGATCTTTATTTATATAGCGCCTTTCACAGACATGGTCACAAACCACTTTACATGAGACAATTTTACTCCAAACCCGGTGGTGGTAGGCTCCCTTTTTAGCTTCAGTTTCCCCTGGGGGAGACTGACAGAAGCCCTTGTTAGCATTACAGTGGCACTTACAATGTGTGTATTTAATTATATTCCTATAATGTAGCAAATATCTGATGAACTAATGATTGAGACGAGCTGTGTGCTTTTATTCTGGCGTGCTGGATTTTTCACTCATTAATTGTCCGTGAGAGTAAATACTACGCTGACAGAAAAGACAAAGGGACAGAGGGATATTGTTCATCCAATTACACAATGGAAATAACTTTTTTCACTCAAACTTGGCTGTAAATACGGTTTAAGTGGCGCTAGCCCGCAGTTAGCGTTGCCCGTTAGCCTGGTAGCTTCTTCTTCATGATTCTATTCTATTAATCTACACTTGTATTACCCCCAGAGGGACTACGAGAAGGATTTATTAAGGTAAATAAGTTACTTAGTACTGCTTTAAAGTAAGTCCAGTGAGAAACTACATTGTTGTTTGTAACTAATATATACAACCTTACATACATTGTTGAACGCTACGGACTGTTCGGCTGCGATCGTCCCGGGCCAATTCCAAACGCCCTGCACTCCTAAGTCCCCTATTACATATTGATCCCACGCATGAGAGAGTGAACTGCAAGATGGGCCGACGGAAGAGCGATGGACGGGGGGGTTCTAAAGTGGGTGATGGTGGCGGAGGTGGGGGGGGGGGTTGAATTGAGTCGGCCGAAGAGTGATTCAGTAATAAAAGATCCACACGCCTCGCAGGCACGGTGCAATTGGCCCAGCACGGATAAAGGAAGAGTGGAAGTGCAACATTTGTTAGGGCGGAATAGACGGGGCGATCAGGTTCGTACGCCGGCAGAATTGATCAAATGTAAGCTAAATGTGGTCTTTTGGGGAGCACAGAAGAGATAGCGGTAGCAACAACAACAAAAAACACAAACTAATAAAGAGTAAGTTTTTGATGGCACAGCTACAGAAAGACTTTCCTCCTACAAGTACGAAGGATTCTGGCCGGATGAGACGTTGACTTTTAAAATGATGCCATAGCCCATCCATCCATCCATTTTCTCCCACTTGTCCGTTGCCGGGTCGTGGGGGCAGCTGTTGGAGCGGCTCAAATCACATAGCACCAGTCCCCTATGGCTCCTCCTGCAGGTGGTGGGTCCACAGAAGGACGGCCTCATGGTTCCAAACGGGCCTGTTGGTCTCTCATAAGGGGTATGCCATAGCCTTCAATCTAAATGATCATTTTACTACAGAAACAAGTCTTGTATTCCATTGAACTATAGAAAAGAAATTGTTCAAGCTCCTTTTGGATCAGTTCTTGATTATGGTGACACAGTTCACATGCACACTTCCCTTTCTGATCTTAGACCTCTCGATGCGTCTGTCACTCTGCTATTTGTTTTATAACTGGAGACAAAGACAGACCTCATCACTGTTTACTATATGACAAAGTAGTCTGGTCCTGGTCAAATAGGAGAGAGCAACACTGCATTGTAATTATTTATAAGGGACGTGATGGGAGGCTTCCTGTGTGTCCTACATGTGACTAAACTACAGCTCCAGTAGCTACAACACCAGGTCACAGGACTGTTTGGTTCTGCAAAACAGAACTCGTAAAGAGTGACACAGGAAAAAGAGGCTTTTGTTATTACACCGCCCACATATGGAACAAAGACTTTTTCAATTGAACTCTTTAAGGCCTCACAACTAAAACCCTATGCCTGTGTGAACATCAATAGTCCAGTGCTCCGGTCTCTGCACTGGCTTCCTGTCGCTCAGAGAATAGAATTTAAAACAGCTCTGCTTGTGTACAAGTCTTTTCATGGTTTAGCACCAAAGTCCATCTCTGACATGTTAGAGCAGTATGAACCATCTCAGGGAGGGGTCAGAGGTCCCAGAGTCAGGACTAAACAAGCTGAGGCTAAAGCTAAAATCTGGAACAGTCTTCATGAGGATGTAAGACAGGCTGGAAACACATGTTTTACCCGTGCATATGAAAACTGAAAGTATTTTATCTGCTTTTTACTGTAATGAACACATTTTTGTGTTGATGTTTTAAGGATTGATTTTGATCTACTTTCTTGTAATTTTATGCAACTGTGAAGCACTTTGAATTGCCTTGTGAATTTGCGCGACAAATAAACGTGCCTTGCCTTATTATTAGATAGCCTATTAGCCTAATAGCCTAATAACTGCTCGAATCATTTGGAACTGCAGCAGCCCGGGGACCATGGCCAAAATCATACGGCAGCTTGTACACTGTAAAATGTAAAATTGTTTCAACTCAAAAAACTAAGTCCAAGGGCTGCCAAGACATTTTATGTGTAACCAATAACCAGTTTACAATGTAATCGATTTGAAATTTCAGAATTCACCTCTTTAGTTGAATTGTATTCTCAGGTTGACACAACTGATTTAATTTGTAACTGACGTTTTTCATTTCAGACAACTAGAAATATAACTGTTTCTAGTTGTCTGAAATGAAAATCGTCAGCAGACGAGACGCCATCTTTGATCGAGCTTTAGACCGTGTTCTAAATAGTTTAGCTCGAAAGTTTACAGCGGGTACTTCATCTGATACGTTAATACGATTAGCTATGGCTACATACAGACGCATAATAGACATTCGTAGCCCAATAAATGTCTATGGACAATCGTAAACCACACCTCCCCTACCAGAAAATGAATTAGCCAAGCTAATTATTAGATACATAAACACAACTTTAATTGAAAATATAACCTTTTCTTATGAATATTGTATTATTATTCTCTGCTATGAAACAGGGCGCACATGAAACAGAGAGCCTTCCCCGTATAAATGAATAGTGGTAAGAGGTAAGTGGTTTAAAGTCTAAAGCACTTTTTTGTTACTTCGTGATGTGAAAAAATACTGTTGTAAACCTTTGTCTTTTTTTTTTTTTCCTATTTTGTAGCTTTGACTTATTCCGTGTTTACTTTGACATCATGCACTAATATTTCCATAACTTCAGTGGGGTCTTTGAAGGTAAAAAAGTTGCTGTACGTCCAACTACAGCCGACTCTGCAGCATCAGCCCAGTTTATGGCTTAATTAAGGGACTAGCCCTGTCCTTTGGTCCCTCGCAGCCACAAAGGAGTTTCACTTTTTGAAGTACTGTCCCACCGAGTTCTCCCTTTACAGTAGCCTTTTGCTCCAGAGGAACATCGTTCATCCTCGCGGCGGCCTGATATCGCCCCTGAAATCCACCGACTCTTTTTTTTTTTTACGGGGACAAAAGCTCTCAGGAAAAGTTGACGACAAAAGTTTGCTCTGCCGCAGAAGAGTTTAATATTCTCGCCCGCAGCGTGTGCGTGTGTGTCTGCTTGACTTTGTGTTGGTCTCACGCAGAGATCCACCCCCTGCCTTTTGAGCACAAGCTGTTATTTGGTCCCAGCTGGACGGTCGCTCTGACAGGCTGCAATTCTGCCAGTCAGCCCACCCCTCCAAAAAAACAACAACAACAACAACACAGCATAACACCTGTGAAACAAAGACACACCTCAATGGACGGGGGCGCGTCGGAGAGGGGCTCGGGGCCACATCCTGGGCCGCCGTACCCACAGATTGATATGCAGGTTGATATTTCAAAAGGAAGATTCTGATCACATTTGAAACATACCCAAGAGCATTCGATTGTGAGAGCCGACTGGAACAGACAAATAGTCGTTCAAACTGCCCTTTCGAGCGGGGAGAGACGTTTAGCAAAGTGTCGGAACCGGGACTCAAGCCCACGGCGATTGGCTGCACTTTGAATCACCATCGAGATCAGGGTTTCCTTTTTGCTTTGAACATCCTGAACATATTCTATAAGCATTACACGTATGATTACATTACAAGCATTACATGTTCTTTGTTTAGTTTATGATCAAGTCTGACATATAATCCGTAGATTTCTCTGTAGAAGGAAGTTTTGTTTGTTGTCTATTTATTGATAAACTCAAAGAGGATTCATTGTAGTAATCCATAGGTAAATGTTGTTTCTTGATGTAACTATTATTTTTTATTCACGCAAGAGTACAGTAAAAATGTTAAAGTACTGTATGGATACAATACTCTAAGAAGTACAATTACTTCTATAAGTTACTCAAGTTCATGTACTTGAGTAAATGTAATTGAGTGCTACCCGCCGAGTTTTTTGGGAATCATTATTTGTGCAGTATCGCCGGGAAATGTAAATGTTTACAATCAATCAGTATTATATTGATTACGGGGTAGGCGTATATATAAGCTTCTGGCTTCAGCCTACTCCTTTTCTTTTTTTGGAGCTCCTCTAATAGAATGATGTAAATGTCGTTGTTCTGCCATGACAACGACTGCTGTTTGGAGACATGACCACAGACAATAATCACTTACTACAAGGGCTTTATAGTAGTTGGAATCAATGAAGAGGACCCAGCTGGGACTTGAGCAAAGATCCTGCACATCTTATCTCTGAACAAGTAACATTGATTACACAATAGGACATGCATGAAGAGCTTTAATCAATCAATCAATCAATCAACGCTTTATTGTCATTTAAAAACAACATTTGTCGGAGCATTACAACAGTACATAGTATATTGTGAAAGTGCATAATAACTGGTGCAGATCTCATTAATTCACCTGAACTTTACATTGTCTTATTTACTGTTCTGTTTTATTGCCTTAATGTTCAGTGCAGCCCTGTGAGGCAGCTCCAGTGATATTGGGCCAGAGATTGATTGATTGATTGATTGATTGATAAATTATTCAACATGGCAGATCGAGAGTCTATCGCTGTACAGTAACATTCTTTCTTAACAGCAGCAAAGAGGAACCAGTAGAATTGACTCTGTGCATAACTTCAAATCATGACAACGCCGCCCAAGTAGTTTTATTTTGGCGTGCTGGATCGAAACAGGAAGTCGCTTCTTGGGCGGTGTTGTTATGATTTGAAGTTATGCACAGACTCAATTACTGTACTTGCTGTATTGGAAACAGGGTTTCCATTTCATCATTTCCATTTTCCCAGGCCTAAATATTAAAAGAGGTTTAATCTTTCCGTCAAAAAAAGTTTCCCACGCACGTCAAAAGGTTGTCTTTTGATGAATTTAGCCGGCGCTTCGCTCGGCACCTAATGCTGTGTCTTTGGTGCTTTTATTTATCCACGCTCCAGGCACAGAAGGGCATCCTGAGCGGACAGAGCTGGATAAGGACAGATAGTCACCCACAGCCTCCCTTTTGTGTCATCTATTGTCATTGTCTCCTTTCTGATCTCCACATCAGAGCTTCAAAGTTATGTATCAACTTCCATGCCTGTCCAAACCCATTCCCCTTTGTGCCCCCGCTCCACTCTCCATCTATCAAGCCTCATTCTACTCAAGCTAAAACTTTCATCTCGGTTTCTTTGTGCCGTGAATAGCCTCTTCACCTTCCACTGATTTACGGATACTCATTTTTTCCATGTAATTCTGATGTCTACCCATGCGTCGCCATGACAGACGCTTCCACCAACTGTCAGCGCAGCCGGGCCAAGTGGAGAAGCCAGAGAGATGAAACCACTTTGACTTGCTAACTCTTCCGTGGCAATTCTTTACTCCGGCGAAGATCAAACATGTACAACGTGTGAGATTCAGCGCCGCTCTGGAAAAAAAAGGTTGATTCTGAGCCATGCGAACCAGTCGATAAGCAGCTCCCAGACAGAGAAGTACGTTATCAAACGCCCCAAGAGTCTATCGATCAGCTTTAAAGGTTCTAAGGCAATGTGTTGTTTTAGCCGCTAGCAAGCGTAACATAATAAACATGTCTGACGTCATCTGGAGCCGCTTTATTCTCTGTATCTTCTCCGTACAATGCGGCGATGTGCGCTGAGGTTTGTTCTGGGTGAGGCTCGTGTAAAGTCAACAAAACTGCAGGAACACTTGCAGTGTCTGGTAAATGTGTAAATATTACTTACTTTGAAATATCAACAGCAATAAAAGAAAAAAAAAAATTTCAACATAAAATATATATTCTCACGATATTGCAAATAAAAATGAAAGGACATGCACGCCCGAGCAATAAATAGAATGACAATTCTGACAGTGCAGGGTGATGCCGACATTTGCGCTATATACAGTGCGTTTACAAGGGCTCAAGATTATTCAGTTATTCGCTATATTCCGGTTATGGCAGTTTTCGGGATATGGTGTTTATGTGACACTGAGAAATCGGGAAACTCAAATTCCTTGTTTACATGATCAAATAAGAAAACCCGGCTTTTCGAATTTAAGCTCTGTCCGCGCAGGCGCATACGTTACATTTTTGAGCACAATACGGTGAAAATATGAAAAGCATAAATGTGAGGCTTGTTCTTTTGAGTCACTTTGGGCTCAATGTTTTGCTCGTCCTCGTCATCCTGAGCTACGGCAGTGACCGTTACCCGTCCTGAGTCTGTCTTTATCACCGACGTGGACCCGGCAGCTCTGGGAGACGGTTTGAAGCCGGGGCCGGTGTGAGAGAGCGGAGCTGATGGAGTTCACTGATAGTTTGTGGAGGAAACACTTAATCCGGCTCTTGTGTTGTGGTCGACTCCTCTCTGCGGAGGGAAACCAGCCGCCTTGAAACGGTCGCCGACAGTTAAATCCACATCTTAAATATTCACTACTTTTAGTTCTTTCATGGTAAAAATATAAAACTCCGTCTCCTCTTGACTCCAGAAACAGCAGCTCTTCAGACTCGCCGCTGCCATGTTTGTTTACGAAATGTGAAGTTTCTTAAAACCGGAAAATAGCGTTTACATGAAGTTATATCTCGGTTACTGACGGAAAATCCCAGCCAGAAAATCCGTGTTTCTCAAAATCGGGAAACGTTTTTTATATGATCAAAGACAAAACCGGAATATTAAAAACTCCCGATAAAAAACGGGAATTTCGAGCCCTTGTAAACGCACTCATAGACTCAACTACAGCATTTCATCCATAAAACAAGGGTCTAATCAATAAAGCTCCCACTGTTATTGTAGTCCACATTTTTGGTGGAAATGTGCAGCGTAGACACAGCGCCCCCCTCGGGTTGTCTGGGCAGTGCAGTAGAGGCAGGCCTCACCTTGAGTCTTTCAAAGCGCGCTTTAAAGTCAAATAAACAGGTGTCGTTCTTGTGCCAGATTCTTTATCCAGATGATAAAAAAAAAAAAACACACACCCAACAAAAAAACATTTATGAATGGATTTGACTTTTAGAATGGGAGAGCGTGCAGAGTGAATGAGCCGAGTGTGTGTGCTGGCTGCTCTGCTTTATGACCACGGTACTAGGGCCCGACATTGGTCCGCTATTGATGTAGTACCTCCATATAGCCGCTAGTCTCCCATTGGAATGCATTGCACTCCACGTTAAAAACACTATTTTAGAGCCCGGTGTAACTTTCTACAGCTACATATTCTTCCACTGGGTTAGTTACAATGAAAGAAACTAGGCTGGTTTTCATAAGAAACATTTTAGAAATCTCGTACTAATGAGTGTTAGCATTGGAGCTGCGCGGCTATGACCGAACTACACGTCACGCAAGGGCGGAGTCTACAGTGAAGATCCCGCCCTGATGCCCTTTTTAGGAACATGCTCCGTCAGAGATGGGGAGGAGGAGTCTGTAAATCCGCCATGATTTCCCCCTCAAACGAGGTCATTGTGGTAAACGGGGAGGAGTGAGGAATGACGGTCTATTAATAATATGTCTGTGGTGTGCTCAGGTCAGACAACTGATAACAAACATTTGGGCATTTTTAACCACAAAACTGATTAAAATCGTAGGAAAAACCCTATCATTATCATCCGAAAACGTTTCTTGTATTTTTTATTTCGTTTTTCAATTATTGTGTTTTCTTTCATGATGACTGTGCACCACTGATATGATACAATGTAAGATCCTATTTATAAAAGCCTGGATATATGTATTCTTCCCATTCTGTTTGGTTTTCATGTTGCCACATTTTCAGTCTAGTGCAAGGCTGGGGGGGCTGTACTCACGGTCTGTGCTTCCAAATGGGGCAAACTTTGACTAAATATCTCTGCGAGAACAGGCTGAGACGCCATTTCGGTACACTCCGTTCACTATATTTTGGTAAAGCTACTCGGTGCATTACCGCGTGGTGTTGGGACAGAGAACTGCTACATTCTACTAACTACCACAATGTCTACAACTTTCCCCCATATCCCCAGTTGCCCAAACCTGTCTTCAAATGTAAAACTTCCTCTCTCTGTGGGTAAACAACCTGATAAAAGTAACGTCGTCAGCCTCCCTTGGTCTCTGCAGGTTACATCTCAGCGATCAGAGCCTCTTCAGTACAGTACCAGTATGTCGCCCGTCTCATGCCCCCTCAGCGCCCCCCCCTCACTTTGGTTGCTTGATGGATGACAGGGGAGTGCGTCTGCATACGTGTCGCAGACTCCGCTCAGCGCCTTTCAATTAGAGCTGCCGGGGCCCCGCGGAGATGAAGGTGTACGCAAGCAAATCAATATGCGACGACCGGATGATTTAGAGAGCGTCGCCGTGGTGATTTAAAACAGACACAGCTGGGGGGGCGGTACTCGAGTAAAAGTACTACACCGAAAAATTAGGTCAACATTTCAAGGCTTAACTCGGTTTGTGTTGTCATGATGCTAACTCAATTATGATGCTGAAAATAAAATTCAAAATGATAACTGTCTCTTATCCCATCTACACTGTATAGTCTACATTAGCACACTCAACATCCATCCATTTTTTTTTTCTTCCGCTTTATCCGGGGCCGGGTCGCGGGGGCAGCAGTCTCAGCAGAGATGCCCAGACTTCCCGATCCACGCACACCTCTTCCAGCTGTTCTGGGGGGACCCCGAGGCGACACCAGGCCAGCACGGAGACATAGTCCCACCAGCGTGTCCTGGGCCTTCCACGAGGCCTCCTCCCAATAGGACATGCCTGGAGCACCTCCCGAGGGAGGCGACCAGGAGGCATCCGATACAGATGCCCTAGCCACCTCAGCTGGCTCCTTTCGACGTGGAGGAGTAGCGGCTCGAGTCCGAGCTCCTCCCGGGTAACTGAGCTCCTCACCCGATCTCGGAGGGTGCGCCCAGCCACCCTGCGAAGGAAACTCATTTCGGCCGCTTGTATTCGCGATCTTGTCCTTTCGGTCATTACCCAAATCTCATGACCATAGGTGAGGGTGGGAACGTAGATCGATCGGTAAATCGAGAGTTTTGCTGCTTGGCTCAGCTCCCTCTTCACCACAACGGTCCGATACAGCGACCGCATCACTGCTGACGCCGCACCGATCCGTCTATCGATCTCCCGCTCCATCCGTCCCTCACTCGTGAACACGACCCCGAGATACTTGAACTCCTCCACTTGAGGCAAGGACACCCCACCGACCTGAAGCGGGGAAGCCACCTTTTTCCGGTGGAGAACCATGGCCTCAGATTTGGAGGTGCTGATCCTCATCCCGGCCGCTTCACACTCGGCTGCAAACCGCCCCAGTGCGCGCTGGAGGTCCTGATTTGAGGAAGCCAACAGAACAACATCATCTGCAAACAGCAGAGATGAGATTCTGAGGTTCCCAAACCGGACACCCTCCGGCCCCTGGCTGCGCCTAGAAATTCTGTCCATAAAAGTAATGAACAGAACCGGTGACAAAGGGCAGCCCTGGCGGAGCCCAACACGCACCGGGAACAGGTCAGACTTACTGCCGGCAATGCGAACCAAGCTCCTGCTACGGTCATACAGGGAACGGACAGCCCTTAGTAGAGGGCCCCGTACCCCATACTCCCGGAGCACCCCCCACAGGGCACCACGAGGGACACGGTCGAACGCTTTCTCCAGGTCCACAAAGCACATGTGGACTGGTTGGGCGAACTCCCACAAACCCTCGAGCACCCGATGAAGGGTATAGAGCTGGTCCAGTGTTCCACGACCAGGACGAAAACCGCATTGTTCCTCCTGAATCCGAGGTTCGACTATTGGCCGGATCCTCCTCTCCAGCACCCTGGAATAGACCTTACCAGGGAGGCTGAGAAGTGTGATCCCTCTGTAATTGGAGCACACTCTCCGATCCCCCTTCTTGAAGAGGGGGACCACCACCCCGGTCTGCCAATCCAGAGGCACTGTCCCCAACCGCCACGCGATGTTGCAGAGACGTGTCAGCCAAGACAGCCCTACAACATCCAAAGACTTAAGGTACCCGGGACGAATCTCATCCACCCCCGGGGCCTTGCCACCGAGGAGCTTTCTAACCACCTCGGTGACTTCAGCCTGGGTGATGGACGAGCCCCCCTCCGGGTCCCCAGCCTCTGCCTCCTCATCGGGAGACGTGACGGTGGGATTGAGGAGATCCTCGAAGTACTCCTTCCACCGCCCGACCACCTCCCCAGTCGAGGTCAGCAGCCCCCCACCCGCACTGTAAACAGTGTTGGTGAAGCACTGCTTAATAATAATAATAATAATAATGCCTTACACTTATATTGCGCTTTACAAGCCTGTATTACCAAGTTTCTCAAAGCGCTACACTGTCGTCATTATTTATTCACTCCATACTTGGTGGTGAGCTGCTGTTGCAGCCACAGCTGCCCTGGGGCAGCCAGTCTGCGCCATCGGCCCACCACCTGCCACTCACTCATACACCAGGGTACGCAGACACTGGAGGCAAGGAGGGTGAAGTGTCTTGCCCAAGGACACAACGACAATGTGCACCTTCAGGAGGCGGGATTCGAACCCCCGACCTTCTGATCACGAGACGACCCGCTCTACCATCTGCGCCACCGTCGCCCCCCTCTCCCCCCTCCTGAGGCGCCGGATGGTTTGCCAGAATCTCTTCGAGGCCGACCGATAGTCCTCCTCCATGGCTTCTCCAAACTCCTCCCAGACCCGAGTTTTTGCCTCTGCGACCGCACGAGCTGCAGCACGCTTGGCCTGCCGGTACCTCTCAGCTGCCTCCGGAGTCCCACAAGCCAACAAGGCCAGATAGGACTCCTTCTTCAGCTTGACGGCATCCCTTACTTCCGGGCGCCACCACCGGGTTCGGGGGTTGCCGCCGCGACAGGCACCAGAGACCTTACGGCCACAACTACGAGCAGCCGCATCGACAATGGAGGAGGAGAACATGGTCCACTCGGACTCCATGTCCCCTACCTCCCTCGGAATCTGGGTGAAGCTCTTCCGGTGGTGGGAGTTAAAGACCCTACTGACAGAGGGATCCACCAGACGTTCCCAACAGACCCTCACAACACGTTTGGGCCTGCCAGGTCTGACCGGCTTCTTCCCCTGCCAGCGGATCCAGCTCACCACCAGGTGGTGATCGGTTGACAGCTCAGCCCCTCTCTTCACCCGAGTGTCCGAGACACGCGGCCGGAGATCAGATGACACAACTACAAAGTCGATCATCGACCTCCTGCCTAGGGTGTCCTGGTGCCACGTGCACTTATGGACATCCTTGTGCTCGAACATGGTGTTCGTTATGGACAAACCGTAACTAGCACAGAAGTCCAATAACAGAACACCACTCGGTCCAGGAGTTGGGATCCGGAACCCAGGCTGTGCGTGGAGGTGAGCCCGACTATATCTAGCCGGTATCTCTCTACCTCCCGCACAAGCTCAGGCTCCTTCCCCCCCAGCGAAGTGACGTTCCATGTCCCGAACGCCAGAAGCTGCGCACGCGGACCAGGTCGTCGAGGCACCTGCCTTCGACTGCCACCCAGTCCTCTCTGCACCCGACCCCTACGGATCCCTCTGCGGGTGGTGGGTCCACAGGAAGGCGGGCCCACGTCGTCCGTTCGGGCTGTGCCCGGCCGAGCCCCGTGGGCAGAGGCCCGACCACCAGACGCTCGCATTCGAGCCCCAACCCCAGGCCTGGCTCCAGGGTGGGGCCCCGGCTGCGCCATACCGGGCGACGTCACGGTCCTTGTTAGTATACTGTCCATAGAAGTCTTTGAACTGCTCTTCGTCTGACCCGTCACCTAAGACCTGTTTGCCATGGGAGACCCTACCAGGGGCATAAAGCCCCAGACAACATAGCTCCTCGGATCATTCGGGCACTCAAACAACCCCACCACGTTAAGGTAGCAGTTCACGGGGTTGCACTCAACAATATTACTTTATTTGGATTTACAATGTTCTTCAAAAATCACTGCAATAAAAGGTATATTTTTTTTCTCTCTAATTAAATGTTTTGCATTTTCATCAGCACTATCCATAGTCGAATGTTAAATTTATGCTATGCTAGCCTAAACTACTGTATGGCCCATGACCATCAGGTTAAACACTGTCTGTTTCTGCCTTCATGAACAGTCACTGCTGTCACATTTAGGAGCAGATTCATTCATTCAAAGCACAAACAATGAACACTGGCCTTTAAATGTCTTTGAATATATCCATGAGTCAAGTACAGATAGGTAACATGTAGCTGTACATTTGCCATTTATAACATTTAATTTTGTTGATATTTTTAAGGAGAAAAAAACAGCTTAAAGGGACTAGACAGAATTATTATTTATTTTTGTATTGATGTATTTTATGTATGTATATACTTCCTCCAGCAATGTCCTAATGTGTACAATGAGCCCAGACCTATTCACCACAACTGCGGCGACGAAATAAAACTATATCCATCGTCAGCCACAAGCTTAATCTAGAGACTGCCGTTACACATAAGACCTGAGGTGGCAGTGGCGAGTAAAAAAAAGACAACTTCCATCTAGTCGCATTAATATCTAATGCTAACTAAAACATTATAAATAAATGGAAGCCGCTAGGCTAAGCTAAGCTACACCATATGAGTGAATGGGCCGCTAAGGTAACACTTGCAAATTCTAGTCTTTTTGTATAACACATTTATTGGAAGTGTTTTATTATTTTATGTTTTCACTTACAAATCATGCATACAACTGGCCAAGTTGCAAATGGTAGGTCTATTATTTACATCAAGACTAAGATATTAAAAGGAGAAAACTAGCTACAAATCTTCCACTGCATGAGAAATCGATGTTTTCATATGCCTAAGCAGTTCGCTCCAAATGCTTCTGTTTGTTATTGATTTTGCCATTAGCAAGTCTTGTATTTTCCGTTGAAGACAGACTACTGCTTCTACTGCCTGCAGAGGGCGCTCCCAACCAACAAGAAGCATACACAGTCCTTGGTGATGAAGTGTCCTTTACCTGAGATGAGTTCCAGCTTGAATACACACAGATTATGCATGAAATGTCCCTGATTTCAGACATCCACAGCATACGGACATTCACGTGCTTTAAAGCGAACGCCGCTTTAGTAGAACACACAGATATTAGGATCAGTAATGACCCACAGTGCCATCCCTGACGAGGATAATTGAGGCTGCAAAAGACTACATTTCCCAAGGCTTTTACAATCAGCATATTCATTATTTAACCGGGGAGCAGCTGGCTAATTGGCAAATGAAATGCCTCCAATAATGTGCACATGCAAAGACGAATTTGATTAAACTCAATCTGGGGGCGAACGCTAGAAAAATGTAACAAAAATAAAATCAATACAAGGCAATGCGCTGTACACTGATAAAAACATGAGCTCCGACGTTCCTTCAGTGGAGCTCGTGTTAGTGCTGTATCTTTGACCCTAGCTCGCGAGGCTACATAAGTGGCGCACAGCACTGTCAGCTTTCTAAATCACCAGGGGAATAGGAGGGGGGTGGGACCCGCTCATAAAAATGCCTCCGCCATTCTCGGCTCTGCTCATTCAAATTAATGACAGCACTCTCGGTCCGTATATCAGAGCGGTTTGATCCGGGGCAAAGATATGCATGGCCCCTCCACATTCCTCCAGTTCTCCACACGCCGAAAAAACGGCATCCCAATTCAAAGTTGGGACATGGCACAACCAGTGGTTAAAGTGGACTTTGAAAGGTGGTGGCACGCCAGTCTTGGAAAACTCGATATATGATGCACAGGGTATAGATTGCATGTAGAAGGTATTTTATATTGCTTTTAATTGCTTTAGTTTAAGCCATTTTCCTGAATAAAATGCTTTATCAAATGTCTTCATTTGTGTGCCCCTGATTGCTTTTGTTTGAAATACTCCCTGAATGTATATGTAGCTGGTAAAGTACAGGAACAGGAGTTTTTTGACTTAATCCGATAAAAAATTGTGTAATCTGGTTGTATGCGCTGTTTAAATCAGTCTCATACAGTGATAAAAATCAGAACTGTCCACAGAAAAAGAAAACCTTTTTTTATAGCTGCTATTAGACGACTTGTATTGTGATTGTATTTATTTATTGTTTATTATATTCTGTCAAAATCCTGTGTTAGTGTTTGGGGCCCCTCAGCCCCTCTGCTGTGGGGCCCCAGTCCCTCTGCTGCCTGTGTCAGCTCCGCCCCTGTGCCTGCACCGCCTGTAACTGCTCCTCGCGCTGGGGAGACTCAGGCTCCAGACGCCTCTAAACACTAAACTGTAGCCAGGATTTCAGACTATTTTGTAACAAATATAAGTGGGCAAAAGCTTGGGGAGAGTAGATTCCGTTTATGGATTAGTTTATGTCCGTAAAGTTCATGATTTCATAATAAATTCTGTTATACTGAGGCACATTAAATCTTAACAATAAGCTCGGTGCACTCCGCTTCCCTGTTTATTTGGTGTTGGTGATTTTTTAATGCTTTAACCCCTGCATACAACCATCCCAGTATTGCCTTATAGATAAATATGAAAAATCCACGTGCAGTAAGTACAATACAATTAGTTTTTCTATGTCCGAACATTCTCGATTGTACATTTTCTGGGGGGCCAGTTGGCTTCAGGAGGAGAGCCAGACGTGCTAAAAGTCTCCCGCGGAACAAAATGATACAATGGAGTGGACACAAGCCGAGTCCCGGGGCCTGCTGTGGGGCGCTGTCACAGTAAGAGACGCCGCTGTACCGCTGAGCTGCACAAAGGCCAAGCTCACACAAAGAAATTATCGACTGAGAAACCCGCTCACCACTTACCTGTCACCGCTAAGCTCCGCCGAGATCAACCAGGGTCAATTCCTTCAATATCCACACCAGCTTCCGGGGAAAGAACTAAACATTTGTACAAATTTTTGAAACGCATGGAGGCCACTACTAAGGCAATGGATCTAACCCGCAATGACAGCGATATGGTGCAAAGCATTGGAAATAATAAGGACAAGCAGCCTTCGAGCCTAACAGTTAGCTAGTCGGCTGGTTCGGAAAACGTTTCCGCTCTCGTTAGCCTGTTCCATATATTTTTCCTATAGCCGTTAGCATTTAGCCAACAAACATACCAAATCATGAAAGGTCCAGATGTTCTCAGCTGTTTACAACCATTGCCCACATTTAGACGATATCAAAGCCTTTTGAGATTAGTGGCTTTTGGGCTTTTTTCTGCGAACTGCATGTGTGGTTTCTGTGTTCCACATTGTTTTTCTGGATGCTTTTGTACGTCTTTGCCGTGTTTTTGTGGAGGTTTGGTGGATTTGTTTACTTTGAGAGTCCAAAATGGTCCTGAAGAAAGCAGCTTTTTAAAGGTAAACAAAATGCTAGCTTATCAGTTAAACCCATTTGAGACCTACACATGTCTTCTTCTGAGACATTGAAGAGGCACCAAGAGCCCCCACAGCTGCACAGAGGAGGCGTCACAAGAGGAGCTACAGGAAACAAAAAAGGACAAACGAGAGATGGTGAAAGACTGTTGTAAAGCTGAGGGAGGAAGAGGAAGGAGGAGGTGGAGCTGACCAGTGCAGGACACCACGCTCTGAAACAGGGACAAACCCAGGAGGCGTGGCACTATTTCAGAGGATCAGAGGAGACAGAGGGCAGCCAGCCAGGTTTCTTCCCAGTGCTACAGTTCCTCTGACCTCCAAGGTCATGAGGTCAGGTTGACAGAGTGGCAGCGCGGCTCAGCCGCAGCGGCTCAGGACTAACACCTGAACACTATTTCGTTGTACACTTGTACAATGACAATAAAGCACTTACTTACTTAGACTTAACTGTACACTTCACACCATTTTTCCAAAGTAAATATTGCATGGAGTGCTTCATCCAACCAGAGGCAAGTGCTGCTCCAAAAGTGCATCCTCTCCCTGAACGATGAGCTGGAGCGATCCCAGATGGATGTCAGCGTTTATAATACTGGCACCGTCATATCACTGGTATCAGTCTGGCTCTTACCATGATACACATCCAGTGGCCACGAAACATCATCCTACATGTTAATCACAGAGATCCACAGCAATAACATAAATGTTACGAAGTGGCATTTCTGTGATTCCTATGTTGCAAAGGTGGTGGCTCGGAATACATGTTCAAAAACCACACTCTTAATTTATACAGGATTTATTTAGACGAGTATACGATGCCACAATAGACAGCGCGTGTACTCAGAGTGTGGCTGACTGAAAAGCTAGCGTGCCAATGGTGTGCCAGCATGAGGTATAGTGTTGATCCCTGCGATATGAAACACATTTCAATGGTCGTAATGAAAAGCCGCAGATCCGAATGTGTTGAATTAAACATTCACAACACACGGCGCATTATCGTCAAGACCAAAAGCACTTGATATTTCACAGACGTAGTGTTCTTAGGCCTTTTGTGCGCTCGCTCTTGCGTAATTGTATACTGCGCGCTGTCGAGAGCACAGAGCGAGCCGACTGTGACGACCCTTTGTGCTGACAGCTGAGCGGAGGCTGGCACGGGCCCATGCCCCCCCCCGCTGAGCTAGCTTAGCGCCATGCTAATGTGGCCTCCACCACCCACCGCACTGGGCCGCTCTTTTGCCGTCCTGGTGGCAGAGCGTTGTTGAGGTTGATAACATCATCGCGCGGAGGGAGGACTCGCCGTGCCAGCGATGGAGCAGCGTCAGGGCAAGAAACAAGTGTTTGATTCAGATGGAGAGAAACGGGACGGGCATCGGAGGGGGCACACGGGGCAAAGGCATCGGCACTGTAAAAACAAATTAATCAATTTTAACCATTGACACTGTGGTTGGATTACTTGTAAATGGTCACATTTATATAGGGCTTTTCTAGTGTCAGGTATCTAGACAGCAGGCAGCCCAGCTCCGCCCCCCCCCCCCCCTTTTAGCGATGATTGGCTAAAAAGTTGGGTGGGCGGAGTCTCTACTGCTGCCTTTGTTGATGTCTCTCACACGTCTAAACTCAACAAGACAGTGACAATGGCAACGTGGACATCCATCCATCCATCCATTTTCTTCCGCTTTATCCGGGGCCGGGTCGCGGGGGCAGCAGTCTCAGCAGAGATGCCCAGACTTCCCGATCCACGCACACCTCTTCCAGCTGTTCTGGGGGGACCCCGAGGCGACACCAGGCCAGCACGGAGACATAGTCCCACCAGCGTGTCCTGGGCCTTCCACGAGGCCTCCTCCCAATAGGACATGCCTGGAGCACCTCCCGAGGGAGGCGACCAGGAGGCATCCGATACAGATGCCCTAGCCACCTCAGCTGGCTCCTTTCGACGTGGAGGAGTAGCGGCTCGAGTCCGAGCTCCTCCCGGGTAACTGAGCTCCTCACCCGATCTCGGAGGGTGCGCCCAGCCACCCTGCGAAGGAAACTCATTTCGGCCGCTTGTATTCGCGATCTTGTCCTTTCGGTCATTACCCAAATCTCATGACCATAGGTGAGGGTGGGAACGTAGATCGATCGGTAAATCGAGAGTGGACAAGCCAGGGCAAATCAAAGGGAGCATTTTGGAACTGGCAGCACCATCACTACTTCTCCCCTGTTGAAATGAAAGGCAATAATGTGTTTGTTAAATGCACATGTGACAAAGTAGGTTTTAGGTTGCTTTAAACGTGTTATAATTTTGCAATATCCAAACTAAACAGTTAAACATAAGTATCCCGGGTTTGTTTTGTTTTTTCAGTTAAAGCTTCACACAGTATTTACGTTAAATGTTGAATTTTTGTTAATAGTAGTGCAATCAAGTTAATACTTGCCACCTGGTCCGGGGAGGGGCTTCCTGCTGGGGGGGTGTTAAAAGGTGCTGGCAACAACTGGAAAACCATGTAGCTGGGTACAGGTGGTGTGTTTTCCTGAGTTCAGTTAAGTGCTGTTTGTTTGTTTCTGTTCAGCATTATTGATAGTTATTTTTTGGTACAAATGTAAAAGTTTGATTTTACCACGGTGGAAATAAATGTCGGCTACTATGGAAATGTCTGAGTCTGCCTCCTACTTGACCACATTGGCCAGCTTCCCCACAGCACACTATGCCCTGGGAATAAAATTCTCTCCACATCTGCCTCCAATCTAATGAAGCACCTCGCATCGTCACATGCTTACACGTCGCTATTTATCCAACCAGCCTCGGTGCAGTTCGCCTGAACTCGACAGATCATTTCACTAATGAATAGTTTGCTTCCCCTTGATTTGTCATGAAAGTTTATATTTGTGTGCCTTTGATTTATACTTAAATACAAAGCGTGTGATTATTTTCATTTGATTTATTTTTCAGTTTTTAAATGTTATATATATATTTTATTTCTAGGTTAGTTGCAATCTGTTCACTTTAAATAAATCCATGTAAAAATGTACTGTTTCTATTTTTCATTCAGTTGCTATGAACATCTTTGACACTATACTACATAATATAAAAATGTCTTCATGATTACTTTGCAGAGTAACTAATTACTTTTATGGCATAGTAACTGAGTTACTAACTCAATTACTTTTTGGGAGAGATAATTTGTAAAAGCAACTAATAACTTTTTTTTTAAAGTACAAAAACACTGAAGGTAATACATTAGACAACTTAACGTTTAACCATATTATAATTAGTGTGTTAATTATGGCCTTTGTAATTAATTCATCGCATTTCAGAATCATTTATTTCGGGCTTGTATTTTTCCCTTTAGAGGAATATTCTCGACACTTCTTTGCATTTGAATGGATTTTGGCGCAGATGTGAGGCCTGTGTGATCATTTCAAACACTGCAAAGACAACAGCAGTTTGATTTATTTTGGAGAATGATCTTTTTGAAATAAGTTTATGAGGCTTAACTGTGAGAAAACAAGTTTGACTGTAAAACAGCTTTTGGGCTTTATCGTTGTGTTCGTCCCTAAGTCACGTCTGCAGGTAAAAAGTTAAAGTGTCTGTGCTGCTAAAGTAAATGAAGCCATTAAGCCTGATGTAATTCATTAATCGGAAATTAATTGAAAAAAGTCCCGGCCCTAATTATGACCAAAAAACAAGCTGCCACCTAGACTGAACTGATCTGATCTGGGGCTTCTGCCGTTGGTCAGGTCCAGGTTCAGCAACACTATGAGCCCAAAGAACGAGATCATTCATCAACGGATTTCTTCTTCCCTGACGGCACGGGCATATTCCAAGATGACAATGAATCATGTGTACAATGAGACGTGAGACATTTGGACACATGGATTGGTCTCCACAGAGTCCAGAACCTTCGGGGTGCGCTAGAGAAGTCATTCCCTCCAACAAAAGGGTTATTTTCTTATCCATGCCCTGTTGACCGCAATTTGTTTATTTGTTTATTTGTTTATTTGAGCAATACACATTGTGCTCAAAAGGAGTGGGCTGAAGCAAAAAGCTTATGAGCCCCCACCCCCAAGTGCAATAAAATAAAAAAAAGAACATTTCAAAACATTTCAAGCAGCTACATTCATACAGACCAACTTACAACAAACAACAAAAATATATTAACTCTTTATATAATTAATTGAAACAACGCACAGCTACAACAACAATCTAGTTTCATATACGATGTCTAGAACAAAGCAAGTAAAAAAAAAAAATGTGTTACTTAATATATTGCTTGCATATTTTTACCCGTGATTACATAGTTACTTTTATGGTATAAAGGTACATTAATAGATATTATAATCTGAGATCTTGATACTTTCCAGTTGTCATTACCATTCTCAGTATAATTTTAATTTGGGTTTAATTATCATCATCATTATTATATATTTATTTAATTGAGTTATATGTGAAGTATGCTGTAGCCCTGCATAGTGTGGTGCATTAAAAAGCCAGAGAGTGAGCCAGTTGAAGAGGGCAGTAACTCCCCTTCAACAAACCCCCTAACAGCTGATTTGTAGATGATGTTCCTATGCTGAGTGGTGCATTAAAAGACAAGGTTTTGAGCCCGTTGGGAGGATTCCTCTCAGCAGATCCATAACCTGCCAACCCTAATTCTCCGTTTGTGAATTTGAGCAATAGAATGACAACCGTTCCAAGCAGCAACACTCTTCCTTGATTATAGAGGAAAAATACACATAATCCATCCTACTGCTCCCCCTAGTGGCAACACATTTCTTCTTGTCTGTATATTTCAAAAGTCTTTTGTTTGTATTTAAATTTGAACAGGTTGATGTTTGGACATCGTTTCAAATCCATCTCCAGTTTATTCCACAATTGTACACCATTAACTGTTGGACTAAAACTTTTCAAAGTTGTGCTATGTTTCTGAATCCTAAAGTTTAATTCATCACGTAATTCATAACGACCAGTACGTTCTTGGAACCTTCTTTGTATTTGGTTTGGTAACAATTTATACCTTGCTTTGTATAACATTTGTACAGTTTGGAACTCAACAATGTCACAAAACTTCATGATCTTTGATTTGAAAAATAATGAGTTTGTGTGGTCCAAAAACCCAACTTTATGAATTACTCGGAGAGCTCTTTTTTGCAACAATATTATTGGTTTAACTGTGTTTTTATAAGTACTACCCCAAACCACAGTACAATAATATAAGTAGGGCAAAATCAGAGAACAGTATAAGGTATGTAGAGCTTTGATGTTTAAAATGTGCTTTGCTTTTGCTATTACTGAAATGCTTCTAGAAATTTTCGTAGATATATATTTAATGTGAGATTTCCAAGTAATTCTGTCATCAATAATCACACCAAGGAATTTGATTTCATGCACTTGCTCGATAACAACACCCTCTATCTGAATTGCTTCCTGAGCATTGCAATTACAGTTGCCAAATATCATCATTTTGCTTTTACTCAGATTTAAAGATAATTTATTTTGTTTGAACCACTTATTGACACTTTTGAGTTCCAAGTTAACAATCCGACACAGCTGTTGCAAGTCGTCTCCTGATGCAAAAATATTTGTATCGTCAGCAAACAAGATAAATTTAAGTATTTCAGACGTTTTACAAATGTCGTTAATATACATATTAAACAATTTTGGGCCCAGAATAGAACCTTGAGGTAAACCACAGACAATTTGTCGACAACTCGACTGATAATCACCGATTTTCACACATTGTTTTCTATTTTTTAAGTAACTGGTGACCCACTGTAGAGCTACCCCCCTAATCCCATAATGTTCTAGTTTATTAATTAATATATCATAGTTTATTGTATCAAACGCTTTACTCAGGTCAATAAATAACCCTATTGCACATTTCTTGTTATCTACAGCATTAGTTATTTCTTCAGTTATATCAAAGAGCGCGTGTGAGGTTGAGTGATTGTTCCTGAAACCAAACTGATTGTCCGAGAGTAAATTACACTTTTCGATAAAGCCGTCAAGTCTAGAGTTAAAAACCTTTTCTAAGATTTTAGAGAATTGCGGTAAAAGGGAAACAGGTCTGTAGTTTGTAAAGAGATGTTTATCTCCTGCCTTGAACAGAGGAATCACTTTTGCTACTTTCATACTGTCAGGAAATTGTCCAGTTTGCAACGATAAGTTACAGATGTAAGTTAACGGCTTAGAGATACTTTCAATAACAGTTTTTAAAGTTTTCATGTCCATGTCATGGTAATCGGTCGAAGTTTTATTTTTACACCCTTTAACAATGTCCAGTATCTCCTTTTCCTCCACAGGTTTGAGGAACAGGGACATAGGATTTGTGTCTATCAGTTCACAATTATAGTTCTCAACGTTTGCAATTTTTGCAGCAAGGTTCGGTCCAACATCTACAAAGAATTTATTAAATGTTTCGACGACTTCATTCATATTATTTAAAGTGTTATCCTCATCTTTGAAATATTTTGGATAATTAATCGTTCTTGGTTTATTTCTAATTATACTATTTAAGATGTTCCATAAACCTTTAATATTATTCTTATTGCTATCTAACAATGTATTATAATAATCCTGTTTACATTTTCTAATGATACCTGTCAGTTTATTTTTATATTTCTTATATTTATCCTCAGCTTCTTTTGTTTTGTTATTTATAAAGTTTTTGTAAAGATTATTTTTTTTCTTGCAAGCATTTAGTAAACCTTTAGACATCCATGGTGTTTCTTTACACTTTCTGTTTTTACTGTATTTCTTCATTGGGCAGTTTTTGTCGTATACCTTTTGAAATACTTGCGTAAACTCATCATATGCCATATTCGTGTCATTCTCTCTGTACACAATACTCCAGTCTTGAGCTAAAAGCTCCTTTTTAAATGCATCAATAGTTTTCTCTGTTTTTACCCTTCTAAACCAATACTTGTTTTCCTCTTCATCTTTTACATATCCATTTTTATACATAACGAAAACTGGAAGGTGATCACTAATATCATTTATCATTAACCCGCTGACTGTATCACTTTCAATTTCATTTGAGAAAATGTTATCAATCAAGGTTGCACTATGGGTTGTAATTCTACTAGGTTTGGTTATTAGAGGAAACAGACCTATACTGAATAAAGTATTTATAAATTCGTCCGTCTTTTTATGTTTATATGGGTTTAAAAGATCGATGTTGAGGTCTCCCCCCACAAACATGACTTTATGACTTAATCCTGAAAAGTGCTCCTCCATCCACTTAGAAAAAACATCTATATCAGAGCCAGGTGTTCTATAGATAGAACTCACAATAATATTTTTCTTTTTTTGCCTTGTAATTTCAACAGTAATGCATTCAAGTGTATCATCCACCACCATTGTCTTATTTTCCATTACTTTGTAACTATAGTTGGAGTCTATAAACATAGCTACGCCCCCTCCATGCTTGTTCCTTCTGTTCATACTTATAAATTCATAACCCTCAATAGAAAACTCAAATTCTCTGTCATTATTGATCCATGTTTCTGTGATTAAAATGACACTGAATGGTGTGGAAAACTGTTTTAAGAAGCTTTTGATGTGGTCAAAGTTTGCATAGAGGCTTCGACTATTGAAGTGGATTACAGTGAATGCCTTAATGTTCTTAAGTTTACTATTGTACAGATCCTCTGTGTAGTATTGACAGTCATTGGTAGCTCTAGAAAAGAAGTTATTTTCCGGGTCGATGTCGATCTCAGTGTTCTGTAGGTCGTACTGAGAGAATGTAAAATCCTGGGAGTTTGCTTCAGCAATTCTCCTTATTGAAAAATCCAAGTCGGTGCTTCCTATAGAACTGTATGTATTACTAGACATGTGAGATTATGTGCTTTTACATACCAAAATCCATACGTTTTTCTCGGTGTTTATACTGGATGTGGTGTACTGCTGCGTGGACGTATAATGAGTTTGTCATATCGCAAGAAGGCGATCTCCCCCCTTTCTCGTGCAGCTCTCAGCTCCGGCATCAGTTCTTTGCGTTTTCTTTTTATTGATTCGGTGTAGTCCTCGTTTATGAAGATTTTTGTTCCTTTAAGTCGTTTGGCGCGCTGCAAGATTTCCTCGCGATCCTTCCACCTCAGTAGTCTGGCGATGATGGGTCTCGGCCAGTCTCTCCCTCCGCCGGGTTTCCCTACGCGGTGAGCCCTCTCCACCTCCACCGCGTGATTTAGCTGTAGCTTCTCCTTCAGTATTTCTTTCACCTTTTCCTCGGCGTCGGCCCAAGTCTCCCCAGGCGACTCCAACACTCCCTCAAATACCAGGTTATTTCTGCGGCTCTGTCCCTCCAGATACTCCAGTTTGTCCGTGATGATGTGTAAATTGTCACATACTTTGTAAAAGTCCGTTTGTAAGGTGTTTGTGCGCTCCGTGAGTTTCAGATTTTGCTCTTTCAAAGTGTCCACCTCACCTTGCGTGAACTGCAGGCTTGTTTTTAGTTCTTGAATGTCCTTAGTCTGTAAATCCATGCGGGTGTTTGTTGATTCCATGATGAGTTTAATAAATCCTTTGAAGTTCTCCTGTTGTTGTTGAATTAATTCCCTGAACATGACCCTCTGCTGCTCCATGAGCTCCGTGACTCGACTGAGGCTTACGTATTCTTCTTCCACCGCCGAATCTGCCTGTTGCTTCGCCTCTATTTTCGGCGGTTTTGGCATTTTGCTCCCTCTCAGCAGGCCTGAATTTTCTTAACGAATATTTTAATATTCTTGAGAACTTTTTTCGCGTTGGTCTAGCTTTGTCCGTCCCTGAAATCGGTCCGACCGGAAACGATTCCAACTGAGACGAAACGATTCCAACTGAGACGAAGACGGGGTGGCAATGAACATAGCGTTATTGCATTACCCAAATATACATTTTTAAAATCGGCAGAAATGTCCCACAGATTCGAGCTCAAATAGATAAGGCCAAACAAAGCACCGGTACAAATCATCTCAATCAATACACGACCAGCGCCGAGCGTGCACGCCAGAGATAACCTATCCCGGGCCACAGACACTACATCACTGGTGCGTCTCTGCTTTCTATGAGAAGAGAACGAGTCCTAACCCATGTGCACCTTCTACCGCGGGACGATAGAGAGCATAGTAACCAGCCCCCCCCCCCCCCCCCCCCCCAGTCTACTCGGGACATTTACACCACGGGCCTCACTATACACTGTAAGACTTTGAGAGTACTATCATTCCAATGTCCTGTGTCGTCTCCCTTGTGCATAATATTGTCTCCCAGTTGGTGGAAACTGCAAAAAGCTCATCCAAAGTCAGCTCAGACTCCCTCCCTCATTACGCATGTACAACGTCGTCAATATTCCACTTTTTTTTTTTTTTGTAAACAAGTCAAGACAACGGATTCTCTCTGCTTATATTAACGAAGCCTGTTCGTCCCGTTACCGTCATTCTTACAGCGCCTCCGTATACTCGCCGTTCCAGTCATTTATCGCCTCATCTATCGGTGATAATGAGCCGCGGCCTCCTCCACATTATCCACGTCGGCCCGTTTAATTATTCACATCACGCCGCCGCCGCCTGGAACCCTCTTCACACGCTTTATTTGAGGACACTGTGAAGAGGCGGGATGGGAGCGCGGAGACCGGCAGCCATAGGTGCGGGAGGGCGGATCGGGATGGGGGTACGTTTACACTACTCATACCGGAGGATTCTGACGCTGTGGTGTTTGGGGGCGACCACCTCAAACAGTAGTCAAAGTGGGACTGGCCATAAGGAACACCAAAACACCAACTACAGTATCTCCGTCATCATGCAGTCACGCTTAAGACGTGAGGTGGCAGTGGCCGGGTTCAAAAATGGCAACTTCCATCTAGTCCCTTTAAATAATTTGTCCGGCCCTTGTCTGTCCTTCCATAGTGTATGAAATGTTCGTATTTTCCACGCTGAATTGCGTAGCGGTGGCGTGTCAGAGGCACCATGACCAGTGGCGCCTCCAGAAATTGTTCATAGGGGTGGCCAGATGGGGCCACTTAAAATCTTGGGGTGGCAAACCAAAACTATCAGCCATAATTTCACACTTGTATTTACGGCTTGCCTGGCTGGCAGTGAATTTGGGCTGAAAATATTCATAACTGATACTACAGTACTACAATTAACACTGGCCAGTGGGGTGGCCACTGACCATGACCATCCCCTGCCAGGGTGGATTCAAAATGGCTCTGTATTTTTCAATTTAATTTATGAATTTCATGTAAAAGTGACACTACAAAACTGCAAAGTCAATGGCGTTTGTAATGAAAAAGGAGCGTGATCCTCGATTTACAAGTACCATCAAGTGAGTTATCATAATTGTGTGTGTTTTGCCACGGGAGACAGTTTAGCAGAATGATATTTATCGTTGCTGCAGCCCTCGAACTTGATTCAGGTTACTCATGGGGCCCCTGGAAGAAGAAAAAATCAATCGCCCACCCCTGGAATAAGCGGAGGAGGAATGGAGGAACATTTGACAATATGAATACGGGAACTGTCATCAACACATGCTTTGGACCAAACTATTTGAGAAATTGTGATTTAATGCCTACTGGAAACAACTAACGCTTTTCAGTGGCGTTTAAGGCCTTCATTTTGGCACAAATGCTTTAATGACTATTAAAACTCTGTATATGAATGTAACTTTGTTGTAATAGTGGGACGTTATGTTCTTAAATGGCCGTGCAGTTCGACCAAAAGAGGCAAAAGGTGGTCGCCCAAATAGTCTTTATATGATGTGTATTCACCAGCAGTGACCCGGCCGTTGTTTGTTCACATTTAAATTGGTTTGTATCAGAACATCTATTGTCGTACTCTTTGC